>CM055116.1:1104205925-1104805925 GCA_029206835.1 Rana muscosa
TTCCCACATGCTATTTTTTCACTATACTGAATGGTACCTAAAAGCCAAGCTCACCAATTCCCTCTGTAATCTCCAGGTGTACCTGGCGCCTTAATCCTATACCCCTTCCTCTACTCAACCCCCAGCTTCCTGTAGCCTTCCCAGTTGATAGTCCTTTTTTCAGTAGTCCTGGGTCTAACTGTGCCATTTAGGACGGTCATACAAGGTTTGAATCTTGGCCGGTTCAGCAGGAACCGGCCGAGATTCGAGCTGTTAATGGGCAGCTGAATGTATCAAGTTGATCGATGAACTTTGGTACAACCAACCTGTTGGATTCTCTTGCTATTATCGATAGTGGCTGCTTCCCCTGCCCCTATCTGGGAGCAAAGAATTGCTAGGCAGGAGGGATTCCATTGTCAGGACTGTTCGTGTTGATGGGGGTATCGTGCAAATTTCTTTCCTGCAACCCTACTGTTGTTTTATAGGCCTAAATCATTCTATCTAATGACTTGTACTACAGTTTTTGTTTTTACTGTGATGGTGGTTAGGCTCTTCTTCTGATGCCTTTGCACATGTTTTGTATTTACTTTTCTCTGAAAAATCAATACAAATTTGGCAAAAATAAATAAAACTTGGACAATAATAATTTTTACCCTTTTTTGAATAGCTTAAAAACATGGTAAAAGCTGAAAGATTATACTGAGGGTTCCTATTGGAGATGGACGTGGCGCTGGAATACGCTGCCAGCACTGTCTATCTCTGGGAGACAGTAGTTTTAGGGACATGATTTCACAGTGGACTGCATGATGGGGTTGGGACCTCCTATATATGAGAGATTTGTCTTTGACAGCTCCCATTTGTCTCTCTTGACAGGTTTGTTTTAATATTCTGGCAAAGCTTCTGAATTTTTTATAGGGATGGTATAACCGTTTTATGCATGCGTTTTTTATTTTTATTTTATTTATTTATTTTTTATTCTGTTCTAAAAATAATATTATGAAATTTAAATACAAAGGTCAGTATTATGCTTTTTCCATTTTCTTCTTCTAGCAGGCAGAATTTCAGGCACAGATAGAGGTTTTAGAGGCAGCCATTGGTGGCATTAAAGAGGAGGTCCACCCAAAAAAAAAATGAAAAGCCAGCAGCTACACATACTCCAGCGATGTCGGCACCGCAGCTGATGTTTCCATCAGCTGTCGGGTGCTGCCGCTGCCATTGCGGGTAAGGGAACCCGGCAGTGTAGCCTAACGGTTTCACGCCGGGAACTCTACTGCACATCGCTCGAAACCCCGCTCCTCTCTCCCACTGGCCCGGCAACGGGTAGGAGGAGGGAGCCTTACGGTGACGTCATGGGCTGCAGCGCGGACTCCCGGAAGTGGAAACCGTGTGTGTGTGTGTGTTTGTTTTTCTCTTCATTTTCCAAATAATTGTGACAAACCATTACAACTTCAAAAAACTCGCCATGTCTCTTACTAAATACCCTGGACTGTCTACTTTCCAAAAGGGGGGGTCGTTTGGGGGTATTTGTACTGTCCTGGCATTTTGGGGCCTCAAGAAATGAGATAAGCCGCCAGTACATCATATATATGATAGTTTGTGGACTCTATAACTTTCCTACAGACTAATATACACCGATTTGGGTTATTTTCACCAAACAAATGTAGCAGAATATATTTTGACCCAAATTTATGAACTATTGTTTTCAAAATTTTATAACTAACGAGGAAAACCACTTTAAAAATAAATTAAATACATTTTGGTCTTTTTTTTTCGTTTATTTAGCAAACAATAAAAAACCCAGTGTGATTAACCACTTCAGCCCCGGACCATTTTGGCTGGCCAAAGACCAGGCCACTTTTTGCGATTCGGCACTGCGTCGCTTTTACTGACAATTGCGCGGTTTTGCGACGTTGCTCCCAACCAAAATCGACGTCCTTCTTTTCCCACAAATAGAGCTTTCTTTTGGTGGTATTTGATCACCTCTGCGTTTTTTTTTTTTTGTTTTTTTTTTGCGCTATAAACAAAAATGGAGCGTAAATTTTGAAAAAAATTCTATATTTTTTACTTTTTGCTATAATAAATATCCCCAAAAAATATATAAAAAAAAAAACAACTTTTTTTTCCCCCTCAGTTAAGGCTGATACATATTCTTTCACATATTTTTGGTAAAAAAAATCGCAATCGGCGTTCATTGATTGGTTTGCGCAAAAGTTATAGCGTCTCCAAAATAGGGGATAGTTTTATGGCATTTTTATTAATATATATATTTTTTTATTTTTTACTAGTAATGGCAGCGTGTTTTTTAAAAAAAATTATTTTTATTTTTTTATCGTGACTGCGACATTATGGCGGACACATCGGACATTTTTGGGACCATTGTCATTTTATACAGCGATCAGTGCTATAAAAATGCACTGTTTACTGTAAAAATGACACTGGCAGTGAAGGGGTTAACCTGTAGGGGGCGCTGAAGGGGTTAAGTGTGTCCTAGGGAGTGATTCTAACTGTTAGGGGGAGTGGCTACGAGTGTCACGTCACTGATCGCTGTTCCCGATGAGAGGGAACAGACAATCGGTGACATGTCACTAGGAAGAACGGGGAGATGTTGTGTTTACACTGACATCTCCTCCCCGTTCTTCAGCTCTGTGACCCGATCGCGGGACACCGGCGGACATCAAGTCCGCGGGCACGGTCACGGAGCTCGTGACCACGCGGCGGCAAATTAAAGGGGGTGTATATATATATATATATATATATGCCCATTTGCCCAGCGGTGCTATTTTGTCAACGTAAATGTTCGTGCGACGGTCGGCAATCGGTTAAATGCCACCAAAACAAAGCTCTATTTGTGTGGAAAAAATTATACAAATTTCATATGGGTACAGTGTTGCATGACCGCGCACTTGTCATTCAAACTGTGACAGCAGTGAAAGCTGAAAATTGTACTGGGCAGGAAAGCGGTAAAAGTGTCCGGTGTTGAAGTGGTTAAAGTGTAAAGCCAGCCATAGATGGTTCGGATCTTGGCTGCTTCAGCAGAGACCGGCCAAAATTCAAACCATGTATGGGCAGGCTGATTGTAACCAAGTTGACCCATCAATGGAGCATTTTGGATTTTTACATGCGATTCTTGACAGTGGCGAAAGCCATTAGCAATAATCACTGTGTTCCCCCAGGCAGGGGCAGCTCCCCCCACGCATCGCCTCAGAGAGAACACAATAGCTCAGTGGAAAAAAATTCCCCATCAACATAGTCACTGTGATTTTTCTTTCCTGCAACCCATGGCTGCAGGGAAAAACATTGCATTGTCTTTGGACTGGAAGCAGTCTTAGTTCAGCTGGCAATTTTCCACCCGGCTTCTTCCAATTTTTAGTTTGTCATTTTTCGAGACTCGTTGCCACCCACAGCTCCTATTTTGGAGCGATTTGGCAAGAGTTGGCTGAAATTTGAGCTGTAAATCGTTAGCATTAGAGCCATACAGTTACCGTATATACTCAAGTATAAGCCGAGGCACCTAATTTTACCACAAAAAACTGGGAAAACGTATTGACTCGAGTATAAGCCTAGGGTGTCCATCTCCATGCCTCACTGTGCCCATGCCTCACTGTGCCCATGACTAGACTGACGTTTAACATGGGAGTCTATGGAAGGGATGCACGGCTTTAAAAAATCGTTGCTCCCCGGCCGTAGGTCTCCTGGACAAAAAACTTTGCACACTTATAGAGAAGAAATTGGGCTACATGTGTGCCAAGTTTCGGGTCCAGGGGACCTACGACGGCCGGTACCGGGGTCCCCAAATTCACCAGAGAAATTACTGTTTAACATGGGAGTCTAGGGAATGTGTGCCCGGATTTGAAAAATCAGTTCTCCCCGGCCGTAGGTCCCCCGGACAACAAACTTTGCACACTTTTAGAGAAGTGGGGCTATATGTGTGCCAAGTTTGGGGTCCTGGGGACCTACGGCCAGCTGGTACCGGGTCCCCAAATTCCGGGAGATCAGTCACAAAAAGGTGACTTGAGTATAAGCCGAGGGGGGCATTTTCAGCACAAAAAAATGTGCTGAAAAACTCGGCTTATACTCGAGTATATACGGTATATCTATACTTTTAGACTGTATTTTCCAAGCTGGAATGAAGGGCCCCTGTATCATTCAACTAATATCCACACTGGGAGAGTCACGCAGCGGCACACATTAGCTAAAGAAATTACATTGCGATTACAGCAAGTGTCAAGGTGAGGAATGTATAGCAACTCCATACATTTAGTATTATTATCCCAAGGGAATGCCTTGCTGCTGAATGTTGTGTGCTACCAGAGCTGGCTCTTTTTCCTCTTAACTTAGGGGGGGTGAGACCGAGAATGATGGTGAGTAAAGTTTTTTTATTTGTATTACCGTAGAGAGAGTTAGCTCAAGGAGGAAACGGATTTAACAGATGTGTGTCCTTGCCAAGCAAATCAGGTTTAGCATGAAAGCTCTGGATCTTATCAGAGATTCGAGAAGTTCTAACTTGATGGCAAGGCCCAGCGAGGAAGGAGCATAAATAATAAAAGATGTGTTCTAACTACAGTATGTGCTCTGTATGTGGTAAGATTCTTTGGCACAAAAAAAAAAGCAATAATGTAGTTCTGGGGAAAGAAACCTGTCACCCGCATGAGTTATGTGCAGTAGTAGCTACAAAATATTGGGGTCCCGCTAATTATTGTAAAAGGTGAGAAGGGTGTTGCGGAATGTATGTCTGCGTACTCTCCTTGCCCAAATCTCAACACCTTAAAGTGGAAGTCCAGCCCAACACTAAAATCCCTGCATCTACAGACATTCACGATCTAACACTGACTAACCTATCTATCCCTATAAAGAAGAAATCGGTATACACACCTTTTTTTGAAGCTGATCCGGTCTCCAGCGGTGGAAGCTCTGCAGAGGACATGGCCAACGGCTTTGAAATGAATGAGGAGTGATGTCACCCAAAGACTTACTATGGGGCTTCCATTGTCGGATTTCTCCTTTGCACCCGAAATAGCGAAGCCGCAGATGACAGCTCAGCGTGGGATCGGGTCGAATCGACTTCAGAAAAGGTATGTATACCGATTTCTTCTTTACGGTGATAGATAGGTTAGTGTTAGATCATGGATATCTGTAGATACAGGGATTTTAGTGTTGGGGTGGACTTTTACTTTAAGATTGGCCATGAATGGTGTGATGAAATGCTTGGATGACAATTGGACTGTTTAGAGATACCACTTGTAGGTAATAACGAGTGTATGTGATTTCTCCATCTTGAACTAGCTTTTCCTTTTCTGGTTAGAAATAAAAGGAAAGGAAGTTGAGTCGGCCTGTACTTTAGCCGTCTGTCCCTCTAGAAGCAGGGACGGGTCCTAGAGCAACAGGCATCTGGCAGATGTTGCCATGCCCAACACATCTGCCCATCTTTGGCTAGCCTAATTGAACACTTGTAGATTTCTCTTTTTGATTCCATGAGCTGAACAAGACATAGCAATTGATTTTCCGAATCCACAGTAAACTATGTGGATGGAATAATTTGCACTGCTGGCTTTTGCATTCAGACAGCCACAGCACAACCCACCCAAATCTGAGCAGTGTATGGCTAGCCTTAAAGCTGGCTGTACACAGAGCGGATTCTATCTGACTCCTGATGAAATGGCAGAAATTTGCTCCATGGCTCGAACAGCACCTGTTTTCAATCAGAAGTTGGCACTGTAAAACAAGAGTTTTTACCCTTCCTTTTTTTGGGGGGTAAAAACCGCCCCTCTAGCGGTGGAAAAGCATTGCAAAAACAAGCATCGCTTTAGCGCTAACAGCCGGGCGGCTCAGTGTGAAAACACGCAAGCTGAGCATAAAAATGCGTGTATGGCGGCACACATTAGGGGAAGGGGAAGTTTTTTGTTTTATTTCCTTCCCCCTCCCTCCCCTGCCACATTTGGCGTGTCGTTTTTTTTTTTTTTAAGGGGGGGGGGTGTTGCCCAGTTTTTACAGGTACCTGCTCCCCTTCCTTTCCCGCAGTCTTCCGTGACACATCATAGGTACCAGAAGACTGCGGAAGCATTCACAAAGCACAGCGGGCACCCGGCTGGGAAGCCGCGAGCAGCACAGCAGGCTGCCCACGGTTAAGATGCCAGTGCCGGGAATCCGAAGGCTAGCACGGGTGAGGTCAGCACTGAATTTGTAGCTGCTGACTCCTTTACTGTTTTTTTTTCTTTCCTCCCATGCATAATTTGTACCTAATAGGTAAGCCTCATTATAGGCTTGCCTATAGGTACTGTAAATCTCTCCAAAACGTGCACCGTTTAGGAGATATTTACTGTACATGCAGCTGGCGACGTCACCGGTGCATGCACTCTGAAGGAACAGCCCGTAAACGTCAGCTCTTGCGTGCATGGGCTGGAGTGACGTCATTGTGGCTCCTGCCACTTGCACAGCCGGATTCCGCAAACCCCAGGAGGAAAACCAGGTGAAGATGGAAGCCTTGTTAGCGGTGACAGCTCACCACTGGAAGGCTTCGTTCTGAGGTAAGTTTCACATAATGTGCTAGTATGTGATTCATACTAGCACATTATGGCTTTACCTTGCAGGTTCCAAAAAAAAAAAGCAGCAGTGTACTTACCACTTTAAGCTGGGCAGATTACAATGCTTTAGCAGGGAGGATTGCTCTCTCTGCTTCTCTTGTGTGCATAGAGGAGTTGGGTTGGGTCATCCATGACCACCCTTATGCTGGTTACATACTATGAGAAAATCGGAAGAAAAATTCGGTACGAGGCATGATCATTTGATTTTTGACATTAGATTCAGGCTTTTCAAACCAATTTCTGAAAGGACAAACTCCAAAAATTTTCTCGTACATGAACAGAATGAATGAATGATTTTTTTCATTTAATGTGTACTGTTTTTGTATGGTTTTCGTACGAGAAAAACCAAATGCGAAAGACTGCGCATGATCAGAAACCATAAACAACAAAAAAAAAAATTCTTTTTTTTCATCTTTGCCTTACCGTATATACTCGAGTATAAGCAGAGTTTTTCAGCACATTTTTTTTGTGCTGAAAATGCCCCCCTCGGCTTATACTCGAGTCACCTTTTTGCGCCTGATCTCCTGGACTTTGGGGACCCGGTACCGGACAGCCTTAGGTCCCCTGGACCCCACACATGTAGCCCCACTTTTCCTCTACAAGTGTGCAAAGTTTTTTGTCCGGGGGACCTATGGCCAGGGAGCACCAATTTTTTGAAAAGCCGGGCACCCCTTCCATAGACTCCCATGTTAAACGTCAGTCTAGTCATGGACACAGTGAGGCATGGGCACAGTGAGGCATGGACACCCTAGGCTTATACTCGAGTCAATACGTTTTCTCATTGTTTTTGTGGTATAATTAGGTGCCTTGCCTTATATTCGGGTCGGCTTATACTCGAGTATATACGGTACTTTTAAAGTTAACTTTGAACTCTGCTGTTTCTTTAAATAACTTCTGTTCTGTAAAATACAGCATTTTAGCAGCACTTGCTCATTATCTTCTATAAGAGTCTTATGATAAAAATACACCTAGAATGAATGGTAAATTAGCATGCAGAACATGCTCAGCAGTTTCCATAGCAATCTTAATAAGCTGGTCTAGACTCTGGCAGACGAGAGGTTTTAGACTTTTTTGTGCTAGGTTTGAGCGAAACCTGAAGTTCACTCTAAAGAATGTTGGGAAACTTTATCTGTGCCACCAAAGAGCTGCAGCTATTTACAGAAAACAATGTGGGATAAATGTGGACTCAGTTCTGCTTATCCTCTTTGATGGTACTCATATATTGTGCTATGGTTACTCCATGATCAGGGTTGTACATGCATGTCAGGTAAGCTAGAGAAGACCTTTTTCTTAGTGTAGCTAAAGCCAAAGCATTGTTTTAGTTTTGGATAGAGTGGTTTGAACCCCATCAGGTTGTTGGTCCCAAAGCAATGCGGCACCTGCACATCCGAATCTCAGTTCAGAGCTTCATTTAGTTCAGACATTGCCTGTCTTTATGAAGGGCCTGCTACAGGCTCTGAAATACGTTTTTATATTGTGACTTCTACATGGGTATGAATTTAGTTTATGTGCTGTTTTTGCTTTGAAAGATTTCAGATGGTGGTGCCATCCGCCCTTCGTTTATTGCATCAAGGGTTAAATACTTATTATAGACATCGACCCCCTGCGTTTCTAGGGTTAACCCACTGAGGACAATCAAATAAGCATTCCTCAGTCTATTTGTTAAAACTCTTACCCTAGTACTTGCACTTTACAACTTTTGAAAAGATAACTGTAACCGCAAAGACCGTATAGCTTTGTACACACGGGCGGGAATCCCGTTGGGGGGGAAAAAAATTGTTTTTCCCCAACGGGATTCCCGGCAAGCTTGCCTTGCATGCCGAGTGTACACGCGGCCATTCAAAAGAACTGAATGGCAAGAACGCGGTGACGTCATCGACTACGACGAGCCTGCGCTCGTCACATTCGATGCCGTCGCCGCCATCTTGCTACACCCTACACCACCCTTGTATGCTACCGCGCATGCGTCAAAGTCTTTTCGAGCATGCGTGGATTTACCGTGGAACAGGTAAGTGTACAGATGACCGGTTTTCTCGGCAGGAAAACTCTGCCGAAAATCCTGACGAGAGAAAGAAAGAGCAGGTTTTCTATTTTTCTCGTTGAGATTCCCGGCAGTTTTCCCAACGAGAAACCATACACACGACCGGTTTTCTCGACAAAAAGCTCTCCCAGCAGTTTTCTTGCTGAGAAAACCGGTCGTGTGTATGAGGCTTATGACTGTGTACATATAGGTAGGCAAGAAAACATACAAAAAACGGATAATCGTATTAGTCCATAAGTTCATCAAGGTAAAAACTCAGATTGATGGTGGCAGCTGTCCTCGGAGAAAGCCAGCTCTTTAAACAAGTTGAGAAAAAGGGGGAACACAGGAAGCGCCCCCCTGAGTGTAGTATTAAAGCACAATTTATTGGCAAGGTAACCAATAACACTCACAAGATTGAGATTAAAAACCGGCTCATTTGTATATGTAGATAATGAGCGTCCGTGCATTATGAGGATGGCGGGGGATCTGCTGTAAGGCTGGCCATACATTATACAAATTTTGTCTATAGATTTTCCTTTAGATTTACCAAAACCATGTAATATGAGGTCAAATCTAAACACTTTCAATTTGTATGCAATCAGGCAGGCTCTAGTACTACACAGTTGAAGGTAAATCTAAAGGAAATTGAATAAGAAAATTGTATGGTGTATGGCCAGCCTGAAGTCCTGTGTCCACCAGGAAGTCGGACGGAACCAGCGTGGAATGCAGGGAAGTGACATCGCTGGAAGTGAGGTGGCATCGGGGAGAGAGACTATGCTGGATGGGCAGGATATGCGCTCAGAGCATCAGCTCCTTCTACAGGCCTCTAAATTGTGCTTTAATACTATGCTCAGGTGGCGTTTCCTGTGTTCCCCCTTTTCTCACTTTACAACTTTCAACGCTGCTGGCTCCTGTTTTCTGAATGCTGCTTCCCTGAACTTCCAGTCTTCACTGGAAAGAGTTAGCAGTGGACTGTGCAGTCTGGGGTCAACCTTGTAGCTTGGAGGATGGAGTAGCAAGGGAATGCCTTGCCATTCTAGGCTTCTGGGCTGTATGTTTCTATTGAGGCACACAGTGTAGGGAGACACAACTCTAGTCTCTGCATGCAAGGGTGGCTCCATTGGATGTTATAGAGCACAGGTGTCAAACCCAAGGCCCGCAGGCTGAATCCGGCCCTCCAGGCCAATTTATGTGGCCCTCACACCTCTCCTGCAGCTGCAGGAGAGCTCCAGCCCTCCTCTGGTCCTACTCCAGACCCCTACTTTCTGCTTTCAAGCAATGCATCCAGCTTCTTCCCAGAAGCAGCATAAGGAAAGGGGGGTGCACTGATGTAAGGGAGACTGGGGGACTCGACTTCTGATGGTGGGGTGGCTCTTGACATCTAATGTAAGGGGAGGGGATGCGCTGGACATCTAATCTTACAGATACAACCGGCCCTTTTTGAGGACAATCCTAATGCTGATGCAGCCCACGATGAAATTGAGTTTGACACCCCTGCTATAGAGAATGGAACCTAGGGCAGTGATCATTGCACTAGCTTAAACTTGGAACATAGCTAGAGATTAAATGAAGAAGCTACATACTCAGTAAGTGATTAAATCGGCTGCTGAAGAGCCTATTAAACGCTGAAACTGACGGTTTAGCATCACTTTAAATCGAGGGCTAAGTGCAATACTTGCATTCTTCCTCGCTCTGGCAAACCCCTGCCATCTGTGCTACCAGACACCCAAATGCTCTGGTCTAAGATGTTCCAGCTTCCTTTCTAAAATCACAAATTGGTCCAGTTCTTAGCCCAGCCTCTGTTTTTCCGGTCCCTCTCCAGCACACCTTTTTCTTAGCTCAGTTCTGGTGAGTAAATTTGTATCTAGTGTGGGGGGTCGGGAAGCCGTCAATCCTGATCTACCATTGGACCGCGGACAGCCGACGGGTAGATCAGGAACTCTGCTTTGGGGGGTACAGGACAACTGCTACAGGTGGAGGGGCAGGCAGAGCACACTACAAGTAGGGGGGTGATGGGAATAGGGGCCTCAGGACGCTACCTGGGGGGGGGGTTGTAAAAGAGACAGATGTCACTGCTGAGGAGGGGGGGGGGGGGGGGTGATGTGAAGGGGGTAGAAGACACTGCTATGGGGGCGGGGGGGGGGGAGAGACAAAGTTTTAGCTGGTTATTTTATTTTCTTAAAGGGCGTTCCCTTCCCAAGTATGTCTGCCGCCCCCCTCCCAAAAAGACAGGAGCACCAGCTGCCACTGCATTTTAAGACATTATAGTAAATAGAAGAGGTAACCTATTTGTATGGAAATTAGGTTATGAACTGGTTTTATTTGTAGTGATTTCATTAGTTTCTCATGTTTAAACCATATCCTGTTTTTTTATTAGATCAGAACTGTTTGTTGAGCAGAGGAGTTTAATATAATTCATTGATTAACAACCATTATGTTGTGTTTGTAATGAAGAGTGCTTGGCTATAAATAACAGTCTGTAAATTAAATATCGCTTAGAGAATCCATGTATAATAGTCCTAAAATCATGGCGAATGATCAGAATTTTTTTATTAGAAGGTTCCTGTTGAATTACTTAAATTTAAAGGCAGCTTGGTTGTTGTGGTCTGTATGCTCAGATAAATGGGGTCCCACTGCCCATAGTGTACTCTTATCCTTCGCTGTACACATAGATGAATATTTAGTACAGTTGCCTACTCATTAAAACTCTACCTAACGAGTACATGCATGTGTGTTGGTAATAGCCCTCTGTTATCCCCTGCACAGCAGCACTCGGACTGAAATAGATTTTTTCAGCATTCCAAATTTAATCAAGGCTTCGCTGCTTTTCACAATCTAACATTGCAGTCATGTATACAGGAGGTGGAAGCGGAGAGAAGACGCCATTACTGTGTTGATGCACCTTCATTGCCCAATCACAGGGTGGGGAGTGCTGGGTCAGGTTGCATCGCTTAAGCAGCCCATACATTGATCATCTTCCTTCCCTTTTTTATTTTTTCCCAACCAGCGTGTTGAATGGGAAATAAATAAATAAATCCGATTCACACATTAGATGTGGATGGGGGAATCCTTTCCGCTCTGCTGTTGTATTCTGACAGCAGGTATACCTGATCAGTGTTGCTAGCTGTAGCCGGTGGCACGGATTATTTGGGAAAAACCTGACAGACTTGTATGTGGCAGCAGAAATCGGGCTTTAATGCAAGGCTTCCGCAAATCTGTATACATCTGGCATCCCTTGTTTATGCTGGGAGAGTGCTCACTTAGAGGTAACAGTGCTGTCACCGCCATCGGATCAGGCGTTAGCAGGGCGGGCCCCCAGTCATGTGATCACTGTGACAGCCAATAAAAAGAAAACAACGAAACAGGTGGCAGTAGTGCCTCTGAAATGCCTGTCGGCCTCTCCTCTACTGCCCTCTGAAAAGCATTCCACCAAGGATCGCTTTTCAAAGAGCAGTAAGCTTGCCGACTGTCTAAAAGACCCATACAAGCAGGACCGCCAGGTAAAAAATTAAAGCATGGATATGCAATTAGCGGACCTCCAGCTGTTGCAAAACTACAAGTCCCATCATGCCTCTGCCTCTGGGTGTCATGCTTGCTGCTGTCAGAGTCTCGCTATGCCTCATGGGACTTGTAGTTTGGCAACAGCTGGAGGTCCGCTAATTGCATATCCCTGAATTAAAGGAACAGAAGTCTGTAAAAAGAAAACCAAAGCGGTCACCACATCAAAAGACTGGTAAGCTGCAATATATTACATTTCTGTTCTTGGGTGTAATACTTTTTTAATCCTTGTTTAGGTCCTGATTTTATGTTTTTAATGTGTAAAGCTGGAAATAAATGAGCAAATCTTACAAACCAGTTTCCTTGTTGCTCCATACAATACTTTTGTACGTACCAAACTTTTACAGAAAACTGTGAGAATGTTCTTGTAATTGAAGTGAAGAAATGTCATTAGCACACCAAGGTTTCCTTGAAAAGGTCCAAAGCTTTATGGGACTGTATACAGAAATTGGCAACTAATAAAGAATGACCAGACACAATATAGTGGGATAAACTTGGCCGCAGGCCTTTATTATTGGTATTTACCATTATAGTAATTTATTTCATTAACGTATACTATTCGCAGTTATCGAATTGAAACACAAATAACATATCTACTTAAACAACCACACAGTAATCAACCCAGCCACTACGACTCGGGTTGGCACACTTATAACGATTTATTACCTATCCCCACAAGCCAGACTTGTTTTTTCTTTTCTTAATTAAAAAACAAGACTGGCCCAACCACCCCGCATCGCGGCCAACTCCACTATATTCTGAAGGTCATTGTTAAATATGTCGAGACCAATGTCTGACAGGTGGACTCCATCTACTCTAAAAAGGCCAGATACTCCACCTTCAAGGTCTACGTGTCTAAAGGAAAAAAACCCAATAGTGGGCATGAACGTTGCCATTGTTCTATTGATCCTCTTTCCAAAGGGGAGTTTAACCACACCAACCTTGGAACAATTTCTGAAAAACTAACCCCTGGGAATGACAAACGAAACTGAAGGAGATCATACTTAATTTTAAAAATGAAATCAAGGGTCTTTATGCGCCCTATGTCATTGCCCCCAAAGTGTAAAATTAATATATCAGGGACCGGCAACTTCTGGAACATTAAACTTAACTGATCAAACCAATCCTGCCAGAGCGTACCCCTCCTTCCATGCCAACAAATATTTACCAACGAGGGGTCGAAATTCAAGCTTCCCGGAATATACTCTTCGCAAAGCTCTCCTTTCGGGCCAGAATATGAAAGAGTGCCCTAAGATCCAAACGAACAAAGCCTGACCTGTAAATCAGAGTAAACAATTAGGACGAATATACAACTTGTATGCAACAGACTGCCATCTACCAATGCGGCCTAGGAACCTGCCTTCTGTAACATTCCCATGAGTTCAGGGGCCTTAAAACAGCCCCCCCCTCACTCTCATTCTGTGGTCATAGGATAAATGTACAGCAACATTTCGGAGCCACATAGAGACCCTTCGTCAGGTAAGTGACTCGCTTGCCTGACAAAGGGGCCCTGCGTTGCTCCGAAATGTTGCTGTATATTTATCATGTGACCACGGAAATGAGCTTTGGACCCTTTCGAGGAATCCTTGGTGTGCTGATGACATTTCTTCACTTTGATTATCCACGGTTTCCAGCCTATGGTTGTTACAGCACCCAGCAGCACTGAACAGCCAGTTTTCTTGAATGTGTGCGTAGGGAACATTGCGTTTGGTTTTGTTCTTGGAATTGGAGTTTTTCAAGCATTCTAGGGGATCTCTGAAACCAGTCATAAAGGTATTTGCATATCCTCTTTGTTCCTGATTATTGCTGGCTATGCTTAAAATCGTGTTACTGGTGAAATTTTGGCCTTGTCCTCCTATTTGTGCAGCATTGGATGCAGAACACCTCCAGGAGAAGTGGTAGAAAATAATAGGTCTAAAAATTAATTGTAGCTTCTGCCCACTAAACACCAATCTGTGAATTGAGCCATCCAGCTTGAGGCACATATTAAAGCACAACTTAGTGGGGAGGGGGTTCTAGGGTTCTGGTCAGCATTTACTTGCACATTGTGGCACACTTACCTCTGGGTGTACTGTTCTGTAGGGATGCAAGGTCAAAGGTCTCGCACACCCCTCTAACCACTGCCATTTTCTTCTGGGCCTGACTACCCGTTGCTTTAGTGATTGGGTGCTCACTTCTGACGCAACTCCTGTGCAGATGCTGGGAATGAATGAGAACCCTGCACTGTGTGTATGTATGTATGATAGATATAGATATAGATATATATATATCTATATCTATATCTATATTACACAGACAGGTAAGGTAATTTGGTGTACAGTATATCCATGGGTGAGAAGTTTAGGTGTGGTGAGCAGTAACCCATAGAAAAGAATGGCTGTACGCAGTTATACGCTGCTACTAGTGTAAACACATACTGTATGCTATGTGCACACGTGTTGATGGAGGTACCGGTGTATACCTGTTTAAGGCCAAGCACAGCCATATGTGGTTGTTACGCAGCCTCTTGAGCTTTCTTCAGATTTTTGTGTTCGATGCAGCTCCATGTGTCGGTGTGCCTGATGCCCCATACACACGGTTGGATTTTCCGACAAAAGTCCGATGTGAGCTTTTAGTCAGAAATTCTGACAGTGTGTAGGCTCCATCAGACTTTTCCTGTCGGAATTTGCGGCAACAAAAATTTGAGAGCTGGTTCTCAAATTTTCTGACGGAAAAAATTCCGATCGGAAATTCCAATCGTCCGTAGCAATTCCGACGTGCAAAATTCCGACGCATGCTCAGAAGCATTGAACTTCATTTTCTCGGCTCGTCGTAGTGTTGTACGTCACCGCATTCTTGACTGTCGAAAGTTCAGAGAACTTTTGTGTGACAGTGTGTATGCAAGCCAAGCTTGAGCGAAATTCCGACGGAAAATCCGATTGTTGGTACAGGGCATAGACCTAAAATTAATTTCTCTTATCATCCATGGACTGACACGGTGTCTCTTTACACTTTACACGTGGGTTATGTCCCTGCTTGCAGGAGAAGACCTAGGCAGAATGTGAGATGTTATACATACATTCTAAAAGCCAGAGCTGAACAGCCCCACCCAGGGGGCGGTCCCTCCGGACATAACCCTCCCACTACAGTCAGCAGACTTCAGTTTTCAGTTCTCCTGACCTATTTTTTTTTATTCCTTTTCTGGAATTCTTTTTTATTTTTATTTTTGAGAATCTTCTATCAACTGTCGGCTGGGCAACAGGTTGGGTACAAGATATCCTCGTAGTCTTCCCTGTCCGACCATCGAGTGTGCTGATCCTCGCCTTGTGTGCGTGAGACTCGGTTCACGACAGGCCCCATGACTCCAGGGGTGGCCGGGTTGCTTTTATGCTCCCACGGTCCTCTCAAGACTGAACAGTTCCTGACTGACTGTATCTTTCGCGGTGGACCGGGCCGACAGCTACTCAGTACTGCACTGTGATAGTCCTGTCAGAAACACACCAGTGGGTCCCTCAGGGGACGGGTAAGTAGTCTCTCCTGCCTGCAGGTGAGTACAAAAAGCTGTGTGTTTCTCTGTGGGGGATTTTCCCTGTCTCCCCCTGTATTTCATTGTCGCGCTGTGCTGTGTGGGGTGCCTGGGGGTCACACTTTTCTTGGAGGGGCTCATGCTGGTCTGCAGATATGCTTGGGGCCTTTTTTTGTGTGTTTTGGGGCCTGAGCGGCGCTGTGTGTGTGTGCTGTTTTTTCACTTTAGCTGCGTCATGGCGGCCATCTTGCCGCGGATTGCCTCAGTGAAGTGGGGGGGGCCATTTTCTTGTAGCCCGCGCGCTCTTCAGCACTAGTTTTGGCCTCTAGCGCTGCTGTAACAGCGCGAATCTCCTCACAATCTCCTCACAGCGCGGTACAGACAGCGGAACTGAGCGGTCCCTGGTCCGGTTTGGTGAGTCCCCTGGGCGCCCCCTCCTCAGTCAGCACAGCCTGTGGGGTGGACTTTTTATCTGAGGAGTCTCAGAGGGGGGCAATATGGAGTCTCTGTCACCAGCTTCCCCTAAATGTCAGTGGACAACAGGCAGTGCTTCAGCACCTGCGGTCCCTAGGGACCAGTTGTGGGCAGTCCTGGAATCATTTCTGACCAGGATGGGAGCTGTGTGCAAGCGCAAGGGAGCAAAAAAGCGCCCTCTCCCCACTTTACTACATGAGGGCAGTGCGCTGATTCAGATATGGGCCTAGCCACTACCGCTCAGGACCCTAGTTCTGAATGTATTGGATGGTTTTGAACAGGACATTCCTTATGAGGAAAACTCCAGTTCTGTGTCAGTAAATGACAGGGCGCTTGTTAGTGTACTCATGACTGCGGTGAGGGACACTCTCAAGCTAAAATGCTGCAGATGCAGAACCTCAGGCGGATACAGTCTCCTTTGGTTCTTTTAAGGCCAGGCCTTCTAAAGAGGTTTTTCCATATGTAATTTCTTTGACCAGCTCATTGATGAGGTCTGGGAAAAGCCGCAGAAGAATTTTTTTATGGTCCCGCGGCGTTTTGTCTATCAGATACTCCTTAAAGATGCCCTACTTAAAAAGTGGGCTTCTCCCCCAGTGGTGAGCAGAGCCATGTTTGCCTTGTTGGGATCCGCCCTACGGCCTGTGGTAGCGGCGACCCTTGTGTCTTAAACACTTACAGGTTGGGCAAAAATGTTGCACCTAGCTGTACAGAAGCATAATCTTCCTTCAGAAACAGTTGCTCTGGCCCACCAACTGGTTCAGGGCCTGGTTTATGTGTGCGACGCCACGTTGGACGCGGCCCCTTTAATATCCAGGGCCTCTGTCTCGGCGGTGGTATTGCGTCGTCTTATCTGGTTGAAATGCTGGTCTGCTGACCTAGCCTTAGGAAGCTCCTGACGGATCTACCATTTAAAGGTGGTAGACCTTTTGGTGCTGCTCTGGATGACATCGTCATGGATGTCACGGTCTTCTTCCTTGGACTAGCAAGGGTGAGGAGGCCCGCCGCAAACAGGGGCCTTCCTTTCCAGGGTTTTTTTCGTCAGAGTCCACGGGTAGGTCCTCTCAGACTGACGACAGTGCGGCTGGTGGGCACAAGTGCCCCTGGGTGCGTAAGCCAAACAAGCGGCTCCCAAGCCCGCCTCCGCGTGAAGTCTTGCCTCCGCCCGACTCTGGGGTGGGGGGACGACTTCGCAGGTTCACGGATCGGTGGACCTCCCGAATCTCCGACTGGTGGGTGTGCGAGGTGGTCACCTCAGGATACAGGATAGTATTCCGATCCTGGCCCCCAGACAGATTCTTTCCCTCAAATCTTCCTCTCCTTCCTACCTGTCGGGCAGCCCTCTTGGGGGCTGTACAGGATTTGATCAGATCCGGAGTGATTGTGCTGGTTCTGTCACAGGAGAGTTTTCAGGGATTCTACTTGAATCTGTTTGTCGTCCCAAAAATAGGTCGTGGTTCGACCTATCCTGGACCTCAAGGCCCTGAATGCCTTTGAGAAGGTGCAGAAATTCCGCATGGAATCCATTCGCACGGTGATCGCTACACTCCACAAACGGGATTTTCTTCTGGCATCCTTGGACTTCAAGGACGCCTACTTGCATGTTCCGATCTGCGCAAGTCACCAGAAGTTTTTGCGATCAGCGAAGTCCACTATCGATTGTGGCTCTTCCTTTTGGCCTAGCCTCGGCACCAAGGGTGTTCACCAAGGTGCTTGCTCCGGTTCTAGACTTCTGTTACAGCGAGGTATTGCTGTCGTGGGCTATCTGGACGATCTTCTGCTAAGAGCAGAAAGTGGCTCAGACTTAGAGGAAAGGTGACTATCGTCAATTAGACCCTCAGGGACTTCGGATGGTTCCTGAACATTCAGGAGTCAGTCCTCGTCCAGACTCAGTGTCTGGAGTATCTAGTTCTGATTCTGGACTCCTTGGAGGCAAAGGTATCCTACCTCTGGAGAAGTTGCTGACACTTCAGTCTGCGGTGCGGGTGCTGACATCCCGAAAATGGTTGTCAATCCGTTTTTTGCATGAGAGTCCCGGGACTCGTGGTGGCCTCCTTCGCGGCCGTTCCGTATGCCCAATCACACACCAGGGCATTGCAGAAGGAGATCTTGTCCACCTGGGACAAATCCCCGTTGTCCTTGGATCTTCAGATCCAGGTGATTCACCTGGTCAGGGCGTCCCTGACATGGTGGTTGAGATCCTCGGCTCTTCGGTCCGGAAAGTCGTTCCCCTCCCATCCAATGGACGGTACTCACGACGGACACCAGCCTGACGGGCTGGGGTGGAGTCTGGGGAGTCCTGTCGGCTCAAGGCCTTGGACTCCGGACGAGCCCGTTTACCAATCACTGTTCTGGAAATACAGGCCATCAGACTGTGTCTCTCCTCAGGTCGGAGAGAGTACCGGGTCGCTCCATCAGGAGCCAGTCGGACAACGCCACGGCGGTGGCGTATGTAAACCATCACTGGGGGGACTCGGAGCTCAGCTGCGGCTTCCGAGGTAGTCCGTATCATGAAGTGGGCCGGAAGAAACGTGCCGGCTCTGTAGGCCATTTCCATTCTGGGCATAGACAATGGGCAGGCGGACTATCTGAGTCGCCAATCGCCAGACGCCGGACCAAGAAGAGTGGTCCTTGCATATTTCAACTCCTTTGCCGACGGTGGGGCACGCCGGATGTGGACCTAATGGCTTCTCGACTCAATCGCAAGGGTCGAGGTTGTGGCCAGATCCAGGGATCCTTGGGCGATGCCTCGGATGCGTTGGTGGCCCCATAGGGTCCTTATCGCCTGATGTAAACTCCGGTGATCCTAATTGTTCCGGATTGGCCTCAGCGTCACTGGTACGCTGATCTGGTACGTCTCATCGCGGACGTTCCCTGGCGGTTGCCGATGAGGGAGGACCTTCAGTCTCAAGGTCCTATGTTTCATCCGGCTTACAGTCTCTGGCTTTAACGGCAGGGCTGTTGAAAGCCAGGTGTTGAGGGACCGAGGTCTCTTGGACTCGGTCATTTTGACCATGTTAAGGACACGGAAGTCTTCCTCCAGGCAGATCTATCACCGTGCCTGGAAAGCTTATATCGCCATATGCGAAGCGCTGGACTGGCGTCCTCGGACGTATTCCGTCCCCAGAATCCTGCGTCCTCTGCAGTGTGGAGTGACCCAAAAGCTTGCTTTGAGTACCATCAAGGATCAGATTTCGGCCTTGGCCGTCTTCTTTCAGCGACCTCTAGCGGGTCATTTCTTGGTTAGCACCTTGTGTTGGGGGTTCGCCATGTGCTCCCTCCTGTCAAGCCTCCTCTCCCACCGTGGGATCTGAATTTGGTGCTCTCGGTCCTCCAGGAACCTCCTTTTGGGAATATCCGGGATATTCCCCTCTTGTCTTGTCTCAGAAGGTGGCCTTTTAGTGGCAATCACTTCTGTTTGACGAGTGTCTGAGTTGGCGGCTTTGTCCTGCAAGTCGCCATATTTAGTCATCCATAAGGATAAGGCGGTGTTGCATCCGCAACCTTCCTTTTTGCCGAAGGTGGCGTCGACCTTTCACCTACATGAGGACATTGTCCTCCCGTCCTTGTGTCCTCACCTATCGCATCCCAGAGAGTTTGCGCTGCACATATTGGATGTGGTACGAGCCTTACGGGTGTACCTGTCTGCTACTGCTTCTATTCGGAAGTCCGACTCACTGTTTGTGGCTGTCTCTGGTCCATAACAGGGCCAAGCGGTTTCGTCTGCCATCATTTCTAGGGGAATCAGACAAACCGTCATTCAAGCCTATGCTCTCAAAGGGCGGGCGCCTCCCTTTCCGGTTACGGCGCATTCCACCAGGGCACTTGGTGCTTCCTGGGTTTTCCGACGTCAAGCGTCGGTTGCACTAGTGTGCAAGGTGGCGACCTGGTCGTCTGTTCATGCCTTTTAAGTTTTATAAGGTTAATGTGGCTGCATCTTCGGATGCTTCCTTCGGCCGCAGGGTGCTGCAGGCCACTGTTTAAATTTGCGACTCCTCCGTTGAGGAGCTCTGCCTTCTTGGAGTGAAGTTTTTGGTTTTTCCATTTATACTGCTCCCATCCCTCTTGACACTGCTTTGGGACATCCCACGTGTAAAGTGTAAAGAGACACTGTGTCAGTCCATTGATGATAAGAGAAAATAGGATTTTTTGTACTCACCGTAAAATCCTTTTCTCTGACATCCATGGACTGACACGGCACCCACCCTTCCTTTTAAGTTTGTACTGCTTTGTTACGAACTGAAGTCTGCTGACTGTAGTGGGAGGGTTATGTCCGGAGGGACCGCCCCCTGGGTGGGGCTGTTCAGCTCTGGCTTTTAGAATGTATGTATAACATCTCACATTCTGCCTAGGTCTTCTCCTGCAAGCAGGGACATAACCCACGTGTAAAGTGTAAAGAGACACCGTGTCAGTCCATGGATGTCAGAGAAAAGGATTTTACGGGGAGTACAAAAAATCCTATTTTTTGGCACAATAGACAAAATATTTAACCTGCTGGCAATTTTTTTCGCAAGTTTAGGTTTGAAAACCAGTTGCTTGGGAGGAGCTTGCCTTGGGTCAAAACAGTCAAGTAGTACGTGTTATTACTGAGAGCCAGTCTGTCGTTAAAGTCCACATGTCCATCAGCCACCTATAGTGTTTGAACCCAAAAAATATTCCCTTAGAATTCATGGGTCTCAAACTGGTGGCCCTCCAGCTGTTGCAGAACTCCAATTCCCATGAGTCATTGCAAGGCTGACAGTTACATCATAACTCCCACAGGCAGAGACATGATGGGACTTGTAGTTCTGCAACAGCTGAAGGGCTGCCTCTTTGAGACCCTGCCTTAGATGCTACATTGCAGAGATTGGCGATGCGGTTGTGGATGGATTTACCATAAATGCAGTGGTCCAAAACTGGTCAAATTTGGTCATCTGCATTCGAAGGTGTCCCATTCTGTATGAGCAATTTTTTTATAGTCCACATTGACGGCACTGACCACAGCTTATGAACTCTGGTACTGTGACTAGAAAATAATTCTGCACTTGTTCCCCGAGCTGCCAAGACAACGAGCAGTAAGGATGGGAAGATAATAAAGGCAGAAGGAAACGTACGGACGGTAATTTGTGTCTGTAGCATTGAAGAGGAGTTACACGGTGTGAACATCTGTTAGTAGTGTGTCAGTGTGACTCATAAAACCCCTCAGCCCATTACAGTGCATTTTGTTGGTGTAATTACTGGTGTCTTCTATTTACAGCCAAATTTCATCCACATGTGAGACAACACATCCTCTGTAAATGGGAACTGATGGCTGTCTCTGTAGTGGATGTTATTAGCAGCGGCCCAGCTTTTCATGTGCACTTTCACTTTGCCCATTGATGAACTACATGTGTATCAAGTCTTTCCTAGCTAATGTGCGGTTAATATTTAATTTGCTGCTTTTGCAATCATTTACCTGTTTGAAAGGCATGAGGCATAGAATGTAATTGTTACACCTTTGTAATTGGAAATCATTAACAAAAAAAAAAAAAGCCTCTTCCGAGGAAGTGGGTTGTAAAATATTACGATGGGAATAATAATATACCACCTTTCATCAGTCCATTTGTGTATATATAATACAGTATGTATCCTGTTAACTGGTCACAAGTGGCCATTCGATCATTCTTGTTTGGAAAAAAGTGCAAGGAATGGATAAATGGATGGATAGATAGAGCTATCTCCTTCCGTCTCTATCTCCTTCCGTCTCTATCTCCTTCCGTCTCTATCTCCTTCCGTCTCTATCTCCTTCCGTCTCTATCTCCTTCCGTCTCTATCTCCTTCCGTCTCTATCTCCTTCCGTCTCTATCTCCTTCCGTCTCTATCTCCTTCCGTCTCTATCTCCTTCCGTCTCTATCTCCTTCCGTCTCTATCTCCTTCCGTCTCTATCTCCTTCCGTCTCTATCTCCTTCCGTCTCTATCTCCTTCCGTCTCTATCTCCTTCCGTCTCTATCTCCTTCCGTCTCTATCTCCTTCCGTCTCTATCTCCTTCCGTCTCTATCTCCTTCCGTCTCTATCTCCTTCCGTCTCTATCTCCTTCCGTCTCTATCGCCTTCCGTCTCTATCGCCTTCCGTCTCTATCGCCTTCCGTCTCTATCGCCTTCCGTCTCTATCGCCTTCCGTCTCTATCGCCTTCCGTCTCTATCGCCTTCCGTCTCTATCGCCTTCCGTCTCTATCGCCTTCCGTCTCTATCGCCTTCCGTCTCTATCGCCTTCCGTCTCTATCGCCTTCCGTCTCTATCTATTCCAAAATGGATTAAATCCATTATTTTCCTCCAAAATTCTACAAACAATACCCCATAATGTCAACGTGAAAAAAGTTTGGTTGAAATCTTTGCAAATTTATTGAAAATGAACAAAATCACATGTACATAAGTATTTACATCCTTTGCTCAATACTTGGTTGAAGCACCTTTTGGCACCAATTACAGCCTCAAGTCTTTTTGAGTATAATACGACAAGCTTGGCACACCTATTTTTGGACAGTTTCTCCCATTCTTCTTTGCAGGACCTCTCAAGCTCCATCAGGTTGGGTGGGGAGTGTTGGTGCACAGCCATTCCGATCTATCCAAAGATGTTCCATCGGGTTCAAGTCTGGGCTCTGGCTGGGCCACCGAAGGGCAATCGTAGAGTTGTCCCGTAGCCACTTCTTTGTTATCTTGGCTGTGTGCAGAGGGACGTTGCCCTGTTGGAAGATGAACCTTCGCCCCAGTCTGAGGTCCAGAGCGCTCTGGAGCAGGTTTTCATCAAGGATGTCTCTGTACATTGCTGCATCCATGTTTCCAGGTGATGAGCAGTACCTGGTTTCCTCCAGACACGACGCTTGCCATTCAGGCCAAAGAGTTCAGTCTGTTTCATCAGACCAGAGAATTTTTTTTCTTATGGTCTGAGAGTCATTCAGGTTTTTTTTGGAAAACTCTAAGCGGGCTGTCATGTGCCTTTTACTGAGAAGTGGCTTTTATCTGGCCATTCTACCATATAGGCCTGATTGGTGGAGTGCTGCATAGGTGGTTGTTCTTCTGGAAGGTTCTCCTCTCTCCACAGAGAAATGCTGGAGCTTGGTCAGAGTGAACACGGGTTCTTGGTCACCTCCCTGACTAAGGCTTTTCTCCCCGGATTGCTCAGTTTGGCTGAGTAGCCCACTCTAAGAAGAGTCCTGGTGGTTCCAAACTTCTTCCATTTATGGATGATTCAATGCTGCAGAAAATTTTCCTGTACCCTTTCCCAGATCTGTGCCTTGATACAATCCTGTCCCGGAGGCCTACAGACAATTCCTTGGACTTCATGGCTTGGTTTGTGCTCTGACATGCATTGTTAAGTGTGGGACCTTGTATAGACAGAAGTTTGCCTTTCCAAATCATGTCCAATCAACTGAATTTTCCACAGGTGGACTCCAATCAAGTTGCAGGTACATCTCAAGGATGATCAGTGGAAACAGGATGCACCTAAACTCACTTTTGAGTGTCATGGCGAAGGCTGTGAATACTTGGGTACATGGGATTTATTTTTTATTTATTTTTTAATTTGCAAAGATTTCAAACAAACTTCTTTCACATTGTCATTATAGGGTGGTATTTGTAGAATTTTTAGAAAAAGGATACATTTTAATTAGGGTTGCACCGATACCACTTTTTTTTTTAAAGTGGAAGTAAACCCTCCTATTGTTTTCAGCTAAGGAAGCTGACATCTTGGCCTCTGCCTTTTAAATATTCTAATACAATTCTTCTTTTTGGTGAGATATCGGGGGTCTGAACAGACCCCTGACATCTTCCCTTTGAGACAGGGAATGGGACTGAGGACACAAATTCCCCAGTCCCTTTGTCCGCAGCCCCAGCTGCACTGAAGATGTATGGACAGGAGACAGCGGCTCTTGTTCGTTCGTTCGTTCGTTCGTTCGTTCGTTCGTTCATTCATAGATGGAAGCATTGTACACAGTTTACGATACTCAGTTAAAAATACAGTCAGTGATCACTGACTCTGTTTGTTCAGAAATAGAAGGAGCTGATAAATTACATATTTCCCAGCTCCTTCCTCCACTCGCCATCCCGACAGATCTGGGACGGGGGGACACGGAGGACACAGGGAGCCGAAGGAGGGCACAGGGAACAGAAGGTATTCGCATATCATAAAAATATTATTCCTCATGTCAGAACAGTGGGTCATGAAAATCATTGCTTTACGCCCCATTGGCCAGATGCACAATCAGAACTAATGATTTATATTGCAAGTACAGGCTAATAAAATAGAGCCATTTATTAAAAATGCATTCAGTTTCAGGCTATTTGGCAACCATCAGTGCAGTATATGGAAACCATGGCTTCTATGGAGAAGGGCTTGGGATCCAACAAGACAATATAGGGTATTTTGTTTTATTACATAGGAGTGCACTTTCTTTCCCAGCATAGTCAGATTAAAGGACACGCAGAAATGTAAACCAATGTTCACAATTGTAAACGCAGCTACTTTGGATTTTTCCCCAGGAAAACGGCTTGTTTTACATCCTCTCCATTGTGTCCGTTTAAATGTGCTGCTTGTGGCATTTTCCTCTGAGTTGTTCTTTAGACACACCCCAACTCATTGCAACATTTACTTGTCTTTTCCCTTACTAAATGACTGTGTCATTGTAATTTTTTCTCCAGTGACCTCTGTCCAGGCACCATTTCCCTCAGTGCTGGAATGTATATATGGTGGGGATATTTAACATCAGGGCAGAAAGTAACGCTTCATCGTAACTACCGTAATCAAATTTTGCCTCTTTAAACCTTTCACATTGGCTCTACTGTCACTTTGAAAATCAATTTGTGGTAGATTACTTTTCAGAGGTATCTGAAAGGCAGTTTGCAGGGGTTCAAGAGGCAATGCATCCATCTCCTGAATGCCTGTGTTTTTTTGTTTTGTTTTTTGCAAATTTTACACTTAAATACCATAATAATGGTCAAGTTTGGCAATAAATGCTGCTCAACGAAAAACCCATCTACATCTAATTTTTTATTTATGTATTACAGGTATTTATATAGCACTGAACATGTACTCAGCGCTTTACATATGTTGTACATTTAAATCAGTCCCTACCTTCAAGGAGCCTGCAATCTAAGGCCCTAGTTGCATAATGCCCTTTTTATAGCTGTAGTCCATTTTATGTACCTCTCTAAGCCTGACTTAAAAAAAAAAAAAACTTCCAGAGACTACATTGTCCCACCCTGCCTTGCTGCTAGGATGTTCCTAAGACACTCCCAGGAGCGAGCGAACTGGTTACGGCCCGTGTGATGACATATTTCCGGGGGGAGTGTCAAAGCGAAGCTCCACCCAAGAGGGGGAAGTTCTGCTTTAAGGACACTTCTCCCGCTCCTCTTGAACAATTGCCACTTTTGAGGAGGGGGGATTATCGGGTACAAGCTTCCACCCCACTTCTGCATTGGCCACCTAGGTAATCGCAGAGGAAAGGAGACAGTGGGTGAGACCGACTGAGGTGAGCACACCGTTGGATTGTGGGACTGGTGACTTTTTGTAGCTGCTGACTTTTATTTTTTCCCACAGGTGACTGGAAACCTGCTTTAACAACTAGTGAGTGCACTTACAATTCTGAGTGGACCTACTTCCTCTCAAAACTGTGCTTCTGGACAGTGTGCATCACAGGCAAAAGGTACAGAGCCAATGAGAGTGGCTCTGTACCTTATTTATGTGACTGATCACAGTAATCATCGGTAAACAGGTGTAGTACTGTTTACATTGGTGGGCCCTCCCCTTCCTCTGGGGTAAGATAAGAACCAAGGATTTAAAGAATGAGTCCATTCATAAAATCCTCTGGCTGCACTGAGAAAGGAACGATGGTGTTGGTAGAAGCTGAGGTAAAAAGGGCCACTGACATCCAATGTTGTGGGAATGTTTTGGGGGGATTTAAAGTGGCAGTGACCACCATTGATGGGAGTGGAGGGTTTAAAATGCAACTGCAGATTGTTTTGGGTCTATACATGACATCTAGCTGTTGCACACATTGCAATTGAAAGTGCTATACAATTTCTTCCTCTTACCTCCAGAAACCCCAAGAAAACTTGCACTTGGCAACTTGTAAAGGCTAAGTGGACCTATCTAACATTTTCAGTAATTAAAGACAATGGGTACATTTATTTCTTAGGCCTCATGCACACTGGAAGTTTGGCCGTCTCTCCTAGACGTTTTTCCTCCTTGCAGCAACGTTTTGGCAGAAAAAAATGTTTGTCGCTTGTAAATGTGTGTACTGCATTTAGGTGCGTCAAGCACTTGGGTGTTAATTAAAAGAGAAGTCTGGGTTTTTCGTTTTTTTCCAATAATCATACTTGCCTAGGTGGTTGGAGCATCAGACCGATGCTGCATCTGTCCCCCGGCGTCTCTGCACTGAGAACCGAGCCACCGAACCCCGCCGATGGCTCGGTTCTCACTCCTCCCTGAGCAGAGCGATGCCGACTGTCAGTCAGCATGGCTCCTGCTCTGGTCCTCCACGCTCATTGGAGCGCTGAGCTGTGGAGGGGCGGGGAGAAGGCCGTCTCAGCATCTTAGCGGCTTGCTGAGACTGCCATCAATCAAGGCAGCTGGTGGATCCAGACTTGGAAGTCGTGATGACGCGCTGCCTCGACTGATGGCAGTGACGTCAGCGGAAAGCAGACTTCAGACCGCTATCCACTAAAAACGGGTCACAGGAGTGAAAAATGAATTGCACTCCTGTGACCCAGAGGAGAAGCCCAGCCTAAAAAGCTCAGGCTGGACTTTTCCTTTTTAATGTAATTTGCCAGAATAATCATTTTTTTTTGGCTTTTGAAACGCGTCAACATTCAAGCGCTAAACGTGCATTTAGACGCGTTTACACGCCTCAAGTGTTTTTTCGCCCAAAACGCTACTTCTCCTGGACTCGCTGGCAGTAGCGTTTAAAAATTAATAAATAAAAAAAGTCCCTGCCTCTAAACACCGTTGTGTGCATAGACTCATTGACTAACATGCAGTGGTGTTTAGAGGCAGAAAAAAAAGAAAAACACCGGACGCCGCTAGAAGCAGCAATAAAAACCGCCCAGTGTGCACGAGGCCGTATTGTAGAATAGAATGACCAATGGCATTTGCTAAGGTGTTGTGGTACCTAGGTGAAGGCACTGGTAGGTTTGGCCTCCTAGGGTTTTATCCAAAGCTGGCATAGTAGGAGTGCGGTGAGCTAATAATGACATTTCAGGGATTAAAGCTGTGACACTGATTGTCTGTCTGTTTTCTGACATGAATTGTTTTTCTGCTTAGGTTTTCCTGTGTTGTGACAAGTGATAATGAATGTTGAGAAATGCAGCTTTTATGATTCCCACTTTTTTTCCCGAAATCCTTTGCCTTCTACACAGAATGAGTAGTGATGACATTTGCTCCGCCGTTCTTCCAGAAAAGAAAAGTTGCTGGGATATTTTAGTGAATCATTTACACAGAAGGAAGAAGAATGTATGCAGGGCCTACTTCACACCACTGAGTGCTCAACATCACCGTGATTAATTCCTCTTGTCGCTACTATGGTATATTATTGTCATTTACTAGCTGAATGGTCTTTCCATCAAATTAGATCCTTTTGCTGAATACATTAACATTCAGAAAGCCTCCGCTGTTTCCAGGAGGAAATGGCACATGGTGTTAGGATTCCTAATGTGAGAAAGTCAGGGACATAAAGCGTTTGTAATGTTTGGGAAACCGATGACTTACAAATGGAAGTCCACCCAAAACTGTGAACTTGCATATGGGAGAATGTTGTGTTTTCTATAAACATTGCATGCTGCGATGCAGAATGCTCTGGTAGCACCTTTGGTTTAGGGTGCCAAGCACTTTGTGTAAGTTGTAATCTCTGGATCCAACACAAAGCCCCAGACTTTCATGCATATTTTTCTGTTTGGATGGTGTCATGCACTGGGTAACCGTCTCTTCACCTACTTAGTGTTACTAAACTCACAACAGTAAAATCAGTCTGTGTATGAAGTAAATTATGCTTGTTATACTCACTGTGGAACCTAAGGGGTTAATCCTCTGTATTGTGTAAAAAGGCTGTTTGATCCTGTATGCACAGATCCTCCCCTTCTTGCATTGTCTCCAAAACATGTCCGGATAAGACAGTTACTGGAGTCAGGCTGCACATGCTCAGCTTGGTGTGCATATTGCTAGAGTTTTTTTTTTTTTTTTTTTGGAGAGTGCATGTGATCAGCACACGGCCAATCAGCACTGTCCAGACACAGGGTCAGGGGTCCTGGATTTTCATAGTAAAAACTCCTTCTACAAGATTTAACCAGACTCACAAGACTGCTATATGCTGCTGATGAGAAAAGGTATTTAGCTGTTTATATTTACTAAACTGATTGCATTTCCATGTTCTGTATACTGTGGGAGAACAGATATAGTGAATGCAGGGTCCTGGGTTTAGTAACATTTTAACAGCATGCAAAAATCCTGCATG
Organism: Rana muscosa; assembly: GCA_029206835.1. Classification (NCBI taxonomy): domain Eukaryota; kingdom Metazoa; phylum Chordata; class Amphibia; order Anura; family Ranidae; genus Rana; species Rana muscosa. The sequence continues at coordinate 1,104,234,503 of CM055116.1, forward strand.
AGTAACTGAATATTTTACATCTTTTTTTGTTCCTTTAAAGTGGAAGTTCAGGCAAAACCTAACTAACGCTAAACCTGCTCTCTTGCCACATTCTAAACATAATCTATCTAACTCTGTAAAGAAAAATTGCTATACAGTGGAACCTCGGATTGCGAGTAACATGGTTAACGATTTTTTTGCAATACGAGCACTGTATTTTAAAAAATCGTAATTTGGTTTGCGAGTGTTGACTCATAAAACGAGCACGATTCAGTCAAAGCGGTGTGCAGTACCGCTTTTGGCCTAAGGTGGGGGGGAGCCGTGCAGAGCCGAACGTAGCCGGTCGCAAACGCACGGAAAGGCCCGAGGACAGCATGGCTGACCTTGGCAAATCTCGGGTAGGAAGTCTTTCCGAGGTTTGCCGAGGTCAGTCGAAGTGTTCTCGGGCCTTTTCTGCCGTTTCCGAGGCTCTCTGGCGCCTCTGGCCGCATGCGGTATTGCATGCCATTGAAGTCAATGCGGAACAAATTATTTTCATTTCCATTGACTTCAATCAGGAAACTCGATTTGATATGCGAGTACTTTGGATTACGAGCATTCTCCTGGAACGGATTATGCTTGTAATCCGAGGTTCCACTGTACTTGCCTATTCTGCAGCAACTCTGGTCCGGTCCCATTATGAGCTGTCAGCGGTGGCGTCAGTGTGAAGGCGTTTGCAGGAGAGGCAGCCGACAACGGAAGCCTCATAGTAAGTCTATGAATGACGTAAATTCCTAGCAGTTGTCGGTCCTCTCCTGCACAGAGCATCTGCCACTGTAAACCGGACCGACTGCGCAATAGGTAAGTACAGCGAGTTTTGCTTTTACAGGGTTATATAGCTTGGGTTTAGAATATGGCAGATAGGTTTTGGGTGGGTTAGTTTTTACCTGGACTTACACTTTAATTTGCTATATTGGCAATGGTTTTCATGAGCCACCCAACCTGACAGCCATACACAGTAAAGTTTCCTTGCACAGTTGAAAGTGAGACTTGGCTACTTCAACCACTATTACATTTTGCGGTACCTAAGACACAAGCTAGCAACTCTCAGAATCTTGTCTTCGAATACTTTTGTCGTCTTTGGGTCTGTTTAGACTTGTTCCCATCATTTTCCTTTTAAAGCGGATAATGTCGCCCAAAAAAAGGGAGGTTCCTCGTTTCCTCCTCCTCCACCCCTCTTCTGTCACCTGTGCACCTTTTTTGGTGTGGGGGGTGGGGTGTTTTTTCGCCCTCCCCCTCTGTCCATAGCTTTCTGGGACACATAATGGGTCCTAGAAGGCTGCAGGATTATTCACAAAAGCGCAGCTCACGCAGTGGGAAGCCCGCTTTGAAGCCACAAGATATCACAGCTGGCTTCCCACACTAAAGATGCCAAGGACCCAAAGACCGGTGTTGAAGCGGCTTGGGTGAGAACAGCGCTGGATCCTTGGACAGGTAAGTGTCCTTTTTTAATAAAAGTCAGCAGCTACAGAATTTGAAACGGCAGACTTTATTTCTTTGTTTCTAGGGTGAAGACCCCCTTTAATTTTCAAGATCTGTCTTTGCAAGGTCTCTAAAAGAATTACCGTAACTATTTTTCACAGGGCTATTACATTTTGAATAGGGTGTGAAAAGATTGGAACACTTGTCAGGTTTTTTTGCTGTCTGCGTAAGTATTGGCAAAGTTCATCCACGGTAAGTGGTGGTAAATTCCAGATTTTGGAGTAGTTATGAGAACAGGAGTTGAGGGGAAATCTTTTATGAAGGTTTTGGCTTTACATACTCATTAAAGTGACTGTTGCTAAACTAAAGTTGAAATAAATTGTGTCCCTGTTAAGGTGGTGGATACTCGTCTTTTCTTCTGCCGGTGTCGCTGAAAACTGCTTTTATGGTTAAGAAATCACTCTCCATTGTCTCTTTGAATACTGATACTTTCAGGAATATCATGTTCCTAGTCTCTCGCTATGGCCAGTAGTTCTACCTGCCGACCCCCTACATTACTACTGTGCTCTTTTATGATGTTAATATGTGAAGAACCACAGAGTGCAGCAGGAGAGCAAAACTCGCAGAAGTCTTTGTTTCTGAAGCGATTTCAAGGGATGATTTCTCTTGTTCCGGCACATGAGTAGAGGGAGAGGTAAGTAGCCACTGTCTTTGTTACAAGGAGATCATTTATTTCATTTTCCAATAAGGAGTATGGTTGCAGTGAATGATTAACCAAAGTTTAGAAGACACTGCCATAAAATACAGAACTTGTTTCTAGGAGTTGAAAAGGTGGAGGAAGTTGGGTAATAAAACACAAAAAAATATATGTATATGCTGTTTATTATCCCACTGAAAAAAATTCAAAATGCCTGATTAATTTACTTCAGCAATATTTAAAAATATAAACCAGTCTCACTGAATAGGTTATCTGTGGTGAAACCTGATTTCATTGCAATATTATACATTGAACACTCACTTTTTTCAGTTACAATGGCCTTTTTTGGCCTTGTGACTGATACACCTCATATGTACTAACAAAATTCAAAGTTTTTGCTGTTTCAAAGAGTGGGAAGTTGAAGACATTTTGGGAACATGCCAGGAAACTGCTAACGCTGTCCCTAAAATAATTGGTACTATGTTTTGCGTAGAACCAGTTGGGGACAGAAATGTGACGGCTGCCATTGATTACTTTTTTTTTTTTTTAAAACGTGACTACTTTTGGGCTTGTATCTGCATCTTTCATTTTCTACATGGTGAGTTGCAACCAGTAAGGTGTTGCGATACATAATTTGCACATATGCATTGCAGGTTAGTGGTACACCAAGTCACAAAAGGACATGGATGATGGCCCTGGAGACTGTATCAAGTTATGACTGCTCCCATTTTTTTATTTGATCAAATTCCTTTTGAATTCTTAAAATCCATTTGCAGTAAGCATTCTAATCCTCAATGTAATACCAACCCTAAAACTAACCTTTTGTGTAACTCCAGTCCTCATGCCAACACAAAACCAACCCTCATGCTAACTCTTTTTGTAACGCCAGTCCTCATACTATCATACTCTAACACCAGTCATTGTGCTAACCCTCTCCGTGACACCAGTCCTCGGGCTAACCCTCTCTGTGACGCCAGTCCTCGGGCTAACCCTCTCTGTGACGCCAGTCCTCGGGCTAACCCTCTCTGTGACGCCAGTCCTCGGGCTAACCCTCTCTGTGACGCCAGTCCTCGGGCTAACCCTCTCTGTGACGCCAGTCCTCGGGCTAACCCTCTCTGTGACGCCAGTCCTCGGGCTAACCCTCTCTGTGACGCCAGTCCTCGGGCTAACCCTCTCTGTGACGCCAGTCCTCGGGCTAACCCTCTCTGTGACGCCAGTCCTCGGGCTAACCCTCTCTGTGACGCCAGTCCTCGGGCTAACCCTCTCTGTGACGCCAGTCCTCGGGCTAACCCTCTCTGTGACGCCAGTCCTCGGGCTAACCCTCTCTGTGACGCCAGTCCTCGGGCTAACCCTCTCTGTGACGCCAGTCCTCGGGCTAACCCTCTCTGTGACGCCAGTCCTCGGGCTAACCCTCTCTGTGACGCCAGTCCTCGGGCTAACCCTCTCTGTGACGCCAGTCCTCGGGCTAACCCTCTCTGTGACGCCAGTCCTCGGGCTAACCCTCTCTGTGACGCCAGTCCTCGGGCTAACCCTCTCTGTGACGCCAGCCCTCGGGCTAACCCTCTCTGTGACGCCAGCCCTCGGGCTAACCCTCTCTGTGACGCCAGCCCTCGGGCTAACCCTCTCTGTGACGCCAGCCCTCGGGCTAACCCTCTCTGTGACGCCAGCCCTCGGGCTAACCCTCTCTGTGACGCCAGCCCTCGGGCTAACCCTCTCTGTGACGCCAGCCCTCGGGCTAACCCTCTCTGTGACGCCAGCCCTCGGGCTAACCCTCTCTGTGACGCCAGCCCTCGGGCTAACCCTCTCTGTGACGCCAGCCCTCGGGCTAACCCTCTCTGTGACGCCAGCCCTCGGGCTAACCCTCTCTGTGACGCCAGCCCTCGGGCTAACCCTCTCTGTGACGCCAGCCCTCGGGCTAACCCTCTCTGTGACGCCAGCCCTCGGGCTAACCCTCTCTGTGACGCCAGCCCTCGGGCTAACCCTCTCTGTGACGCCAGCCCTCGGGCTAACCCTCTCTGTGACGCCAGCCCTCGGGCTAACCCTCTCTGTGACGCCAGCCCTCGGGCTAACCCTCTCTGTGACGCCAGCCCTCGGGCTAACCCTCTCTGTGACGCCAGCCCTCGGGCTAACCCTCTCTGTGACGCCAGCCCTCGGGCTAACCCTCTCTGTGACGCCAGCCCTCGGGCTAACCCTCTCTGTGACGCCAGCCCTCGGGCTAACCCTCTCTGTGACGCCAGCCCTCGGGCTAACCCTCTCTGTGACGCCAGCCCTCGGGCTAACCCTCTCTGTGACGCCAGCCCTCGGGCTAACCCTCTCTGTGACGCCAGCCCTCGGGCTAACCCTCTCTGTGACGCCAGCCCTCGGGCTAACCCTCTCTGTGACGCCAGCCCTCGGGCTAACCCTCTCTGTGACGCCAGCCCTCGGGCTAACCCTCTCTGTGACGCCAGCCCTCGGGCTAACCCTCTCTGTGACGCCAGCCCTCGGGCTAACCCTCTCTGTGACGCCAGCCCTCGGGCTAACCCTCTCTGTGACGCCAGCCCTCGGGCTAACCCTCTCTGTGACGCCAGCCCTCGGGCTAACCCTCTCTGTGACGCCAGCCCTCGGGCTAACCCTCTCTGTGACGCCAGCCCTCGGGCTAACCCTCTCTGTGACGCCAGCCCTCGGGCTAACCCTCTCTGTGACGCCAGCCCTCGGGCTAACCCTCTCTGTGACGCCAGCCCTCGGGCTAACCCTCTCTGTGACGCCAGCCCTCGGGCTAACCCTCTCTGTGACGCCAGCCCTCGGGCTAACCCTCTCTGTGACGCCAGCCCTCGGGCTAACCCTCTCTGTGACGCCAGCCCTCGGGCTAACCCTCTCTGTGACGCCAGCCCTCGGGCTAACCCTCTCTGTGACGCCAGCCCTCGGGCTAACCCTCTCTGTGACGCCAGCCCTCGGGCTAACCCTCTCTGTGACGCCAGCCCTCGGGCTAACCCTCTCTGTGACGCCAGCCCTCGGGCTAACCCTCTCTGTGACGCCAGCCCTCGGGCTAACCCTCTCTGTGACGCCAGCCCTCGGGCTAACCCTCTCTGTGACGCCAGCCCTCGGGCTAACCCTCTCTGTGACGCCAGCCCTCGGGCTAACCCTCTCTGTGACGCCAGCCCTCGGGCTAACCCTCTCTGTGACGCCAGCCCTCGGGCTAACCCTCTCTGTGACGCCAGCCCTCGGGCTAACCCTCTCTGTGACGCCAGCCCTCGGGCTAACCCTCTCTGTGACGCCAGCCCTCGGGCTAACCCTCTCTGTGACGCCAGCCCTCGGGCTAACCCTCTCTGTGACGCCAGCCCTCGGGCTAACCCTCTCTGTGACGCCAGCCCTCGGGCTAACCCTCTCTGTGACGCCAGCCCTCGGGCTAACCCTCTCTGTGACGCCAGCCCTCGGGCTAACCCTCTCTGTGACGCCAGCCCTCGGGCTAACCCTCTCTGTGACGCCAGCCCTCGGGCTAACCCTCTCTGTGACGCCAGCCCTCGGGCTAACCCTCTCTGTGACGCCAGCCCTCGGGCTAACCCTCTCTGTGACGCCAGCCCTCGGGCTAACCCTCTCTGTGACGCCAGCCCTCGGGCTAACCCTCTCTGTGACGCCAGCCCTCGGGCTAACCCTCTCTGTGACGCCAGCCCTCGGGCTAACCCTCTCTGTGACGCCAGCCCTCGGGCTAACCCTCTCTGTGACGCCAGCCCTCGGGCTAACCCTCTCTGTGACGCCAGCCCTCGGGCTAACCCTCTCTGTGACGCCAGCCCTCGGGCTAACCCTCTCTGTGACGCCAGCCCTCGGGCTAACCCTCTCTGTGACGCCAGCCCTCGGGCTAACCCTCTCTGTGACGCCAGCCCTCGGGCTAACCCTCTCTGTGACGCCAGCCCTCGGGCTAACCCTCTCTGTGACGCCAGCCCTCGGGCTAACCCTCTCTGTGACGCCAGCCCTCGGGCTAACCCTCTCTGTGACGCCAGCCCTCGGGCTAACCCTCTCTGTGACGCCAGCCCTCGGGCTAACCCTCTCTGTGACGCCAGCCCTCGGGCTAACCCTCTCTGTGACGCCAGCCCTCGGGCTAACCCTCTCTGTGACGCCAGCCCTCGGGCTAACCCTCTCTGTGACGCCAGCCCTCGGGCTAACCCTCTCTGTGACGCCAGCCCTCGGGCTAACCCTCTCTGTGACGCCAGCCCTCGGGCTAACCCTCTCTGTGACGCCAGCCCTCGGGCTAACCCTCTCTGTGACGCCAGCCCTCGGGCTAACCCTCTCTGTGACGCCAGCCCTCGGGCTAACCCTCTCTGTGACGCCAGCCCTCGGGCTAACCCTCTCTGTGACGCCAGCCCTCGGGCTAACCCTCTCTGTGACGCCAGCCCTCGGGCTAACCCTCTCTGTGACGCCAGCCCTCGGGCTAACCCTCTCTGTGACGCCAGCCCTCGGGCTAACCCTCTCTGTGACGCCAGCCCTCGGGCTAACCCTCTCTGTGACGCCAGCCCTCGGGCTAACCCTCTCTGTGACGCCAGCCCTCGGGCTAACCCTCTCTGTGACGCCAGCCCTCGGGCTAACCCTCTCTGTGACGCCAGCCCTCGGGCTAACCCTCTCTGTGACGCCAGCCCTCGGGCTAACCCTCACTGCTTATGTCTTTTGCATATTGATACTTGGATCATAAAGTATATTGAAACCTATAAATTGCAGCCTAAAGGGTTATGAGCCTGTTTGGTGTTTTGAAATGAGCTAATTGACTTGCTTCTTCTTCTTCTTGATCATCTCTTGGGTGTTTTTTATTTTACTACACTAGTGAACTCTGACCGGCCTGTACATTTCATTGCTGTCTAGGGATTCTTTTCTTTTAAACATGGTTGTCTGTCCTGTTTTATTGCATTTATTTTCCACGTGTTTCTGTGTAACCTTATTATTTTCTAAAATATAAATCTGTCGATTTTGCTCCTTTACATGCCATTATATAGAATGGAGTTCAATTGAAATGCCAGCGCCTGTGTTTGCATCCTGTGGAATGTTTTAACACGTTTTGCAATGCCTCACTTACAGAGAACAGGCATCTATTTATATTGTAAAGTTTCACGTAAAGACATATAGGTTAACTTTTGTGTGGCAGTATTTAAATTCAATAATTTAAAAAAAATCATTAGTTATTGGGTGCTGTAATAGTCGTTTAAATAAACTTGTCTTTAGCTCAATGCTATAGCGATAAGACTGCTCTGAGACATTCTAAAATGATCATATTTAGAAAGCGTCTTGGTCGGTCATTCTGTGTTCTTAAAATGTTTGTATAGCCAAAACTTTGTTTTTAGTTTCTGATAAGTAGAGAATGGTTAAAATCACAGTCAGTTTGTTTGCTGTCTGTGCCCCATTGGAGAGATTTCTCTTCACTTCCTGTCCCAGAGATGCAAATGAGAGGAAATACAAATTAGGAGTATCCTATCTTAACCACTTGCCAACCGCTCTATAGTAGTTTTTACTGCTACAGGGTGGTGGCTGTGTGCAGGATTGTGTGTGTGATCTCGCGCCTCCAGGTAGCGGGCGCGAATGCTTGCCACCAACTGCTCGCTCCTGCAGTGATTATGCACATCAGGAGCCAATCAGCTGGTACGGCGGGCTCAGTGTCCGCTGGCAGTCGATCATTTAGTAACCAGGCAGAACGCCAGTCTGCCTATGTAAACATGGCAGATTGCTGTTTCGTCAGTAGGGAAGGCATGAATCTTGTGTAAATGCAAAGCAGGGACATGGATCCATGCCTTCCCCTAGTAAAAACACCTCTCGCACAGTACACAAACGTTGGCTAGGAACACAATTAACCTTTTGATCACCCCTGATGTTAACCTCTTCCCAGCCAGTGTCAGTACAGTGTCAGTGCATATTTTTAGCACTGATCACTTTATTAGTGTTGCTGGTTTCCAAATAAGTGTCAAAAGTGTCTGTGTCTGATTTTGTCCCATGCAATATCGCAGTCCCCCTTAAAGTTGCTGATCGCCGCTATTACTTGTAAAATATAAATAAATAAAACTTCCATAAAATTATATTCCATAGTTTGTAGACTCTATAACTTTTGTGCAAACCAATCAATAAAAGCTTATTGGAATTTTGTTTTTACCAAAAACATGTAGCCGAATACATGTTGACGTAAAAAATTTTTATTGGATATGTCTTTAGAGCAGAAAGTAAATATATTTAATTACATTTTTTTCTAAATTGACGCTTTTTTTTTTTTTTTTTTTGTTTATAACACAAAAAATAAAAAACAGAGGTGATCAAATACCACGAAAAGAAAGCTATATTTGTGTGAAAAAAGGACATACCGTATATACTCGAGTATAAGCGGAGTTTTTCAGCAAATTTTTTTTTTTTTTTTGTGCTGAAAATGCGCCCCTCGGCTTATACTGGAGTCACCTTTTTGCGCCTGATCTCCCGGACTTTGGGGACCCGGTACCGGTCGGCCGTAGGTCCCCTGGACCACAAACTTACCCGGTACCAGTCGGCCGTAGGTCCCCTGGACCCCAAACTTGGCACACATGTAGCCCCCTCTTCCTCTACAAGTGTGCAAAGGTTGTTTTCCGGGGGACCTACGGCCGGGGAGCACCAATTTTTCAAAGCTGGGCACCCCTTCCATAGACTCCCATGTTAAACTGTAATCTCTCCGGTGACTTTGAGGACCCGGTACCGGCCAGCCGCAGGTCCCCTGGACCCCAAACTTGGCACACATATAGCCCCATTTCTTCTTTATAAGTGTGCACAGTTTTTCGTCTGGGGGACCTACGGCCGGGGAGCACAGATTTTTCAAAGCCGTGCACCCCTTCTATAGAATCCCATGTTAAACGTCAGTCTAGTCATGGACACAATGAGGCATGAACACAGTAAGGCATGGACATGGATACAGTGAGGCATGCAGATGGACACCCTAGGCTTATACTCAAATCAATACGTTTTTCCCAGTTTTTTTGTGGTAAAATTGGGTGCCTCGGCTTATATTCGGGTCTGCTTATACTCGAGTATATACGGTACATTCTATATGGGTACATTGACGCACGACCGCGCAATTGCCAAAATAACGCAGTGCATATAATGGCCTGATCATGAGGGGGGTACATCTTCCGGAGCTGAAGTTGACCATGGAACAGGTGTCCGCATTGGAACATTTCTTCTCATCTCTTGTTATGATGACAACTGTAAAAGCTTTCTCATTGCTTCCTGTCATGGAGACAAAGGTTATAATGACATAGTGTGCCCAGCGGGGACATTGGCAGTAAAGAACAGGCAAGATTCTCTACTGCTAAACTTGCCCACTACTAAAGAAGTTTTGGCTATACATGCATACATCTTAAAGCAAAGTTTCACTCAAAAAGTGAAGTCCCTCTGGTTCGCTCAGTCCCCCCAGCGTTGCATGTCTTTCTCAGGGAAGAAAAGCAGTGAGTACCGATTTTTTTATCTGTACCCGCTCCCACTTTCGCAACACTTGCCTAGACAGGCGTTATGCTCCCTGCCCCTAAAACGCGTTGGATCACAAAGCCCCACGTGAACTTGCACTGGAGTTTCCCATATTCAAGATGGCACAGCTGCAGCTGTAACAAGAACTGGCTGTAAGAAGACAGTGCTGGACTGCATTCCTTTTCAACAAGATGAAATCACATTGGCAGATTTTCTGTGACTTTAAAGAGAACTAGTCAGGAATAGGTTATTGCAAAACCTTGAATCTCCACTGCTACAGTAGGGTAAACGTACGCTATAAGAAATTTGGATGAACAATTGTCCTATTTTCCTCACTTCGCAGCTGGTCGAATCTGAGGGTATTACTCGTACGAAAAATCTCGTATGTTAAGGCATTTTTTTGTCTTGACATAGAAATGTACGTAGCTTATATTTATGTTTGTTGTTTCCGATCATGCGCAGTGTTTTGTATCTAATTCTTCTTGTAAGAAAACTGTACACATTAAGGCTCGGTTCACACTGGGCGACTTGTCAGGCCACTTAGCCACCTGACAAGTCACGCTCCATTACGTGCAATGGAACCGTTCTAATCGGAGCGACTCAAGTTTCAAACTTTCTTGTACTACTTGGGGCGACTTTGGAGCAGTTTGCATTGACTTCTATTACAGAAGTCGTTTGCAAGACGCAACTAAGTCCAGCTTGGTGGGGCGGATTCAAATTCAAGCGACTTTAAAGATGACCCAGTGTGAAGCGAGACTATATGAAAAATCATTAGTTCTGTTCATGTAAAGAAACATTTTGCAGTTTGTTTGTTTGGAAGGTCGGAATCGGCTGTCGAAAGTTGTGACAATCGTACGATCGTTCCTTGTACGAAAATGTTCGCCTGATTTTTAAGTATGTACCCTATTTAACCGCTTCCCACCCACCCAACTTCATATAACGTTGTCGACTTTGAGCGTTGATATCTGAATGATGCCTGCAGTTACAGGTATCATTCAGATATCTTTTTTTTTTTTTATGCCGGCAATTCCCTTCACCATAAGAACAATCATAACGGCTGTTCAGCCGCTTGATTGTTCTTACAGGCTGCAGCCCAGTGGCGTAGCGTAGGTTGTCAGCGCCCGGGGCAAGGCAAGAAATTTGCGCCCCCTAACTTGCGGACTTTTTGCACTCCCTGAGTCCCTTCCTACAGTAGTACTGACCAGCCTGATTCCTAAACTGACCACTACACTAACCTCTACACGGACCTACATGATTCCTAAACTGACCATTACACTTTCCTACTTGTCCACTGCACTGACCTACCCGATTCCTACACTGGCCACTACACTGACCACCAGGGCTGGTGCAAGGATTTTTGCTGCCCTCCCCCCGGCTGCGCCCTGACGCCACTTTACCCTGCAACACATGTGACCTTAGAAAAAAAGAAGCCCTAAGGCCAACGCTGCGCTAATTTAAGATGATAATAAAAAAAATTATGATAAAGTGTATAAGAAAGCAGCTTGCACTTAAGTTCAGTACAAAAAACTTAGGATAGATAGCAAAAAATGGAAAGAGTGCAGCTCTATGTGGTTAAAACCATGCGTGAAATTAATGTTAAACCTTGAAATGTAAACAAATGATATGTGAAAAATGTATTAAAAAGAAAACTAATGCAGAGTCCAAAAAGAACACAACATAGTCCGTGAAGAGTTCATTCCAAAAGCAAATCCGTGAAGGGTTAATTTCCCCCAAAAAAAGACAAATTGCTTGCCAAGAAAATGAAGTTCGGTGAATAATAAGTCCCAAAATAAATCAGGGTATTGCCAGAGAAGTAGTGAGTGATAGAAATCTTCCCAAGAGCAGCGTGATTTTTCAGGTGTGACACCCAAGTGATTAATATCTTGCTTACCAGATTGTGCATCAGTCACGGCAATCTGGTAAGCAAGATATTAATCACTTGGGTGTCACACCTGAAAAATCACGCTGCTCTTGGGAAGATTTCTATCACTCACTACTTCTCTGGCAATACCCTGATTTATTTTGGGACTTATTATTCACCGAACTTCATTTTCTTGCCAAGCAATTTGTCTTTTTTTGGGGGGAATTAACCCTTCACGGATTTGCTTTTGGAATGAACTCTTCACGGACTATGTTGTGTTCTTTTTGGACTCTACATTCGTTTTCTTTTTAATTCATTTTTCATATATTTATTTTTCACATATCATTTGTTTACATTTCAAGGTTTAACATTAATTTCACACATGGTTTTAACCACATAGAGCTGCACTCTTTCCATTTTATGAACACGTGTGACCTATCTGACCCCTACACTGACCCCCTGACACACTTGCCTGACACATACACTGACCCCCTGACACATACACTGACCCCCTGACACATACACTGACCCCCTGACACATACACTGACCCCCTGACACATACACTGACCCCCTGACACATACACTGACCCCCTGACACATACACTGACCCCCTGACACATACACTGACCCCCTGACACATACACTGACCCCCTGACACATACACTGACCCCCTGACACATACACTGACCCCCTGACACATACACTGACCCCCTGACACATACACTGACCCCCTGACACATACACTGACCCCCTGACACATACACTGACCCCCTGACACATACACTGACCCCCTGACACATACACTGACCCCCTGACACATACACTGACCCCCTGACACATACACTGACCCCCTGACACACTTACCTGACACACTTACCTGACACATACACTGACCCCCTGACCTTACACCTACACTGACCACCTGACCTTACACCTACACTGACCACCTGACCTTACACCTACACTGACCACCTGACCTTACACCTACACTGACCCCCTGACCTTACACCTACAGTAGGAGTCCTACTTCCTGCACTACTCACACCCCCCTCCCCCCTCCACACAGCAAATACATCCTCCTTACCTCTCTGCTCTTCGCCAGGAGTCTCCTCATGACCTCAGCACTGGATCTGGACGGATGTGCAGGACTCCCCGCCAGCGCCATCCACCCGCACCTCCGCTCCATGTCAGACGCCGGCTGCACCTCCAGGTGTAGTGGAGGCCCCGCTCCTTATCAGTGTAGTGGAGGCTCCGCTCCTCCTTGTCAGACGTCGGCTGCACCTCCGCTCCATGCTCCCATCTCCACCGTGCTCGCCCTCCGCTCGACACACAGCGCCGTACCAGAGCAGAGGGACAGGCGGAGGGGAAGATAGCGGCCCTGGCAGCTCACACAGTGCACGTCTCCCGCTGCCATGTTCAGTGTTTCCCGGCGCACTGTGATTGGGCGTATGACGGTCATGTGGCGGAGGCGGGACTTCTAGAGCGATCACAGACAGGCCAGCCACACGCCGCACATGACCCCCATACGCCCAATCACAGGGCGCCGGACACTAAACATGGCAGCCAGAGATCGGGGACACCCGGACACAGAAAATTTAAATTAGGAGGACTCGGAGGCACGGAATGGCGCCCCCCTAAATGTTGCGCCCGGGGCCACGGTCCCCCCTGCCCCCCACGCTACGCCTCTGCTGCAGCCCCCTTATTACCGCCGCCCTCCAGTGCTTCTTCCGGCGCCGGATGATGACCATAGAGATTTCCGGCGGGCCAGATAGTCCCCTGAAGTCTGTGATTGTTCGATAGCCGGGCACGATGTTATGACGTCACGCCTGGCCTCTGCATTTGAAAAAATGTCGCCGCCTCGGATGGGAAGCCAGGATTGTGTGTGTTTGTGTGTGTTTGTGTGTGTGTGTGTTTGTTTTTTTTTGTTTTTTTTTTATTTCAGGCTTCCCAGAACTTATTGACCACAGATCTCATTGTAAAGAGGACCTGTCACGCACTATTCCTATTACAAGGGATGTTTACATTGTACTGAGAACTGAGCCACCGAACACCGCTGATGGCTCGGTTCTCACTCCTCCCCGAGCAAAGCAATGCTGAGACTGCCATCAGTCGAGGCAGCTGGCAGATCCAGACTTGGTAAGTCGGGATGACGCGGTGCATCTACTGATGGCAGTGACATCGGCGGACAGCAGACTTCAGCCCGCTCTCTGCTGAAAACGGGTCACAGGAGTGCAAAACGAATTGCACTCCTGTGACCCATAGAAGTCCAGCCTGAGCTTTTGAGGCTGGGCTTCTCCTATCTTTACAACCACTTTAAAAGGAGAAGTTTTTTTTTTATCTTGATGCATTCTATGTATTAAAGCGGTTGTATACTGTTTTTTTTTTTTTTTTTTTTTACTTTTACCTACAGGTAAGCCTGTACTTACCTGTATGTTAAAAAAATATCTCCTAAACCTTTACGGTTTAGGAGATATTCCCCTTGCACTGCGCCGCTGACTGCAGCAGTGCATGCGCACAGGAGATTGTCGGCTGAAGGCCCGACGGACGCCGGACCTTGCCGGAAAGAAGTCTCCCGTGCGCATGCGCGGGAGTGACGACATCGCGGCTGCAGCCGCGATACTCGGAAGACACTCTGAGGCATAATGTCAGCTGCCTCGGCGTGGACCGGGAGGGACACTGATGCCTCGTTCTAAGGCAAGTATTTCATAATGAGCTAGTAGCTCATTATGCCTTTTCCTGTGTGCAGCAGCCCCCCCCCCCCCCCCCCTTATAACTACCTGAGCCCCAGACTGACCCAGCAGAAGTGTCTCAGCTGCCTGGGACTCCCCTCCTCATTGGCTGATACAGCAATGTCAAAGTCAGTCAGCCAATGGGGAGAGAAAGGGGCGGGTGTGGGCCGTGTCTGAGTGGATACAGGGAGCTGTGACTCTGCTCGGGTGCCCCTATAGCAAGCTGCTTGCTGTGGGGGCACTCAACAGGAGGGAGGGGCCAGGAGCACAGAAGAGGGCAACGAGAAGAGGAGGATCTCAGCTGCTCTGTGCTAAACCAACTGCACAGGGCAGGTAAGTATAACATGTTTGTTATTTTTACCTAAAAAAAAATTAGACTTTGGTATCACTTTAAGTGTTTTATTAGAACAGTTTTATCTCTCAGCATTTAGTGATTTTGTTCACTTGTGTCCTGTCCCAGACAGGACAGTGTTGTCTTCCTACTGGTCAGGCTGTATGGTCTATTTAGAGACTGTCATGTATCATCTTGCCCGGAGGTCCTTTCTGATAACTGATGCAGTGTCCGGGCTGATGGAGGAGGATTTGTTTTACTTTCATATAATCCTGACGGTAACTGTTATGACAGTTTTTGGCATACCTGTTAACAGCACTGGGCTCAGGAAAAAAAATCATAGTCGGCTGACAGTTCTGCTCTGACAAGACCGAATCCTATTAAAAGATTCAAAACACAAAAAAATCCTTAGAGGTAACATTGCACTATTATAACAAATCAAAAGTGCTGGTTCAGATCATTACAAATGCTCATTGGTGACTGGTTCTCTTTGAATACAGCTACAGCCTGCGGCTAAATGGAGCATGAGTCGGGCACATAATTACGCCATTGTGTGTAGGGAATAGAAAAATTATGAATTTCATCTGTCTAGATGGGGACTGTAGAGAAGTAATTACAACAAATAACTTGTAGCCAAAAGATTGGATTCTGTAGAGAACAATTGTGATATAAAAATTCTTCTCTTTCATGGTTGGTTGAATGTGTTCAATATCAGGTTTGCAATGATGATTTCTGTATAGCACTGGGTGGAACTTCACTCTCCTGAACAACATACTGTATATTCTTTTTAATCCTCGTGCTGCTAGCATTAGTAAATAGGAACGTATATCATATTTACTTTTGTTTTTTTGATTGCAGGAAGTAAATGCAATGACTCGTTTGCCCTTACCCAAGATGGCCATGGCCAGAAATGCTAAGGGAGTGTTTTTTAAAAGTGATTTCTCTACAAAATAAAGCTTAGAGACCTGAATGGATGGGGGAGTTTGCTTTGAAAATTAAAATGAATTAAATGGTGATTTTGGTTTGTAGTGCTCAGATGCAGTGAAGAGGAAAATGAAAGGCTCCAACATTTAGCTCCAGTGCAACGTCTACGAGCTCCCTCGCTGGGGAACATCTTTGGCCGTCTTCATTGGCTTGGACGATGTAACTGCTGCACATGAGCCCAGGAGTACATCCATCACAGCACTCAGGAATGCTGAGAATGTACACCGAGCTGCACATGCTCAGTGCCTAAGATTTCCAATTGATGGCTAATGAAATGCATACTAATATGCAAAATTCCATTTGTAAAGTCGTCTTTTCTTTCTTTAAAAAAAAAAACCCAGACATGCTTTACTTGCCCGCTCTGTGCAATGGTTTTGTACAGAGCGGCCCCGATCGTTCTCTTCTCAAGCTCCCTGCTGGCGCTTACTGCTGCTCCTCCTCTTCTCATTGTGCCACCATAGGAATCCACTCCCATAGGATGCATTAAGGTGAAAAAACACGAGGGTTTACAACCCCGTTTAAATCTCAAGTCAGAAAGTGAGAGTCTAGGGGTGACTATTCTGAACAAAGGGCATCACAGGTACTATGATTTACAGGATGGTGTTTTCTTTGAGCATGCATCTCTGTTTTTAGATTAGAAAGTAGGCGATGACCCTGCCGAACACCTAAAAAAAAAGATGGCGCTGCCATCCTGGAGAGAAGAGCAGATGAAAGCATTGTCAGGAAATACTGTATTGTGAAGAGCTGAAGTGTGCCAGTTTTATTTATTTTTACGCAATATGAGGGAAGAAAAAAGTTGGAGTTCTGCTTCCAGTCCAAACCTAGAAGCACCGAGCCCATTCACACAGGGACGAATTTGGATCCGACTTCAAGTTGCCTCAAGTCGCGCTGCATGAGAAAATCAATGTAAGTGAATGAAGCCGTCTTAATGCACACTACTGCAGTCGTTCCGACTTCAAAAAAGGTTCCTGTACTACTTCAATCCGACTTCTAAGCGACCTGTACCCATTGATTTCAATGGAAGTCGCCTCAGAAGTCGGATCACTGTCTTAACAGAAGCAACAATACAGGAAGAGAACATACATTTCTCAGACAAACCCCTCCCACCCACAGAGCTGATTCTTGTTTGATTGGCCACTGGAAAGCCTCCTGTCCTGGAGACAACTTGAAGTTGCCTTGTAAGTTGCCTCATGTCGCGCTGTGATTCATACTCAAGTCGTGTCCAAGTTGCCTCCCAAAGTCGCGCTGGAATTCGTGTTGCCCCTGTGTGAATGGAGTAAGATTTGTTGAATTTGATTAGAGGGTGTGGCGACATTATCACAGCTGCAATGTCTTGAACAATTTTCTGGTCGATATTTTCTTGCCTGTAGTTGCACTAAAGTGCTTATATCTTCTCAAAGCGGCTGCAGGAGACGTGTACCTCTAGGATGTGACCTAATGAAATATTTTGTACACTAATCTGATGCTGCAAGCTACGTTCAGAATCATACTTCATTTCTCTTACTTTATTTTTTTTTGTATCTACATAATTGGTAATTATGTCAACAATTTATGAGTCACCCGTTACACATTTTACCAATTAGTTTCACTGGAAAAACAGGATCTGCTCACATAATCCCTCTCATAGGCACTTTATCAATTATGCTTTCCAGAAATACGAGATCTCGGAAAAGGATATTCTGCGCCGTGTACAATACTGATAAGCCTGTTTGTGGCATTGATGTTACATTACCGTGCTTTCAGTATTTTTCCATTTTGTGTTTGCAATAACTATGACCTCAGGACCTGAAATGAAGGGCAGAGTGACTCTGCCAGAGATCATTCAGCAACGGTGGAAGAGGCAGAACCTCTGTCAGGTTTTTATCACTCTGCTTCCCATGGTGGATTTTTTTCTTCAATTCCTGTCTCAGAGACATGGTCATTTGAAGAGGAAGTGAGTTCATTTCTTAGTGGGGACAAAGCAAAGAGGACCATTTTCTTATCAGCACAAAATGTGGAATAAACTCCCTGCAGAGGTGGTTCTGGCCAGCTCAGTAGATTGCTTTAACCACTTAAGCCCCGGACCATTTCGGGCCATTAGGACCAGGCCTGTTTTTGGGATTCGGCACTGCGCTGCTTTAACTGTAAATTGTGCGGACATGCAATGTTGTACCCAAATGAAATTTGCGTCCTTTTCTTCCCACAAATAGAGCTTTCTTTTAATGGTATTTGATTGCCTCTGCGATTTTTATTTTTTGCGATATAAACAGAAAAAGACCGAAAATTTTGAAAAAAAATTATATTTTCTACTTTTTGTTATAAGAAAAATCGAATAAACTCAATTTTAGTCATACATTTAGGCCAAAATGTATTCAGCCACATGTCTTTAGTAAAAAAAATGTCAATAAGCGTATATTTATTGGTTTGCGCAAAAGTTATAGCGTTTACAAACTAGGGTACATTTTCTGAAATTTACACAGCTTTAAATTTATGACTGCCTATCTCATTTCTTGAGGTGCTAAAATGGCAGGGCAGTACAAAACCCCCCCAAATGACCCCATTTTGGAAAGTAGACACCCCAAGGAAATTGCTGAGAGGAATGTTGAGCCCATTGAATTTTTTTTTTTTGTCCCAAGTGATTGAATAATGACAAAAAAAAAAAAAGAAATTACAAAAAGTTGTCACTAAATGATATATTGCTCACACATGCTATGGTTATATGTGGAATTGCACCCCAAAATACATTCTGCTGCTTCTCCTGAGTACGGGGATACCACATGTGTGGGACTTTTTAGGAGCCTAGCCACGTACGGGACCCCGGAAACCAAGCACCGCCTTCAGGATTTCTAAGGGCGTAAATTTTTGATTTCACTCCTCACTACCTATCACAGTTTCGAAGGCCATAAAATGCCAAAATAGCACAAAACCCCCCCAAATTACCCCATTTTGGAAAGTAGACACCCCAAGCTATTTGCTGAGAGGCATGTTGAGTCCATGGAATATTTTATATTTTGCCACAGGTTGCGGGAATATGACAAACTTTTTTTTTTTTGCACAAAGTTGTCACTAAATGATATATTGCTCACACATGCCATGGGCATATGTGAAATTACACCCCAAAATACATTCTGCTGCTTCTCCTGAGTACGGGGATACCACATGTGTGGGACTTTTTGGGAGCCTAGCCGCGTACGGGACCCCAAAAACCAAGCACCGCCTTCAAGGTTTCTAAGGGCATACATTTTTGATTTCGCTCCTCACTACCTATCACAGTTTTGAAGGCCATAAAATGCCAAGATGGCACAAAACCCCCCCAAATGACCCCATTTTGGAAAGTAGACACCCCAAGCTATTTGCTGAGAGGCATGGTGAGTATTTTACAGCTCTCATTTGTTTTTGAAAATTAAGAAAGACATTTTTTTTTCTTTTTTTTACATTTTCAAAACTTTGTGACAAAAAGCGAGATCTGCAAAATACTCAACATACCTCTCAGCAAATAGCTTGGGGTGTCTACTTTCCAAAATGGGGTCATTTGGGGGGGTTTTGTGCCATCTGGGCATTCCATGGCCTCCGAAACTGTGATAGGCAGTGAGGAGTGAAATCAAAAATTTACACCCATAGAAATCCTGAAGGCGGTGCTTGGTTTTTGGGGTCCCGTACGCGACTAGGCTCCCAAAAAGTCCCACACATGTGGTATCCCCGTACTCAGGAGAAGCAACAGAATGTATTTTGGGGTGTAATTCCACATATGCCCATGGCATGTTTGAGCAATATATCATTTAGTGACAACTTTTTGTACATTTTTTTTTTTTTTTTTTGGTCATTATTCAATCACTTGGGACAAAAAAAAAAAAAAATTCAATGGGCTCAACATGCCTCTCAGCAAATAGCTTGAGGTGTCTACTTTACAAAATGGGGTCATTTGGGGGGGTTTTGAACTGTCCTGGCATTTTATGCACAACATTAGGAAGCTTACATCCACTCTTCTAACCACTTGAAGACAAAGCCCTTTCTGACACTTTTTGTTTACATGAGAAAAAAAAATTTTTTGCAAGAAAATTATGTTGAACCCCCAAACATTATATATTTTTTTAAAGCAAAGGCCCTACAGATTAAAATAGTGGGTGTTGCATTTTTTTTTTCCACACAGTATTTGCGCAGCGATTTTTCAAACGCATTTTTTGGGGGAAAAACACACTTTTTTTATTTTTCATGCACTAAAAAACACTATATTGCCCAAATGTTTGATGAAATAAAAAAGATGATCATAGGCCGAGTACATGGATACCAAACACGACATGCTTTAAAATTGCGCACAAACGCGCAGCGGCGACAAACTACATTCATTTTTAAAAGCATTTAAAAGCCTTTACAGGTTACCACGTTAGATTTACAGAGGAGGTCTACTGCTAAAATGACTGCCCTCGATCTGACCTTCGCGGTGATACCTCACATGCATGATGCAATTGCTGTTTACATATGACGCTAGACCGACGCTTGCGTTCGCCTTTGCGCAAGAGCAGGGGGGGACAGCGGTGCTTTTTTTTTTTTTTTTTTTTTTTTTTTATTATTTATTTGGCTTTTTTATTTTATTTTTAAACTGTGCCTTCCATATTTTATTTTTTTACCATTTTTATCGTTATCTCAGGGAATGTAAATATCCCCTATGATAGCAATAGGTAGTGACAGGTACTCTTTTTTTTTTGAAAAAAATTGGGGGGTTAGACCCTAGATCTTTCCTCTGCCCTCAAAGCATCTGACCACACCAAGATCGGTGTGATAAAATGCTTTCCCAATTTCCCAATGGCGCTTTTTATATCCGGGGGGGGGACATTCCCTCCCACTGCTTGTAAAAGCAGTCTAGAGGCTAATTATCTGCTAGAATTGCTTTTACATGAAAGCCGGCCGCTGGCTGAAAAGAATGATACCAAGATGATACCTAAACCCGCAGGCATCATTCTGGTATAAACATTCAAAGTCCAGCAACATACCAGTACGTTGCTGGTCCTTGTTGGACATGTATTGTAATCTTTTTTTTCATACAGCCTATTGGCTGAACGAAAAAGATTGATTGGTGGGTATGCCCACCATTAGAATACCTCCCTTCATCCACCCACTTCTAGTGATGGGCATATACGCCGAAGCATGGGGGCATCCTCCCGCAAAAAAGTTATGCCGCGTACACACGGTCAAGCCTTCGTCGGAATTTCGACGGTATGTACGCGGCATAAAAGGTTATGCCGCGTACACACGGTCGGACTTTTCCACGGGCAAGCCTCCGTTGGAATTTCGACCGTATATACGCGGCATTAGGAGCAAAATCACTCCTCCGCCCCTGCTGCCCCCATGCTTCGGCATATATGCTCTTTTTTTTTTTAACTGTGGTGGTGAAATCACCTCCTACAGCGTTGGAGTCACGGCTTTATGTATCGTGGGAGCAAACACTGTTGCTGTCAAGATAAATAGATCCGCGCTGCAACTGAATGGCGTACCTGCTAAGCAAATGGTGGTTAACATTAAAACAAAGTAACATTACAGTACAACAGTAAGACCTTACCATGCCATACCTGCAAAGCAAATACCAAAACAAAACCTAGTAAAAAATAAAAAAATGTTTTAACGCAACCTGTGCCTAAAATATATATATGCCGAAGCACGGGGGCATCCTCCCGCAAAAAAGTTATGCCGCGTACACACGGTCTGAATTTTCCACGGGCAGGCCTCCGTCGGAATTTCGACCGTATGTACGCGGCATTAGGAGCAAAATCGCTCCTCCGCCCCTGCTGCCCCCATGCTTCGGCATATATGCTCTTTTTTTTAACTGTGGTGGTGAAATCACCTCCTACAGCACTGGAGTCACGGCTTTATGTATCGTGGGAGCAAACGCTGTTGCTGTCAAGATAAATAAGTCCGCGCTGCAGTTGAATGGTGCACCTGAAAACAAAAAATTACATACCTGAAAAGCAAGCATGATAAAACATTGCAGAATAGAATACAGTAAAAAAGAGCAGAACAATAGAGAGAAAATAGAGAGAGAGAGAACAATAAAACGACAACTATTTTTGGTTTTTTTATTTTATATATTTTTTTGTGTTTTGTTTTTTACGTTTTTTTTTTTCTGTTTTACACTTTTTTTTGTAACTTTACAACTGTAATGGTTCGGGTCTCTCAAAATGTAATGGCATCTTGGGAGACCCTGTGTAAGTGTGTCCTTGTCTGTGAAATGCTGTACCCTACGCTAAAACGTCACTTTTGAGTGGTAGCGTTCAAAACATTCACCTTGGCAAAGACCAGGCTTGTCAGGACAGAGTGGACAAAAACTACGGGTGTCACGCCTAAATCCGCGCTTGCTACAGACACGACATCTTTTTTGGGGGTGGCTTTGGGTAGGGGTACTCGGGAGGACATACGAATAATGCCTCTCATGCAGCCGGCTTACTGCATTTGGTAGGGGATGGTGAGGTGCAGAACCGCCTGGATACAGGAGTTCTGTGACAATCTCATTCTGGAATTTTAGAAGAGATAAAGTCCCGCCTGAAGCTCTGTATAGCACATGAGCGTTCAGCAAAGCCAATTGGAATAATGATAGAGACACTTTTTTGTACCAGCGTCTCGCCTTACGGTCAATTAGATACGGCGCCATCAACTGGTCGTTGAGGTCCACCCCTCCCATATTTTGGTTATATTCGTGGACACAGAGGGGTTTCTCCACAACACCAGTCGCCGTACGAATTTGGACTGTCGTGTCTGCATGAAGGGAGGTAAGAAGGAAAACATTCTTATTGTCCCTCCACTTCATAGCGAGCAAGTTATTACACTTCAAGCAGGCTCTCTCCCCCAGCCTAAGACGGGCATCTACAAGCCGCTGGGGAAAGGCCCGGCGATTAGGTCGCACGGTGCCACATGCTCCAATCTGATGATCAAACAAGTGACTAAACAGTGGCACGCTCGTGTAATAATTGTCCACATACAAGTGGTACCCCTTTCCGAATAAGGGTGACACCAAGTTCCACACTATCTTGCCAGCGCTCCCTATGTAATCCGGGCAGTTGACCGACTCAATCTGACTGTCTTCTCCCTCATAAACCGTAAAGTTCACTACATAGCCTGTTGCCCTGTCACAGAACTTGTAGAGCTTGACCCCGTATCTGGCACGCTTGCTGGGAAGGTACTGCTTGAAAGACAAGCGGCCAGAAAATTTAATCAGGGACTCATCAACGCAGACAGCTTGATCGGGAATAAACAAGGCTGCAAAACGTTCGTTGAAGTGGTTTATGAGGGGCCGAATTTTATAGAGCCGGTCGTATTCAGGGTCCCCACGTGGACGACAAAGTTCATTGTCGTTGAAGTGCATGAACCTCAAAATCTGCTCGTATCGTGCCCTGGACATGGAGGCAGAGAACACGGGCATGTGGTCAATTGGGTGCGTGGACCAATAAGCACGCAATGACGGAAATTTATGTGTGCCCATGTTGAGGGAAAGGCCCAGAAAGGTCTTAAATTCGGAAACCGTAATTGGTTTCCAATTTCTGGCAATTTTAGGCAACTAGGGGTTAGCGGCGATAAATTGACCAGCATATAAATTACTCTGGTCCACAATAGATCTATAGAGATCTTCCGTGAAAAACAGCGAATAAAAATCAATTGGAATAAAATCAGCTGTTTCCACCTGAATACCGGGTTGGGCAGTGAATGGGGGAAGTACGGGTTCTGCAGAAGTGGTGGGGACCCAATCAGGATAGGCGAATTCTGCAGGAAGGGCAGTATGGGCACGACGGGCCTGCCTTTGTCTTCTTGGTGGCAGCGGGACACTACTTGTGCTTGCCACCTCGCCAGCTTGAACTGCACTTATGGGACTCGCCACGTCACCAAGTGTTACTGCAGTGCTGGATGTACGTCCAGGCTGTACTAGGCCGCTGGTGCTTGCCAGTTCACCAGAAGGAATAGCGGCGCTAGTACTCCTCTGCTCCATGATACGAGAGACCTGCGGTTCTTGCTCCTCAACAACCTCAGAAGATCGGGATCGGGTACACCTGACCTTAGCAGGGACCTCAACTTCGTCGTCAGAGCTATCTGACGTGGGGCCGCTGACGTCACTGTCTTCTACGGGAAGATATTCTGAGCCTGAATCTGACAGATACGTGACCTCCTCTTCACTATCTGTCATGCTCAGAATCTCGTAGGCCTCTTTACTAGTGTACCTTCGTCTTGCCATTTTGGGCTCTAAATTTAGGGGTACACTAGTAAGATTCACAGGAAAAAAAGCACCTGACTGTCGTCAGCAAATATATCAAACGCTACAAAAAAACTGTTAGCGATCGCAGGGATCAGGCCTGTCTCTGCGAACGCTGCAGTTATGTGTGTTGTGTTTGGTAAGTGACAGTGATCGATCGATACTGCACTTGGGTGGGCTGGGCTGGGCTGGGCGGAGGGGCTAAACGCAGGCGCTAGCAGGTATCTGGGCTGATCCCGCTAACACTGCATTTTTGGGAACCCTAAACCGCTGGGGATGCTAGTATAGATCTGATCAGATACTATACCACTAAGGGGGGTGTATGCTTTGCGCGTGGGTGTTAGCGTTACTGGCACTAACCTAACACTGCCTGGGGCGACGCAGACCCTCTCTGGCGCTAAAACCTAATTGATCTCACCCGCCGGGCGATCAGGGGGGTTAAACCTTTATTGGGTTATATACGGCGGGTGCCCTGATGCTATAAAAAGCAAACTAATCAACCAGCGTCACCTGTAACCTTTTATATGGTGATCACTGGTGAAAGGGTTAACTAGGGGCAATCAGGGGGTTAAAACCTTTATTAGGTTAAATATGGGGGTACCCGACGCTATATAAAAACCTGACGGGTTACCTAAATAACTAGATAACTTACTGGCTAACCAGTGACACCAGTGACGCTTATACGGCGATCACTGGTGAAAGGGTTAACTCTAGGGGCAATCAGGGGGTTAAAATAATATATGGGGGTACCTGACACTAATAAAAACCTGCGGCGAACCTAAAAAAAAATAACTGCCTATCTAAAACACCAGCGACACGAATACAGCGATCGGAAAAACAATCGCTTAGTGACGCTGAAGTTAGGGGGTGAAAGGGTTACCTGGGGGGTGATCAAGGGGTTAAACCTTTATTGGGGGGGGGGGGTTAGGGGGCTACCCTGGACCTAAAGGGGCCTAATCCTAACTGCCCTGCAACTTTTTACAATCACAGATGACACTAAATGCAGTGATCAGTAAAATAAATGATCACTGCAATCAGTGACACTGTGATTGGGGGCTTTGGGGTGACCTGGGGGGTGACTGGGGGGTGATTTGTGTGCCTATGTGTACCTACGTGTCAGTGGACTGTTGGAGCACTAACCTCTGTCTTCTCTCCTCGGCGCCGGGAACGAAAAGACCGCGGCGAGGGAGATGACATCACTTCCTCCAGCCTGTGTTTACATCACATGGCGGAGGAAGCATTTTCATTGGCCGGGAGCGATCGCGAGGGGGGGGGGCGGAATCGAGCGGCCGCCCCCTCATGCCTGATCGCTCCCGAACACTTAACAGCCGCTCACTGCAGTGAAGGGGGGTCCGGATGGACCCCCCAACTGCACAAAGACGATCACGTAGATCTACGTGATTCTGCCTGTCCGTGCCATTCTGCCGACGTAAATCGGCGGTGGGCGGTCGTTAAGTGGTTAAGAAAGTCCTGGATTCTTTCCTAAATGTACATTTATATAACTGGGTACTAACCTTTTATAGGTAAAGTTGATCCGGGGAATATCCGATTGCTTCTCAGGGGAACAGGGAGGAATTTTTTCCCCCAGATCATGTTCTGCTGGGGTTTTTCGCCTTCCTCTGGATCAACTGTGGGTATAGAATTGGGTACATGGGTTTGTATGATATAATGATTATTATTTTTTTTTATGGTTGAACTGGATGGACTTTTTTCAACCTGACTAACTATGTAATGGGGCCACAGAATTTGTTCTGGCGGTGGCACATATATTTTCCAGTGGGTGCTGTAATGATTTGTCGTCTCTCTCCCTTGATAACCCAACTCTGGGGGTATCTTGCTGAAATGGTCACTATTGTCTTTCTCTTTATAACCCAGGTCTGGGAGTATCTTACTGGAATGATCACTATTGTCTTAAGCTGGCCATAAATGGAGTGAATTTCTTTCCTGCAACCACGGGT
This sequence comes from Rana muscosa, assembly GCA_029206835.1. Taxonomy (NCBI): domain Eukaryota; kingdom Metazoa; phylum Chordata; class Amphibia; order Anura; family Ranidae; genus Rana; species Rana muscosa. Next base: position 1,104,260,153 of record CM055116.1, read on the forward strand.
TGCAGGAAAAGGAAATGGATCGATTTCCCCATCTACACAGTCTGTGTTGATGTGGGAATTCCTCCCGCGGAGCCATGGTGTTCTTCCGGCCGCTAGGAATAATCACGTGTAAAATACGACAAACTGGTTGTATACCTTCAGGCTGCCTATACATGGTTCGAATCTTGGCTGGTCCCTGCTGAACCGGCTGAAATTCAAACGGTCTATGGCTGGCTTTACTCCCAGACCTGGGTTATCAGGAGAAAGACAATAGTAACCATACCAGCAAGATACTCTCAGACCTGGGTTATTAACCACTTCAATACCGGGCATTTTCACCCCCTTCTTGCCCAGGCCAGTTTTCAGCTTTCAGCGCTGTAACATTTTGAATGACAATTGCGCGGTCATGCAACACTGTACCCAAATAAAATTGTTATTTCCCCCCCCCCCCCACAAATAGAGCTTTCTTTTGGTGGTATTTTATCACCTCTGCGTTTGTTTTTTTTTTTTTTTGCGCTATAAACAAAAAAAGTGAAAATTTTGGGAAAAAAAAATGTAAACAAATTTTTTCCCTCCGTTTAGACCGATATGTATTCTTCGACATATATTTTTGGCAAAAAAAATCGCAATAAGCGTATATTGATTGGTTTTTAGTTATAGCGCCTACAAAATAGGTTGATTGATTTATGGCATTATTTTTTACTAGTAATGGCAGTGATCTGCGATTTTTATCCTGACTGGCGTTGCGGCGGACAGATCAGACACTTTTGACACTATTTTGGGACCATTGACATATATACAACGATCAGTGCTATAAATAGCCACTGTTTACTGTATAAATGTCACTGGCGGGGAAGGGGTTAACACTAGGGAGCGATCAAGGGGTAATGTGTTACCTAGGGAGTGATTCTAACTGAGGGGGGAGTGGGACTGACTAGGGGAGGAGACCGATCAGTGTTCCTATCTAATAGCAACACACGATCGGTCTCCTCTCCCCAGACAGGATGTGGATCTGTGTGTTTTACACACACACACACACACACACATCCCTGTTCTGGCTCTGTCACAAGTGATCGCGGGTGCCCGGCGGACATCGCGGCCGCCGGGCATACGCATCGGCTCCTCGGTGACCCAGCGGGCGCGCGCCCCCCTATACTGCCGGGAAGCCGAGGACATCATATGACACCCGCCCAGGATGGGAGATCCCATTTACGGACGTCATATGACTATGGGGGCGGGGAAGGCAGTGGTTAAGAGGGAGACCATGGTGGTCATTCCAGCAAGATACTCCCAGCTCTGGGTTTATATCTTGTTGGAATGATCACTATTTTTAGTCTCCCTTGATATCCCAACTCTGGTAGCATCCTGTAAGGCTTCATGTACACTAGCCTACACTGGCAGCTCCTAAACTTGAGTTTAGCAGCTTTTAAAAGTTTTTGGCCAAAGCTCCTAAACTCAACTTCATAAAAGCCTATGTGTCCATGTACACATAGGCTTTTAGCAGAGTTTAGGGGATGCTGCATTTAGGTGCGATTTTAAACCTTCCTCTCCTGAACGCTGAAGAATCGTGTTCAGGATAGGAACGTTTTGACCGCTGGCCGTGGGAAACCGCAAAATCGCAGCATGATTTTGTCACGTTTGAAATTTTCCCGTGGCTGCAGTAAATGAAGGCCCGGTGTACATGAAGCGTGATGGTTATCTCTCCTTCTTTCTTTAGCATTAGGATGGATCCTCTGACTGACTGAGCCAATAGACAAGCCTGTCACTTCAATGCTCAACCTTATTGAATAAATTATTGCAAAAAGTGATGATCCGGTGCTGTAATTTTATGTGTAATGTAGAAAGGAGTATCCCCATTGGCTTGTACCCAAGTCGTAAAATTTGACTTCTGTATTAACCAATGGTGATACTTCTTTCTGGCCTGGTTTTTTTCTGTCACGAGAAAACAGGAAAGTGAACCAAAAACATTATTTTGGGCAATTAGTGATTTTAGCAACATTGTTTTTTTACGTTTAAAGAAGTCACTCGTGTTCCTGGTGTGATACTGCAATTATTGTTTTCTTTCTATAAATTCCTCAAATTTTAGTGCGACACATAAATATAGCGCTTTTCTATTTTCAGTATTTGTGTCACCTCTGATGTAAAACATTCAGCCTCAGTACTGTTTACCATGTATATTATGCATACAGCATACACGGGATCGAAAGAGCACTCCACTCTTGATAGGTCTTCATTCTTTAATTCTGCAGTTATAGAAATGTGCAATTGCATCCATATTTAGAGTCTGACATTTAAATCCTGTTGCCATGGGACCCCATTCCAGCAATATGCTAGTAGAGAGCTAGATTTTGCATAATTTCTATAAAGTATACCGTGAAATACTTTATGTAATAAAAACAGAGTTGCTTCAGAACCTACTGTACATTATATGGTAGTATTCTTAGGCTTTATACACACTGGAAATTTGAGTTTTGGAGCTTTTGGTGTTTTTTTTTTGCCAAAGCTCCTAAAGTAACTCATCTCCATAAAAGCCTATGTGTCAATGTATACATGGGCTTTTAGCAAAGTTTAGGAGCTGGTGCGTTTTTAGGTGAGCTTCAACCTCCCTCTCCTGAACACGGAAGAATCAAGTTCAGGATAGGAACGTTTTGACTGCCGGCCTCGGGAAAACGGGGTGCTTTGTTGCTGTGTTTTGCCATGGAAAATGTAGGCAGGGTTCACATGAAGCCTTGAATTGTGTAAGCAGAAGAAAACATGGCCTTCGTTGTTGTGAAAGCTTACAGTTCATTTCTGAAGTGTGGGACATGGACCTCTAGTACAGGGCTTCTCAACCTTTTTTTCAGTCAAGGCACCCTTTAAAATTCTGGACAATCTAGAGGCACCCTCCAAAGTCATGGGACGGTCTTGAGACCCCCCATTCTAAAATGTAAAAACTATTCTGATGGTTTTACATAATGCAGTAACATCAATATACATGGAAAACCAAACGTTAAAGGCAATTTATTCTTCAAAAGCAAATACACTTTGGCAAATTTGTTACTGACTAGTATTCCAATGTTTCTCTTCTCTCCCTCCAGTTTTTCTTCATCAATTGGCTAATGAGACCCCAAAGCCGATGGAGAGAGGCAAGAGGTCAAACAAGGATGATATGCAGGCAACTGACATTGTCCGTATCAACTGATGTCATTGGTTGTTAGGAGTTTGGCAGCTAGAATGTTGTAATGGTGTCCAATGAAAACCTGTGGTTTTGTGGAACTAAAAGGCAGGTTTCATTCACCCACTGTCTTGTTTACAATTGTAAGGCATTTTGTCAAGGCACCCCTGAAGAAACCTCAAGGCACCCCAGGGTGTGCCTGGGCACCCTGGTTGAAAAAGGCTGCTCCTCTAGTGGCATTTAGCCTCTTTTGGCAAAGATAAGCGATTAGGAGTACAGTGAAGGCTCCGGCTTTGCCAAATTAACTAACAAAGGAGCCAGATTTTAACACCCCATTTTCTATTTCCCTCCTTCCCTCATGTAACTTTAAAGCTGGCCATACATAGATATCTGCCCGGTTTAGCAGGGACTGGGTGAGATTTGATCCATCTATGGGCAGGCTGATTGTACCCAAGTCGACCCATCAATCGACTTGCGTAGAACCATCCTTTTGGATTTCTTTTTACATGCGATCACTGCTGATGGCTATAGCTGCTAGCAGGAATCATTGTGTTCTGCTGGCCAGGAAGGATCCCCATACCCTCCCACCGGCAGAACACAGTAGCTGTGCATGAGGCATTCCCCCCCATCAACACTGTGTTGATGGGGGAATTGAGCGTTTTTTTTTTGTTTTTTTTTCTTCTTTCCTTTCATCCGTGTTGGAACGAAAGAAAAATGTAATCCTCTATTGGCTGCTTAAAGGAGCACTATACCTTTTTTTTTTTTTTGCTTTAAAATAACAAACATGTTATACTTACCTCCACTGTGCAGCTCGTTTTGCACACAGTGGCCCTGATCCTGGTCTTCTGGGGTCCCTCGGCGGCTGTCTTGGCTCCTCCCTGCAAGGACTCCACACCTTAATGCGAGTGAGCTCGCATGGTGTGGAGTGATTGCGGGCGCGCTCCCGTGATACAGCGGCGGCCATAGCCGCCGACTGTATCACTCGGCCCCGCCCCCCGGCGTGCCGCGTCATTGGATGTGATTGACAGCAGCGCCAGCCAATGGCTGCGCTGCTTTCAATCTATCCAGTGTAGCCAATCGGCGGCCAGGCAGAAAAACGAAGAGGATGACGGGGACGAGCATGGGACTTTCGAGGGGCCAGGTAAGAAAAACGGGGGCTCGGGGGGGGGGGGCGGTATTGTCGAATGTTTTTTCACCTTAATGCATAGAATGCATTAAGGTGAAAAAACATGTAACTTTACTACTCCTTTAAGGTCCTATTCACACCTGAATGTTTTGTAGCTTGAAGCTCCAAATGCTCAATATCCAAAATGCCATTGATTTCAGTTGTGCCTGTTTACACCTGCACGGTCGCTTAAAGTTTGTTGCTCTAAAAAGTACATGAGCTTTTTCCACCTATTAGACTTCAATTGGAGTGCCTGAAAAACGCACATCGCAATTTTTTTTTTTCCCCTAGTAACCAACTTTCCATTGGATAACATTTTTTTAAAATAAATGCTCAAGCCTGAGATGCCTACAAAAATGATGAAATATGCCACTATAAACGCTAAAAAAAGCCAGTAAAACGACCAATGATGATTGGTCTGTATGTGACTGAAGCCAAAGGCCCCTTTCACACTGAGGCGTTTTTCAGGCGTTTTTAGCGCTAAAAATAGTGCTGTAAAAATGCCTGAAATAATCCTGCCCCAGCATTCTCAATGTAAAAGCCCTGAGGGCTTTCACACTGAGGCGTTGTGCTGGCTGTGCGTTGGAAAAAATCCTGCAAACAGCTTTTTTGGAGCATCTTTGGGGCGCATAAAATAGCGCTGTAAAAACGCCTATCCCCATTGAAATGAATGAGTACCGCGCTAAAAACGCATAGGCGTTAGCGCTATTTTTAAAAATAGCGCTAATGCCAACGCGTTTGTACCGCTAAAAATAGCGCTATCGCGGTAAAAACGCATAGGCTATTTTTAACGCTATCGCGGCAACAACGCATAGGCTATTTTTAACACTATCGCGGTAAAAACGCGGTAAAATCACAACGCCTCAGTGTGAAAGGGGCCTAATTGAAGAGAAATATTTAGGATTTTGATTTCTAGCTCATAGGTTGTCCAACGTGTTGGCATAGAGCGGTTTCACACAGGAGCGGTGGCGGTATAGCGCCGCTATTTTTAGCGGTGCTATACCGTCGGAATTGCTGAGGTATTCGGCCGCTAGCGGTGCGATTTTAACCCCCCGCTAGCGGCCGAAAAAGGGTTAATTCCACCCGCAAACCGCGGCAGTTTGCGGGAAGTATTACCGCGGTGTCTTATTCGTTTCAATGTGGAGGAGCGGTAAGCACACCGCTCCTCTCACCGCTCCAAAGATGCGGCTAGTAGGACTTTTTTTACCGTCCTGCTTGCGCACCGCTCCAGTGTGAAAGCCCTCGGGCTTTCACATTGGAGAGACAGCAGCCGCTGTTTGCAGGCGCTATTTTTAGCACAATAGCGCCTGCAAACCACCCCAGTGTGAAAGGGGCCATATCCGTGTGATCAACAGGTAGTTCCTCCCTTTGGCCCCTTTCACACTGAGGCGTTGAAAAAACGCAAAAAAATTGAGATTTTTTACCGCGTTTTAAAAATAGCGCTAACGCCTCTGTGTTTTACCGCGTTACTCATTCATTTCAATGGAGATGGGCGTTTTTACAGCGCACTAAAGATGCTCCAAAAAAGTTGTTTTGCAGGATTTTTTCCAACGCACAGCCAGCAAAACGTCTCGGTGTGAAACCCTTTAGGGATTTCACATTGTGAATGATGGGGCAGGATTATTTCAGGCATTTTTATAGCGCTATTTTTACCACGAAAACGCGGTAAAAACGCCTCCGTGTGAAAGGGGCCTTTCTCTCTAGAAAACAAAGTCTCTTTGCAGCATATGGGTTGTGTTGCGTATTCCTCATTATTGTAGAGAAATGTTGCACAGAACCTGGCAGGTCTGCGATCTTGGCCACAACGGTGCGATTGCTCGCTTATCTCTTACTATTTACAGGTTTGCCCAGCAATGTATTGCCAGAATCATTTTGTCTTCTGCGACAATCTCACATCCACAGAATCCACTATGGAGCCATGTTTCAGAGTCTACAAAAAACTGCACGACTACATTCCAAAACTTCATCTATTCAGTGTGGGGATCTTTGCATGAGCAGAAAATTCAAAGAAGCCTAGATTTAATTTTAGCCATGCAGTGGCTCTGTGTTTGTATATTTGCAGAAGCCTTTTTACATTAGTTACAGTGATGCAAATCATATTTGCTCTGTCCGTCTATATTGAACATACAGTAGTTGGTGAGAACGCTTGATCTGCTGAGAACAGTACGCATCAGTACTGGGCTTGTTGTTTTTGTAACCTGGCCAGCACATTGTATTTCGGGATGTAGAGAGGAACTTGGTCTGTCTGGAGAAATGGAGTATACATAAATTATTTCTTAACAAGGACAATTAAGAAACAATGCATTTCTGTATGTAGACTTGCAGGAGTATTTCGTTTGAAGCTATTGTTTTCTGTGACTCCTTGTTGGGGAAAGATCCGGTTTCATGGTCCATTGAATGTGCAATTGTTTTTTTTTTTTGTTGTTTTTTTTTGGTTAATTTTATATTTGCGTATTTTATTACTATAATTTCACTTTATTTTTGTCATTATGCATAGTTATTTTTTTTCACTTTAGTTGTGGAAATTCTTTATTTTTCTTACTAAAGTATCTATTTTACTTGAATAAGGTTTACCTATTTCTCATTGCATGCCCTGGCTGGAAACGTTTGCCCATGCCAAAAAGCTTAATGCACAACCCAATTCCAAAAAAAGTTGTGACACTTCAGCCCCGGAGGATTTGGCTGCCAAATGACCGGGCCCCTTTTTGCGATTTGGCACGGTGTCGCTTTAACTGACAATTGCACAGTCGTGCGACGTGGCTCCCAAACAAAATTGACAGCCTTTTTTTCCCACAAATAGAGCTTTCTTTTGGTAGTATTTGATCACCTCTGCGGTTTTTATTTTTTGCGCTATAAACAACAAAAATAGAGCAACAATTTTGAAAAAAAAAGCAATATTTTTTTACTTTTTGCTATACTAAATATCCCCAAAAAATATATAATTTTTTTTTCCCTCCGTTTAGGCTGATACGTATTCTTCTACATATTTTTGGTTAAAAAAAAAAATCACTGAGCGTTTATTGGTTTGTGCAAAGGTCTATAGTGTCTTCAAAATAGGGGATTGTTTTATGGCATTTTTATTAATAATTTTTTTTTTTTTTATTAGAAATGGCGACAATCAGCGATTATTTATTTTTTTGTATCGTGACTGCGACATTATGGTGGACATATCGGACACTTTTTGGACGCTTTTTTTGGACATTCACATTTATACAGCGATAAGTGCTGTAAAAATGCACTGATTATTGTATAAATGTGACTGTCAGGGAAGGGGTTAAGTGTGTCCTAGGGAGTGATTCTAACTGTGTGGGGGCTGGGCTTACTGTGACACGACACAGATCGCTGCTCCCGATTACAGGGTGCAGATGATCAGTGTCCTGTCACTAGGCAGAACAGGGAGATGCCTTGTTTACACTGGCATCCCCCCTGTTATGCAGCTCTGTGACGTGATCGTGGGACACTGGCGGACATCGAATCTGCGAGGCCCGCGGGCATGGTCACGGGGCTCGGGGCGTGTGCGCGCCCGCACTGTGCGAAATTCAAAACAACGTATATATACGTTGCTTTGCACAGCCGTGCCATTCTGCCGACGTATATTTATATGACGCGGTCGGCAAGCGGTTAAAAGCTACGTAAAAACAGAATGCTATGATTTATAAATCTCATAAATCCATATTTTATTCACAATAGAAAATATATCAAATGTTTAAGGCTGCATTCACACCTGAGCGTATCTTTTCAGGCAGAAAGTTGCGCATTTTTTACCGCGATTTTGTACAGGTCAAAAGGTCACCAATGTAAAAAGCAGAAATACGCCTGTAATCTGCCCAAAAAGAAGCTCATGTACTTTTTTTTGAGCTTCAGTTATTTTGCTTCAGGCAATAGAATGCTCAGATGTGAACAGGGGCCATTTAAATGAATGGGATTTTGCTTGTTGGGCATTTTGGAACTTTTGAGATGAGTGTTTTACGAGCTGAAAACACTCAAGTGTGAGGCCCCATGCACACGAGACGCCGGCGCAAACTCTGCTGAATGCATGTTTTTAAAGGCTAAAACCGGCATTTAGAAGCGCCCGTTTTGCCGCGATTACAGCCGCATTTTGCGGTGTTTTACCGCGTTTGCGTCTATAAGCCTTTAGTTAAACATCATAAGACCCTCCCTAAGCTCAAAAAACAGTATTATTTAACCATTTCAGCCATTTTCTGAGACCAGAGTGAGTAGTAGCAGCTGAGAGAGCAGCAGTGTACTTGTATTTAGCGTGTCACTTTCTACATCACCGGCCACAAGTTGTGGATTGTCCACCTGGCCACGTCGCCTGCCACAAGTTGTGGATTGTCCACCTGGCCACGTCGCCTGCCACAAGTTGTGGATTGTCCACCTGGCCACGTCGCCTGCCACAAGTTGTGGATTGTCCACCTGGCCACGTCGCCTGCCACAAGTTGGATTGTCCACTGGCCACGTCACCTGCCACAAGTTGGGGATTGTCCACTTGCCACGTCACCTGCCACATCACCTGGCCACGTCACCTGCCACAAGTTGTGGATTGTCTACCTGCCACATCACCTGGCCATGTCACCTGCCACAAGTTGTGGATTGTCCACTTGCCATGTCACCTGACCACAAGTTGTGAATTGTCCACCTGCCACATCACCTGGCCATGTCACCTGCCACAAGTTGTGGATTGTCCACTTGTCACATCACCTGCCACATCACCTGGCCACGTCACCTGGCACAAGTTGTGGATTGTCCACTTGCCAAGTCACCTGCTACGTCACCTGCCACAAGTTGTGGATTGTCCACTGGCCACGTCACCTGGCCACGTCACCTGCCACAAGTTGTGAATTGTCCACTTGCCACGTCACCTGCCACAAGTTGTGGATTGTCCACTTGCCACGTCACCTGCCACAAGTTGTGGATTGTCCACTTGCCACAAGTTGTGGATTGTCCACTTGCCGCATCGCCTGCAAGTTGTGGATTGTCCACAATGCAAGCAATTCGTTTTTTTATATTTTTTTAATGATTTTTCATCATTTGCCATCATTTTTCAGATTTCTAATGTAAAAAAATAGGTCACCTTTAAAAACGAAATTGCGGAAAAAAGCATTTTGCATCTGAAACGTGCAAATTTTTGCGTCTGAACCCATTTTTTTGCTTTCAGGAAAATGAGGTTAAACGCAACTGCATATAAACGGCAATAAACGAGACAGTGCACATGGTCACAAAAGATAACATTGAATGAGTTCAGGGGCAGTTAGAAAAACTGTCCAACTGCCGCTGAACGCGAGTTTAACAGCACCCCGTGTACATAGGGCCTGAATGCTGCCTAAACTGAGAAAATTTACATTTTAAGAAAATTAATAAGGTAATTTTTGAAAGTGACAAGTCTCAAAAAAGTTGGGGCAGGTCCATGTTTACCACATTGTAGTATCCATCCCCTCTTCTTTTAACACTCCTCTAAATGTCTGGGAACTGAGGAGACCAGTTGCTGGAGTTTTGGGAGAAGAATGTTGTCCCATCCTTGCCTGCTATAAGGTTTTAACTGCTCAACAATCCTAGGTCTTCTTTCTTTGTCATATTTTTCGCTTTAAGATGCACCAACTATTTTAAAATGTTTTAATGGTCTGGACTGCAGGCAGGCCAGTTACAGTGCCTTGAAAAAAAAATACCCCTCAAAATTTTACACATTTTGTCACGTTACAACCAAAAACGTAAATGGATTTTATGTGATAGACTAACACAAAGTGGCACATAATTGTGAAGTGGAAGGAAAATGATAAATGGTTTTCTAAATTTTTTTATAAAAATGTGAAAAGTGTGACGTGCATTTGTATTCAGCCCCCCTGAGTCAATACTTTGTAGAACCACCTTTCACTGCAATTACAGCTGCAAGTCTTTTTGGGGATGTCTCTACCAGCTTTGCACATCTAGAGAGTGACATTTTTGCCCATTCTTCTTTGCAACATAGCTCAAGGTCTGTCAGATTGGATGGAGAGTGTCTGTGAACATAAATGTTCATATCTTGCCACAGATTCTCAATTGGGTTTAGGTCTTGACTTTTGGGGAATTCTAGCGTGAATATGCTTTGAACTAAACCATTTTATTGTAGCTCTGGCTGTATGTTTAGGGTCGTTGTCCTGCTGAAAAATGAACCTCCGTCCCAGTCTCAAGTCTTTTGCAGACTCTAAAGCCTCGTACACACGGCCGAGAATCTCGTCAGGAAAAAACCTGTAGTTTTTCCTGACGAGATTCTTGACAAGAGTCTTGTCCCGGCCAAGTGTACACACGTACGATTCAAAAGAACCGCCGTTCTTTTGAATGGCACGAACACGGTGACGTCATCGACTACGACGAGCATGCGCTCGGCACATTCGATGCCGTCGCCGCCATCTTGCTTCACCCTACATATGCCTTGGAAGCTACCGCGCATGCGTCAAAGTCATTTCGAGCATGCGCGGGTTTCCACGGCGACAGTTAAGTATACACACGCTCGGGTTTCTCGTCGGGAAACAGGCTGACAAGAATCCCGACGAGAAAATTAGAGAGCAGATCTCTATTTTTCTCGTCGAGATTCTGGCCAGTTTTCTTGAACGAAAGCTCTCCCGGCAGTTTTCTTGTCGTTTCTTGACGAGAAAACCGTCCGTGTGTGCGAGGCTTAACAGGTTTTCTTTTAAGACTGCTCTGTATTTGGTGCTATCCATCTTCCCATCAACTCTGACCAGCTTCTCTGTCCCTGCTGAAGAAAAACATCCATACAACATGATGATGCCACCACCATGTTTCAAAGTGGGCATGGTGTGTTCAGGGTGATGTGCAGTGTTAGTTTTCTGCCACACATAGCGTTTTGCTTTTAGCCCAAAAAGTTTAATTTTGGTTTCCTCTGGCCAGAGCACCTTCTTCCACATGTTTGCTGTGTCCCCACATGCAACTGCAAATGGACTTCTTATGGCTTTCTTTCAACAATGGCTTTCTTCTTGCCACTCTTCCATAAAGGCCAGATTTGTGGAGTGCACAACTCATAGTTGTCGTGTGGACAGATTCTCCCACCTGAGCTGTGGATCTCTGCAGCTCCTCAAGAGTTGCCATAGGCCTCTTGGCTGCTTCTCTGATGAATGCTCTCCTTGCCTGGCCTGTCAGTTTAGGTGGACGGCCATGTCTTGGTAGGTTTGCAGTTGTGCCATACTTTTTCCATTTTTGGATGATGGATTGAACAGTGCTCCGTGAGATGTTCAAAGCTTGGAATATTTTTTCTAGAACCTACCCCGCTTTAAACTTCTCCACAACTTTATCTCTGACCTGTCTAGTGTGTTTCTTGGCCTTCATGATGCTGTTTGTTCACCAATGTTCTCTAACAAACCCCTGAGGGCTTCACAGAACAGCTATATTTATAGTGAGATTAAATTACACACAGGTGGACTCTATTTACTAATTGGGTGACTTCTGAAGGCAATTGGTTCCACTAGATTTTAGTTGGAGGTATTGGAATAAAGGGGGCTTAATACAAATGCACACCACACTGTTCAGATATTTATTTGTAAAAAAAAAAGTTGAAAACCATTTATCATTTTCCTTCCACTTCACAACTATGTGCCACTTTGTGTTTGTCTATCACATAAAATCCCAATAAAATACTTTTATTTTTGGTTGTAACATGACAAAATGTGGAAAATTTCAAGGGGTATGAATACTTTTTCAAGGCACTATAAGCACTCGGACTGTTCTACTATTAAGCCATGCTGTTATTGATGCAGTATGCAATTTTAGCATTGTCCTGCTTAACTATACAAGACCTTCACTGAAACAGACATCGTCCGAATGGAAGCACCGATGGTGCATTTTAAGATGAGCAAGCTGTCCATGCCATACACACAAATGCACACCTGTACCATCAGAGATGCAGGCTTTTGAACTGAGCAATGATAACAAGCTGGAAGGTCCCTCTCCTCTTTAGTCCGGAGGACGTGGTGACCATAGTTGCCAAAAAGAATGTCCACATAAGTTTTTCCACTTTGCAACAGACCATTTTAAATCAGTTTAGGCCCTATGTGTGGCATTTTGGGATCAGATTTGGCTTCTTCTTTTCATAAAAGAACTTTACCTTGCATTTTTTGATGTCGTGGTAAACTGTGGTCACAGACAGTGATTTATGGAAGTATTCCTGAGTCCATTCAGTGATGTTCATCACAGAATCATGCCTGTTTTTAAAGCAGTGCCGCCTAAGGACTCGAAGATCACGGGCATCCAACATTGCATTTCAGCCTTGTCCCTTGCACACAGAGATTTCTCCAAGTTCTCAGAATCTCTTGATAGTACTGATGATAGATTAAGGCTGGGTTCACACTAGTGCGACACGACATCCGTCCTACTTTGGATCCGACTTTGCCCTGCGACATGAAGCCGACATATGTCCGACTTTCAATGAACGGGGATCCAACTTGGATCCCAGCCAATATCAGGCACTGTGTTTGGTATGAATCTTGAAGGGGAACTCCAGGCCAAATTTTAAATTAAAAAGGCGGCGCGGGTTCCCCTCCAGGGGCATACCAGGCCCTTGGGTCTGTTCTGGATTTGAACAGGCGCCCCTACGCCGAAAAAACGGCGTGGGGGGTCCCCCCAAAATCCAAACCAGACCCTTATCCGAGCACACAACCTGGCCGGCCGCAGGGGAAGAGGGGGGAGGAGAGAGCGCCCCCCCCTCCCTCCTGAACCGTACCAGGCCGCATGCCCTCAACATGGGGGGTTTGGTGCTCTGGGGCAGGGGGGCGACCTGCGGCCCCCCCACCCCAGAGCACCCTGCCCCCATGTTGATGAGGACAGGGCCTCTTCCCGACAACCCTGGCCGTTGGTTGTCGGGGTCTGCGGGCGGGGGGCTTATCGGAATCCGGGAGCCCCCTTCAATAAGGGGGCCCCCGGATCCCGGCCCCCCCACCCTATGTGAATGAGTATGGGGTACATCGTACCCCTACCCATTCACCTGGTGGAAAAAAATTGCAATAAAAAAACACTACACAGGTTTTCAAAGTAATTTATTGCACAGCTCCGGGGGTCTTCTTCCGACTTCCGGGGGTCTTTTCCGACTTCGAGGGTCTCTGGTGTCGTCTCCCGCTCTCCGGTTCTTTCTTCCGCCGGGCCTCCGCTAACTTCTTTTTAGCTCTCTTGCTAACAGAGGCCCGGTCTTCCCCGTTGTCTCGTCCGGCTCTCCGTTGTCCTTCTGCCGGCCCCTCCACTAACTTCTTTTTAGCTCTTTCGCTAGTGGAGGGGCCGGGCTTCCCGTCGCTGTCGCCGTCGGCTTCTTCTTCCCTCTTCTCCTTCTCGATGTTGACACGTCGCTTCCTCTCGCTGTAATACTGGCTCTCCGCTCCGCATTAATATAGGCTTCTCATGACGTCACAGTCACATGCTCCGGGGCCATGTGCCCTGGAACATGTGACTGTGACGTCATGAGAAGCCTATATTAATGCGGAGCGGAGAGCCAGTATTACAGCGGGAAGAAGCGACGCGTCAACATCGAGGAGGAGAAGAGGGAAGAAGAAGCCGACGGCGACGGGAAGACCGCGCCCCTCCACTAGCGAAAGAGCTAAAAAGAAGTTAGTGGAGGGGCCGCCAGAAGGACAACGGAGAGCCGGACGAGACAACGGGAAGACCGGGCCTCTGTTAGCAAGAGAGCTAAAAAGAAGTTAGCGGAGGCCCGGCGGAAGAAAGAACCGGAGAGCGGGAGACGACACCGGAGACCCTCGAAGTCGGAAAAGACCCCCGGAAGTCGGAAGAAGACCCCCGGAGCTGTGCAATAAATTACTTTGAAAACCCGTGTAGTGTTTTTTTTATTGCAATTTTTTGTCCACCAGGTGAATGGGTAGGGGTACGATGTACCCATACTCATTCACATAGGGTGGGGGGGCGGGATCCGGGGACCCCCTTATTGAAGGGGGCTCCCGGATTCCGATAAGCCCCCCGCCCGCAGACCCCGACAGCCAACGGCCAGGGTTGTCGGGAAGAGGCCCTGTCCTCATCAACATGGGGGCAGGGTGCTCTGGGGTGGGGGGGCCGCAGGTCGCCCCCCTGCCCCAGAGCACCAAACCCCCCATGTTGAGGGCATGCGGCCTGGTACGGTTCAGGAGGGAGGGGGGGCCGCTCTCTCGTCCCCCCCTCTTCCCCTGCGGCCGGCCAGGTTGTGTGCTCGGATAAGGGTCTGGTTTGGATTTTGGGGGGACCCCCACGCCGTTTTTTCGGCGTAGGGGCGCCCCTTCAAATCCAGACAAGGGCCTGGTATGCCCCTGGAGGGGAACCTACGCCGGTTTTTTATTTAAAATCTGGCCTGGAGTTCCCCCTCAAGAGCAGTACAGCACAAGTCGCATGCCAAAGTCGGACCATGCAAGACTGCGGTCCGACTTTGATCCGACTTCAATGATAGTCAATGGGCTGAAGTCGGATCAAAGTCGGACCAAAGTAGTACAGGGAGCATTTTCAAAGTCGGACCGACATGTGTCGGACCAGTTAGGACGGCTGCCATAGGGAAACATTGATTTTCACACGTCATGCGACATGAGCTCCCAATGTCGGAGCGTTTGTCGCCCCAGTGTGAACCAGGCCTTAAAGTTTTTGCAATTTACACCGAGGATGAGGAACATTATTCTGAACTTGTTTGACAATTTTTAGACACAGCTTTTCACAGATTGGTGAACCTCTGCCCATCTTTACTTTTTATATCCAATCATGTTACTGTCCTGTTGCCAATTAACCTAATTAAATGTTCTTCCAGCTCTTCCTTCTTTAGTACCACTTAGTTTTTTATTGCCCTGTCCCAACTTTTTTTTGAGCCATATTGCTGTTCATCAATTTAAAAAATGTACCTTTTTATTTTATTCTTAAAATGGTTCATTTTCTTAGTTTAAGCATTTGATATGTTTTCTATTGTGAATAAAATATGGATTTCTCTTTTCGTCCATGGACGGACACAGCTCCTTAAATCTTGACAAAGTGGGTTATGTTCCTGTTCATAGGAGAGGACTAGGCAGAACATGTTAGTTATCTTAAAACCTGTAACTTTAACAGAGTTGAACAGCCCCCCCCCCAGGGGGGCGGTCCCTCCGTACATAACCCTCCTACCTGCAGTCAACAGCCTCAGTTTTTTTCTGCCTAGCAGAGAAGGACGTGGCTCCCTTTGGGCCCAGAGTCCTGAAGAATTCTTTATTTTTTTTGTGATATTTTCTATCAACTGCCGGCTGGGCGACAGGCTTGATATTATAGATCCTTGTAGTCTTCCCAGTTCTGGCCATCGAGCGTGCCAGTCCTTAGCGTCGCGCTAGTTCTGCCACGACTTTCCCAAATGGCACCAGGGGTGTCCGATAAGCACATGCTCCGGGGTCCACATATGACTGGGCTGCTTGCTGTCTCACTCACAGTGGACCGGGCCGACAGCTACTTCGTACCATCGGTTGTGGGTCTGTCAGGGACGCGCCAGCATGTCCTCGCAAGGACGGATAAGTACGGTTCCTCCTGTCTCGGCAGGATGGAACAGCTGGGCATTCCCGTGATTAAGGGGTTCTCCTGTCCTCCCTTTCCCTGCTCTGTCGCCCTTTCCTCTCCTGCCCTAGGACCCGCTGCGACCGGTGTGTATCTGTGGGGGGGGCTCCCGAGTCCCTGTGGGGGACCGTGGGGTGCCTGGTTCCGCTTTCTGTGAGGGGGGGGTCTGTCTCCTAGGAAGTCTCTGCAGGCCTTCTCGTCCACATCCCGGGGCTCGGGCGGCATTTTTTGCGGCGCTGACGACATTTTTAGTGTGCTTTTTTCTATATTGAAATTTCCATTGGCGGCCATTTTGTTGTGGCCGCGCTGTGGCGGAGGTCGGTATTGCAGGTGGCCATTTTCTTGTGGTCCGCACCCTTTTTATCTGAGGCGTCTGGCGGCCATTTTGGAGTGGGTTTGGCCTCTAGCACTGGCTTTCTGAACGGCGCACAGTTCATTCTCCTCAGTTTTATTCATCACACACGCACTGTGTATACAAGGCGGGCAGCGGTGCTGAGCGGTCTCCCTCTGGGTGGTGAGTCGCCTGGGTTACCCTCCCATTTCTGCACCTTCAGACCTTAGTTCAGTCTCTATTCCTGCACCTTCAGACCTTAGTTCAGTCTCTCTTCCTGCACCTTCAGACCTTAGTTCAGTCTCTCTTCCTGCACCTTCAGACCTTAGTTCAGTCTCTATTCCTGCACCTTCAGACCTTAGTTCAGTCTCTATTCCTGCACCTTCAGACCTTAGTTCAGTCTCTCTTCCTGCACCTTCAGACCTTAGTTCAGTCTCTTTCTGCACCTTCAGACCTTAGTTCAGTCTCTCTTTCTGCACCTTCAGACCTTGGTTCAGTCTCTATTCCTGCACCTTCAGACCTTGGTTCAGTCTCTATTCCTGCACCTTCAGACCTTAGTTCAGTCTCTATTCCTGCACCTTCAGACCTTAGTTCAGTCTCTATTCCTGCACCTTCAGACCTTTTGGTTCAGTCTCTCTTCCTGCACCTTCAGACCTTTTGGTTCAGTCTCTCTTCCTGCACCTTTAGACCTTAGTTCAGTCTCTATTCCTGCACCTTTAGACCTTAGTTCAGTCTCTATTCCTGCACCTTCAGACCTTTTGGTTCAGTCTCTATTCCTGCACCTTCAGACCTTTTGGTTCAGTCTCTATTCCTGCACCTTCAGACCTTTTGGTTCAGTCTCTATTCCTGCACCTTCAGACCTTTTGGTTCAGTCTCTATTCCTGCACCTTCAGACCTTTTGGTTCAGTCTCTATTCCTGCACCTTCAGACCTTTTGGTTCAGTCTCTATTCCTGCACCTTCAGACCTTTTGGTTCAGTCTCTATTCCTGCACCTTCAGACCTTTTGGTTCAGTCTCTATTCCTGCACCTTCAGACCTTTTGGTTCAGTCTCTATTCCTGCACCTTCAGACCTTTTGGTTCAGTCTCTATTCCTGCACCTTCAGACCTTTTGGTTCAGTCTCTATTCCTGCACCTTCAGACCTTTTGGTTCAGTCTCTATTCCTGCACCTTCAGACCTTTTGGTTCAGTCTCTATTCCTGCACCTTCAGACCTTTTGGTTCAGTCTCTATTCCTGCACCTTCAGACCTTTTGGTTCAGTCTCTATTCCTGCACCTTCAGACCTTTTGGTTCAGTCTCTATTCCTGCACCTTCAGACCTTTTGGTTCAGTCTCTATTCCTGCACCTTCAGACCTTAGTTCAGTCTCTATTCCTGCACCTTCAGACCTTTTGGTTCAGTCTCTATTCTGGTACCCTTAGACATGCAATCTGTCCGTATTCCTGCACTTTTAGACCTCATCAAAAATGTAGGCGTTTTTCATTCATACTGTCTGCAGCCGATGATTTCCCTAAAACGAAAGAGATGGGTAGAAATGTCTGCAGCAGCAGGTGGGTCTATGTTTGTGCTGGGAAGAGGAAAGATCTCTGAAACATCAGGAGAACTACTTGTGCAGATGGGCAGACCAGGCTTTGCAGTTGCAAGTATTGTAAGCTGTCAGTTACAACCTGTGACAATGACATTATATTCGTACAGAGCAGTGCCCACTGGAAGATCCTCTGGTTCTACGTTGAGCCAGTACTAGCCTGTGTGGGTTCTATCAGAGAACATGGAGTGGGGGTGGGGAAGCTGTCAGAGAACATTAATGCGTGGAGGGGGTGAGCTGTCAGAGAACATAGTGTACGGAGGAGGATAATGTTGATAGCGAATGTAGTGTGATGTTGAGAACACTACAAATGCTTTGAGGTTGGGAAAAATCCACGAAAAACCCATATGATTGATAATCTGTGTGAAATGATCCAACTGTCATTTCTGACAGCCA
Source organism: Rana muscosa (assembly GCA_029206835.1). NCBI lineage: Eukaryota > Metazoa > Chordata > Amphibia > Anura > Ranidae > Rana > Rana muscosa. Next base: position 1,104,278,278 of record CM055116.1, read on the forward strand.
AGTATGTACAAAAATAGAAGTAAATGCAGAAGCACTACTGAGAAAACCACAGATATTTATTAATATTAGTAAAGTTAATTAGAGCCCTAAACGGCACTATAGTAAAGGTGGTGTGTGTGTGTGTGTGTGTGTGTGTGTGTGTGTGTGTGTGTGTGTGTGTGTGCGCGCGCGCGCGCGTGTATATATGGATAGATGATATAAAAGGTCTACACATCCCTGTTTTAAAAAATATGGGGTTTCTGTGATATTAAAAAAGGTGTAAAAAGTTCTGAAATTATTTATCTCATTTTTTTACGTGACCTATAATCTGTAAAACTCAGTTGAACAACAAACTAAAATCTTTTAGGTGGAGGGAAGTAAAAATAAACTAAAAAATGATGGTTGCATAAGTGTGTACACCCTTAAACTTTGTTGCAGCACCTTTTGATTGTATTACAGCACTGTCTTTTTCGGTATGGGTCTATCAGCATGGCACATCTTTGACTTGGCAATATCGGCCTACTCTTTGCAAAAACACTCCAAATCTGTCAGACGAGGGCATCTCCTGTGCAAAGCCCTCTTCAGATCACCCTGCAGATTTTCAGTGGGATTCAGGTCTCGGCTCTGGCTGGGCCATTCCAGAACTTTTAATCTTCTTCTGGTGAAGCCATTCCTTTGTTGATTTGGATGTATGCTTTGGGTCATTGTCATGCTCAAAGATGGATAACCTCTTAATGTTCAGTTTTCTAGCAGAAGCCTGAAGGTTTTGTGCCAATATTGACTGGTATTTGGAACTGTTCATAATTTCCTCTACCTTGACTGACTAAGGCCCCTGTTCCAGCTGAAGAAAAACAGCTCCAAAGCATGATGCTGCCACCACCATGCTTCACAATGGGTATGGTGTTCTTTTAGTAATGTGCAGTGTTGTTTTGGAATTATGGCCAAAAAGTTCAACCTTGGTTTCACCAGACCATAACCCATTTTCTCACATGCTTTTAATATTTAGCCGGGCTTGGATGTTTTTCTTCATAAGAAAAGGCTTACGTTTTTCCACTCTACCCCATAGCCCAGACATATGAAGACTACGAGAGATTGTTGTCACATCTACCACACACAGTACTTACCAGATATTTCTGACCATGGTTTGGTTTCAAACCCCTTTGTGTCAACTTGTGTGCATGTTATCAGGCCAAAATCACCAGGGTATGTAAACTTTTGATCAGAGTCGATTGGGTAGTTTCTGTTTTTCGTTTAGGATTTTAAAAAGAGTAAACACAGTTGATTGCTAATAAATGGCTTCAGCCAAACACTAATCACGAGTGAAAGAACAGTTTTTGTTTTATCGTTCATATTCTCTCTAAAAAAAAATGGCCAAGAAATCATAAATTCTGCCAGGGTATGCAAACTTATGAGCACAACTGTATGTATGTATGTATGTATGTATGTATCGTATATTCTCGAGTATAAGCCAACTTTTTCAGCACATTTTTTTTATGCTGAAAAAGCCCCCCTCGGCTTATACTCGAGTCTCGTGCTGTGTCATGCTGTCTTACGGCGGCCGTTGCTGGGTGTACTGCGCATGCGCGAGAGTGTCCACGAGAACGCCAGCGGTGTGGTGGCTAGTGGAGTTGGTGTATTTGATGGGTTGACGATGTGCAGCAGAAAGACGTTCTCGTGGACGTGCTCACGCATTTGCAGTACACCCGGTTGGAGAATTTTGACAAGTTGGAACTTTTGACAACACCACCGACTGCAGTTGCGCTGTGATCAGACAGGTGGGCACAGTAAGGCTGCAGATGGGCATTTTTTCCACTTACATTAGCTGCTGCATTTCCCACCCTAGGCTTATACTCGAGTCAATACGTTTTCCCTTTTTTTTTGTGTGGTAAAATTAGGTGCCTCGTCTTATATTCGGGTCGGCTTATACGCGTGTGTGTGTGTGTGTGTGTGCATGTATGTGTATGTGTAATATATATATATATATATATATATATATATATATATATATATACATTGCTGAAGGGAAAATGCCCCAAGAACAAGCAGGAACTGAAGACAGTTGCAGTAGAGGCCTGGCAGAGCATCACCAGGGATGAAACCCAGCGTCTGGTGATGTCTATGCGTTCCACACTTCAGGCTGTAATTGACTGACTGCAAAGGATTTGCAACCAAGTATTAGAAAGTGAAAGTTTGATTTATGATTGTTAATCTGTCACATATACAAACTGTTGTAATTCCTACACTGTTCACCTGATTTGAATGTAAATACCCTCAAATTAAAGCTGGAAGTCTGCAGTTAAAGCACTTCTTGTTCATTTCAAATCCATTGTGGTGGTGTATAGAGCTAGAATTGTGTCGATGTCCCAATATTTATGAACTTGACTGTGTGCAGGTTTATATATATATATATATATATATATATATATATATATATATATATATATAATTTTTTTTTTTTCCCTTAAAATATAATCCTGGTTGCTGACCCCTCCATATAATTATTTGTACTTCTGGCCTATTTAAGCAATATTTTTCTTAAACCACGTATAATGAAGCCATTGGGGATTACTTTATTGCCATGCTTAAATCTAAAGTAACATGATACTATGCTTAGAGAATTATTACGTCTGGCTTGTTTATGCTCTATTGTACAGTTGGTAGAGATCATTCATCATAAATTCTTGGGGCCTCAGTGTGTTATTGGTTGAAATTATTTTCATGCCTACGTAATTCTGCAGGAAATTGAGCTTTCTAGGATGTTTTTTTTTAATTATATTTATATTTTGTTACCTTAACTGTAATTATTGGCATAAAGCCTATATGAAGGCAAAATAAAACAAAACACATGCAGTAAATCTCTGCAGTACATCCAGTTTCCTGTATTTTCTCCTTCCAAAAAAACAAACAAAAAACATTTCACTACAGAAAAATACAATTTTCTCTGCCAGAAATGCACTCCGCTCTTTTATTGACCTATTGAGTTCTGACTGCACACAGCAATTTTGTGGACTGACTGGTGTCAGCCCTGCCCATTGCTTAACTACACTTTCCGATCTCTACAGAATACTGTTAAGGAAAATCATTCTGTTGTACAAGATGAGAACTAGGAGAGCTTTTTCAGCTAACACAGGTAGTGTTCAGAGAACACAAGGTAGCTCTGAATTTGAGATTATCAGTTTCTTTGCTCTTAATAAAGAAATATAATAAAATGCTTTTATTGTTATATTAAACAGACCAAAAGAAAATAAAAAAAGTTAATTGTTTACATACAATTAAAGTGAAAGAGCAAGCCAACTATAACTATTCTTACAATTTTTCCCTCCCACCAGGGGCGTACCTAGGGCATTTGGCACCCGGGGCAGATCCTATATCTGACACCCCCCCCCACCTTTAAAAATGTAAAAACACCCCACTGTGCCCCCGGCATACCTCTGCACTCCCCAATATCTCATTGTCACTACTTTGTACCCCCTCTCCACAACTGGACCCCTTTTACATCAGACAGCACCTCTGGACCCCTTTACATTACACAACCCCCTGCACCCCTTTACATTACACAGCACCCTGCACTCCTTTACATTACACAACCCCCTGCACCTCTGGACCCCTTTACATCACACAGCAGCCTGCACCTCTGGACCCCTCTATATTACCCAACCCCCCCCAGCTTTGGACCCCCCCTGCATGCGGCACAGTCACCCCCCCCCGCATGTTACACAGCCACCTATCCCCCCACCCTGCATGTTACACAGCCACCTTCCCCCACCCTGCATGTTACACAGTTGCCTATCCCCCCACCCTGCATGTTACACGGTTGCCTATCCCCCCCCTGCATGTTACACGGTTGCCTATCCCCCCCCCTGCATGTTACACGGTTGCCTATCCCCCCCTGCATGTTACACGGTTGCCGATCCCCCCCCCCTGCATGTTACACAGTCGCCTATCCCCCCCCCTGCATGTTACATTGTCACCTCTCCTCCCCCCCCCCTGCATGTTACACTGTCACCCCCCCCCCCCTGCATGTTGCACAGCCACCTCTCCCCCCCCTGCATGTTGCACAGTCGCCTATCCCCCCCCCCCCCTGCATGTTACATTGTCACCTCTCCTCCCCCCCCTGCATGTTACACTGTCACCCCCCCCCTGCATGTTGCACAGCCACCTCTCCCCCCCCCCCTGCATGTTGCACAGCCACCTCTCCCCCCCCTGCATGTTACACAGCCACCCCCCCCCCTGCATGTTACACTGTCACCTCTCTCCCCCCCCCTGCATGTTACACTGTCACCTCTCTCCCCCCCCCCCCCTGCATGTTACACTGTCACCTCTCCCCCCCCCCTGCATGTTACACTGTCACCTCTCCCCCCCCCCCTGCATGTTACACTGTCACCTCTCTCCCCCCCCCTGCATGTTACACTGTCACCTCTCTCCCCCCCCTGCATGTTACACTGTCACCTCTCCCCCCCTGCATGTTACACTGTCACCCCCCCCCCTGCATGTTGCACAGCCACCTCTCCCCCCCCCCCCCCTGCATGTTGCACAGCCACCTCTCCCCCCCCTGCATGTTACACAGCCACCTCCCCCCCCCCCTGCATGTTACACTGTCACCTCTCTCCCCCCCCCCCCCTGCATGTTACACTGTCACCTCTCTCCCCCCCCTGCATGTTACACTGTCACCTCTCCCCCCCTGCATGTTACACTGTCACCCCCCCCCCCTGCATGTTGCACAGCCACCTCTCCCCCCCCCCCTGCATGTTGCACAGCCACCTCTCCCCCCCCCCCCTGCATGTTGCACAGCCACCCCCCCCCCTGCATGTTACACTGTCACCTCTCTCCCCCCCCCCTGCATGTTACACTGTCACCTCTCTCCCCCCCCCTGCATGTTACACTGTCACCTCTCCCCCCCTGCATGTTACACTGTCACCCCCCCCCCCCCCTGCATGTTGCACAGCCACCTCTCCCCCCCCCCTGCATGTTGCACAGCCACCTCTCCCCCCCCTGCATGTTACACAGCCACCTCCCCCCCCTGCATGTTACACTGTCACCTCTCTCCCCCCCCCCCCTGCATGTTACACTCACCTCTCTCCCCCCCCCTGCATGTTACACTGTCACCTCTCCCCCCCTGCATGTTACACTGTCACCTCTCCCCTCCCCCCCTGCATGTTACACTGTCACCTCTTCCCCCCCCCCCTGCATGTTACACTGTCACCTCTTCCCCCCCCCCCCTGCATGTTACGCTGTCACCTCTCCCCCCCCCTGCATGTTGCGCTGTCACCTCTCCCCCCCACCTGCATGTTACGCTGTCACCTCTCCCCCCCTGCATGTTATGCTGTCACCTCTCCCCCCCCTGCATGTTATGCTGTCACCTCTCCCCCCCCTGCATGTTACGCTGTCACCTCTCCCCCCCCTGCATGTTACGCTGTCACCTCTCCCCCCCTGCATGTTACGCTGTCACCTCTCCCCCCCCCTGCATGTTACGCTGTCACCTCTCCCCCCCCCCCTGCATGTTACGCTGTCACCTCTCCCCCACCCCTGCATGTTACGCTGTCACCTCTCCCCCACCCCTGCATGTTACGCTGTCACCTCTCCCCCCCTGCATGTTACGCTGTCACCTCTCCCCCCCCTGCATGTTACGCTGTCACCTCTCCCCCCCTGCATGTTACGCTGTCACCTCTCCCCCCTGCATGTTACGCTGTCACCTCTCCCCCCCTGCATGTTACGCTGTCACCTCTCCCCCCCTGCATGTTACGCTGTCACCTCCCCCCCCCTGCATGTTATGCTGTCACCTCTCCCCCCCTGCATGTTATGCTGTCACCTCTCCCCCCCCCTGCATGTTACGCTGTCACCTCTCCCCCCCCCTGCATGTTACGCTGTCACCTCTCCCCCCCCTGCATGTTACGCTGTCACCTCTCCCCCCTGCATGTTACGCTGTCACCTCTCCCCCCTGCATGTTACGCTGTCACCTCTCCCCCCCTGCATGTTACACTGTCACCTCTTCCCCCCCCCTGCATGTTACGCTGTCACCTCTCCCCCCCCCTGCATGTTGCGCTGTCACCTCTCCCCCCCACCTGCATGTTACGCTGTCACCTCTCCCCCCCTGCATGTTATGCTGTCACCTCTCCCCCCCCTGCATGTTATGCTGTCACCTCTCCCCCCCCTGCATGTTACGCTGTCACCTCTCCCCCCCCTGCATGTTACGCTGTCACCTCTCCCCCCCCTGCATGTTACGCTGTCACCTCTCCCCCCCCTGCATGTTACGCTGTCACCTCTCCCCCACCCCTGCATGTTACGCTGTCACCTCTCCCCCCCTGCATGTTACGCTGTCACCTCTCCCCCCCCCTGCATGTTACGCTGTCACCTCTCCCCCCCTGCATGTTACGCTGTCACCTCTCCCCCCCTGCATGTTACGCTGTCACCTCTCCCCCCCCCTGCATGTTACGCTGTCACCTCTCCCCCACCCCTGCATGTTACGCTGTCACCTCCCCCCCCCTGCATGTTGCGCTGTCACCTCTTCCCCCCCTGCATGTTACGCTGTCACCTCTCCCCCCCCTGCATGTTACGCTGTCACCTCTCCCCCCCCTGCATGTTACGCTGTCACCTCTCCCCCCCGCATGTTACGCTGTCACCTCTCCCCCCCCGCATGTTACGCTGTCACCTCTCCCCCCCCGCATGTTACGCTGTCACCTCTCCCCCCCCGCATGTTACGCTGTCACCTCTCCCCCCCCGCATGTTACACTGTCACCTCTCCCCCCCCCCCCCCCCCGTTACACTTTCACCTCTCCCCCCCCCCTGTATGTTACACTGTCACCTCTCCCCCCCCCCCTGCATGTTACACTGTCACCTCTCCCCCCCCCGCATGTTACGCTGTCACCTCTCCCCCCCGCATGTTACACTGTCACCTCTCCCCCCCCCTGCATGTTACACTGTCACCTCTCCCCCCCCCTGCATGTTACACTGTCACCTCTCCCCCCCCCCCTGCATGTTACACTGTCACCTCTCCCCCCCCCGCATGTTACGCTGTCACCTCTCCCCCCCGCATGTTACACTGTCACCTCTCCCCCCCCCCGTTACACTGTCACCTCTCCCCCCCCCTGCATGTTACACTGTCACCTCTCCCCCCCCCTGCATGTTACACTGTCACCTCTTCCCCCCCCCTGCATGTTGCACTGTCACCTCTCCCCCCCCCCCCTGCATGTTGCACTGTCACCTCTCCCCCCCCCCCTGCATGTTGCACTGTCACCTCTCCCCCCCCCCCCTGCATGTTACACTGTCACCTCTCCCCCCCCCCCTGCATGTTACACTGTCACCTCTCCCCCCCCTGCATGTTACACTGTCACCTTTCCCTCCCCCCCTGCATGTTACACTGTCACCTTTCCCTCCCCCCTGCATGTTACACTGTCATCTCTCTCTCTCTCCCCCCCCCTGCATGTTACACTGTCACCTCTCCCCCCCCGCATGTTACACTGTCACCTCTCCCCCCCCCCCCGCATGTTTACACTGTCACTAGGGCCGAAACAACGAATCGATTATGAAATTAATCGATTACAATTTTCATAATCGATTAATCGGCTAGTAACATAATGGGGTTAAAAAAAAAAAAAAAAAATTAGCCCTTTTATAGTACAAAAAGAGCAAATCGCTACTGTAAATATTACTTTCACTGTCCCACGGTAAAAAAATTAACCCCTTACAGTAGCGATTATTTGCTCTTTTTGTACTAATTTTAGTTTTTTTAACCCCATTATGTTACTAAACATCTCAGGCCCGGGTCACACCTCTGTTTTTTGGTGCTTTTTGCAGAAACACACTACAGTTCATTTACATGGTTTCTATGGGACACGTTCACATCCATGATTTTTTCAGCTGCTGCGTATTTGGAAAGGACAAGGACTTTTTTTAACGCAAAACTGTGCTATTTTGTTTTTTTGGTTTAATATACTTCAATGAAGAAGCTGCAGAAAAGCATGTAATGTGTTTTGCGGCAATTTGTGTTTTGTAATCTGCCCAACAACAAATTGGGCAAAAAAAAAAAATGCAAATCGCAGCAAAATTACCTTTTACGTTTTATTAACCGATTAGTCGATTAATCGAAACAATAATCGGCCAACTAATCGATTATGAAAATAATCGTTAGTTGCAGCCCTAACTGTCACCCCCCCCAACCCCCACGCATGTTACACTGTCACCCCCCCCCCCCGCATGCTACAAAGCCACCTCTCCCCCAACCCCCCCCTGCATGTTACACAACCACCTCTCCCCCCCCCCTGCATGTTACACAACCACCTCTCCCCCCCCCTGCATGTTACACAACCACCTCTCCCCCCCCCCCCCCTGCATGTTACACAGCCACCTCTCTCCCCCCATCCTGATCTATGATTGATAAGCTGCTTTGAAGGGCATCCCTCCATAAAGAGTGCCTATCACAAGGGGACTTGTTCACTCCTTTGATAGCAATAAAGTTTAATTGAAGGAAAAGAAAATGTAAAAGCACCCCTGTCCCCCTGCACATGCATGCAACGCACACGTAGGTCCAGCACGCATATGTATACAATGCTTTCACCACATGTTTGAGGTATCATTGGAGTGAAAGCAATAATTCTAGGGCCATAAATCCAAAATCAAATCTAAACTGATTTGTAAAGGCTTTTAACGTGTCACCTTTTCACAATTTTAAGTATTGTAGTTATTGTAAAGTCACAGAAGTGTTTGGTATCTGTTACTGAACACAACATCATCTTTTTTTTTTATTCTACCAAAATATTGGGTATTGCGTTATAGTTTGCACTAAGATTAAGCCTAGATTCACATTGGAGTGATTTGTCATGCAATTTGAGAGATCAAATCGCATGACAAGTCGCAGCCTATTGGAGGCAATGGTACTGTTCCAATCGGCATGACACTGATTTTTGCGGCCTTTGCCAATTTTCAGGTGCGACTTCAATAGACGGCTGTGCATGAAACCACACAGATGTCTATCAAGTAGCACCTGAAATCGCGCTGACCTTGCTAGTTAGAAATCACGCTACTTCAAGTGAAGTAACGCGATTTCAAAGTAGCATCAATGTGAACTAGGGCTTAGTGTATTTTTTTTAATTAGAATTTGCATTTAATAAACGGCTGCACAACATAAAAAATTGCACCAGTCACCGTTTTATTCTTCAGGGCCTCTGCTTTCAGAAAATATATAATGTTAGAGGGTTCTCGATAATTTTCTATGAAAAATGTCAACATGGCCCTGGTAGGCAAGTGGTGAAAGATTATGGAAGCTCACCACATTCGGTACATTGTGCTACCACACCAGGCTTTGCTTTCATGTGGTCCAGTTATTTAAAAGATTTGGCAATATGAGTGACCTAGCCAAATGTGGACACAATTTGGTTTTGTGCGTCCCTGTGAAACCTTTACATTTTTTGGAGACTAGCGGAATGTCGCTGGCCCGGACACTGCCGAATCTTTATTGCTAGCAATGGCGGTGACATCTTGCTGCTTCCTTGCAGGAAATTACATGGTGCAAAATCACTATGCGATTTCCCTCCGGCTGCAGTTTAAAAAAGACGTAGGAGCCTTTTTCCTGCATGAAACACAGGAACAAAGGGGGAAAAAAAGAGAAGGTGCACCGACCTAGTGCATTATCAGAGGCTGATTTATTAAAAATATATTTAAAATCCTGAATACTCACAAACAAAGGTAAATAAAAGGCACATAACATTCCATCCAGGGATAAGCCTCTTCCTGGAACTACATGAGCAGTTGATCGAAGAATCAAGATGATAAATATTTTACAGCTATGGCTGACGCGTTGCGGGAGCGAGCCCCCTTCTTCAGAGCCAAAAGGAATAGTAGTACCTTTTGATCTTTTAAATATATTTTTAATAAATCCGCCTCTGATAATGCACTAGGTCGGTGCACCCTCTCTTCTTTTTTTTTTTTTTTTTCCAGTCCGAAGAATACCAAATATTCTGAGGAGGGCAGCAAGACCCCTGGGCATTTTTCTTGTAAACGGAATACTCTGGTTGTGTCACCAAGAGACCAAACTTCTGAGCGCAGGAGACTGTTTTTCTTGTTTCTGTGAAACACAGGAACAGCAGTCCATTAATTTGGGCTGCTGAGGTGTGAACCTAGAGTTACCTACTTACCTGTCTGCCCCTGTACAGTGAGCCGCGCACGCTCAGCTCATTGTACAATTAAGGCAATGCTGAAGCTGACTGATCTCCGCTCATGTGTGTGAGTGACATCAACTCGGCCCAGCCAATGAAAGCAGGGCCAACGATTGAGACCTTGAAGCCGGCCACCTGGGAGCTCCAAGACTCCACATTGCTGGACTGAAGGTGAGTATAAGTTCCGCTATAAAGTGGAAATTCGCTCTCCCAATCAACATTGATTGATTATTTTTAATCCTCATGCTGATGGTAAATAGATGGGAAAGTATATCACATTTTACTTTTTTACTTTTTACATTTCTTCAGTCACTTCCTGGTTTATTGCCTAGGCAAATGATGTCATACATCCCAGGAGTCTTCAGCAGGGGAAGAGGGGTTTTCTCAGCCAAGCTCACAGTCCTGCATGCATGTCTGAGCTAAGGGCAGATGGAGTCCAGGAAGTGAATGTTACATAAATAATTTTCCCTTGTTTAAGAAAGCCACAGCCAGAAATGCTAGGGCGTGTTTTCAAAGGGATTTATCAACAAAATAAAGCACGGAGACATGGATGGATGGGGAGTTTGCTTTCAATATTAAAAATGTATTCAATGGCGTTTTTTGTTTGTGGTGCTCAAGATCCGCTTGAAGTTTCACTTCTCTTCTACGCAGTATTGAAATTGCAGTGTGCTTCTGTGGGTAATAGAATCCTGTAATAAGGAAGTAGGGGAGGCTGTTTTTGGCTTGTAAAAATGCTAGTTCCCTGGGTTATGCTTGTGATGGATGTAATCCTCCTTTTTTTTATTACTGATTTAGAACATGTGCACAACCTAGAAATTTCTCACTTTACGCAGAATCCTCTGATGAACATATGTGTTCATGGTTAGATGCAATATTTTCAGATCATTTCAAAATGAGCAAACGGTGTGGCCAGTAGAAAAAAATAATAGAATTCTAGTATGCATCACTAGAGGGATCACCAGCAGGAGGAAGGAGGTCCTGATTCTTCTATATACAGTGACTTGAAAAAGTATTCATACCCCTTGAAATTTTCCACATTTTGTCATGTTACAACCAAAAATGTAAATGTATTTTATGTGATAGACCAACACAAAGTGGCACATAATTGTGAAGTGGAAGGAAAATGAGAAATGGTTTTTATTTTATTTTTACAAATATCTGAAAAGTGTGGTGTGCATTTGTATTCGGCCCCCCTGAGTCAATACTTTGTAGAATCACCTTTCACTGCAATTACAGCTCCAAGTCTTTTTTTTTTTTATATAAGCTTTGCATATCTACAGAGTGAAATTTCTGCCCATTCTTCTTTGCAAAATAGCTCAAGCTCTGTCAGATTGGATGGATAGCGTCTGTGAACTGCAATTTTTACGTCTTTCACAGATTCTCAATTGGATTTAGGTCTGGACTTTGACTGGCCCATTCTAACGCATGAATATGCTTTGATCTAAACCATTCCATTGTAGCTCTGGCTGTATGTTTAGGGTCATTGTCCTGCTGGAAGGTGACCCTCCTCCCCAGTCTCAAGTCTTTTGCAGACTCTAACAGGTTTCCTTCTAAGATTGTCCTGTATTTGGCTCCATCCAACTTCACATCAGCTCTGACCAGCTTCACTGTCCCTGCTGAAGAAAAGCATCCCCACAACATGATGCTGCCACCACCGTGTTTCACGGTGGGGGATGGTTGGTTCAGGGTGATGTGCAATGTTAGGTTTACGCCACACATAGTTTGGTCTCTGATTGATTAATGCTCTCCTACCTGTCAGTTTAGGTGGACGGCCATGTCTTGGTAGGTTTGCAGTTGTACCATACTCTTTCCATTTTCGGATGATGGATTGAACAGTGCTCCATGAGATGTTCAAAGCTTGGGATATTTTTTTATATAACCTAACCCTGCTTTTAACTTCCCCACAACTTTATCTCTGGCCTGCCTGGTGTGTTCCTTGGCCTTCATGATGCTGTTCACTAAGATTCTCTAAGGCTCGATTCACACTAATGCATGTTGCTTTTGAGCGTTTTTGCCTTGCTTTTTGCGGTGCATGCCGCGTTTTTCAACATGCATTTTTACCGCGATTTGTGTTTTGCGTTTTTTAATTTTTTTAAATTAATTTTTATAAATTAATTAGAATTTTTATACATTTCCATAAAAATAAAAAATGCAAATTGCGGCAAAATCGCGGTAAAAACGCATCAAAAACTTGGTATTTGCGTTTTTTGATGCAGGTCCATTGACTTCTATTACATGCAAAACGCTGCTTTTTGCATGAAAAAAAGTCCCCGACCCTTTCCAAAAACGCAGAGGTACAAAAATGCATTGATGTGAACATGTTCCATAGGAACCCATGTTAAAAAATTTCCATGCATTTCTGCAAAATGCACCAAAAAACTCATTAGTGTGAATGGAGCCTTAGAAACCTCCTAAGGGCTTCACAGAACAGCTGTATTTATACCGAGATTAAATTACACACAGGTGGACTCTATTTACTAATTAGGTGATTTCTGAAGGCAATTAGATCCACTAGATTTTAGTTAGGGGTATCAGAGTAAGGCCACTTTCACACTAGCGGACCGTATGTCCGCTTTTTCATCCATCCGTTTACGGATGAAAAAGGGACCTACATTGGTCCCTATGAGATCGCGGGTGTCAGCGGATGAACATCCACTGACACCCGATCTCCTCCGTGTCTGCAATCCCCCGATTCTGCAGACGGAGGAAAATCCTATTTTTCTATCCGTCTGCAGAGCGGATCGGATGAACACGGACAGACGGTCCGTGTTCATCCGATCCCCCCCATAGGGGAGAGCGGAGATCTGATAGGGCGGTCCCTGCACAGTGTGCGGGGACCGCCCTGTCATCCACCGGCTCAGCGGAACGATCCCTGCTACGATCCCCGCTGAGCAAGCGGAGGTTCGTGGGGTGGATCCTCACGGATCCGTCCCGTGTGAAAGTGGCCTAAAGGGGGCTGAATACAAATGCACACCACACTTTTCAGATATTTATTTGTAAAAAAAATTGAAAACCGTTTATTTTCCTTCCACTTCACAATTATGTGCCACTTTGTGTTGGTCTATCACATAAAATACCAATAAAATACAGTTACGTTTGTGGTTGTAACATGACCAAATGTGGAAAATTTCAAGGGGTATGAATACTTTTTCAAGGCTCTGTAGATCTTTAGTTATCACTAGTGGGGTCATTAGCAGGAGGAAGGAGGTCCTGATTCCCCTATCTAGATCTTTCATCAAGCCTAATTTAGAATATGGGGGGGGGGGGGGGGGATTCAGTACACAGTGCGTGAAATTCAAGTGCCTGTGATGACACTTTCTTGGTTCTTGCCGTGACTCCTACGTCAAATTCAGGTAGTTCTGAAATGCTCCACTTTACATTGTGGTGCAATGAATGTGCCAAATTCATAATAAAATCCTGACCGTTTCTATCTTACAAAAGCGCAACCAATTTAGACCAACTCTCTTTTGGCGTACAGCGCGAAATCTTTCGAGTGTGTTGCACGCATTCAAAAAGTGACAGTGTGCACCAAATTCAGGTACAAGTTCTAGACCAAATACATGAATTTGACGCACGCTGCGCAATTTTGCAATCGCGTGGGAGACGCTTTCACAAAATCTGTATGCACCAGTCTTTATGAATTTCCAGGAACTCTATTCAGTTCTGGAGACCCCAATTACAAAAAGATATTGATGGGATGAGTCCAGAGATGCTCAACAAAAACAGTAAAAGGTCTGCGGGAGTTCAGGAGAGACTTCAGGAACTTAAAGTGGAGTTCCACACGGTTTTGTGTTTCTTAAAAGTCAGCAGCTACAAATAGTGTAGCTGCTGACTTTTAATAAACACTCACCTGTTCCATGATCCAGCGATGCGGCTGCCTGGACCCTGGGTTCTCTCCCTCGGTTCTCTCCGGCACTGGCATTACAAGTGTGGGCCCCCGGCTGTGATGGCTTGTGGCCTCACATCCGGGTGTGCACTGCGCATGCGCAATTAGCGCTGCGCCTTCTTAATGGCCGGGCAATCTTCTGGGGCCTGTGACATGTCCCAGAAGATGGGAGGGAGGGGGGAAAGAAGAACTTCCTAGGCGGCCTGAGCGGAAGTGTCAAACCCAGGTACCCATTCTTCTCTCTACTCTCCCCCACAAAAATATGTCATGCCAAATGTGGCATGTCAGGGGTTAGAAATCCTTAAAGCGGAAGTTCCACTTCTAAAGAGGTTGTAACCCTGGAAATTATGATTTCTTTAGCATGATAAACAGCATAGTACTTCTGCTGTGTCATTTGTCCCACTCTATGCTGTAAAATACCTTGCTGATCCTGCCGGTTCCTTTGTCCCTCTGTGTACTGACCACGGTAATCATGGCTGCTTATCCATGATTCCATGGTCATTGGTCGGTTTACGTGCCTCTGTCTCCCGCTGTGTTCAGTCATTCCCCCTCCTGCCGTGTGTGTGTGTGTGTGTGTTCGCTGATCTCCTCCGCTCCCCTCCTGACGCTTTACAGTGTAGCTGTAAAGTCACTGAGCACAATTACTGGCATCTACAGGCATACCCCACTTTTAAGTACACAACGGGACCAGAGCATGTATGTAAAAAGAAAATGTACTTAAAGTGAAGCAATACATTTTTTCACTTCTAGGCTGTAGTGAGGGAGTCAGGGGCTGTAGTGGGGGTGCCAGGGGCTGTTATGGGGCGTCAGGGGCTGTAGTGGGGGTGTCAGGGAAACACTCACATGTAATTAGGCTCATCTGATGCAAGGGGGGGCCCACTCCAATCCATCCCCCAGACATCGCGCTGTGCACAGGAGGTGGGGCGGCGGCCAGGAAACAGGAAGAGCACACTGGAATAGGGTAGGCTACATGCTCAGAGCTTAAGTTCCTTCTACTGCGGCTGATGGTGCAGGAATGTTTGTCTTGTGAGGCACTTTATGTACACTCGCGGGTATGTCCGTACTCGCGAGTGTACGTAAAGTGAGTGTCCGTAAAGCGGGGTATGCCTGTACTTTGTTATAGCAAGCTATACATTAGAGTGTTTGTTTTTTTTAATTTTTTTTTATTATGAAGCTAAATACCTCATTTCACAGCGCCGCTGTGCAGTCACGTGATTACCTGGCTGAGGTCCGATGGAATCTCTGCCCCTCCCACTGTAGTCCTTAGATCTGGGAAGGAGAACATCGGGAGGTCACGTGGCTGCACAGCAGTGCTCTAAAATAAGGTATTTCGCTTCACACCTACTTTATGTACAGTCTGGAGGAAAGAAGGGAAAGGGGAGACATGATTAAAAACTTTAATATGTTGAGTAGGTGAATGAGGTTCCGGATGGCAGTATTTTCAATATGAAGTCAAGATCAAGAACATGGGAAGATGACCTCAAATTAACTGGAGAAAAGTTCAAAACTAATCTTAGAAAGTATTATTTCAACAAAAGGGTAGTTGATGCTTGGAAAAGACTTCCAGCAGAGGTAGAGTCAGTCAACATTAAGTGGATTCAAACATGCTTGGAACAAACCTAGATCAATACTCTAATAAAAAATACATATATAAAATTTTAAAAAAATGGGCAGACTCAATGGACCACTTGGTCTTTTTCTACCGTCAGTCTTCTAAGTTTTTTTATCTTGGTGTCTCAAAGTATTGAAGACAGAGACAGCCAGGTAACTAATGTTTTTTTTTTAGGAGGCAAGCGCTGGAAGTCCCTATGTCTTTTTCTATGCAAGCTTATTTTTATTAGGAGCAAAATTCTGCTGGGCACCACGAGGCTTGCTTGGTCAAAGACTTCGTAGTCCCTTTTTGTAATGGGTCTCAGCATGTTATTTTGTGCTCTTTGTAACATGCCAAGTTCATGCCCCATACTGATTGGAGCACTCTTGCTAACTCAGTAGGGGGGAGTGTTTGAAGCCCTGCAGTGAGACCACTGCTTACCCACACAGCAATGACCATTTTATGCAGCAGGCTGATTTTCTGTAGCACCTGGAGCAATTTATCCTCAAATTTACACAATAAGCGCTTTCACTTTTTCTTAGCAGCTCAGCTTCCCCCTCCTCCCACCTTCCAACAATAACCAAGCAACCTTTTCTTTTATCTAATATCTATTTTGATGCTGAAAGCTAAATAAATAAATAAGTACTTTTACTGTGCCTTTTGATGACCACAATGCATATAGTTACAGAGGTTAGTGATGATGTGTTTCAAGCATTTTGTGGTAATTCATGGGTTGGTACACCTTTACAAAAAAATGACCTATGCGTATCAGCTTCTCTAGTATATTAAAAAGCAGTCCTACGGTTTTTAAAAAGATGCTTCATTTCCACTGCAGTTTTTTTTTCTTTTGACCTGTTAGAGCCGGTTCACACAGGGGCGACTCAGTCACCTGACAAGTCGCGCTCCGCTCTATTCAATGGAGCCGTTCTGATAGGAGCGACGCAAGTCGCTCCGACTTAGAAAAAGGTTTTTGTATGACTTTGGGGGCGACTCAGGGTGACTTGCATTGACTTCAATACAGAAGTTATTTTGCAAGTCGCCTCTCAAGTCGCCTTGAGATCGCCTTGCCGAGTCGCCCCCAAAGTCGTGCCGCCCCAGTGTGAACCGATGTTCTGCCGAGAAAGGTCCCCCTGGCAGATTATGCCCCCCCCCCTGTACTGCGCAGGCGCGGCGCTTGCGCGTTACGAACCTGAACGAGCCTCCGAAAATAGCCGAACATATGTAGAGCTGAGAGTCAGCTCTAGATGGCGCCTGCGTGGACCTCACTGTAAGTGGCCAGTCGGCCTCACGTCCTTGCTTCGCTCGCTCGGCCTCCTGGCTCTTTTTTTAACATCCTCCATGTCCACGGGGATGGTAAGGAAAGATCCTGGATGTCAGAAGCGTAGCACAATTTGTGCGCAGGCGCCATCTAGAGCCGACTCGGCTCTACATGTTCAGCTATTTTCGGAGGCAAGCGCCGTGCCTGCGCAGTACAGGGGGGGGGGGGGGGCATAATCCGCAGGGGGACCTTTCTCGGCAAGACACCGGCTCTAAATGTATAAACAAAAAGAAACCATGTTTCTTTTTACCTTTGTTTCAGTAAGGCCCCATGCACACGAAACGTTATTTGCTGTTAAACGCGCGTTCAGAGGCAGTCGGATGCTTTTTTCAACTGCCCCTGAACCCATTCAATGTTATCCTATGTGTCCATGCACACACTCTCGTTTTTTGGCGTTTACAAGCAGTTGTGTTTTAACCTTGTTTTTCCAGAAACAAAAAAATGGGTTCAGACGCAAACGGTTTCCACGTTTTAGACGCTAAACGCGGTACCGGCGTGTTTCCGCGTTTGCGTTTAGAAGCGTTTTTAAAGGTGACCTATTTTTTTACATTAGAAATCTCAAAAATTATGGCAAATGATGAAAAACTATTAAACTATTTTTAAAAAAAACTGTAATTGCTTGCATTGCACTGTAGACAATCCACAACTTGTGACAGGTAACGTGGCAAGTGGACAATCCACAACTTGTGGCAGGTGATGTTGCCTGGTGACGTGGCAGGTGGAAATCCACAAATTGTGCCAGTTGACGTGGCCAGGTGACGTGGCAAGTGGACAATCCACAACTTGTGGCAGGTGGACAATCCACAAATTGTGGCCAGGTGACGTGGCAAGTGGACAATCCACAACTTGTGGCAGGTGGACAATCCACAAATTGTGGCAGGTGACGTGGCAATTGGACAATCCACAACTTGTGGCCAGGTGACGTGGCAGGTGGACAATCCACAAATTATGGCAGGTGACGTCGCCAGGTGACGTGGACAATACACAACTTGTGGCCAGGTGACGTGGCAGGTGACGTGGCATGTGGACAATCCACAAATTGTGGCCAGGTGATGTGGCCAGATGACGTGGCAGGTGGACAATCCACAAATTGTGGCAGGTGACGTGGCAGGTGGACAATCCACAAATTGTGGCAGGTGACGTGGCAAGTGGACAATCCACAACTTGTGGCAGGTGGACAATCCACAAATTGTGGCAGGTGATGTGGCCAGGTGACGTGGCAGGTGGACAATCCACAAATTGTGGCAGGTGAAGTGGCCAGGTGACGTGGCAGGTGGACAATCCACAAATTGTGGCATGTGACGTGGCCAGGTGATGTGGCAGGTGACGTGGCAAGTGGACAATCCACAACTTGTGGCAGGTGACGTGGCAAGTGAACATTCCACAACACGTGGCCAGGTGACGTGGCCAGGTGATGTGGCAAGTGGACAATCCACAACTTGTGGCCAGGTGACTTGGCCAGGTGACGTATCAGGTGACGTGGCAAGTGGACAATCCACAGCTTGTGGCAGATGATGTGGCAAGTGATACGCTAAATATAAGTACACTGCTGCTCTCTCAGCTGCTGCTCTCTCAGCTGCTGGTCTCCCTAAATGGTTAAATAATACTGTTTTTTGAGCTTAGGGATGTTTCTTAACTAAACGCCTATAGACGCAAACGCGGTAAAACGCCGCTAAAATCGCGGCAAAACTGGTGTTTTTAAACGCCGGTTTTAGCCTTTAAAACGTGTGTTCAGCAGAGTTTGCACCGGCGTCTCGTGTGCATGGGGCCTAACTGAGCAATGTTGTTCAAAAGCATTGCCCGGCTGCTTTTGTTTTTTTGACTGCTCCAATTGCCGGGATTTTGTATACACTTCAGCTGTCCATTGGGGAACTGCACTGACAGCTGAATGAGTCATTGGTTGGTTGTTAAGGACATGGTGGCCCAACTCCTTAACAACCAATAATTGCTGGCTTTTTTTTTTTAATATACTTCAGCTGTCAGGGAATTCCTCTGACAGCTAAAAGAACAGAGCCTGAAAGTATCAGTTTCAGGTATTGGAGCATTTGCACGAGTACCGATGACTTGCTTAGTATCGGCACCAGTATTGGTATCGGTGCAACCCTAATACTTGTTTTAAAACATTTTTTACATGCCTGGACAAATGTCCTACATCCCAGGAGTTTTCAGGAGAGGAGGAGGGGTTTTCTCAGCTGAGCACACTCCTGCAAGCATGCTTGAGCTAAGGGTAGATGGATTCCAGGAAGCAAATGTTACATTGATCATCTGCCCATACTCAAGATGACTGCAGCCAGAAATGCTAGGAGGGTGTGTTTCAATGTGATTTCTATGCAAAATAAAGCATGGAGACATGGATGGATGGGGGAGTTTGCTTTGAATAACAAAAATGAATTAAATAGCATTTTTGGTTTGTGGTGCTCAGATGCAATGTAGTTCCGCTTTAAGGTAAAGAAATGCCCCAGTACAGTTTCAACCTCCTCATCCCCAAGCACTGGGGACAGGTCCTGCACAATCTGCTCTTTGAGCTTCCAAGTTGTATATTGAGATCGTGGGGATAAGGGAGTGATTTGGCTCCTGCAGCTGTTTGTCAAGAGCTGGGAGGAGGGGACGGCGTTAAGGCTTGCCGGGCGCTGTGTATTTCAATGGATGCACACCTCCCAGGCCAGGACCCCACACACGTGGGTGTCTCCTTAGCAGCCAATTAGCTAAAGACATCCGCAAACAGGGGGTTGAGCAGCAACTTGGGGAACAGTCTTAAAACCAAGACACATTTTTTTAAAAGAAGATTATATTTCTGTAAATCTAGACTATAAAATAAAGAAAAACAGGATTTAGTATCACTTTAAACATTTTAAGTGCTTTTCTATACCTACCCTCTACAGCACATATTTTGGCCTCACTTTGATGTGTGGCTTTGTCCATCCCTGGGATTTGGCTGGGTTGTGATTATAGAGGTTTCGCAGACCTGACAAAGCAGCAACTTGCAAGTGACAAACCTTGAAAACAAACACAAGGAAGTGCTTAGGTGTAAAGACTAAGAAAAATGTGTGTCCAGCTCCACATCCAGGCAGGAACACCCGACACCAGCCTCCGGAGATTTGAAAAGGATGAGCTTTTAATTGGCAAATGGGGATTTGTAAATATGCATAGCATTTATTTAATGGAGTTCACCATTTGTTTGAAACTGGTCTACCCTGTAATTTTGTGGGATTTAATTTTTTGTTTCTGTTTCCAGCTATCGTGGATGATGAAAGGCTTTCCGCGGAGGAAATGGATGAAAGGAGGCGACAAAACATTGCCTATGAGTATTTATGCCACCTAGAGGAAGCCAAAAGGTAAAAAAAAAACACTTTGCATCCATTGTTATAGGGAATTCTTAGAAGATTTGCTTATTTAAAAATAGAAATAGATGGAACGTACAGCTCTCCTTTTTGGTTTATTAGTTAAAGGTGTTTTTTTTTTTTTTTTTTTTTTTTTTCCTTTGCGAACTGTGCATTTTTAGACAAAAGATACTGTATAAAACATTTATTAGGTTTCTACTTTTTCATCCTTGTGCCGTTAAAGGGATAATTGAGGCAAATCTGAAAATGAGACACATCCTGCCTGTTTAGGGCTTTTGGTTTCCATGAAGGCAGTACTTGGTACAAAGCCTGTGGCTTTCAGTAACTTAATGTGATTGTAAAGGCAGAAGGTTTTTTTCTTTATAGCAGAGGTCCACCTAAAAATATATATATATATATTAAAAGCCAGCAGCTACAAATACTGCAGCTGCTGACTTTTAATAAATGGACACTTGCCTGTCCAGGGTGCCCCCGCCGCCATCCTCGGTGAGGGAATCAGGAAGTGAAGCCTTGCAGCTTCAATTCCCGGTTCCCTACTGTGCATGCGCGAGTCACGCTGCGCATCCTCAATGGTCCCCGCTATCTTCTGGGAACTGTGTGGCTAGAAATGTTCCAGTTTTGTTGCTTAGGGAATATGAAGTTAGCTTTAATCGTTTGACATAAAAGTCAAATCTTCGATGTAGGATTTCCCCTAATTTGTATCGGTGTTTCAGTATGTTAGAGGTAGTCTGGGTAGGGGAGACTTTGTTAGTTTGTTCTAAGGTTTTAATCTGATATAGTAATGAGTCTATCTCAGTTGATTGTCTCTTGCATTCTTGTGCTCCAAATTTAATAAGTAGACCTCGCAGAAAAGCTTTGTGGGCCAACCAAACTGTAGATTGATCATTGACAGATTCACAATTATCCCTAAAGAAGTTCCCAAGCTCCGATTTGATTTAGCTTTCATGTCGAGGGTTAGTCAATAGGGATGAATTCATCCTCCAGAAGGAATGATTGGTTGGGCAGGATTGGGGGAATAGTTTGATATAGGAGTGTGATCTGACCAGGTAATGAGTCCTATTCAGGTCTCCGACGTAACCAATAAGATTTTCTTATTTGTGAGGAAAAGGTCGATCCGATAGTAGGAACCATTGGCATGGGAGTAGAAGGTATAGTCTCGCTCAACATCATGCATACATCTCCAAGGATCATATAGACCTTCATTGTTGATAAATGATGAAAGGATTAATGATTTGCGTCTGTCGGGATTGGACGAGTCCAATGTGGGGTTTATGATGTAATTGAAGTCACCACAGATGATTAATGGAGTATCTTTTGTAGGGGCCCAGCTTATTCCCAAGCTTTTTATAGAATTTGTGTTGGGCGGTATTGGGTATATAAACATTTGTCAGGGTCAGGAGGTGGTTATCAATGGTAGCAGATAAGATAATAAATCTACCTTCGTCATCTGTGTCAACCTTGTGTAAAACAAAGGAGACTTTAGCACTTATGGCTATCATCACTCCGCATTTTTTCTTAGCGGCGTTGGCGAAAAAGTAATGGGGGTAACTTTTGTGTGTACAAGAGGGCGGCTTAACATTAGAGAAATGGGTCTCTTGGACGCAATGTATATCTGCATTTTGGGAAAGAGAAGATTTCTCTTAAAGGGAGAATTAAGCCCTTTGGCATTAATGGAAGTAATGTTGAGGGACAATTTTTTAGATTTGATGACCAGGTCACTGAGGTTGAGCGAAACTATAGCGTTTTATACAACGTAGTAGTAAAATAGTAAATTATTAAACTGGTAATTTGAAAACTAAAACAGAGTAACAAATAAAACTATTTGCTAGGACATAGCTGTTGTACTTTAAACGTTTTTTAAGGAATACAGTAAATGAACGTTTGGTAGAGGCACTCTTCACACAAAAAATAAGGCAACTGAAAGAGGGGTAAGAAATACTCGGTGCGGAAGGTGCTGTAGAGCAACGTTCGTCTGAGTGTGCTTAGCACACTATTCAGCTGGGGTAAAGTGGAAATCAAACAATTTGCCCAGGCAAGGTGTTACTACGCTTGGGACATGCTTTTGAGAAGGTGTTTTAGAAGCAGCAGGAATAGGTAACAGGCCCCAGTTGGTTAGCTTTTTGTATCCGTTTTTAGGTGTCAAGATGGGAACAATTTTCTGTTGATAAGTAACCAGTAGTTTGGTGGGATATCCCCAACGGTACGTAATTTTTCGCTCTTGTAGGATTGACGTAACTGGAGTGTATGCTCTGCGTAACTCCATTGTTGCGGGAGATAAATCCGCAAATAGGGATAACTTGGAGTAGGGTGTAGGTAGAGGTCTGACGGATCTGGCGGTATACAGAATTTGCTCCTTTTACATGGAAGAAGTGTATCCTGGCCAGGACATCCCTAGGCAACTCTGCAGGGAATTGGTCAGGTTTTGCGATTCTGTGCGCACGATCTATAAGCATGTCACGAGAGTAAAGGTTAGGGATTAGAGTGACGAATAGCTGTTGTAGATATTTTTTTCAGTTCATTGGGGGGGTATAGACTCCAGGAAACCCCTGAATTGAATGTTATTTCGTCTCGACCTATCCTCGAGGTCTGCTAATTTTAGTAAAATTTTCTGTATTTCATCAGAGTGGTAGTCATGTGTGCATCAAGAATTTCATTGTGTGCTTTACTCATGTCACTTATGTGTTCCTCTATTGCATCTGTTCTCTCCTTCAAGCAGTCAAGCCTGTCATGTTTTTGGGAGAGAGACATTTGCAGCTCCCTGTGCAGATCAGTCTGTAAGGTGAGCAGCATGGATTTCAGCATGCTTTCTGATACTGGGTTATCCATTACTGGCATAGAAGTCCCTCGTCTTTTTCCCACCTAATAACATCCCTGCTGCCAACACCATATTTGACTGTTGGTATGATGTTCTTTTTATGAAATGCTGTGTTAGTTTTATGCCAGATGTAATGTGACGCACACCTTCCAAAAAGTTCAGCTTTTTGTCTCATCAGTCTACAGCAGGGGTCGGCAACCCGTCGATTGCGGGCTACCTGTCGACCGTGGGTAGGTGAGGGGTAGACCTGGAACAGGTCTGCGCCGCCAACCCCCGCCTCCTGCTAGCTGCCTGACGGTCTTTGCCCTCAGCCGAACATTCGGTCCTCCTCTCTCCCTCCTCTCTCCCTCCCCTTCTGCCTCCTCTGCAGCTTTCATCTGTTAACAGCGGAGAGCGAGAGACAGTACAGCTCAGGACAGAGGGCAGGCGGAGGAGCTAGCCAAGTTAACTTTTCTTGTTATCCTGCAGGTGATTGGTTGCTTAGGACCTAGCAACCAATCACCAGCTTGTTAATATGAAAAGTCTCTTGGCCAGCTGCTCCTCCCTGATCCCTGCTTTCCATCGGAGGCTCTTTACCGAGATCGGTGTAGCGGTGTGTCTGACTGACACACCGCACCACCGATCGCCGTGATGCGCGCCCCCATGGGCACGCGGTGGCTGTTATCCTGCTGGACGTCATATGATGTCCAGTCAGGATTACTGAACCACCGCCCAGCCATCATTTAGCTATAGGCCTGGCGGGAAGTGGTTAAAAACTGCATTTTGTATTTAATTCGGTTATCTTTGTGTAATATTAAAATCTGTTCGATCTCAATTATTTAGGTAACAAATGTGCAAAAAAAATAAAATAACATAAAAATCAGGAAGGGAGCAAATATTTTTTCACAGCACTGTAAATATAAAAAAAGTAGATAACATAGCTGTTCAGTGAAGCAGGGCACAAAGTCATTTGAAAGTTATAACAATAGTATGCTATAAAAGCCAATTGGAAATTATAATTTCATTGATCTGACAGCAGTAGGTATATTTAATGGTACTTGTATTTCTTTATTGAATATTTCTGATGTTAATTCTTTTGCTTTTTTTAGACAAAAACAAAACAAAAAAAATAGCTAAATCCCCTAGTACATGGTATTGTTTTGCCGTAAACTGCTAATGAATTATTTTATGTACTTTTTGTATTGCTATTGCTAGCTTGCCTGAAGACCATGATTGTCTTATTATCGGTGTTACCGCTGCCAAAGGCCATGTACTGTGTGAAGCAGTAGTAATGGAGATGTGCCCAGCGCACTGACAGCAGATCACAGGTCATTACCAAGACTTCTATAATAATAATGATGGTAATGTGCAGTCTGCATACATGCACTCCTTTTTTTTATGAAGTGTAAAGCTGAAAATCGACTAGCCATTCATTTGTTTTTCAGTATAGAAAATGATAATATTTCTGCAACACAATGGATCTCTTCACCATGGAAACCATTTAATTCAGGAGAGAGAAATATTTATTTGATTTATTACAGGCATTTTATCGAGCACTGTCAATTTACAGCGCTTTGCGTATTCTGTATATTGACATCAGTCCTTGCCCTCAAGGAGCTTACAATCCAAGGTCCCTGTCTCACATGCATGCACACACATACTAGGGTCAATATTACATGGGGGCCAATTGGCCTACAAGCACATCTTTGCAGTGTGGGAGGAAACGCACAGCAAGAACTTGCAAACTCAATGCAGGTAGTACCTTGGTTGGTAATTGAACAGAGGACCCCAGTGCTGAAAAGCAAATGTGCTAACTACTAAGACGCTGTGCTGCCCCAACTTTCATTTACTTTAACCTCTGCAGGAGTAAATGTGCAATAAATGCCTTATAGCACATGTGTCAAACACGAGAGAGTGAGAGAGAGAGAGAGAGAGAGAGGCGAGCTGCCTACACTGCTGGGAGGTACTAGAGACAGGCCAGGTAAAATGCGTGGAAGCTTTTGGGGAGGAAAGGGGGGGGGATAGAGATGAGGCCTGTGGAAGGGAGAGGTGTGCAGAGATGGGGGATAGGGTGCGTAGTGCAGAGGTCAGGGACGGGTAAAAGTGAGATGTGGACAGTCTGTGAAAGCTGAGCCCCGCACACTCCTAAACCCTATACTCTGTGCATAGGGCACGCCTGAACTCTGCACTCTGTGCATAGGGCACGCCTGAACTCTGCACTCTGTGCATAGGGCACGCCTGAACTCTGCACTCTGTGCATAGGGCACGCCTGAACTCTGCACTCTGTGCATAGGGCACGCCTGAACTCTGCACTCTGTGCATAGGGCACGCCTGAACTCTGCACTCTGTGCATAGGGCACGCCTGAACTCTGCACTCATTCCAGAAAACCATTTCTGCGGCTTCTGGGTCATCACAAAGTCACCAGGAGCATCTTCAAGGAAGGAAGTGTTGCAAACCACAACCTCCCAAAAATATACAATACCTTCATTTATAGACAAACATTTATACATGAAAATCAGAAGAACATTCATCAAGCTTTTGCAAGAGCAAAAGCTTGATGAATGTGCCTTGAAAAAGTTTTCATACTCCTTGAAGTTTTCCAAATTGTGTCATGTTGCAACCAAAAACGTAAATGTATTTTATTGGGATTTTTTCTTTCCCCCTGTGCAGAGACAAAAACAGTGAGATGTTTTGGGGAGTTTATGTGGTAGACCAACACACAGTGGCAAATAATTGTAAATTGGAAGGAAAATGATAAATGGTTTTCAAAATTTTTTACAAATATGTGAAAAGTGTGGCGTGCATTTGTATTCAGCCCCCGAGTCAATTCTTTGTAGAACCACCTTTCGCTGCAATTACAGCTGCAAGTCTTTTTGGGGATGTCTCTACCAACTTTGCACATCTAGAGTGTAAAATTATTGCCCATTCTTCTTTGCAAAATAGCGCAAGCGCTGTCAGATTGAATGGGAAGCATCTGTGAACAGCAATTTTTAAGTCTTGCCACAGATTCTCAATTGGATTTAGCTCTGGACTTTGACTGGGCCATTCTAATACCATTCCATTGAATACCATTCCATTGTAGCTCTGGCTGTATGTTTAGGGTCGTTGTCCTGCTGGAAGGTGAACCTCCGCCCCAGTCAAATATTTTTAAGACTCTAACAGGTTTTCTTCTAAGATTGCCTTGTATTTGGCTCCATACATCCTTCCGTCAACTCTGACCCGCTTCCCTGTCCCTACTGAAGAAAAGGTGTGTTTAGGGTGATATGCAGTGTTCGTTTTCCGCCACACATAGCGTTTTATTTTTAGGCCAAAAAGTAAAATTTTGGTCTCATCTGACCAGAGCACCTTCTTCCACATGTTTGCTGTGTCCCCCACATGGCTTCTCGCAAACTGCAAACGGGACTTCTTCTTGCCACTCTTTCATAAAGGGCAGATTTGTGGAGTGCGCGACTGATAGTTGTCCTGTGGACAGATTCTCCCACCTGAGTTGTAGATCTTAGGTGCAAGGCCATGTCTTGGTAGGTTTGCAGTTGTCATACTTTCCATTTTCGGATGATTGATTGAACAGTGCTCCGTGAAATTTTCAAAGCTTGGGATATTTTTTTATAACCTAACCTTGCTTTAAACTTCCCCACAACTTTATTCAGACTTCAACTCATGGCGGTGGTACCATACCAATGTCCAGGTTAGGAAGTTACTAGAATTGGAGGACATTGTGTCCGGCTGATCTGTGTAATGATGCTCTCTTGAACAATGCCCTCCACTTATGAGATTTCTGCAACTTGGGAAAAAGCTGGCACAGCATCTTGACGTGTAACATTTTTTTCCCCCTTGACCTACTGAAAATGCTGGTACAGGTTTATTTTGTAATGAACGTGGTCCCTAAAGGTTAATTGAAAATCAGAAGAATGTGAAAGTTCAGCTTGTCATGGAAGCATTTTGTATTGAGAGAGTTAAAATAATATACATCCCAAGGAGACCTTTGACCTGCACAATTAATCCTTGTGTGCAATAACCCAGCTCAATATTTCCTTCCTCAAAGGGGTGAACCTGCCCCAATTATTATTTATTTTTTATTAAAGTGTAGGGATCTGAGCCATATATTTGTGTGGTCTGCGCTGGTTGATCCCCCTTCATTCTTACTCTCATAATTGGGGCAAGAAAGGATCTTTAAATGGGAAGGCAACTGAATCTTCAGAGTTTTGTAACATGTAATTGTTGATTTAGTTCACATTTTTACTCACTTGCTGTTCCCTATTTTTATTTTGCGTGCAGTTTTATAAATAAGCTCTGTCGTAATCGGCTGTATATAGAGGAATTAGAATAAAAAAAAATTGAAATAAATTGCTTAACGGTTACAGAATAAATCTACTTTGTGTGCACCCAGGGCCACCATTAGAAATCGTGGGGGTCCTGTACAGCCTACCTTTTGATTGGTCTCAGAGGGTGCACTAACAACCTCAGCACCGGTGTCCAGTGGGTGCAGTAATAACCACCAGCATTGGTGTCTATAGGTGCAGTAATAACATCCAGCATTGGTGTCACTCAGAGCAGTAATAACATCCAGAATTGGTGTCAGTGGGTGCAGTAATAACCACCAGCATTGGTGTCTATAGGTGCAGTAATAACATCCAGCATTGGTGTCACTCAGAGCAGTAATAACATCCAGAATTGGTGTCAGTGGGTGCAGTAATAACCACCAGCATTGGTGTCTATAGGTGCAGTAATAACATCCAGCATTGGTGTCACTCAGAGCAGTAATAACATCCAGAATTGGTGTCAGTGGGTGCAGTAATAACCACCAGCATTGGTGTCTATAGGTGCAGTAATAACATCCAGCATTGGTGTCACTCAGAGCAGTAATAACATCCAGAATTGGTGTCAGTGGGTGCAGTAATAACCACCAGCATTGGTGTCTATAGGTGCAGTAATAACATCCAGCATTGGTGTCACTCAGAGCCGTAATAACATCCAGAATTGGTGTCAGTGGGTGCAGTAATAACCACCAGCATTGGTGTCTATAGGTGCAGTAATAACATCCAGCATTGGTGTCACTCAGAGCCGTAATAACGTCCAGCATTGGAGCCAGTGAGTGCAGTAATTACGTCCAGCATTGGAGCCAGTGAGTGCAGTAATAACGTCCAGCATTGGAGCCAGTGAGTGCAGTAATAACGTCCAGCATTGGTACTATGGGTGCAGTAATAACATCCAGCATTGGTACTATGGGTGCAGTAACAACATCCAGCATTGGTACTATGGGTGCAGTAATAACATCCAGCATTGGTGTTTTATGGGTGCAGTAAAAACGTCCAGCATTGGAGCCAGTGAGTGCAGTAATAACGCCCAGCATTGGAGCCAGTGAGTGCAGTAATAACGCCCAGCATTGGAGCCAGTGAGTGCAGAAATAACGTCCAGCATTGGTACTATGGGTGCAGTAATAACATCCAGCATTGGTACTATGGGTGCAGTAACAACATCCAGCATTGGTACTATGGGTGCAGTAATAACATCCAGCATTGGTGTTTTATGGGTGCAGTAAAAACGTCCAGCATTGGAGCCAGTGAGTGCAGTAATAACGCCCAGCATTGGAGCCAGTGAGTGCAGTAATAACGCCCAGCATTGGAGCCAGTGAGTGCAGAAATAACGTCCAGCATTGGAGCCAGTGAGTGCAGTAATAACGTCCAGCATTGGAGCCAGTGAGTGCAGTAATAACGTCCAGCATTGGAGCCAGTGAGTGCAGTAATAACGCCCAGCATTGGAGCCAGTGAGTGCAGTAATAACGCCCAGCATTGGAGCCAGTGAGTGCAGTAATAACGCCCAGCATTGGAGCCAGTGAGTGCAGTAATAACGCCCAGCATTGGAGCCAGTGAGTGCAGTAATAACGCCCAGCATTGGAGCCAGTGAGTGCAGTAATAACGCCCAGCATTGGAGCCAGTGAGTGCAGTAATAATGCCCAGCATTGGAGCCAGTGAGTGCAGTAATAATGCCCAGCATTGGAGCCAGTGAGTGCAGTAATAATGCCCAGCATTGGAGCCAGTGAGTGCAGTAATAATGCCCAGCATTGGAGCCAGTGAGTGCAGTAATAATGCCCAGCATTGGAGCCAGTGAGTGCAGTACTAACGTCCAGCATTGGAGCCAGTGAGTGCAGTACTAACGTCCAGCATTGGAGCCAGTGAGTGCAGTACTAACGTCCAGCATTGGAGCCAGTGAGTGCAGTACTAACGTCCAGCATTGGAGCCAGTGAGTGCAGTACTAACGTCCAGCATTGGAGCCAGTGAGTGCAGTACTAACGTCCAGCATTGGAGCCAGTGAGTGCAGTACTAACGTCCAGCATTGGAGCCAGTGAGTGCAGTACTAACGTCCAGCATTGGAGCCAGTGAGTGCAGTACTAACGTCCAGCATTGGAGCCAGTGAGTGCAGTACTAACGTCCAGCATTGGAGCCAGTGAGTGCAGTACTAACGTCCAGCATTGGAGCCAGTGAGTGCAGTACTAACGTCCAGCATTGGAGCCAGTGAGTGCAGTACTAACGTCCAGCATTGGAGCCAGTGAGTGCAGTACTAACGTCCAGCATTGGAGCCAGTGAGTGCAGTAAGAACGCCCAGCATTGGTACTATGGGTGCAGTAATAACGTCCAGCATTGGTACTATGGGTGCAGTAATAACATCCAGCATTGGTGTTTATGGGTGCAGTAAAAACGTCCAGCATTGGAGCCAGTGAGTGCAGTAATAACATCCAGCATTGGTACTATGGGTACAGTAATAACATCCAGCATTGGCACTATGGGTACAGTAATAACATCCAGCATTGGTGTCAGTGGGTGCATTAAAATAACCCTGGCATTGGTGTTGGTGTAGTCATAACATCCAGCATTGGTGTCTATAAATGCAATAATGCAAGATAGTGACATCACCGCGCTTCGCCCAGTCAGATGGCCGGAGTCCCTGACTCTGGAAGGAAGACTGGGGGAAGATGGAAGCCTCTGCAGCGGTGACAGCATGCCGCTGGAGGGCTTCGCTCTAAGGTAAGTCTTTCATAATGTGCTAGTATGCGATGCATACTAGCACATTGTGGCTTTACCTTGCAAGGTTTGTTTTTGTATCTTCTTCTTCTTCTTTTTTTTTTCATCCCCTAAATACCTTTACTACTGCTTTAAAGTGGTTGTATACCCTCTGATACAACTTGCACCTACAGGTAAGCCTACATTAAGGCTTACCTGTAGGTGCTTGCAATATCCCCTTAACCTACATGGTTAAGGAGGTATTTGCAGAAAATCGGGCACCAATGTCTACGGCGCATAAGAGCCGTAGACTATGGTGCACTGAGCGCACTTTCCCTTGAATGGGAAAGCGCCGAAAACGCGGGGATCGTGCCGGTCCGCGTGCATGCGCGGGAGTGACGTCATCGCTGCTCCGGCCAGTCACCGCGCCGAAGCGGCGATACCCGGAAGTCACTCTGGGTATCATGGCAGAGGAGAGGATAGGAACGAGGGTCGCTTTGCGGGCTTCGATCTCGGGTAAGTAATTCATAATGAGCTAGTATGCTAGTCTTGCAGGTTTTTTTTTTTAAATGTTGTTTTGGGTATACCACCGCTTTAACTCCCAGAATTGGTGTCAGTGGGTGTAGTAATAACTGCAGCAAATATTGTCAGTGGGATGGGATGTAAATCTGATTTTTTTTTTTTTTTTTTTTAAATCAAATTTATTTTAATAAAATGCTTTTTGGAGTAAAAATCTATTTAAGATACATTGATAATTTGGTTTATTCAGTATGAAATGGATTTTAGGTAGCATTAGGCTGTATATTCTGCAATATTTACACTTTTGGTAAACTCATTCAATGAATCCAAGCTCTGCAAGCAGAGATAACATGCACTGTATTGATGTATTCACGCAATTTCTCAGTAGCCATGAGATAAACCAAAGTTCAGGAATATTCCTTTATCCCCTTGTTTTTGCAAATCTATGTACACAACAAACTGTATGATTGAATGGGTTCTGATATCACTGTTTTACTAACCTGATAGAATCTTTATGTAGCGGATGGTTGCTACTAGTTACTAACATCCACCATATCACCCTGCTGCCAGACCTCAATCTATCACTCTCGGAGACAATGAACAGTCATTTGCCTTGTTTTGTTTATTGGGGGAAAGGGAATATGGGATGCTCATAGAACATGTTGCTTTGCCATCATATTAAAAGAACTTGGTAGAATAGATTGAGCCTTGAAGAACTGATGACCACTAACATTTACAGTCTCTTCCCCTGAATAACCCATGCAGACTATTGCTCCTCCTCTGCATCAACTTCTGCAGACTGTTGCTCCCAGGACTTCTCTCCTCCTGCACAAAACTTCCACTGTATACTGTTAGTCTTCCTGTCCTATCATCTTCACTTTACAAAAGAGATTACTCTGAATAATCCCAGATGCTGGCTGAATTTTGCTGTATGGTTACTAGGCCAGAGGTCTGCAGTACCTCTCCCCGACGGCCTAGTAATTAAGCAGCTTGTATTAGTTAGTGGACTACTGATCCCAGCTAGCCCGCAGGCCGCATCGATTTGACACGGACCCCACAGTCTCTCCTCTGGCCTCGTACCCAGCTCTCCTAGCATGCCTCTTCCAGAAATCCACTTTGTCACACCCACCGACCTTCTCCTGCCCTGAGTCCATGATGGAGAACTTTAACTGGACATGCGTTCCGATAGCGTTTCCAGACCCTCTGTTCCAGGACACCTCCTACATGACCGTGTAAGGATGAGGCTCCCTCCCAGCTCTCCCGGGCTCCTCCTCCACACCCCCCCCCCCCCCAGATGGGGATGGGCCCCTGCTGCTATCTAGCACTCCATTCTCCACATCTCTCAGCCAACAACTCCCCTCCAGTGGGCTGTACCTGAGCTTATATGGGAGGCCTGCCCCCTGCCAATTCCAGTTGGGGATTGGTCAGGGCTCCTCACATGAGCTCCCTGTCACTCCAGTCCACAGCTCTGCCCCTCTTCCAGAACATTCTCCCTGGAAGCAGGGGAGGTGCCCAAGAACTGAAGCACAGGTGGTCACACCCACTGCTACACGAACTACTCCCTGCCCCCAGATGAAAACAAGCAGGCCTAGCCTGAAGCATAGGCCTGCCTAAATTTACCTGCTCTGGCAGCTACCTCACAAAAATCCTCACTCTAGCACCTACCTATGGTAGAGGGTGCTACATTTTATTATTTGCAAACAAAATGAAGGTTTCCTATTTAGCATAATAAGCTAATGTAGCAATACACTCTACAGGGCCGCTGATTCGTTTTGAGTTTTGCACGTTACCTCTTCAGCTGCGTTGCCCGGGTAGGAAAGTCTGTAGTAATGCAATGTCCACACAGTTGTAAAACCTCAAACAGGCTTTATTTTTATTTTGTAGTAAACTTTGAGAAGTAGAAGGTATAGAAGAATAGGGGAAGGTTCAGGCACTCGCCACAAAAAGTTGACAAAGGCAGAAGTCCAAAGTCACTCACCACTTTCAATGTTAGAGTGGGTATTGGTCACCCGGATAGTCCCCTCTCAAATGGCCTAGCAGCCGGGATGACACACAAATCAGCAAGAGGGCAGTCTCTGCCACAGACTGCCCAAGGTGAAGAAGGTCTCTGTCACAGACCTGTTTTGAAGTGGAGCAATGGATAGTCCAGGAATCCTCTGCCACAGGATTTCAAAGTCCCAAACTTCCAGCCTTAGGCTTCATGCCCACAGACGTTTTTAACAGCTGCGTTTTTTACAGCTTAAAAACGCCTGTCCTTGTTGTTGTTGTAAATTTAAAAAAAAAAAAAAAAGTCGGAGCTAAAAAACGCGACCGCGCGTTAGTGCGCGTTTTTGAGCGTTTTTTGACGCTCGCGTTTTTTTCTGCCTAACTCCGACGCTGAGGAACGCACTGGTCCTGGGTTTTTTTTTTACAGCTTAAAAACGTCTATGCTGTTTGCAGCTCAAAAACGTCTAGGTGGGCATGAAGCTATAGTCTAACATGGACAGGCGGTTTTAAGCTGTAAAAAACGCTCAAAAACGCGGCTGTAAAAATGTCCGTGGGCATGAGGCCTCAGGCCTGGTTCACACTTGTCCGACAAACGCTCCGACATTAGGAGCTCATGTCGCATGACGTGTGAAAATCAATGACTCTCTATGAGAGCCGTCTTAACCGGTCCGACACAAGTCGGTCCGACATTAAAAATGCTCCCTGTACTACTTCTGTCCGACTTTGATCCTACTTCAGCCCATTGAATATCATTGAAGTCGGATCAAAGTAGGATCCTTGTCCTAACCATCCGACATTTGACATCCGACATGGTGATTACAGCAGCAGTAAAAGGAATTTATCTCACCCTGGGATTGTTTTGATTGGTCAAAGGACAAGTCAGACTAGCACAATGTCGGATCAAAGTAGTATCCTGTTCATGAATGTCGGAAGGATGTCGGACCAATGTAGGATCAATGTAGGACTGATGTCGCAGAGCAAAGTAGGATGAAAGTCGGATGAATGTCGTGTTGTATCAGTGTGAACCCAGCCTTAGGCTGGGTTCACACTAGTGCGACACGACATCTGTCCTACTTTGGATCCGACTTTGCCCTGCGACATGAAGCCGACATATGTCCGACTTTCAATGAACGGGAATCCGACTTGGATCCCAGCCAATATCAGGCAGTGTTTGGTATGAATCTTGAGGGGGAACTCCAGGCCAAATTTTAAATAAAAAACCGGCATGGGTTCCCCCTCCAGAGGCATACCAGGCCCTTAGGTCTGGTCTGGATTTGAAGGGGCGCCCCTACGCCGAAAAAACGGCGTGGGGGTCCCCCCCAAAATCCAAACCAGACCCTTATCCGAGCACACAACCTGGCCGGCCGCAGGGGAAGAGGGGGGGGACGAGAGAGCGGCCCCTCCTGAACCGTACCAGGCCGCATGCCCTCAACATGGGGGGTTTGGTGCTCTGGGGCAGGGGGGCGACCTGCGCCCCCCCCCCCACCCCAGAGCACCCTGCCCCCATGTTGATGAGGACAGGGCCTCTTCCCGACAACCCTGGCCGTTGGTTGTCGGGGTCTGCGGGTGGGGGGCTTATCGGAATCCGGGAGCCCCCTTTAATAAAGGGGCCCCTGGATCCCGGCCCCCCCCCACCCTGTGTGAATGAGTATGGGGTACATCGTACCCCTACCCATTCACCTGGTGGAAAAAAATTGCAATAAAAAAAACACACAGCTTTTTAAAGTATTTTTTTGCACAGCTCCGGGGGTCTTCTTCCGGCTTCGGGGGCCTCCGGTGTCGTCGCCGCGCTCTCCGGTTCTTTCTTCCGCCGGGCCTCCGCTAACTTCTTTTTAGCTCTTTTGCTAACGGAGGCCCGGTCTTCTCCGTCGTCTCGTCCGGCTCTCCGTTGTCCTTCTGCCGGCCCCTCCACTAACTTCTTTAGCTCTTTTGCTAGTGGAGGAGCCGGTCTTCCCGTCGTCGTCGCCGTCGGCGTCTTCTTCCCTCTTCTCCTCGATGTTGACGCGTCGCTTCCTCCCGCTGTAATACTGGCTCTCCGCTCCGCATTAATATAGGCTTCTCATGACGTCACAATCACATGTTCCGGGGCACATGGCCCCGGAGCATGTGACTGTGACGTCATGGGAAGCCTATACTGTATTAATGCGGAGCGGAGAGCCAGTATTGCAGCGGGAGGAAGCGACGCGTCAACATCGAGGAGGAGAAGAGGGAAGACGACGCCGACGGCGACGACGGGAAGACCGGCTCCTCCACTAGCAAAAGAGCTAAAGAAGTTAGTGGAGGGGCCGGCAGAAGGACAACGGAGAGCCGGACGAGATGACGGAGAAGACTGGGCCTCCGTTAGCAAAAGAGCTAAAAAGAAGTTAGCGGAGGCCCGGCGGAAGAAAGAACCGGAGAGCGGGAGAAGAACCGGAGAACCGGAGAGCGGGAGAAGAACCGGAGAGCGGGAGAAGACCGGGGCTCCGTTGGCAAAAGAGCTAAAAAGAAGTTAGCGGAGGCCCGGCAGAAGAAAGAACCGGAGAGCGCGGCGACGACACCGGAGACCCCCGAAGTCGGAAGAAGACCCCCGAAGCTGTGCAATAAAATACTTTAAAAAGCTGTGTGGTTTTTTTATTGCAATTTTTTTTCCACCAGGTGAATGGGTAGGGGTACGATGTACCCCATACTCATTCACATAGGGTGGGGGGGCCGGGATCCAGGGGCCCCTTTATTAAAGGGGGCTCCCGGATTCCGATAAGCCCCCCACCCGCAGACCCCGACAACCAACGGCCAGGGTTGTCGGGAAGAGGCTCTGTCCTCATCAACATGGGGGCAGGGTGCTCTGGGGTGGGGGGCCGCAGGTTGCCCCCCTGCCCCAGAGCACCAAACCCCCCCCATGTTGAGGGCATGCGGCCTGGTACGGTTCAGGAGGGAGGGGGGGCCGCTCTCTCGTCCCCCCCTCTTCCCCTGCGGCCTGCCAGGTTGCGTGCTCGGATAAGGGTCTGGTTTGGATTTTGAGGGGACCCCCACGCCGTTTTTTCGGCGTAGGGGCGCCCCTTCAAATCCAGACCAGACCTAAGGGCCTGGTTTGCTCCTGGAGGGGGAACCCATGCCGGTTTTTTATTTAAAATTTGGCCTGGAGTTCCCCCTCAAGAGCAGTACAGTACAAGTCGCATGCCAAAGTCGGATCATGCAAGACTGCGGTCCGACTTTGATCCGACTTCAATGATAGTCAATGGGCTGAAGTCGGACCAAAGTAGTACAGGGAGCATTCTCAAAGTCAGACCGACATGTGTCGGACCAGTTAAGACGGCTCCCATAGGGAAACATTGATTTTCACACGTCATGCGACATGAGCTCCCAATGTCGGAGCGTTTGTCTCCCCAGTGTGAACCAGGCCTCATAGTTAAAGAGAAGCAAGAGAAAGGGAGCCGCTCAGGTGTGGGAATCCTTCAAATCACCTCCTCCCAGCAGACAAAGGTGCAAGCAATGCTATTGACAGCAAACCGGAACAAAAAAGTCTTCTGAATTGCAGCACTCAAAAATAAAAGCCTTTATTTTAAAATAAGGAATCCAAAATACACACTGTACAACGGCACACAGGTCAAAAAAACATGTCGGCCATATTTTTTTGACCTGTGTACCGTTGTACAGTGTGTATTTTGGATTCCTTATTTTAAAATAAAGGCTTTTATTTTTGAGTGCTGCAGTCCAGAAGACTTTTTTGTTCCTGTTTGCTTATAGTTAAAGAGCCTTTTAGCCAATCCGGCGAACTGCAGGGCTTGTAATATAATGGATCCCTCCTTGCCAAAGTTACCAGGCCTCACCTGAGACAGCAGCACTTTGCCGGTCTCCTCCAGGGCAGGTCCTCCCCTGGTCTCCTTCACCAAGATAGCTTCATCCCCATGTGGACGGACAGCTTGGGATCCCCTCTCCGACTGTAGGCCCCAGCCAGATCAACTGGGCCTACTGAGCAGCGATGCAGCCTCGGGCAAACGTGGCCCCAAGACCAGGACCACACACGCATACCTCGCGCCAGGAGGGCTGCGGGGCGAGAACGGGCCCCAATCAATGGCGTCTGCCCATTAAGTATCGCCTCCCAGCAGGCACAGCGGGTCGACCACTCCCACTATACCACTGCCGAGAGGGGCCACTCAATGTACCATGATCTGCCCCTGTTCCAACAAGTGCCTGAGGTGGTAACGCCAGCTACAGGCAAAAAGGGAAATCACTACCAGGCAAACCATAACTGAGACAGAGGCGAAATTAAATTTAATTATCAACCATCTGAGCCCATCTACTGGCTCAGACATCCCTCTAAATTTAAATGGCATCCCAACCTTTTGGGATGGGCGCTACACTAACTACCAGCAAGAATGAGTCCTTACATTTAAAGAGCACCTGTTATTTCAGATCCATCATGGCAGCGCCTGTTAGCGCGGCATCCACTCACCTGCTACCGCCACGTCCCTCACATTGTTGTCACTGCCGCATCACCAGCCATCCCATTAAAGTGAATGGGACTGTTGGTGAGTCAACAGTGGGTCAGAGGAGGAGCCGCTGCACAACAGAGATGAGAGTTGCTCTTTAAAAATTTATGATTTTAATTTAGTTGATTTAAATCAAGCCTTTTTTACTAGTGATTTAAATCCAATCCAACCTGTCAGTGGGTACAGCAATAACTCCCAGCATTGGTGTCAGTGGGTGCAGTCATATTTGTGATCCCACATTTTTGTTTCCTGTGACATAAGAATAAGAAGTGGGAGAATTGGGGTTGATGGGAGCGGATGGCACAGACCGCAATTAAAACCTCCCTTCCCCACTGTACTAGAAACTGTTTTGATGCCGTCATTGTCCCCATTGGAGAAATCTGATCAAATCTGTTTGGTTATTTGCTTAACTGAGTTCACTCCTTGCATTGGAGAGGGTTTTAATGTGAGCAACAACAATCCAGTTATTGGCGTTGAAGGGAAGCTCCTTGCAGAAGGCTAGAGCACCGGGGAAGTCGCCATCACCCCCAGGATCAAAAGGCAAAACTGCATCGCCATCAGGACCCCCAACATGACCCCCCGGAAGCGCCCGCGTGGCTGAGGGTGAGTATTAATGTGCATAGTAACCCAAGTCCTAAGACCACTCTCTCACCCCTAGGCGTGTGCCTGGGCACACCCTAATCACTCTGATTTCCCCACCTCCCTCTACTGCCCCAGTTTCCCTGCATGTTGCCCCCCCCCCCCCCCGAGTGCTGTTGGCTTTTCTCCTCTTCCCTTGGCTGATATGGGGGGATATTTCAAGATGGAGAGTGGGGGAAAGTGCTAGTCAATATGTAATTTACAAGCCCCTTTCTTTTCTAAAAGAACAGTCAGTCACACTGTTTATTCATAACTGAAGCATAGTAAACATAGTTTACTATGCTTAAGTTTGTGAATGAACAGGAAGCCGCTAAGTACAGAGTACTTCCCATTCATTCAGTGTCCAGTGCAGCTGAAGTTGCAGAGAAAGGCATGTGTGTTTTAGCTTTGGAATGCACACCCTAATGCAATATGCTGCACACACCTATGCTCTCGCCACTCCTGTTTTACTATCTGTGCCTATCATTCTTTTCAAGAGGAAGTAAACCCTCGTCAATTATTATTTTTTAAATCGACCCTGCAAGAGAATGTCATAATGAGCTAGTATGCATAGCATACTAGCTCATTATGATCGACTTACCTGAGATCGAATCCCCCGAAGTTCTCCTCCGTGCCTTCCCCGCCGCGGCCATCTCTACGATCTTCTTCCTGTTATCGCCGCTCCGGCGCTGTGATTGGCCCGGAGCGGCAATGACGTCACGCGCATGCGTGCTCGGGCCGGCAAGATCCATTCAGAAAACCGACACGAAGCCGGCCCGCTAGTGCGCATGCATGTGACGTCATCGGCGCATCGCTTTATAGTAAATATCTCCTTAACCGTGTAGGTTAAGGAGATATTTCTTGCACCTACAGGTAAGCCTTAATCTAGGCTTACCTGTAGGTGCAAGTTGTGTGGTTGGGTTTACAACCACTTTCATGGGCCATTTTTTCTCCACATTTTGAAATACACCTTCAGTCTAGGCATAAAGACAATGTGATGCACCAAATTACTTTACAAAACCAAATATTATGTTGTAAAAGTTGCAGTGACATCCTCACTGTGCTGCACATATCCTGTACAAAGGGCAGAGCTGTGGTTGGGACTACAAACTGCCTGCAGGAAGCTACAGGAGGGGGCGGGTACAAGACCATCACCCTGCACAATGAGAGAGTAGCATTGACCGGTCTTTATTTTAGGAATCTTCTGTACAGGTGCAAAGTTCACATTGGATTGTGTGTATGTACTGTATGTATGTGTGTGTGTGTGTGTGTGTGTGTGTGTGTGTATGTGTATATATATATATATATATATATATATATATATATATATATATATATTATATAATCTAATAATCTCCAAAACTTTTTGTAAAATAAAAAAATTAAGTAAATCCCGAATAAAACAATTGTTGAATTCCTTTGATGGCCCTGTCGTGGAGGTTTTCCCTTACTACCTGATCTGGAGGAAGGAAGTTATTGAAAGTGGCAGTTCCGAATATATCGATTTTTTTTTTGGGTTCTATCACAAATGTTTGTCTGCTTAGAATGTGCTGGTGTTACAACATAGCTTCCTGTCTGTTAATATTTAATCCTCTGTTCTAATTGCAGCATTGTTTTACAGAGTTGCAGAAATTTTTCATCAATTAGCTTTTTTTTCTTTTGCATTATGCAATTACCTGCTATTACCTTACACATGGTGGAAAATTAAATATACAGAGGTGAAACACACCCTGACTTGGCCTGGAACTTCAGATAAGATTGGTGACAGTTGTATGAGAACTAATATTGGCCAGCAGCTTGGCTGATTCCTGAAATCTGCCAGTCCGCCAGAAATACTGTCTACTGAAGTCCCAGGTGCTCTGATGAACATATGCAGTACTGTCTTGTAGAAAAAGTCCAGCACCAACCAACCTTCTCCCCGTTGGCCTTGCATGCAATTTAAAGTGGTTCTAAAGCAGTGGTTCTCAACCTTCTAGTGCCGTGACCCCTTGATAAAATTTCCCAAGTTGTGGGCACCCCTAACAGTAAAATTATTTTCGTAGCGTGGGTTGTCAGCACCCAAGGCAAGTAATTTGCGCCTCTAACCCACGGACATTTAGCGCTCCCTGAGTCCCTTCCACTCGTACAGTATTAAAACCCCTTATGGTACATTTCAGGATGTACCACTCTTTCTCTTTGTTCTCCTTTCTTTCCCTTTTATCTCTCTCTATCCTAATTTCTTGTTTCTCCCCCCCCCCCATCCCTCTCTCTATCCGTCTTTCTTGTTCTTTCTCTCCCTTTTTTCTTTATTCTTCCCCCTTCCATGTATTCTCTATTCTTATTCTTTCTCTTACTCCTTGGTGGGTGGGGGGGAATGGGATGAGTGGGAGTGCTAGCGGGAGTTGGGATGAGTGGGAGTGCTGACGGGGAGCTCTGATCAGCCAACTTAGGTGCTCTTGGAGATCAAGGTCCTCTGCTGATCTGAGAACTGTAGTGGGGACTATTAATGGCAACTATAATCACATGTTACTCATGTTAACTACTTAAGGACCGCCGCCTGTACATATACGTCAGCAGAATGGCACGGCTGGGCACAAGCACGTACAGGTACGTCCTCTTTAAAGTGGAAGTAAACCCATATATAAAAAAGTTTCATTTCCGGCAGGTGCCGGAAATGTAACACTCCCATTGGTTGTGCTTTCAACCAAACTGTCAAACCCTCCAATGGCTTGTGTCTAAACTGATCACATGTGCAGCATCATGGCAGTTGTAGATTAAACAGAGGCAAAGATGGCAGCTTCCTTGGCTGAAAACGATAGGAGGGTTTACTTACACTTTAAGATGCCCAGCCGTAGGTCGTGCGTGCGCCGGCACGCTCGCGACCCGGCACGCTCACGACCCGGTCCTGAGCTCCGTGACTGGACCCGATTGCCGCCGGTGTCCCGCGATCAGGTCAGAGCTGAAGAACGGGGAGAGGTGAGTGTAAACAAACCTCTCCCCGTGCTTTCTAGTGAGACTGTCACTGATCATCTGTTCCCTGTCATAGGGAACGAAGATCAGTGATGTCACACGCTAAGCCACGCCCCCACACAGTAAGAATCACACATTAGGTCACACTTAACCCCTTCAGCGCCCCCTACAGGTTAACCCCTTTACTACCAGTGTCATTTTCACAGTAATCAGTGCATTTTTATAGCATTACTAGTAAAAAAAAAAAATATTAATAAAAATGCCATAAAACTATCCCCTATTTTGTAGACGCTATAACTTTTGCGCAAACCAATCAATAAATGCTTGCGATTTTTTTACCAAAAATATGTAGAAGAATACGTATCGGCCTAAACTGAGGAAAAAAAAAATGTTTTATATATTTTTGGGGGATATTTATTATAGCAAAAAGTAAAAAAAATTGCATTTTTTTCAAAATTGTCGCTCTATTTTTGTTTATAGCGCAAAAAAATCAAAACCGCAGACGTGGTCAAATACCACCAAAAGAAAGATGGGAAGTGGAGTGGCTCCCGCGGGTGTCATTCCCGGAAGTGGGTGCAAATACATGTATTAAGTGACACCGGAGGGGGGGAGGGTTCCGAAAAGCTGAGGTTCACTTTTTGTGTGGACCTCCGCTTTAATCCAGAGCTGTGCCCATCTGTAGTAACCATCTCCCCTCTCCCTGCTCTCACAGGACACTGAGTTAGCAGTAGAAAGATTGGCTCCTGCTGCTGTCAACCAATTTCTGTGATGAGGGGGCGGGGCCGAGCTCCACTGTGTACATCTATGGACTCGCACAGCCTCAGGAGCGAGCCTTAATGGGTGCGTCATAGAAGCTGGCTTTCTATGGGGGAACTTGCAGAAGAGGAGCAGCAGACATTGCAAGCGGGGGGGGGGGGGGGAGCGAGCCCAGAAAAGGAGGCAAGGGGCCGCTTTGTTAAATACTATTGTACAGAGCAGGCAAGTATGAACCTCTCTCATTTTAGGAAAGAAAAGTTTTTTGCCTTTTTATACCCACTTTTGAACTTTTTTTTTTTATTTATTTTTTTTAAGTGGAACCAAACCTGCTGATACAATTATTCCCCAACCTGTCAGGCATCGTTCACATGACCAACTGATAGGTGGTAAAAACAGGCGGTTAATCTGCATTTTTACCGCATTCCACTCCCCCAACCACCTATTGGTAAGTTAACCTGGACAGCGGACATTTTTTTTATACATTGCCGCGGTCAGCTCACTGTTTGTCGCGTTTTAACAGCATGTCCGGGCTGGTAGGCAGTGCAGCTTACCAACTGAACCCCACTTAAGTCAGTGGGACTGATTCGGTGTAAAATCACTGTTGCTGAGTTTGTAGATGATCAAACGCACAGCACCATGGCAACTGCAGATCTAAATAGAGGCTAAGATGTCGCCGCCTTTGGCTGCAAAGGATAAGTTCTGATTTAATGTTATCAGAAGGTCTTGGAAACGTATCTGACACACCCTGCAATGAGGAACTGTGAATTCCATGTAAATCAAAATATGTCAGCTGCAGATTTCTCTTAAGAGTCTTTGTTGGACTAGATCTGCTGATCTGAGTGCTTGGGGCAAATTGGACAAATATACAATTATACTGGAAGTAGATTTTGTTGATCGTATAATTGTAACAAAACAGAAAATTGAGATGCGGTTTATTATGTTATGTACAGTAGCTTGTTACCATGGCTCCCGGCTGCCCCTCAAATGCATCATTTCTCATTCATCCTTCTATTTGATATGATGCATTCGCCTCTATAAATTGTACTTTTAAAATCTAGTTCCAGCATGGGTAGCATCCCTTTTTGTTCCCCATCCTTCAAGAGATCTTCTGGCTGGTCATGTGACAAGCATGGATATTCTCCTCTGGTGTTAGCGATAGGCAAGTCCTGGGTACTAGGGTTACACCAATATCCGGATTGGTGCCAATACTAAGAATTTGCACAAGTACTTGTGCAAATGATCTGATAACTAAAACCGATACCTTTTTCTGTGCGATTTGAGCCCATACAAAATTAATGGGCTCAAATCGCACTGCAAAGAGTCACATGTGATATTAACAGGAATGAGGTGCAATTTCCATCCGAATTACATGCAGTTTTCCGCACTGCTCCTGTGTGAACCTAGGCTTGTCATGGTGACTTCACTCAGCCTGGGTGCGGGAAAGGCCATGTGATTCAGATGGAGCGACTCTTTTCAGTGCGACTTGAGCCCATTCATTTTGTATGGGCTCAAACCGCACTGCACGGTATGCGTAATTGGTGTCAGCAAGTACTTGCGCACAAGTATCGGTACTCACTCTTAAGAAGCAGGTATCTGTTCCTCCCTACTGGGTATTGTATAGAACGATGCTTACATTGTTACATTTGAGAACCATTCTATGCATCATTCTCCTGTGGGCCCAGGTAGGTGATGATGCAACCCTTTTGGGGAGTGCCATGGACAGCCTGGACTGACAAGAATGGGGTTGAATGACATCCACCCAGAGAAAAATCTGGCAACCTGCAATGGAAGCAGGTAGCTAGCACTAGAACATGAACATAGTGAGGGTAGTAGTTGGTTAATGCAAAATTCCAGGCGTGATCTGTATTGCAATGCATACTTTGGTAAGTATGTGTATTTTATACCTGAGAGACTGCTGGGGAATCCGACAGTTACTGTAGTAGTCAGCGATACTACAGTGAGAGTTGTGATTGTAGGGAACGGATTGCCCGCTGTACAGTGACCACGGGGTGGCTCACTCATCACTTTTGGTGTAAAAAGTAGGGGGAATATACTGCGCTGAGATAAATACAACAAAAACAGCCGCCAACACTGCTGTAGATAAAGCAAATAGGAAAATGTGAGTGTAAGTGTAGCGCTAATTATGTTGGTCTGTGTACAGTAATGAACCATACATAGATGTGACTGGGAAGCGTGGTTGAATATGTGTTAAACCAAAACAAAACCAGTGCAAAACCAGAGACAGAACCAGTATAAATAAATCATGTGATTATGCATAAAAATAATTAAAATTATAATTAATATGACCCATAGTGGTTGCTAAAACAGTAAATATTAGCTGTGAATACTAAATATTCAAAATAGAAAATGAAGTCCAAGGAAGAAAATCATCAGTTTTGAAAGTGAAGTGAAGATCAATCCAAAAAGAAAGTGTTCATTTGTAGTGCATGGTTAAAAAGGCATGAATTCAGGTACAGGAGCGATACATGTAGACAGGTCCACCCGACTAGTTTCGACTAATCAGTCATCATCTGGGGTATCAGATGATGACTGATTAGTCTAAACTAGTCGGATGGACCTGTCTAAATGTATCGCTCCTGTACCTGAATTCATGCATTTTTAACCATCTCAAATGTGAGTTTTATTGTTACCTTTTAAAATTAAAAATCTTTCCATACGGTATCACGCTATGTGAGCTTTTTTCTACTTTCATACGTACGAAATACGGATACCGAGCCTTTAG
This sequence comes from Rana muscosa, assembly GCA_029206835.1. NCBI lineage: Eukaryota > Metazoa > Chordata > Amphibia > Anura > Ranidae > Rana > Rana muscosa. Next base: position 1,104,322,377 of record CM055116.1, read on the forward strand.
TATATACTTATGAACACGACACAATAGATGTCCTGTTTGATTGAAGTGGAAATAAAAACCCCTCAGACTTCAGATCATCTACATTGGGTTTGTTAACCCCCAAGCTTATCTCGACTTGGCTGGCATATGCCTCTCCAAGTCTGAGACTTCTGGTAAGCCTCCTTCAACTCACTCTTGGTGGCGGTTTTCACAGCACTCCGTATTTGAACTGCAAGTTTGCACTACAAATGAACACTTTCTTTTTGGATTGATCTTCACTTCACTTTCAAAACTGATGATTTTCTTTCTTGGACTTCATTTTCTATTTTTAATATTTAGTATTCACAGCTAATATTTACTGTTTTAGCAACCACTATGGGTCATATTAATTATCATTTTAATGATTTTTATGCATAATCATGATTTATTTATACTGGTTCTGTCTCTGGTTTTGCACTGGTTTTGTTTTGGTTTAACACATATTCAACCACGCTTCCCAGTCACATCTATGTATGGTTCATTACTGTACACAGACCAACATAATTAGCGCTACACTTACACCCATATCACTCATCACTTTTGCCATTACCAGAATGCTTTGCATGTTTTTCAGTAAAGACAAGGTGTTCTGTGGTTGGCTGAGATGGAGATGATATCTCTTCTCTCCACCTTGTCCAGTCGGAGAACAGCTTTTATTCAGGGAGGGGGGGGGGGGGGGAGGGAGGTGATCTTCCTTTCGGCGAGGCAGGGGGCCCTGGGAGGAAGTGGGAGCTGGGTGCCTCTAAAAAAGAGGGTATCCGCTGGCATGTCAGGGGGTCCACATCACTTAAAGCTGAAGTTCCATTTTAGGGTGGAACTCCGCTTTAAGTACGAAACAAGGCCCTGGTGAAAATTAAAGTGCTGGTGGCAATGGGTTCTGCAGCCGTCACATTGCTGGAGAAGGGCATTCACAAGGTAAGAATGTCAAAATGTAGAATTGTAATTTTTTTACATTCTTGCAAAAGCTCTTGGGGTCCTAATGCTAGAATTGTTGTTCTCACTCGAACGTTCATGGTGATACCTCACGTGTGGTTCGATTACAATTTCCATATGCGTGCGTGACTTGCGCATGCGTTCGCTTCTGTGCGTGAGTACGTGTGTGTGTGTGTGTGTGTGTGTGTGTGTGTGTGTGTGTGTATATGTATATTTATTATATATATATATATAATATAATTATTTTTTTATTCTGTAAACATCCCTTGTAAAAGAGAGAAGGATGACAGGTCCTCTTTTTATAGAGAGATCTGGGGTTAAAAAATAACCCAAATCTTCTTTTTTTTTTTTTAAAGCAAAAGATCACTCACATTGTTGATGATTAAAACAGGCTCTTCTAAGTATGCAGGCATCCGGGGCTGTTCACGTAGACCATCCTCCACACCGCCATCAACGTCGTCCCTTCCATGTTACTCTCCACAAGCGCTTCAAGCCTTGCTTTCAGATCGCTCTACTGCAGGGTAGTCTTCCCGGTCACAATTGCAGACTGACAGCAGTGAAAGCCGGCGGTGTGGAAGATGGTCTATGTCGGGCATGTCCAAAATCCGGCCCACGGGTCAATCGCGGCCCGGTTTCGGACGGCCCGCCTGGTGATCTTGAGATATATATATATCTTTTGTGGCGCCCCAATGAATCCCCGAGCGCCGGGGGCCACAAAAGATAGTATGCTGGCTGCCTTGGAGGAGAGGGACGAGTGCCGTGTATACAGGAGAGTATTTCCTGTTTACACGGCACCTGTGTAAAAGGAAGTCCCGTCTCCTGCGCTGCCATTGGAGAACTGTTCTGTCCCTCACAGGAGGCGGGACTTTTGAATAAAGAGGCCCGTCGAGAAAACAGGAGTTTCTCCTGTTTGTCTGTTGGCGCTTGTCCCGCCCCCTCCCCGTCTCCTCTGCAGGCTGCACTGACTATAATGGTGAGTCTGCATTCATGGCAATATAATGGTGAGTCTGCGTTCATGGCAATATAATGGTGAGTCTGCATTCATGGCAATATAATGGTGAGTCTGCATTCATGGCAATATAATGGTGAGTCTGCATTCATGGCAATATAATGGTGGGTGCTGCATTCATGGCAATATAATGGTGGGTGCTGCATTCATGGCAATACGGTGGGTGCTGCATTCATGGCAATACGGTGGGTGCTGCATTCATGGCAATACGGTGGGTGCTGCATTCATGGCAATACGGTGGGTGCTGCATTCATGGCAATACGGTGGGTGCTGCATTCATGGCAATACGGTGGGGCTGCAGATGGGCACGGATTATGCTGCATTGATGGGCACGGATTATGCTGCATTGATGGGCACTGACCCTTATTTTGCTTCACATTTCTTTATTTAAAATGTAAGATTTTTTTTAAACCTTCATTTTTTAAATTGAAGGTGCATGTTCTAAGCCGATAAATACGGTATATCCAAATAATACGCCCAAGCTCATCTCTTCACCACACACGGCCACAAAGGCAAGAGAATTCTTGTTGGGCAGTGTATTAGTGCTCGGAGGAACACACTTTGACTGAATTTTAATGGTTTAACGAATGTCAGGCAAAATGGTCGGCTCTCAAGCATGTTCACTTCATCAATTCTGGCCCTCTTTGAAAAAAGTTTGGACACCCCTGGTCTATGTGGACAGCTTTTTCCACTGGATGCCTGTATACTTGGATGGGCCTCTTTTTAATCATCAACCATGTGATTTGCTAAATGTTGTACCTTCATTAAATGTAACCATATTGCTACACTTAGAGGCGCCTCTCTTCTCTTTTATACTCTGTAGCTCCTGCTGGATTTTGCTTCTAATCCCCTTGTGGAGGCTTCCATTTGTGGATGGACATTTTATGGTTGCACAACCTGTCACATTGCTAAATATCTTTTTACATGGAATATAAACTGAAGGACTTATAAATAAATGGTTGTGGAACGAATCGTCTGAGTTTCCATTATTTCTTATGGGGAAATTCGCTTTGATATACAAGTGCTTTGGATTACAAGCATGTTTCCGTAAGGAATTATGCTCGCAATCCAAAGTTTTACTGTATGTGGAAATGCACGTGAATATGTTATATTTGTAGGCAGCAGAAGACTCACCTGCAGCGGTTTCCTGCTATGCCATTATTTTTGATTGCCACTATCAGCTTTTTAAAGCTGTGTCTGCGCTCTGTTCCCAACAGGGATAGAGACGGCAATTACAATCTGACAGAGCTTATACCCTTTCCCCACTATATCCACAACCAAAAACACATTTTGATGATAACACTACATTATTAACTTTAGGGCCTATTCACACTGGGATGCAATACGCCACGATGTGTACATTTACATTTGTTGCGATATGTTGCATTAGACAACCCATTCAAAACTAATGTCATTTTTGCTGTGCATTGAATGCAATTCAGTACACAATGAAGTGGATACATTGTGGTGCGCTGTAATGCAGCAGTGTCCTGGAGGTGCATGTTGCATTAATCAGCACAATTTACGGTGCGCTACCACAACGCGGCAGTGTAAATGGGCCTTTGTTGAATAAATCGTTGAATGTAACAAGACTGCTTTAGCAACCTGTAAATAGAAAGGAAGAGAGGCTATATTTGGACTTTGATTGTACCGTATATTAACTGGTATTAAGCAGTCAAAGTTAAGATAATTAAAGGGATTTTTATTACAAAAATATATATAATTAGGCCCCTTTCACACGGGACGGATCAGTCATGATCCGCCCCGTGAACCTCTGCTTGCTCAGCGGGGATCGCTCTGTTGATCCCCGCTGAGCCGGCTGATGACTGGGCGGTCCCCGCACACTGTGCAGGGACTGCCCTGTCAGATCTCCGCTGTCCCCTATGGGGGATCGGATGAACACGGACCGTCTGTCCGTATTCATCCGATCCGCTCCGCAGACGGATAGAAAAATAGAAATTTTTCTATCCTGAAAAACGGAGCATAGCGGGCACGGATAAGATCGGATGTCAGCGGATGTTCATCCGCTGACATCCGCTATCCCATAGGGATACATGTATGTCCGTTTTTCATCCAAAAACGGATGGGTGAAAAACGGACATACGGTCCGCCCGTGTGAAAGGGGCCTAACTTATTCACAGAATAAAATAAATCATGACCATCGAGAAAAATTACATCCTATCATAACAAATAGAACATATTATTCATAAGATACATTTTGTGAATACAAATGATCATAAATCATGTAAACAAAAAGACAACTGTTGTGAGTCGCCCACCCTTCACATGTCTTACCAGGGGGCGCCAGAGAGCCGGGAACCCGGAGAGAAGGTGACCCAATGTCTTTTTGTTTACATGAATTATGATCATTTGTATTCACAAAATGTATTTTATGAATAATATGTACATGTTTTTTCTACTTTTATAGTTACATGACAATCATTTATTTATGCCATCTGATCATAGAAAGCTCCTGATGAAGCGGCTAATATAAACCCACGAAACATGTAGAGCAACCAATATATGGATGGTATCTATGTTCTATTTGTTATAGGGCTGGGCGATTTTCCCCCCCAAAAAAATCTGCGATTTTTTTATAAAAAACTCGATTTACGATTCGATTCGATTTTTTTTTTTATTATATTAATTAAAGTGCATCAACAAACAAAATTGCAAAGGCAAACCCTTTCTCTAACTGCAAAGTCAGTGTGCAACAAACACACAATATATTCCAGCGCTCATGGAACATACATTATTAACTATTGAAAACTCTTGAAACTCTGTGTGTGATTCCTTCTGTCCCAGCCTTGCTGCGATCCTGGCTCTGCATCCTTTTGGGTTGGAGGGCCCTCCACACGCTGGTCTGCCTGTTGTCCATCATTCAAGGTACTGTGCTCACACGGAGATCATGCCACAGGCTTTTTGACTTTTTTAACCCCTCCTTGCTCCACGGATGTCACTGCAAGTTTAACAAGTTTGTCACCACTGGCAACTGGAGAGTTAAGATTCATTTGCCCTCTGCACATTTGGGATTGGATCCCTCTCTTTATTGTGATTAATAAATGGACTAAGCTTTTTTATCAATTCTTCAAGAGTTTTCAATAGTTAATAATGTATGTTCCATGAGCGCTGGATTATATTGTGTGCATGTTGTGTATTTTGTACTTCTGGGTACGGATTTTTTTCTTGCTGCGCTGGATCCTGTTTTTTCCCCCTTTTGGATACTTTGTACTTCCCAAAATATTTGGGATTTTTTTCTTATTATTATTATCATCCATTATATTTTTTTCTTTATCCACCAATTTAGCGCTTGTGATCTTTTGTTGTTTTTTGCAGTGTGCAACAAAGATTGTTAAACATCCAAATTATTAATACTGTATTTGGATTTAGCTAATAAAACAACAAAAAATCCTGAGGTTACTCTTAGTTGAATTGAACTGTGCCCGTGTCTCACTGTGCCCGTGTCTCACTGTACCCGTGTCTCACTGTGCCCATGCTTCAATCACTGTGCCCGTACCTGATGCAGATTTTCATGGTATACGGATTTTACTGCTACACCGGTGGCCATTCCAGTATTCAAAAGCCGTGCCTCTTTCTCGTCTGTGATAGGCGGAACACTCAATTTCCCAGCATTCAGTGTTCCGCCTATCATGGTCATCCTCATAACACAGACGAGGATGAGAGGATGCCCGTGATAGGCTGAATACTGCCTGCTGTGAAATTGAGTGTTTCGCCTATCACAGACGACGAGGACTCGGGAGGCGCGGCTTTTGAACACTGCAATGGCCGCCGTCTGTCTGCATGACACGCTGATCAGGTAGGCAGACGGCGGCTGCAGCGAGTAGATGTAATTGGGGTAACGCTGCCCAGTGCCATTCCGGATACGCCCCCTGCAGTCCTGCTACGGAAACTTTGAAGGGAAGGAAAAAAAAATAAAAAATCGATTTTCTTCAAAACTGAATCGATTTGAGCTCAAAACTCGATTCAAGATTAAAATCGATTTTTTTCCCAGCCCTAATTTGTTATGATAGGATGTAATTTTTCTCGATTGTCATGATTTATTTTATTCTGTGAATATGTTATATATTCTTTGGATGTTTCTCCCTAAGTTAGTTGCTTTCTTAGTTGGACCTAATAGGGTTATATTACCCTCCTAATTTTTTTTTTTTTACTTACCGTTAGGGCTATGCGATTTCCCCCCACCCCCCCCCCCAAAAAAAAAATCTGCGGTTTTTTTTTTTTAAATAAAAAACTCGATTTACGATTTGATTCGATTTTTTTTTTAAATTATATTAATTAAAGTGCATCAATAAACAAAATTGCAAAGGCAAACCCTTTCTCTAACTGCAAAGTCAGTGTGCAACAAAGATTGTTAAACATCCAAATTATTAATACTGTATTTGGATTTAGCTAAGAAAACAACAAAAAATCCTGAGGTTACTCTTAGGTGAATTGAACTGTGCCCGTGCCTTACTGTGCCCAATGCCTCACTGTGCCCATGCTTCACTGTGCCCGTACCTGATGCAGATTTTCATGGGATACGGATTTTTCTGCTACACTGGCGGCTATTCCAGTATTCAAAAGCCGCGCCTCCTCCTCGTCTGTGATAGGCGGAACACTCAATTTCCCAGCATTCAGTGTTCCGCCTATCATGGACATCATAACATATCATAACACAGACGAGGATGTCCGTGATAGGCTGAACACTGCCTGCTGTGAAATTGAGTGTTCCGCCTATCAGACAACGAGGACTCGGGAGGCGCGGCCTTTGAACACTGCAATGGCCGCCGTCTGTCTGCATGACACGCTGATCAGGTAGGCAGACGGCGGCTTGCGGTTAGTTAGTGTTGCATTACATCTACTCGCGGCGGCTGCGGCGAGTACATGTAATTGGGGTAACGCCGCCCAGTGCCATACAGGATACGCCCCCTGCAGCCCTGCTAAGGAAACTTAAAAAAAAAAAAAAAATTAATTTTCTTCAAATCTGAATCGATATGAACTCAAAACTCGATTCAAGATTAAAATCGATTTTTTTCCCAGCCCTACTGACCGTATATACTCGAGTATAAGTTGAGTTTTTCAGCACATTTTTTTGTGCTGAAAATGCCCCCCTCGGCTTATACTCGAGTCACCTTTTTGCGCCTGATCTCCTGGACTTTGGGGACCCGGTACCGGCCGGCCGTATGTCCCCTGGACCCCAATCTTGACACACACATGTATCCACATTTCTCCTCTACAAGTGTGCAAAGTTTGTTGTCTGGGGGACCTACGGCCGGGGAGCACCGATTTTTCAAAGCCGGGCACCCCTTCCATAGACTCCTATGTTAAACGGTAATTTCTCTGGTGATTTGGGGACCCGGTACCGGACGGTCGTAGGTCCCCTGGACCTGAAACTTGGCACACACGTAGCCCCATTTCCCCTCTACAAGTGTGCAAAGTTTGTTGTCTGGGGGACCTACGGCCGGGGAAGCACCGATTTTTCAAAGCTGGGCACCCCTTCCATGGACTCCCATGTTAAACGTCAGTCTAGTCATGGGCACAGTGAGGCATGGGCACAGTGAGGCATGGGCACAGTGAGGCATGGACACAGTGAGGGATGCAGATGGACACCCTAGGCTTATACTCGAGTCAATACGTTTTCCCAGTTTTTTGCGTTAAAATTAGGTGCCTCTGCTTATATTCGGGTCGGCTTATACTCGAGTATATACAGTATTTAGCTTTTCAGTACTCATTCGTTTAATCTTGTCATTGTCCAGGATTTATTATTTGTGACTTTAAAACAATAATTGTATTTAATTGTATTCTATATACTATGAAAATAAAATATTTTGAAAGAAAAAAATCCCATTTAATTATCTTAACTTTTGACTGCTTAATACCAGTTAATATACGGTACCATCAAAGTCCAAATATAGCCTCTCTTCCTTTCTTTTTGCATTTTGATGGGACGAAGGTACCACAAATCATATTTTATACATTCATGGCACTTCTACATAATGCTTTCTCTAAACTAAATTCTGATTGGCTGCTATGAAAAATCACAGCCAGGACTTTGTTCCTTGCACTGTTTATAGAATAAACTGATACATGGTTTATTTAGTAATAAACAGCAGCATCCCTACGTTCTGGTCTATTATATATGACGTGGTCTGAATTATCTAGCATATCAAAAATCAACTCTCCATCGTTCCCCAGCCTAGGAATAGATCCCCCAGTGTTCTTATCTATTGACCACCATTATACTCCATGGAGGCTGCCTAATATAAATATTGGTGTAGGTTTGTGGGAGGGTATGTGATCCAGGCATGCCATGTTCTACCCCTTTTGTACTAAGTGTATGGAATTTGATGATTAATATAGAAAGGACTTCAGTGTGATCAGCAGATCTCATGTATTTGTCTAGCCGTTCAGGTTATAAATCCATGTGGTCACACCAGACTATTTCCTCATACTTCACTCTGCTTTGGTTTCATTTTTCTTTTTATGTCTTAAAACGATTTGGTCATATGTTAATTCTAGTGCAAATGTCTTCCATCATTCATGAGCACAGAGGAGTTTTCCATTGCTGTGCTTCCTACCACAAGGAAATAGAAGCTCATTAGGAAAAAAAAAAGGAGAATTCCTTTAATACAGGACTGTCTTTGATCATACGCTGAATTGGAAATCTGAGGTTCCTACATCTCTTTCAGACAGAGGAATATTGAAATGATTTATTGGCAATCTGAAGACTTCAAGGATTTTCCCAATAGAAGAATGCCAGTTTATTTATCTTTTTTTACCAGTACAATAGGCATTGTCTTTAAAGTGTTTTCCCGTGGCTTTATTTGTTTGCTGAGAAATTTGTTGCTTTAGATGCTATTGTTGGAGACGACTTTATTCCCAAAGCCTCCAAAGAGACTTGGTGATACTAAAGTCTTTTTTTTGCTTTAAAAATAACAAACATGTCTAGATTTACGTGCTCTGTGCAGGGGTTTGGCACAGAGTAGCCCAGATCCTGCTCTTCTCGTGTCCCTCTTCAGTGCTCCTGGCTCCTCGCTCCTGTTGCGTTCCCCCATAGCAAGCTTGCCATGAGGGCACCCGAGCCGAGCTGCAGCTCTGTGTGTCCATTCAGAGATGGAGCCGCGCCCCCTCTCTCTCCTGATTGGTTAACTGACCTTGACAAAAGCGGGAGCCAATGGCGCCGCTGTGGTGTCTGCCAATCAGGAAGGAGAGTCCTGGAAGGACAAGACACTAGCTCATGTAAGTATGAGGGAGGCTGCTGCACACAAAATGTTTTTTTTTTATCTTAATGCATAGAATGTATTAAGATAAAAAAACATTCTGCCTTTAGAACTACTTTAAAACCTGTACACGCCAAATATCGGGCTGTATCGACCGGTTCAGTAGAAACCAGCCGACATTCGTCCCGTGTGGATGGCAGTTGGTCCAACAGAAGCCGGCTGAATTACTGGCTTCTGTCTAAGGGGCATGACCGAAAAAGGTCTGCTGATCGGCATTCGATCACCGCTTTCAGCCAATGGCTGAGAGCGTTGACTGGTGTGTTCTGGCGTGTCAGAACACAATACTTCAGCGGGGAGATTGCTGAACTATCATCGGATTTTTAGTACAGAATCTCCTCCCTCCTGAGCTCTTCAGTTGTGTTTTATTTATTTTTTCCATTCGCCCTCTTTGGTTTGTGGGGGGGAAAAAACAAAAACAAAAAGGCCGACTATCAGGGGGTTAAACCGTCTGACATTTAGCCAGTGTGTACAGCAGCCTGTCTGACAGAAGTATGTCTTTCGAACAGGCATGCTGGAAAACCAGCAGCTGACTGGCATCAGATAAGCACTCTCTGCCAATGGCTGGAGGAGCCGATCAGTGTGTGGTGGTGGTGGTGGGGGGGGGGGGATTTCACCCGTCCAAACACAATATCACAGCGGGGGGAGATAGTTGTACTAACATTGCTTTTGTTAGTACAGTGATTTGTCAGCCCGCTGGGCTGAAGGGGAAAAAAGAGGTAATGTGTACTCTGCATGAAGCCAGGCATACTTGGATCAAAATTCAGCAGGGACCGATCGAGTCGATCCATCTATGTGGGCAAGCTGATTGTAAACAAGTCGATCCATCAATTGGCTTGGGTACAACCTGCTGGTGGCTATATATGCTAACGGTAATCATCGTGTTCTGTTGGTCTGAAACAAATATTTTATTAAAAAAGACGGTTTCTAATATGCAGTTCTTTAGCAAACTAGATGTCATTTAGTTAGGGTTTACATCTACTTTATGGTAGACACTGCCATAGTGACACAAGATGTGCACTCACTAAAAAATACCCAATATTTTCCTTTTTAAAATGAAGAGGCTGAATAGCTTGCCTCTCTAGTAATCTTCTTTGCTGTAATAACCTTTTGTATATTTTGCTCTTTCCCTATTTAGTTTAATTGCTGATCACACGCTGTTGTTGTTTTTGTAAGCTGGTTATTAGACTTTTCATGATAGTCACAGGATTCCTTTAAACTGAGATGGGTTGACTTTGCAGCCTTTTGGGTATGCTCAGACACAGCGTGTATCGAGGATCTGCAGCCAGATTGTGAATGTCACAAACAAGCATGAAATTGTACTTTCACAGTGGATGGATGCATGTGTGACTCCAGAACTATTTCAGTCCTGCGCTGAGCGTTTAAGTCACTGACTGGTGGGAGCACCGGCCCTCTGTGCCAAAACATTTCCAATCTATGGCATCTTTGCATAGTATCCTTCTGGAGGGAACAAGTCATGAAAATATCTGCGTGCTTGGAGTATTTCAGTTACTTTTAAAAAATTCTTCCTCTAAAAAACGATCACCTTGTAATAAGCAAATAAAACACGTTCTTGGTTGAATTTCGGAAGAATTATTACCTTCTACTTATGTAATATATACTGTATATGAACAGTCATATTTTTCCGAATTTGTATTCCAGTGCAGCTGCACTTGCCACCAGCACGCAATTGCTGAGCGTTGACCTCTGCTTTCATCATGTCTGCAAATAACATCAGTGCGGAATTGCAACATGTGACAAATTCACGATCACACGATCAGAAAATCATACAAAAAATACCGATTTCTGAGCGATCGTACGATAATCTGATCGTTGGTACAAATCTTTCGAGAGCCTATCAGGACAGTTCATCTGATTTAAACATTTTCATGCATGTCTGATCAAATAATTTTGTACAATGCCAGATCATACGATTTTCGTTTTTAATCAGTACAGCTGTTGTTCGAAAATGCAATACAAATGCATTACAACACATGACATCACTTCCAAATTTTTATTCTGTCGTCCGAAAATTTTTGTGACTTTAGTAAATTTATCAGATTTACTTTGAGATTAGCATGCCAAAAAAAAAAAAACGATCATTTGTCCGATAATCTCATTGTGTGTACCGGGCATTAGCTAAAGGCTATGATCAGTTCTACCCCCTGAAAGAGACATTTGCATGTTACTTAACATAGGACAAAAAAAGAATGCAAATATTAGAGTGAGACTACAACAGGTTCACTTTACAGCCTGCATCCACTGCCGACGCACCTTGCATTTCTGTGTAAATTACTATTTGGTTAAATCTTACTTTGCTGACTGTGATGTATTTAAAGGGGTTGTAAAGGTTTAATTCTTTTTTTTTTTTAAATAACAAACATGTCATACTTGCCTCCACTGTGCAGTTCGTTTTGCACAGAGTGACTCCAAACCTGGTCTTCTGGGGTCCCTCGGCGGCTGTCTCGGCTCCTCTCCGCAAGAGCTAACCCCCCCCTCTGGGAAGCGCTCTCCCAAGGGGGTTAGTTTGCGGGCACACTCCCGTGTGATATAGCCGCCGTCTGTATCACTCGGCCCCGCGTCATTGATTTGATTGACAGCAGCGGGAGCCAATGGCTGCGCTGCTCTCAATCATCCAAAGAAAAGCTGGGGGAAAGCAACACGGGATCACGCCCACGGAGATTCGGGGCTTAGGCAAGTAAAACGGGGGCGGGGGGGGGGGGGAGACAGCAAGGTGTTTTTTTCACCTGAATGCATAAGATGCATTCAGGTGAAAAAACACAAAGCTTTACAACCCCTTTTAAATTCAGGCTTAGCAATTGGCGAGTCAGGTGTTGAGGGTTGTATTGCGGGCAGATAGAGTATTGCATGTTTTGCCATAGCCATATATACTGTGCATACTGATAATTATAGGTGATAGTGTACTAGATTGTAAACTGTGTTGGGAAATGAACTAATTCTGTTTGCTCTCATAGGTGTTGGGGAATATGTTGGTGCTACAGTGACAAAAATTATTTGTTCCCCTGCAGATTTTGTACGTTTGCCAACTTGCAAAGAAATGAAGGGTCTATCAGTTTTTATCATGGGTGTATTTTAAATGAAAGAGGCAGAATATCAACCACAAATCCAGAAAAAAACAGGATACCAATGTTATAAATTGAGTTGCAGTTCAGTGAGTAAAATAGTTATTTGCTCCCCTACCAACCAACAATAGTTCTGTCTCGCACAGACTGGCTGCAGTATGTCCTCAGGTGGTACACAGATTAGTCACCTCACCATCATGGACAAGACCAAATAACTGTCCAAGGACGTCAGGGACAAGATTGCAGACCTACACAAGGCTGGAATAGGCTACAAGACCATCAGCAAGAAGCCTCGAAGGAGACAACTGCTGGAGCGATTATTCGTAAATGGAAAAAATACAAAAAAAAACATCAGCCGCCCTCAGTCTGGAGCTTCATGCAAGTTTTCGCCTCATGGGATAAGGATGATCATAAGAAAAGTGAGGGATCAGCCCAGAACTACACAGGAGGAGCTTGTGAATGATCTCAAGGCATTTGGGACCACAGTCACTAAACAAACCACTGGTAACACAATACGCCACTATTGAAATACTGCAGCACCCGCAAGGTCCCCCTCCTCAAGTAGGCACATGTACAGGCCTGTCTGAAGTTTGCCAATGAGCATCTAATGATTCAGAGAAGGATTGGGAAAAAGTGCTGTGGTCATCAAGTTGTGTTTTGCTTGGGGATAAAATACTTATTTTACTCACGGAACTACAACTCCCATTTATAACATTTGTATCGTGTTTTTTTCCAGGTTTTTGGTTGATATTCTGTCTATCTTTTAAAAAAAATCATGATAAAACTTAGACCCTTCATTTCTTTTTGTAAGTGGGAAAACTTACAAAATCTGCAGGGGATCAAATCATTATTTTCCCCACTGTACAGTGAGGTGAAAAAGTATTTGATCCCCTGCTGATTTTGTATGTTATCCCACTGACAAAAATGATCAGTCTATAATTTTAATGGTAGATTTATTTTACCAGTGAGAGACAGAACCACAAAAATTCCAGAAAAACGCATTTCAAAAAAGTTATAAATTGATTTGCATTTTATTGAGTGAAGTATGTTTTTGACCCCTTCGCAAAACATGACTTAGTACTTGGTGGCAAAACCCTTGTTGACAATCAGAGGTGTACGACATTTCTTGTATTTGGCCACCAGGTTTGCACACATCTCAGGAGGGTTTTTGTTCCACCCCTCTTTGCAGATCCTCTCCAAGTCATTAAGGTTTTGAGGCTGACGTTTGGTAACTCAAACCTTCAGCTCCCTCCACATATTTTCTATGGGATTAAGGTCTGGAGACTGGCTAGGCCACTCCAGGACCTTAATGTGCTTCTTCTTGAGCCACTCCTTTGTTGCCTTGGCCGTGTGTTTTGGGTCATTGTCATGCTGGAATACCCATCCACGACCCATTTTCAATGCCCTGGCTGAGGAAAGGAGGTTCTCAAGGTTTGACGGTACATGGCCCTGTTCATCGTTCCTTTTGATGTCTTGAAGTTGTCTTGTCCCCTTAGCAAAAAAACACCCTCAAAGAATGTTTCCACCTCCATGATTGATGGTGGGGATGGTGTTCTTGGGGTCATAGGCAGCATTCCTCCTCCTCCAAACACTGCAAGTGGAGTTGATGCCAAAGAGCTTGATTTTGGTGTCACAACACTTTCACCGAGTTCACGGCGTAGTGTGTTACCAATTGTTTTCTTCGTGACTATGGTCCCAGCTGCCTTGAGATCATTGACAAGATATTCTTGTTTAGTTCTGAGCGGATACCGCACCGTTCTCATGATCATTGCAGGGAGCCCCAGACCGAGGGAGATTGACAGTTATTCCATTTTCGAATAATCGCACCAACTGTTGTCACCCTCTCACCAAGCTGCCCGGCGATGGTCTTGTAGTCAATTCCAGCCTTCTGTAGGTCTACAATCTTGTCCCTGACATCCTTGGACAGCTCTTTGGTCTTGGCCATGGTGGAGAGATTGGAATCTGATTAATTGATTGATTGCTTCTGTGGACAGATGTCTTTTATACAGGTAACAAGCTGAGATTAGGAGCACTCCCTTTTAGGGCCCTGTCACACATGCTGTCCGATCAGTTCCGCCTGTCTGTTTTCAGGCGGACCTGATTGAACACTCCATGCACCTCTATGGAGCGACGGATGACAGCTGTGACATGTCCTCTGACATCCCGCCCTATCCGATCCACCAAATCCAGAAGGATGGAAACCCTATTTTCCATCTGTCTATCGGATCAGTTGGAATCCGATAAAAACGGACAGGCGGATCCGTTTTCATCCGATCTCCCATAGAGGACAGCAGGGCTCTGACAGGTCCGTCCCTGCACAGTGAGCGGAGGCGGACCTGTCATCTGCCTGCCCAGCAGAGATCAACGGATTGATCCCTGCTGAGCAAGCAGAGTCCATCAAAGCGGACAGCCACGTGTGAAAGGAGTGCTCTAATCTCGGCTCGTTACCTGTATAAAAGACACCTGGGAGCCAGAAATCTTGCCGATTGATACTTATTTCACTCATTAAAATGTAAATCAATTAACAACTTTTTTGAAATGCGTTTTTCTGGATGTTTTTGTCATTATTCTGTCTCTGTTAAAATAAACCTACCGTTAAAATTATATACTGATCATTTCTTTGTCCGTCAACAAATGTACAAAATCGGCAGGGGATCAAATAATTTTTTGCCTCACTGTATGTAAATGGTGCTTTAAAAAATATATCATTTTTTTTTTTTTTTCTATTTTCAGACATTTCATATACAGTGTAAATATAGGAAACATTTAAAAAGATGTCAGCTTTGCTATTGGGGAACTGTATTATGCTAGGATCTGTATGGTCAGCATTTTATCATCTTTGCTTGCCATAATGCAATATAATACTTCTCTTGTGTAAAGGCTGTCCTACTAGGCTCACATTTCTGCAGAATTGACTGAAATTTGAGTTGTGGGTGCCCCCTGTTGGCAACCAATTGGCTCGAAAAATGGAGCTGCTCGGAAATTAGTTGGATGAATAGCGCCTGCACCTAATGAGATACAGGTACTGTTTTGGGTGTTCTGACAGCAACTGAAGCCTGCTGTCTGAATAAAATATCTTTGTTCAGCCCACATACTAAGGAAAATAAGTATATGGCAAGCCTAAAGTGGTTGTAAACCTCAGTCATGAAATCTGAACAAAGCACATGTATATCCATAGTGTTTACTTATCTCTCTCCAAAGCGCTAAGTATGGTTTCTCTCTGGTGCTTTGTTCCTCTGTTATCAGTATGAGTCACTTCTGACAAGTTTTTTCAACACATGAGATAAATTTGTGATGGGGGAGGGAGCTCAACACACAGCTTGTCTATTCAGAACACAGCTCTGTATTCTTGCTTCGCTCCTGTTTATGTGGAGGGGGCTGTGTGCCTTTCCTCCAATCACCTCTCACACACACTGTACCTGCAGCTCTCCGCCTCCTCCTCTGTGATACTAACAGATGGAGAAAGATTTTAACACGATTCTGCCCTTTTGACGAGCTGTAGGGAAGAGAAGGCTGCAGATAAACAAGTAAAAACCTATGTAGGAGGATTTATTTCATCTCTGTGGATCACCTGAGGCCAGTCACTTCCCTGGTTATATGTAAGGGTTTACAACCTCTTTTAAGGGGTTGTAAAGTCTTATGGTTTTTCACCTTAATTCATTCTATGCATTAAAGCGGTTGTATACCCCAAATTATTTTTTTTATAAAAACCTGCAAGACAAAGGCATAATGAGCTAGTATGACTAGCATACTAGCTCATTATAAATTACTTACCTTAGATCGAAGCCATCCTCATCTCCCCCTCCGGCCGCAGACATCTCTCCGGAAGGTTACTTCTAGGTATCGCCGTTCCGGCGCTGTGTTTGGCTGGAGCGGCAAAGACGTCACTCTGCGCATGCGCGCGGGAGATGTCAAAGCTGGCATTGCCGGTTTTATGAATGGCTATTCTCAGTGCGCCTGCGCCGGTGTCTACGGCGCGCATGCGCCGTAGACAGCGGTGCATTATTTGTGGCAAATATCTCCTAAACCATGTAGGTTTAGGAGATATTGCAAACACCTACAGGTAAGCCTTAATCTAGGCTTACCTGTAGGTAAAACATGTCACGGAGGGTATACAACCGCTTTAAGGTGAAAAACCGTTTATGCTGCAGCTGCCCCCTTTTTCTTACCTGAGCCTATCCGTTCCAGCGACAGGCACAAGCCCAGTAGCTCCAACCACTGTCTCTGTCCTCATTGGATAGATTGATAGCAACAAAAGCCATTGGCTTCCACTGCTGTCAATCAAATCCAGTGACACGGGAGCGGAGGACTGGGTCGAGTCCCACTGTCTGTGTCAATGGACGCTGCAGCGGGACTTGGGATCGTGCCCGCACAGGTGCCCCCATGGAAAGCAGCTCTCCATGGGGGCACCCGATAAAGGGCAGGGCACCCCAGAAGAGGATCAGGGCTGCTCTGTGCAAAAACCTTGCACAGAGCAGGTAAGCATTTCCTTTTTTTTTTTTTTTATAAAAAAAACTTGGAACCTTTGCAACCCCTTTAAGGCCTCATGCACACTGGGTGTTTTTCTGCCTCTAAACGCCTCTGAATGTCCATGCACACATAGGCATTTACAGGCATTTAGAGGCAGAGATAAAAAACGTCTGCCTGTGCGTTCAGGAGCAGCAGTGTTTTGGCGGAAAAAATGCTGCATGGGCCTAAATGCACTTTAGCGATGGGCACATTTATTGATTGAGCGTTCATTCACTTCAATGGGCCGAATCAATTCTTATTCTGGCCTGTGAAATTGGTGCCCAAGGACTTGACGCTTCTAAAGGATGCTGGAGAGCTGGCCAAATACCCAGTGTGCATGAGGCCTTAGAATCCCAATTCTTCTTTCTATCATATTCAAACTATATGCTGCCAGATCTACACCCAATTCATCCTGATGTTTAAGAACTCTCTCTAAGGATTGTTCTAAAACTACACTAGATGCATGCTGGGAAATATTGGCCGCTGCTGGTCTTATTTACTAAGAGGGTGTGAGCAGATTTGTATTGTGCCACCTGTTAAGGTGTATTGACGTGTTAGTAAGAATGGCTCATTTGACAATTTTATTGTTCATGAATAATATTTTATTGCAGTATCTTCTGTTGAAAAGATTTCAAAGTAACTAACCTTTTCATAAAACTCAAAGGAATCTTCCAGGTTTTAAAGGAAATGTATATTATCAATTTTTTTTTTATAATTAACAAATGTTATACTTGCCTTCTCTGTGTAATGGTTTTGCATAGAGCAGCTTCAATTCTCCTGTTTTTGGGTTCCCTGCCGGCGGTCCTGGCTCCTCCCCTTCGCCGAGTGCCCCCAATAGCAAGCCTTTTGTTGCTATGGGGGCACACGAGCAGGCTCACTCCCAAGCCTTGCTATGGGTGTTTTCTCTCTCTCTCTCTCTCTCTCTCTCTCTCTCTCTTTCTTTCTCTCTCCCCCCCCCCCCCCCTCGTTCTCTCCACATTGTCTCACTGGCTGTGTGATTGACAGCAGCAAGAGCTAGGGCTGGGCGATTTTCCCCCCCAAAAAAATCTGTGATTTTTTTATAAAAAACTCGATTTACGATTCGATTTTTTTTAAATTATATTAATTAAAGTGCATCAACAAACAAAATTGCAAAGGCAAACCCTTTCTCTAACTGTAAAGTCAGTGTGCAACAAAGATTGTTAAACATCCAAATTATTAATACTGTATTTGGATTTAGCTAATAAAACAACAAAAAAATCTTGTGGTTACTCTTAGTTGAATTGAACTGTGCCCGTGTCTCACTGTGTCCCGTGTCTCACTGTGTCCCGTGTCTCACTGTGTCCCGTGTCTCACTGTGTCCCGTGTCTCACTGTGTCCCGTGTCTCACTGTGTCCCGTGTCTCACTGTGTCCCGTGTCTCACTGTGTCCCGTGTCTCACTGTGTCCCGTGCCTCACTGTGTCCCGTGCCTCACTGTGTCCCATGCTTCAATCACTGTGCCCGTACCTGATGCAGATTTTCATGGGATACGGATTTTACTGCTACACCGGCGGCCATTCCAGTATTCAAAAGCCGCGCCCTCCTCCTCGTCTGTGATAGGCGGAACACTCAATTTCTCTTGTCATCCATGGACTGACACAGCGTGTCTTATACACCTTTACACGTGGGTTATGTCCCTGCTTGCAGGAGAAGACCTAGGCAGAATGTGAGATGTTATACATACATTCTAAACAGCCAGAGCTGAACAGCCCCGCCCAGGGGGCGGTCCCTCCAGACATAACCCTCCCACTGCAGTCAGCAGACCTCAGTTTTTTTCTGCCTAGCAGAAGGAGAAGACGTGGCTCTCTCAGGAGCCAGTCTCCTGACCTATTTTTATTCTTTTGGGAATTTTTTTCCTATTTTTTTTTTTTTTTTTGAGATCTTCTATCAACTGTCGGCTGGGCAACAGGTTGGGTACAAGATATCCTCGTAGTCTTCCCTGTCCGACCATCGAGCGTGCTGATCCTCGCCTTGTGTGCGTGAGACTCAGTTCACGACATGCCCCACGACTCCAGGGGTGGCCGGTGGGCTTCCAGCTCCGCGGTCCTCTCAAGATAGAACAGTCCGGCTGTATCTTTCGCGGTGGACCGGGCCGACAGCTACTCAGTACCGCACTGTGATAGTTCTGTCAGAAACACACCAGCGGGTCCCTCAGGGGACGGGTAAGTAGTCTCTCCTGGCTGCAGGTGAGTACATGCTGTGTGTTTCTTGTGTGGGGGGATTTCCCTGTCTCCCCCTGTGTTTTTAATGTCACTCTCTGTTCACTAGTGCTGGTGCTGTACTATGGGGGGTGCCTGGGGGCCATACTGTCCTGGGGGGGGGCTCATGCTGCTCTGCATTCACTGGGGCTGTTTTGTTTTTGGAGGTGAGGGGCCTGGGCGCCGTTCGGCGCCATGTTTTGTGTGTGTGCTGATTTTTACATTGGCGGCCATCTTGCCGGGGCCTGCCGGAGCACATTGCGGCGGCCATTTTCTTGTAGCCGCACGTCTTTTCTGGCACTAGTTTGGCCTCTAGCGCCGCTGGGAACGGCGCGAATCTCCTCACACTCTCTCCTCTCAGCTCACTCACGCTGAGCAGCGCGGCGCAGTGAGACAGAGCGGCGGAACCGAGCGGTCCTGGTCACGTTGGTGGGTTCCCTGGGCATTCCCCTACTTCAGTCAGCACGGCCTGTGGGTGGTCTGAGAGGGACATTATGGAGTCAGAGTCACCAGCTTCCCCTAACATGCCAGAGGCAGCAGCCAGTGCTCCAGCACCTGCGGTCCCTATGGACCAGTTGTCGGCAGTCCTGGAATCCTTTCTGACCAGGATGGAAGCTGTGTGTGAGCACAAGGGAGCAAAAAAGCGCCCTCTCCCCACTTTATCTCCACAAGGGGAGTGCTCTGCTTCAGATATGGGCCTAGTTATTGCTGCTCAGGACCCTAGCTCTGAATATTTGGATGGTTTTGAACAGGACATTCCTTGTGAGGAAGACTCCAGTTCTGAGTCAGTAAATGACAGGGCGCTTGTTAGTGAACTCATTGATGCTGTGAGGGACACTCTCAAGCTAGATGCTGCGACCGCAGAACCTCAGGCGGATACAGTCTCCTTTGGTTCTTTTAAGACCAAGCCGTCTAAAAAGGTTTTTCCATATGTACCTTTCTTTGACCAGCTCATTGACCAGGTCTGGGAAAAGCCGCAGAAGACTTTTATGGTCCCGCGGCGTTTGTCTATTAGATACCCCTTTGAAGACGCCCTGCTTAAAAAGTGGGCTTCTCCCCCGGTGGTCGACCCTCCAGTCGCCCGTTTAAACAAGGCCACCACTCTCCCGATGGAGGGGACTCCTGCGTTTAAGGACCCCACTGACAGGAGGTCAGAAGTGGTGAGTAGAGCCATGTTCGCCTTGTTGGGATCCGCCCTACGGCCCGTAGTAGCGGCGACCCTTGTGTCTCAGACACTCACGGAAAGGGCAAAAATTTTGCACCAAACTGTGCAGGAGTATAACCTTCCTCCAGACACTATTGCTCTGGCCCACCAGATGGTGCAGGGTCTGATATATGTGTGCGACGCCACGTTGGACGCGGCCCCTTTAATATCCAGGGCCTCTGTCTCGGCGGTGGTATTGCGTCGTCTCATCTGGTTGAAATGCTGGTCTGCTGACCTAGCCTCTAAGAAGCTCCTGACGGATCTACCTTTTAAGGGTGGTAGACTTTTTGGTGCTGCTCTGGATGACATCATCAAGGATGTCACGGGAGGTAAAAGCACTCTCCTTCCTCAAACTATCAAGGGTAAGGAGGCCCGACGTAAACCGGGTCCTTCCTTTCCAGCAAAAAAGGGTTTTTTTCGTCCGTCAGAGTCCACGGGTAAGCCATCCCAGACTGACAACAGTGCGGCTGGCGGGCACAAGCGCCCCTGGGTGCGTAAGCCGAACAAGCCGGCTCCCAAGCCCGCCTCCGCGTGAAGTCTTGCCCCCGCCCGTCTCTGGGGTGGGGGGACGACTTCGCAGGTTCACGGATCGGTGGACCTCCCGGATCTCCGACCGGTGGGTGTGCGAGGTGGTCACCTCAGGATACAGAATAGAGTTCCGCTCCTGGCCCCCAGACAGATTCTTTCCCTCAAATCTCCCTCTCCTTCCTGCCCGTCGGGCAGCCCTCTTGGGGGCTGTACAGGATTTGATCGGGTCCGGAGTAATTGTGCCGGTTCCGTCCCAGGAGAGGTTTCAGGGGTTCTACTCGAATCTGTTTGTTGTTCCAAAAAAGGACGGGGTTCGGCCGATCCTGGACCTCAAGGCCCTGAATGCCTTCGTGAAGGTGCAAAAATTCCGCATGGAATCCATTCGCACGGTGGTCGCTACACTCCGTCAAGGGGATTTTCTGGCATCCTTGGACATCAAGGACGCCTACTTGCATGTTCCGATCTGCGCAAGCCACCAGAAGTTTCTGCGCTTTGCGGTCGGCGAAGTCCACTATCAATTTGTGGCTCTTCCCTTCGGCCTGGCCTCGGCACCGAGGGTGTTCACCAAGGTGCTTGCTCCGGTCCTAGCTTTGCTGAGACAGCGAGGCATTGCTATCGTGGGCTATCTGGACGATTTCCTTCTAAGAGCAGACAGTGGCTCAGAATTGGAAGAAAGTGTGACTATCGTCAGTCAGACCCTCAGGGAGTTTGGGTGGCTCCTGAACGTTCAGAAGTCGGTTCTAGTCCCGACTCAGCGTCTGGAGTATCTAGGTCTGATTCTGGACTCCTTGGAAGCAAGAGTCTTCCTACCTCCAGACAAACTACTGACACTTCAGTCTGCAGTACGGGTGCTGACGTCCCGAAAATGGTCGTCAATCCGCTTTTGCATGAGAGTCCTGGGACTCATGGTGGCCTCCTTCGAGGCCGTTCCTTATGCCCAAGCGCACACCAGGGCTTTACAGAAAGAGATCTTGTCCACTTGGGACAAATCCCAGTTGTCCTTGGATCTTCAGATCCAGGTGAGTCACCTGGTCAGGGCGTCCCTGACGTGGTGGTTGAGGTCCCCGGCTCTTCGGTCCGGGAAGTCGTTCCTCCCCATCCAATGGACGGTGATCACGACGGACGCCAGCCTGACGGGCTGGGGGGGAGTCTGGGGAGTCCTGTCGGCCCAAGGGCTTTGGACTCCGGACGAAGCCCTCTTACCGATCAATGTACTGGAGATACGGGCAATCAGACTGTGCCTCTCCTCATGGTCGGAGAAACTACAGGGTCACTCCATCAGGATACAATCGGACAACGCCACAGCAGTGGCGTATGTCAACCATCAAGGGGGGACTCGGAGCTCAGCTGCGGCTTCTGAGGTCGCCCGCATCCTGAGGTGGGCCGAAAGAAGCGTGCCGGCTCTGTCGGCCGTCTACATTCTGGGCGTAGACAATTGGCAGGCGGACTATCTAAGTCGCCAGACGCTGGACCAGGGGGAGTGGTCCTTGCACCCGGAGGTCTTTCAACTCCTTTGCAGACGGTGGGGCACGCCGGATGTGGACCTGATGGCTTCTCGACTCAATCGCAAGGTGTCAAGGTTTGTGGCCAGATCCAGGGATCCCTGGGCGGATGCCTCGGATGCGTTGGTGGCCCCATGGGGTCAGTATCGCCTGATATACGTTTATCCTCCGCTGCAGTTGCTCCCTCGCCTGCTCCGCAGGGTAGCGACCGAGGGAATTCCGGTGATCCTCATTGCTCCGGATTGGCCTCGGCGTCACTGGTACGCCGATCTGGTACGTCTCGTCGCAGACGTTCCCTGGCGGTTACCGATACGGGGGGACCTTCTGTCTCAAGGTCCTATATTTCATCCTGCTTTACAGTCTCTGGTTTTAACGGCATGGTTATTGAAAGCCAGGTGCTGAGAGACCGAGGTCTCTCGGATTCGGTCATTTCGACCATGTTAAGGGCACGGAAGTCTTCCTCCAGAAGGATCTATCACCGTACTTGGAGAGCTTACATCGCCATGTGCGAAGAGCTGGACTGGCACCCACGAACGTATTCCGTTCCCAGAATCCTGCATTTTCTGCAGCGTGGCGTGACCCAAAAGCTCGCTTTGAGTACCATTAAGGGTCAGATTTCGGCCTTGGCCATCTTCTTTCAGCGACCGCTGGCGGGTCATCCCTTGGTTAGCACCTTTGTGCAGGGGGTTCGCCATGTGCTCCCCCCTGTCAAGCCTCCTCTCCCCCCGTGGGATCTGAATTTGGTGCTCTCGGTCCTCCAGGAACCTCCCTTTGAAAATATTAGAGATATTCCCCTCTTGACTTTGTCTCAGAAGGTGGCCTTCTTGGTGGCCATTACTTCCATTAGACGAGTGTCTGAATTGGCGGCCTTGTCCTGCAAGTCGCCCTTTTTGATCATCCATAAGGATAAGGCGGTGTTGCGTCCGCGACCTTCCTTTCTGCCAAAGGTGGTCTCGGCCTTCCACTTAAACGAGGACATTGTCCTCCCGTCCTTGTGTCCTCACCCATCGCATCCCAGAGAGTTTGCGCTACGCACTTTGGATGTGGTACGAGCCTTGCGGGTGTACCTGTCTGCTACTGCTTCTATTCGGAAGTCTGACTCACTATTTGTGGCTGTCTCTGATCCAAAACAGGGCCAAGCGGTTTCGTCTGCCACCATTTCTAGGTGGATCAGACAAACCGTCATTCAAGCTTATGCTCTCAAGGGGCGGGCGCCTCCCTTTCCGGTTACGGCACATTCCACCAGGGCAATTGGTGCTTCCTGGGCTTTCCGACATCAAGCGTCGGTTGCACAAGTGTGCAAGGCGGCGACCTGGTCGTCTGTTCATACCTTTTCTAAGTTTTATAAGGTTGATGTGGCTGCATCTTCGGATGCTTCCTTCGGCCGCAAGGTGTTGCAGGCCGCTGTTTGATGTTGCAACTCCTCCGTTGAGGAGCTCTGCCTTGTTTGGAGTGAAGTTTTTGGTTTTCCATTTATACTGCTCCCATCCCTCTTGACACTGCTTTGGGACATCCCACGTGTAAAGGTGTATAAGACACGCTGTGTCAGTCCATGGATGACAAGAGAAAATAGGATTTTTGTACTCACCGTAAAATCCGTTTCTCTGGCATCCATGGACTGACGCAGCACCCACCCTTCTTTTTAAGTTTGTACTGCTTTGTTACGAACTGAGGTCTGCTGACTGCAGTGGGAGGGTTATGTCTGGAGGGACCGCCCCCTGGGCGGGGCTGTTCAGCTCTGGCTGTTTAGAATGTATGTATAACATCTCACATTCTGCCTAGGTCTTCTCCTGCAAGCAGGGACATAACCCACGTGTAAAGGTGTATAAGACACGCTGTGTCAGTCCATGGATGCCAGAGAAACGGATTTTACGGTGAGTACAAAAATCCTATTTTCCCAGCATTCAGTGTTCCGCCTATCATGGACATCGGCTGATCCTCATAACACAGACGAGGATGAGCAGATGTCCGTGATAGGCTTAACACTGCCTGCTGTGAAATTGAGTGTTCCGCCTATCACAGATGACGAGGACTCGGGAGGCGCGGCTTTTGAACACTGCAATGGCCGCCGTCTGTCTGCATGACACGCTGATCAGGTAGGCAGACGGCGGCTTGCGGTTAGTTAGTGTTACATTACATCTACTCGCGGCGGCTGCGGCGAGTAGATGTAATTGGGGTAACGCCGCCCAGTGCCATTCCGGATACGCCCCCTGCAGCCCTGCTATGGAAAATTTGAAGGAAAAAAAAAAGTAAAAAAAAAAAAAAAAAATTAAAAAAAAAAAAAAAATCTTAAAAAATCGATTTCCTTCAAATCTGAATCGATTTGAACTCAAAACTCGATTCAAGATTAAAATCGATTTTTTTCCCAGCCCTAGCAAGAGCCATTGGCTTCTGCTGCTGTCTTTGGAGCCGCTGCTTTCATGTATACTGCTGGATCGAGATAAGGCTCAGATAAGTTTAGGGGGGGGGCGCGCTGCACCCAGAAGGTCTTTTACCTTAATGCATAGCACGCATTAAGATAAAAAAAATCTTTAGCCTTTAGAACCACTTTAAAGTGCTGATTTGGAAAAATGCCTTTTTTATTGCATTTTTTTTAAATTTTTAGCCTAGGGTTAGTTGATTAATATTTTCCAATGGGCACCACTACAAAGTATAATTTACGATATTTCTTAAAGGGTTTGTAAACCCTCGTTTAAAAAAATAACAAACATGTCATACACCTCCACTGGGCAGTTCGTTTTGCACACGATTGTCCTCTTCTGGGGTCCCCCCCGTCGGCGCTGGTAGCTCCTCCCCGCAATAGGTGTCCATGTTGGAGAAGCATTCTCCTTGGTGGACGCCCATGCGGGCACGCTCCTGAGTCCTGCTTCTGCGTGTATTCACACAGAAAGCGGGACTCGGCCCTGGCGCCTGCATCATTGGATTTGATTGACAGCAGCGGGAGCCAATGGCTGCGCTGCTATGAATCTATCCAATCAAGAGCTGAGACAACGGGCAGAGAGGAAGAGTGCTAAAGAGGCTAAACTTCCCTTCAGCCCTGATCCAATGCTGCATTGTTAGCCATTGGGGAACATGAGGCCAGTGGCAGCAAACAAACCCCCCCCAGCTCGCTTTCTGGCGGTTGGTCCAGCATCTACCCCATCTTGGTTACAGGTGGCGGGCAGCGACTCCTGTGACCTCGCCTCCATCACATCTACTCCCGTTTGTCTCCTCCCCTCCTCCTAGGCGTCCGATAGGATCGCCTGTCCTTTCAGCCAATCAGGTGACTGGTTTTAGGACCCGCTTCCTGATTGGCTGGGAGGAGAATCAGTGTTACAATAGCGAATATTCATCCGCTATTGTAACACACCTGGGTGGGCTCGGTTCGCATTCTCTGCACCCATTTTGAAGCCAATTGGAGACTCTTGCTCTAGTCGGGTGCTTCAAAACACCCCCCCCCCTATTGGAATCCATGCATCCGGCATCCTGCAAGAGGATGGGGGGGTGGCGCCCGTGCACCCTTAATGGATGGGCCGCCTCTAATGACACTCCCCTTCCTCACCATAATGCATTGATGGGATTCTGAGTGGCCAACCGCCAGGCCCAAGCTTTGTTTCATGGTGGGAAGCTTTTCTAATTCTGTGCAGCTTTCGACTTTCAGAAGGTCAAATTTGCAGAGAAATTTAAGGGCACCGTGGTGGTAGAGTAGGCAGACGGAGAAGCATAAGAAAACCTAATATTCTGACTGGTATTGGCAAAGTACATGTTTGCTTTAGTGTAAATCTTATGAGTAAGTGTTGATGCTTTGAAACCTTCTTTCTATGTGTAGATATGAGCACAGCCTTACCTGCTCATTACATATACTGTACAGGCTCTGCTCCCATCTGTTTACTAGCACTACACAATGACTGTGATCACCACTTCTCTGTCTCAGGGATGGTCTATGGGTCACATCTAAGATGACTGCAAATAGTTTACATTTAAAAAAAAATTGGGGTACACAGCTCAATCTGACTGTTTGGAGCTCTCGTGTTTGTAGATGGCCCCCAAGAAAACCTGTCCTGGTTACTTTTATACCCTCCAATAGGTTTTAAGCTTACCGTAACGCTTGTGGCTGACCGTAGTTTGCCAGATATCTCCCTGGGAGTAGTGAGCAGGAAGATTGCTGCCTCTTTCATTGCTCCAGTCTAGTAAGCACTTCATGGTGCATTGATTATACAAACATACTTGTGTATGTGTGTGCTTTTCATGCTTCTCTCTTCTCCGCAGAAGGGTCAAGGATGGGTGGTAAAAATTTTGTAAACAGTTAGAGTCTGCAATGGCCAAATGCACCTGACTCTATCGCAAGCAATGCTTGAACCAAAAACATTGCTTCTAAAAAAAAAAAAAAAAAAAGTTAAAGCTGTTTCTCTCAATAACTTAAAGGGGTTGTAAAGGTTCGTTTTTTATTTTCTAAATAGGTTCCTTTAAGCTAGTGCATTGTTGGTTCACTTACCTTTTCCTTTAATTTACCTTCTAAATGTTTGTTTTCTTTGTCTGAATTTCTCACTTCCTGTTTCTCCTCACTAAACTTCACACCATCATCCGAGTGGTGTGGAGTCATCCAGAACAGCTTACTGAACAGCTTACTGAGGAGGAACAGGAAGTGAGAAATTCAGACAAAGAAAACAAAGAAAAAAAATATTTAGAAGGGAAATCGAAGGAAAAGGTAAGTGAACCAACAATGCACTAGCTTAAAGGAACCTATTTAGAAAATAAAAAACGAACCTTTACAACCCCTTTAAAGCTAATCAGATTCCCTTTAAGCAGACTTTACATGAAAATGCAAGATTATTTTCTTTTATCGTACCCCATCATACATTGGTATATACAGTATCTCACAAAAGTGAGTACACCCCTTACATATTTGTAAATATTTTATTATCTTTTCCTACAACAACACTGAAGAAATTACACTTTGCTATAATGTAAAGTACCGTATATACTCGAGTATAAGCCGACCCGAATATAAGCCAAGGCACCTAATTTTACCACAAAAAACTGGGAAAACGTATTGACTCGAATATAAGCCTAGGGTGGCCATCTGCATGCCTCACTGTGCCCATGCCTCACTGTGCCCATGCCTCACTGTGCCCATGCCTCACTGTGCCCATGCCTCACTGTGTCCATGACTAGACTGACGTTTAACATGGAAGTCTATGGAAGGGGTGCCCGGCTTTGAAAAATCGGTGCTCCCCGGCCGTAGGTCCTCCGGACAATAAACTTTGCACACTTGTAGAGGAAGAGGGGGGCTACATGTGTGCCAAGTTTGGGATCCAGAGAACCTACGACTGGCCGGTACCGGGTCCCCAAAGTCTGGGAGATCAGCCCCAAAAAGTCTCGAGTATAAGCCGAGGGGGGCATTTTCAGCACAAAAAAAGTGCTGAAAGACTCGGCTTATACTCGAGTATATACGGTAGTGAATGTACAGCTTGTATAACAGTGTAAATTTGCTCTCCCTTCAAAATAACTTAACACAGCCATTAATGTCTAAACCGCTGGCAACAAAAGTGAGTACACCCCTAAGTGAAAATGTCCAAATAGGGCCCAATTAGCCATTTCCCCTCCCCGGTGTCATGTGACTCGTTAGTGTTACAAGGTCTCAGGTGTGAATGGGAAGCAGGTGTGTTATATTTGGTGTTTATCGCTCTCACTCTCTCATACTGGTCACTGGAAGTTCAACATGGCACCTCATGGCAAAGAACTCTCTGAAGATCTGAAAAAAAGAATTGTTGCTCTACATGAAGATGGTCTACGCTATAAGAAGATTGCCAAGACCCTGAAACTGAGCTGCAGCCCGGTGGCCAAGACCATTCAGCGATTTAACAGGACAGGTTCCACTCAGAACAGGCCTCGCCATGGTCGACCAAAGAAGTTGAGTGCACGTGCTCAGCGTCATATCCAGAGGTTGTCTTCGAGAAATAGATGTATGAGTGCTGCCAGCATTGCTGCAGAGGTTGAAGGGGTGGGGAGTCAGCCTGTCAGTGCTCAGACCATACGCCACACACTGAATCAAATTGGTCTGCATGGCTGTCGTCCCAGAAGGAAGCGTCTTCTAAAGATGATGCACAAGAAAGCTCCCAAACGGTTTGCTGAAGACAAGCAGACTAAGTAAATGGATTACTTGAACCATGTCCTGTGGTCTGATGAGACCAAGAAACTTTTTTGGTTCAGATAGTGTCAAGCATGTGTGGCGGCAACCAGGTAAGGAGTACAAAGACAAGTGTGTCTTGCCTATAGTCAAGCATGGTGGTGGGACTGTCATGGTCTGGGGCTGCATGAGTGCTGCCGACACTGGGGAGCTACAGTTCATTGAGGGAACCATGAATGCCAACATGTACTGAAGCAGAGCATGATTCCCCTCAGAGACTGGTCCGCAGGGCAGTATTTCAACATAATGACCCCAATCACACCTCCAAGACGACCATTGCCTTACTAAAGAAGCTGAGGGTAAAGGTGATGGACTGGCCAAGCATGTCTCCAGACCTAAACCTTATTGAGCATCTGTGGGGCATCCTCAAAATGGAAGATGGAGGAGCGCAAGGTCTCTAACATCCCCCAGCTCCGTGATGTTGTCATGGAGTAGTGGAAGAGGATTCCAGTGGCAACCGAAGCTCTGGTGAACTCCATGCCCAAGAGGGTTAAGGCAGTGCTGGAAAATGGTGGCCGCCCAAAATATTGACACTTCTTCAGTGTTGTCACATGAAAAGATTATAATAAAAAATTTACAAAAATGTGAGGGTTGTACTCGCTTTTGTGAGATACTTTGTGTGTGTGTGTAACATTATGTGTGTGTGTGTGTATGTGTGTGTGTGTGTGTGTGTATATATATATATATATATATATATATATTTATTGTGTATACTCCTACCTCGGCTTTTGTTGATCTTGCCTATGTGAAGGGAACGTCATAGGACCTTCCCTCAGAGTTAGGGTAACCCTCGTAGGGATGGCCTTACTGGTAATGGTTTGCATTAATGCAGCTATACTTCCTGAGAGGCACACATTTCTGCAAATGCTTTGCGTACATT
Source organism: Rana muscosa (assembly GCA_029206835.1). NCBI lineage: Eukaryota > Metazoa > Chordata > Amphibia > Anura > Ranidae > Rana > Rana muscosa. Next base: position 1,104,351,706 of record CM055116.1, read on the forward strand.
AAAATCACTGTCCTATTATGACACTTTCTTCCTATGTATTCTAATTGTGGTTATCATCAATGGAGTTCCATTAGCAGAAATGGCATTTCTTGCCTGGTATTTACCCTGTTTACAACATTTAATTACTGCCTGTGATGTACGCTTTGAAAAAGTGTAGCCCACACATTCACACAAAACTTCTGCATTTCTATTATATTAATATGCCAGATAAATATGTACAACTGGGCACGTATCATGAAAACATGGTTCAGTCACTTCCCAGGAGCTCAGTCCAGAGGACCTGGTTCAGGACCTCTGCTTTATTCTAGACACTTTAGCCTGTAGAGTATTCCTGCACAGCAACCATTTTGGTTTTCTTCAGTACTAAGCACTGCCTACTTGTGTGCTCACCCATGTACCAAGGTGTCACCTGAAAACTGTCCACCTGTGTGAAGCCCATCTGTGTCCTACCTGTATTATCATAGATACCTTGCTTCCAGATCTTACTTCGTCCAGCCATTCGCTGACTCATCCCTATGAGACTTGTTATTTTTGACTTCACGAATACCAGCAGTATACTGAAATATCTCATCACTAGTGACAGTGCCATTGTCCCTTATTGCATGCATTTAACATTTTAGCACCATCAATTTTCTTTCAAGTATACCCCTGAGGAGTCTTGGTGATGAACTTTAAAGGCGCCAGCACTGGACCTTTCTATTCAGCTTACCTGAAAAGATGGGCATTGGTTGCCTGCAAGTTTTGTACAAGTCGTCCCTTTTCGGACAATAATGTACATTCATTTTTGTAATTTTGTTGTAAAGAGTAGGGCTGTAAATATGGTTATGATGCTTTCATGTGTCTGATAACATGAGAACTACATAAATGTACACTAAAGAGCTCACAGCCAATTTTGGCATAGACGTTTCTGAAGGGAATAATGTACATTATGTATTGCCTGCAAAAGTGATGGAGTTGCTGTAAGTGTCAGTGAATGTTGAAAACCCAGGATTGGTTGGTCACTTTCATTTTTTAGCTAGTATTACAGGTAATGCTCATAGCTTTCCATTGTGCATTTGTGAGGTAAAAACACATTTTGGTGGTTGGGTGTTGCGTAAGCATAACGAGGTGTTTGATGGAGATGAATCGCCATAGAAATGGGAGATCAGGAAGTAAATTATTTTACACACCAGCATCTAAAAAGTCCGTAGGTGGCCTTTTTAGCGATGTACTGTTTTTTTTTTATTTTTTTTTAGATATGTAACTTCTAGGTGATGGGCCCCCTTATTTATTTATTTTGCACTAGTCCGATTCTCTGCCTTTCAGGAGGCTCAGCAGCCCACTAAAATGATCTGCATGAATGTGAACCTAGGCTAAAATGTTTAATTAAAGAAATGTAGCTTTGGAAACGAACACAGTTGTATGCTTTGAAGAATTGAGGATACCTTTTAGGCTGGGTTCACACCATCACCGCATCCGTCTCACAGCAGGGGTCCGGTGCATCCTGGTTCACCGTTTTGGGTCGGATTTCAGGCTGAACTCAGACCCGAAACGGACCAAAAGACGCACCAGACCTGCTGCGGCGATATGTGAACCGGCTCCGTAGAGAGCCGGTCAAAATCTCCTGCTATTGCGAATTGGATGCGGAGAAAACACATCCAATTCACAATGGTGTGAACCCAGCCTTAATTATTATTATTATACAGGATTTATATAGCGCCAACAGTTTACGCAGCACTTTACAATATAAAAGGGAGACAATCCAGTTGTAATACAATAAAATACAAAAGGATTAAGAGGGCCCTGCTCAGAAGAGCTTACAATCTAATAGGGTGGGGCAGGTGGTACAAAAGGTTGTAACTGTGAGGAATGAGCTGGTGGAAGTGGTAAAAGATTAATTGGAGACGTGATAGGCTTCCCTGAAGAGCTGAGTTTTCAGGGATCGCTTGAAGGTAGCAAGAGTAGGGAATAGCCGGACAGGTTGAGGTAGTGAGTTCCAGAGGATGGGAGAGGCTCTGGAGAAATCCTGGAGACAAGCATGGGAGGAGGAGACGAGAGAGCTTGACAGTAGGAGGTCTTTAAAAGAGTGGAGAGGACGGTTTGGGATAATGTCAGCTTGTCTGAATGTGAGAACTATACACTGAATCACAAGTGTGAGCCTTGTTGTGTGTGGTCTGTTTTTTTATTATTTTTTTTATTTTTATTTTTTTTCATATAGAACAAGCTGCTAGTGATTATCCACATGTAAATCTTTAATTGCGCAGGAGGATTAACGCCGGCAATCTAAATATTTGCAGCTACTTAGCCATTTTTAAGCTCTACCTCACAAAGTCGTGTTGCAGATTATGGATAACCTGAAGCTCATGCCTTCACCTGGAGAGGCCTGTTTAGTACATACTGTATGAAGCATATTTCCTATCATCATTCATATTTTTATTTTTTTTAAGATCTCTTACATCTGGGCTTCACTGTAACGAGCAAAAGTATTTCTACCTAGAAGCCACATGCCAATCGGGCAAGGAAAATCATTGAACAGGCTCAGAATTGTAGTCTTTATATATTAGTAATTGACATAATAAACCAGAATATGCTAAAGAAAAAAATGAATGTTAGGAAAAGTCACATTGGCTTTGGGGGCTGAAAATTGAAACCCTGTTTTTGCAAAAATCAAGGACTTTATATATGTAAAAATATGTACAGCTTGTAAGCTATGCTGATCCACCTTTGAATGACTTTTGCTATACCATGTAATCGTACCAGTGCATAGATCCAAGAGTTAAAAAAAAAAAAAAATCCTTTTTTTTTTTTTTTTGGCTGACGGCTTCCGAACATAGAATAACACCATGGTTTGGCAGCTGATAGACAAAATAATTACTCCAGCCGACCCAGAAAGGAGGCCTGAAGTAATTGTATCCAGACAGACTTGCTGCACACAGGCACACTGTGCAGCTGAGCACACCCAATTTCTGAATGGAAAGTACATTTTTACTCAGAGTTTCACCTCTGCTGCTTAGAGATTGCTAGAGTGCTGTTGTATGAGAGGGGAAGCAATAAAGACCTTACAACAACCGCTATGGTCAGGTTCTGTTACATCGGGAATCAAAAGGAATAGTATGGATCAATTCAAGTAGCAATTGGAGTGGAGTCGAGTTTTCCTTTTTGGACGCTCACATATTTATTTTTATTTCCCAAACCCCTTGATATATAAGTAACTTTATTTAACGCACCGGTTAGGACACACAGCAGATGTCCTTCTGGGATTCCCTTTTGAGATCCTATAACAACGTATGCACTGGTGGTCATTGCAGGCAGTGCTTTTATAGCTCACAGTATTTGTGCATGAGCAGTTACTGGCAACTGAGAGACAAGCAGAACCAGTCATTTTATTGGGTTTCAAATATTATAAAAATATATATATATATATATATATATATACACGCACGCACGTCTGTATATGTATGTGTGTGTGTGAGATATACATATACATATATATATATATATATATATTTATTTATTTTTATGAAACTCGTTTGAGTATTTGCAAACAAAAGTACATTCACAAATAACCATTCTGAAGACAGGAAAATACATCCAAAGTGTCCGTCGGAAAATAAGCGGTTACCGCGAACGAATGTAGACAAGAAGCATTTGCATCTATTGTGAATGTGTCCAAACCTTTCTGAAAAGTAACTGATAGCATATCGTCCGTTAGCCCAAACCGAGCTGTAAGTCACACAATAGCAGAAACACTACTGGATAAGTGATTTGTCACGCCGGCATCCCCATTTTTAAACACCAGCAGGACAACGCAATTCACTCCTGCTTAGAGCGGCACTACAAGACATGCAGGTCACAGTAAATCACCCAAGGTTTCAACCTATAAAAAAAAGAAAACGGGTCATTGTGCTCAAAATTATTGTAATTGTAACAGAATTTGTGCCTAATAAAAAAAGAAAAAAAATTGTGTCCCGCTTATGATGGTTGCACCGCACCGTGAGGTGGTAGAATATTAAATACGGCTAGCACGACCGTACAAAAAACAAATAATGGGGCTATGGTGTTGAATCCCCTATTAAGCAAAGAAGAGAATCTGCCATGTCCTGGGTGTTAAGCCAAGGGTTTCCAGATAAATTTTTAGTTTATCTTGGGGAATCAATACTTTTTCACTCTGATGCCGCGTACACACGACCGTTTTTAATGTCATTGAAAAAAACGTCATTTTTCTCAACGTGATTTTTCGTGTTAACTCTCAAGCCTGCCTTGCCTACACACTATCGTGGAAAAAAAATGCTCGAGTAAAGCGTGGTGATGTACAACACGTACGACGGCACTATAAGGCTCCATGTACACAGAAGCTGATAAACTGCAGTTTATTGGCGTTTTGGCGTTTTTTTTAAAAAGCCCATTAACTGCACTCTGTTAGCCTATGTGTTCATGTACACATAAAGTTTTTTAGCTTTAATGAGCAGTGGAGTTAATGGGCTTTTTTCTGAAAGCAAGAAATTTGCGTTCAAAGTGCAGTTTTTCGTCAGAAAAAAACGCAAAAAATGCAAAACGCCGTAAAGCGCTCATAAACGCTCAAAAACTCTGTCCGCGAGACTTTTTTTGCGGTTTTTGGTCCATTGAACAAAAAAAAAAAGCTAAAAAACGCTACACTGAAAAACGCTAATAAAAGCTAGTAAAAAAACCGCTGATAAAAGCTAGCTTTTTCTGCTGCTTTAAAAATGAAAATTTTTGAGCTTCTGTGTACATGGAGCCTAAAGGGGAAGTTCCATTTGGATGGCGCCACCCTTCATGTTAGTAAAGTTTGTTGAGCGACGATTCACGCTTTTCAGCCTCGTGCTTTTCAGTCCGTTACAGCGTGACGAATGTGCGATCTCCATTACGAAAGCTAGTTTAACCAGAACGAGCGCTCCCATCTAAGACTTGATTAAGAGCATGCGCATTTTTTTTTCACGCCGTTAAAGCCCACACACGGACGTTTTTCATGACGAGAAAAACGGCGATGTAAAAAACTTGAAAAATTAGAGCATGTTCCAATTTTTCTCGCCGTGATTCTCTGCATTTTTCTCAACAGGAAAACTGCTGGAAAGCCCACACACGATCATTTTTAATGACCAATTTAAAAAATTTTATTTTTCTCGTCATTAAAAACGGTCGTGTGTACGCGGCATTAGCCACAGATTGGACATTTTCAATTTACTATTTTTAAAAATAAAAATACTAGTGAATAAGGCAAACGGGAGTTTCCCTGTCAATGCCAGCACAAGACACGCGCATTCCCTTTATGCAAACATCGTAATCTCAATAGATGCAGATGAGTAGAATACTTTAAGTTTTATAGACATTTGTAAAGCATTAGCAGCTATTAACGTGAACCGGTCACCTAATACAAATTGGTTAAATAATTTAAGCCTTTCAAATCCTGCACTTGCCTTTTGAGATCTAAGCAAATTTCCTCTTTCCCCAGGGAGACTCACTGCCCTCTGACCACCACATTATCCTGAAATCTGATTTTTGCCACCCCAACCCCCCAAAATCCAACAGGCTGGTTGGTACCCAAGTTGATTGAGCAATTAGCCTGCCCATACATGGTTTGAATCTCAGCCTGTTCCTACTGAACCATCCGAGATTCAAACTGTCTGTGGCCGGCTTAACTCCACTTTTGTTGATAAAAAAAACATTCCCCTCTGGTTAATGTATGTACATTGTAGGGATTTTAACAAACTTTGTTAGATTCCTTCCTTTTGTTATTCCGAAGGAATAGCTGTTTGTGTCCATGTGCAAAGTGAATCTATATGAGAGTGGTTTTATAATTATGTTGCCCCCGCAGGGCTCTGAGAAAAGTGGCAGGGTCTGCATCCCTTTAGACTTCATTGAAAGTATCTCACAAAAAATTACATTTCTCTTATCGTCCATGGACTGACACAGCTCTCATACTGTTTATGTGTGGGTATATGTTCCTGCTTGCAGGAGAAGTCCTAGGCAGAATGTTAGAAACATTCTAGAACAAAACCAGAGCTGAACAGCCCCGCCCAGGGGAGCGGTCCCTCCGGACATTACCCTCCCACTTGCAGCTAGCAGCCTCAGTTTTTTTCTACCTAGCAGATGGAGAAGACGTGGCTCTCTCAGGAGCCAGTCTCCTGGAAGATTTTACTTTTAACTTTTGTTCCTTTGGGAATTTTATTATTTTATTTTTGAGACCTTCAATCAACTGTCGGCTGGGCAACAGGTTGGGTACACTGGTATCCTCATAGTCTTCCCTGTCCGACCATCGAGCGTGCTGATCCTCGCCTTGTGTGTGTGAGACTCAGTTCACGACATGCCCCATGACTCCAGGGGTGGCCGGGTTGCTTTTATGCTCCCGGGGTCCTCTCAAGATTGAACAGTACCTGTCTTTATCTTTCGCGGTGGACCGGTCCGACAGCTACGCAGTACTACTCTGTGATAGGTCTGTCTGAAACAAGCCAGTGTGTCCCTCTCGGACGGGGAAGTAGTCTCTCCTGCTGCAGGTGAGTAGATGCTGGCGGTGTTTCTTTATATGAGGGGTTTATCCCTGTCTCCCCCCCTGTTATGCTGCTCTCTGCACCCTGTACTGGTGCTTTGCGGGGGTGCTTGGGGGTCACTCTGGCCTGGCTGGGGGCGCTCAGGTCTGTTTTAGTGGAACTGGGAGAGGAGCAGTGTTCTGGTATGTGTGTGTTTTATTACTGTGTGCGCCATTAGCGCTGAGGTGATTTGAAAACCGCGCTCGGCGGGCATCTTTCCGTGGATCACTGGCGCAGTAATGCATGCGGCCGGCGGCCATTTTCTTGAAGCCGCGGCGCTTTTAGTTTCGTTTTCGGCCTCTATCGGCGCTGCTGACGGCGCGAATCTCACTCTCCTCACACTCTCCTCACAGGATCTGAGCGGTCCTTACAAGGGTTGGTGAGTCCTCTGGGTATCCCCTCCTCAGCGCAGCCAGTGGGTGGACTGTACTATTCACTGTAATAGGTGTATAGGGTCTCAGAGGGTGGCAGTATGGAGTCTGGTTCAGCTGCTTCTCCACACTGCCTGAGGCAACTGGCAGTGCTCCTGCACCTGCGGTCCCTAGCGACTAGTTGTCGGCAGTCCTGGAATCATCCTTGTCAGGATGGAAGCGGTGTGAGAGCGCAAGGGAGCTGTAAAGCGCCCCCTCCCCACATATTCTTCTGTAGGGGAGTGCTCTGTCTCAGATATGAGCCTAGCTACTGCTGCTCAGGACCCTAGCTCTGAGGATTTTCATGTTTTTGAACAGGATATTCCCTGTGAGGAAGACCCCAGTTCTGAATAACTGACAGGGTGCTTGTAAGTGAACTCATTGATGCTGTGAAGGACACTGTCAAGCTTAATGTTGAGCCTGAGGAACCTCAGGTGGAGGCTGTCTCCTTTTGGTTTCTGTAAAGCCGTTTATTCAAAAAAGGTTTTTCCATATGTGCCTTTTTTTTGATACATTCATTGACCAAGTCTGGGATAAGCCGCCGAAGACTTTGACGGTCCGCTGCGCCTAGCCATGAGGGACCCCTTGAGGAGGACCTGGTTAAGAAGTGGGCTCTCCCCCCAGTGGTCAACCCCCCGGTCGCCCGTTTGAATAAGGCTACCACTCTCCCAATGGAAGGGACTCCTGCATTTAAGGATCCCACTGACAGGAGGTCAGAAGTGGTGAGTAGAACTGTGTTTACCTTATTGAGGTCTGCCTTATGCCCTATAGTGGCGGTGACACTTGTGTCTCAAGACGCTCACAGGTTGAGAAAAGATTTTGCACCAGACAGTACAGGTGCATACTTTCCCTCCTGAGACCATTTCCCTGGCTCACCAACTTGTGCAGGGTTTAGTCTCTGTGTGCGAGGCCACTTGGATGCGGCCCCTTTAATATCTGGGGCCTCTATCTATGCTGTGGTGCTGCATCGCTTTATCTGGCTGAAATGCTGGTCGGCCGACCTAGCTTCCAAATAGCTCCTGGCTGACTTGCCCTTTAAGGGCGGTAGACTATTTGGGCCACCCTGGATGACATTATTGTGGATGTCACAGGGGGTAAGAGCACTTTCCTTCCTCAGTCTGTTAAGGAAGAAGAGCCCCACCATAGGCCGGGCCCTTCCTTTCTGGCAAAGACGAAGGAGTTTTTCGTCAGTCAGAATTCACGGGGAAGCCCGCCCAGACTGAAAAAAGTGTGGCTGGTGGACATAAGCGCCCCTGGGTGCGTAAGCCTACCAAGCTAGCTCCCAAGCCGCCGCCGCATGAAGTCTTGCCCCTGGCCCGACTCTGGGGCGGATGTCCTTGCTGGTTCACGGTTCAGTGGACCTCCCGGATCTCCGACCGGTGGGTGTGCGAGGTGGTCACCTCAGGATTCAGGATAGAGTCCCGTTCCTGACCCCAGATTGATTCTTTCCCTCAATTCTCCCTCTCCTTCCTGCCCGTCGGGCGGCCCTCTTAGGGGCCGTACAGGATGATCAGGTCCGGAGTGATTGTGCCGGTTCCGTCACAGGAGAGTTTTCAGGTTTTCTGCTCAAATTTGTTTGTAGTCCCAAAAGAGGGACGGGGTTTGGCCAATCCTGGGCCTTAAGGCCTGAATGCCTTGGTACTGGGGAAAAAGTTCCGCTCTCCACCAAGGTTTTTTTTCTGCCATCCTTTGACATCAAGGACGCCTACTTGCATGTTCCGATCTGCACAAGTCACTAGTAGTTTCTGCGCTTTGCGATCGGCGAAGTCCACTATCAATTTGTGGCTCTTCCCTTCGGCCTAGCCTCGGCACCAAAGGTTTTTTACCAAGGTGCTTGCTCCGATTCTAGCTTTGCTGAGACAGCGAGGCATTGCTATCGTGGGCTATCTGGACGATCTTCTTCTAAGAGCAGACAATGGCTCAAAATTAGAAGAAGTGTGACTATTGTCAGTCAGACCCTTAGGGACTTCGGGTGACTCCCGAACATTCAAAAGTTGGTCCTGGTCCCGGCTCAGCATTTGGAGCATCTCCGTCTCATCCTGGACTCCATGGAGGCGTAGGTATTCCTAACCCTGAAGAAGTTACTGACTTTTCAGCCTGTAGTGCAGGTCCTGACTTCTCGGAAATGGTCGTCAACCCGTTTTTTGCATGAGAGTCCTGGGACTCAGGAGGGCCTCATTCGAGGCTGTTCCGTATGCCTAATCACGCACACGGGCATTACAGTAAGAAATCATGTCCACTTGGGACAAATCCCTGTTGTCCTTGGATCTTCAGATCCAAATGAGTCACCCACTCAGGGCGTCCCTGGCGTGGGGTTGGGGTCCCCGGCTCTTCGGTCCGGGAAGTTGTTTCTCCCCATCCAGTGGGAGGTGTTCATGACGGACTCCAGCCTGACGGGCTGGGGTGGAGTCTGGGGAGTCCTGTCAGCCCCAGGGCTTTGGACTCCGGACGAAGCCCGTTTACTGATCAATGTTCTGGAAATACGGGCAATCAGACTATGCCTCCCCACGTGGTCTCTATCGGCCATCTACATTCAAGCATAGACAATTGGCAGGCGGACTATCGGAGTCGCCAGACGCTGGACCAGGAAGAGTGGTCCTTACACCTGGAGGTTTTTCAAAATCTGTGCCGGCGGTGGGGCATGCCGGATGTGGACCTGAGGGCCTCGCGACTCAATCGTAAGGTGGCAAGGCTTATGGCCAGGTCCAGGGATCCTTGTGTGGATGCCTCGGATCCGTTGGTGTCCCCATGGGGTCATTATCACCTGATATCCGTTATCCTCGGCTGCAGCTGCTTTCTCGCCTGCTGCGCAGGGTTGTGGCCGCGGGGATTCCGGTGATCCTCTTTGCGCCGGGTGGGTCTCTGCGTCATTGGTACGCTGATCTGGTACGTCTCATCGCAGACGTTCCTTGGCGGTTGCCAATAAGGAAGGACCTTCTGTTTCAGGGTCCTATTTTTCATCCTGTTTTACAGTCTCTGGCTTAACGGCATAGCTATTGGAAGCCAGGTGCTGAGAGTCCGAGGTCTCTCGGATTCGGTCATTTCGACCATGTTCAGGGCACGGAAGTCTTCCGCTAGAAAGATGCATCACCGTACCTGGGAAGCTTACATCGCTATGTGGGAAGCTTACATCGCTATGTGCGAAGAGCTGGACTAGGGTCCACGGACGTATTCCGTCCCCAAGTATCCTGCGGTCCTTGCAGCATGGTGTGACCCAAATGCTTGCTTTGAGTGCCATTGGGGGTCAGTTTTCGGCCTTGGCCATCTTCCTTCGGCAACCGCTAGTGGGTCATTCCTTGGTAGCACCATTGTGCAGGGGGTTCGCCATGTTCTCCCTGCTATTAAACCTCCTCTCCCTCCTCGGGATTTGAATTTGGTGCTCTCGGTTCTCCAGGAACCTCATTTTGAAAATATCAGAGATATTCCCCTCTTGACCTTGTCTCAAGAGGTGGCCTTCTTAGTGGCCATTGCTTCTTCAGATGGGTGTTTGAGTTGGCGGCATTGTCTTGCAAACCGCCTTACTTGGTCATCCATAAGGTGGTGTTGCGTCCGCGACCTTCCTTTTGCAAAGGGTGGTCTCGGCTTTTCACCTACATGTGGACATTGTTCTCCCGTCCTTGTGTCCTCACCCATTGCATTCCAGAGGGTTTGCGCTTCACACATTTTATGTGGTATGTGATGTGACTCGCTAATTGTGTCTGTCTCTGGTCCGAAACAGGTCCGAGCGGTGTCGTCTGCCACCTTTTCTAGATGGATCAGACAGACTGTTATACAGGCCTATGCCATTAAGGGGGTGGCCCCTCCTTTTCCGCTTACGGCGCATGCCACCAGGGCAATTGGTGCTTCCTGGGCTTTCCGACATCCAGCGTCTGTTGCACAAGTGTGCAAGGCGGCGACCTGGTCGTCCGTTCATGCCTTTTCAAAATTCTATAAGGTTGATGTGGCTGCATCTTCGGATGCTTCCTTCGGCCGCAAAGTGTTGCAGGCCGCTGCTTAATGTTGCAACTCCTCCGTTGAGGAGCTCTGCTGGTTTGGAGCAAAGTTTTGGTTGTTCCTTTACTATTTGCTCCCACCCTTTTCTTATACTGGTTTGGGACGTCCCACACGTAAACAGTAATGAGAGCTGTGTCAGTCCATGGACGATAAGAGAAAATAGGATTTTTGTACTCACCGTAAAATCAGTTTCTCTGACGTCCATGGACTGACACACCACCCACCCTTCCTTTTTAAGGTTTGTACTGCTTTGTTACGAACTGAGGCTGCTAACTGCAAGTGGGAGGGTAATGTCCGGAGGGACCGCCCCCTGGGCGGGGCTGTTCAGCTCTGGTTTTGTTCTAGAATGTTTCTAACATTCTGCCTAGGTCTTCTCCTGCAAGCAGGGACATATACCCACACGTAATCAGTATGAGAGCTGTGTCAGTCCATGGACGTCAGATAAACGGATTTTACAGTGAGTACAAAAATCCTATTTTTTGTTGCAGAGGATGCTCAAAATCGGACTTGTATCTTAGTGCAGACTTCTGGGAAAATTTGTAAGCCTCCAGGTTGCCATATTACCATGCCATATTACATTGCATTTTACAGAAAGTTACAGAGCTCCAGATTGAAAAGAAAAGGTAATTTTTAATAACATTCAATTAAAATATGACTTTGTATATGCTATATTATTATATAGTGGAGTTACCCTTTAAATTCTAAAAGTAAGACTAGTATATGTTTGAATGGGAGATTAGAGCAAACTCGGAAACTTGCTCTGAATGTGCAAAACACGTTTTGCTTTTGAGGCAGCATTCACACATAAATCCCAACTCCAGCTTTTAGAGCATTTCCTTATAACTGCTTTCCCCCCATGTCCATAGCTAGGGCTGCCATCCTTCTTCTGTTGCTTTTATTCCTTTGGGTTGAATAAAGCCTAGCATTATTCAGCTACTTCCTGTAAGTGCAGGCCATCAACAAACCTACCCCTAGAGCCTGGGCTCACAGGAGAATTCTGCAGAGAACAGTGCTCACACGTCACACCACCCACCTTATGATCACCACCAGAAGAGAGGAGAAGGGGAGCCGCCGCCTTCCGTGACCAGCAAGAAAACACTAGAAAATAGGACTTGTAAGCAATTTTTTTTTTATTGAATGTGTGTGGGGTGAAGATGAACCCTGAACTAAAGTTGGGCTTTAACACAAGTTATATAGTATATTGTATGAGTTTTGTATTCACGATTGTGATTATGGGTGTCTGAGTAGACTCACAAGGTCAAAACTGTTAAAGTGAAGCTTCACCCAAATGGGGAAGTTCCGCTTGTTCGGACCCCCCCCCCCCTACTGCCACATTTGGCACTTTGGGGGGGGGTACCTGGTTTTGGTTTGGCCCCCTTCTCCTTCCCCCACAGCCTTCTGGGACACATCGGTCCCAGAAGACTAGGGGACCATTCAGAAGACACAGCGCGGCCCGTGCATGCACAGTATAAAACAGGCTGTGAAGCAGCAAGGCTTTACTGCCTGTTTCCCTTACAAGAGATGCCGGCGCCTGCACCTGAAGCTGATTGAAGAATCTGCTTGGGTAAGAACATTGCTGAATCCCTGGACAGGCAAGTGTCCTTCTATTGAAAGTCAGCAGCTACATTATTTGTAGCTGCTTACTTACATTTTTGGGTGGAACTCCACTTTAACTTCCTCTTTTTGGAATCCCCCCCCCCCCTTCGGTGCCACAATTGCCACCTTTCAGGGGGGAGGAGGAAGCAGCTACCTGTCTAATACAGATATTTGATCCCACTTCCTGGCACAGATCACCGCGGTGACCTACGCCACTTCCTGCACCTACATTGTCCTTCCCCTGCGGTCTTCTGGGAGACACATAGGTCCCAGGAAACAGCAGGGGCCGGTGAGGGCGCGCAGCGCGACTCGCGCATGCGCAGTAGGGAAACAGGCTGTGAAGCCGCGAGGGTTAGGACTAAGGCCTTATAGGCTGAAACGCGTCAACCTTTCCTATTTGCGTTTTGTCTACTGTAGCTTGTCAATAAATGCATCAATTTTTTAAGAGCAATGACCGGAGTGCGGATCATCTTTTTTTCATTCACTTCCGGATTCCCTCACCGAGGATGGCGGCAGCAGCCGAGAGCCGAGCGACTGGTCGGCTTCGGCTTCCGACATCGCGCGCACCCTGGACAGGTAAGTGTCCATATATTAAAAGTCAGCAGCAGCAGTATTTGTAGCTGCTGGCTTTTAATATTTATTTTTTTAGGCGGACCTCCGCTTTAAACATTTTGGGGGGGAGGGACTGAAGCTCCTCTTTAATGTGAGCCACCAAAATACTGTACACGTTTGTTCTCTGAAATGTATAGTTATTTTAAACTGAAATCTATTTTCCTGTCAGGACTGGAAATCTCCTCCCAAGATTATTTGTGGCTCATGGCCATATCTGGAGATCTGGGTATGTAGGTGGTTAACATACAATGTATAAATTGTAGCTTTGCCCATAATGGATCTGTGCCAACATCCCGATTTTTCCACAATGTGGTTGGGTTGCTCAGGATGGAAGGAGCACGTGATCAATGCAGCATTTTGGTGCTGTTTATTTGAGATTACAAATCTTGTATAGACTAGGCCTCCCTAAATACACACTGTAACAATAGGGTAGCCAAAGCCACAGAATTGCAGTGTCTGCATATTATTTTTATACAGCAGCAAGGCAGCCTGTATTGCTGCATTCATACGTCACATGTATCACTATGGATGTGTGATTCTTGAACGTGTGACCGTTTTACTGGGTGCATCAGATACCCGCAATAGGAAATGCTGAGTGAACAAAGCTTAAGCCAGATGAATTGCTGACTGAGATTTTGTCAGTCCTGCCCATGCCACTCTGGATCCGGGAACGCTTGTGAGTGGCAGGATAAGAGTCAACTCTAATCACTTATTAACCCAGAAAATAAAGAAAGGTGTGCAGGTTCTTTGCAGCCACCTGAAGTAAAACACAAACTTGAGTATCTGAAGTTTGATTCCCTAATATATATGCGTTATTTTACCTGTTTTTGTTGTTGTACCGGATACGTTTTTCTCATCAGCATGTTCAGCTGACAAATATTGCATACAGTGGGAAAAACAATTATTGGATCCACTGCAGATTTTGTAGGTTTGCCCACTTGTAAAGCAATAACGGGTCTATCATTTTTTATCATAGGCGTATTTTAAATGCTAGAGACAGATTATCAACCAAGAATTCAGAAAAAACAAAACAAAAAAAAAACATGATACCAATGTTATTGAGTAAAATAAGTATTTGATCGCCTACCAACCAGCAATAATTCTGGCTCTGACTGGCTACAGTATGTGCTCATGTGGTAGACAAATTAGTCCCGTCAATTTAACCACTTCAATACCAGGCACTTATACACCTTCCTGCCCAAGCCAATTTTGAGCTTTCAGCGCTGTTGCAATTTGAATGACAATTGCGTGGTCATGCTACACTGTACCCAAACAAATTTTTTATCATTTTGTTCCCACAAATAGAGCTTTCTTTCGGTGGTATTTGATCGCCTCTGCGATTTTTTATTTTTTGCACAACAAATAAAAAAAGAGCGAAAATTTTGAAAAAAACTGTTTTTCTTCGTTTCTGTTAATTTTTTTTGTAAATAAGTACCTTTTCTACTTCAATGACGGGCACTGATAAGGCGGCACCGATGAAGTGGCACAGATGAGGTGGCACCGATGGGCACTGATAGGCGGCACTGATGGGCACTGATAGGCGGCACTGATGGGCACTGATAGGCGGCACTGATGGGCACTGATAGGCGGCACTGATGGGCACTGATAGGCGGCACTGATGGGCACTCATAGGCGGCACTGATGGGCACTCATAGGCGGCACTGATGGGCACTCATAGGCGGCACTGATAGGTGGCACGGACGGGCACTGATAGGTGGACACTGGTAGGTGGCACTGATGACACTGGTAGGTGGCACTGATGACACTGGTAGGTGGCACTGATGACACTGGTAGGTGGCACTGATGACACTGGTAGGTGGCACTGATGACACTGGTGGCTGGCATTGCTGGGCATCACACATTGTGGTCGTGCCATGATGGTGCCAGTCAGTGCCCATTTGTGGGCACTGATTGGCATATGTTTATGTATTTTTACATGTGGATGGCCATGGGGGACTTACCTGGCCATCCACATGCTTGGGGCTTCCCTGGTAGTCCTGGGTGGCATCCTGGTGGTCTAGTGTGGGTATCCGAGGGGGGGGCTGCGCTGATAGACAATCAGCGCAAACCCCCCCCCTGTCAGGAGAGCCGCCGATCAGCTCTCCTCTACTCGCGTCTGTCAGACGCGAGTGAGGAAGAGCCGATCAACGGCTCTTCCTGTTTACATTGTGATCAGCCGTAATTGGACACGGCTGATCACGTGGTAAAAAGCCTCCGCCGGAGGCTCTTTACCAAGATCAGTGTAGCGGTGGGTCAGACTGACGCACCGCTCCACCGATCGCCGCGATGCGCGCCCCTCCGGGCGCGCGGAGGCTGTTATCCTGCAGGACGTAAATAGACGTCCAGTGTGGATAACACAACCACTTCCCGGACGTCAATCTCCTATTGACTGGGCAGGAAGTGGTTAAGAAGGTGTTCCTAATGACAACTCTGTATAAGCCCTGGTTTACACTGGTGCGTTTTGACATGCGATTTGGCATGTCAAATCGCATGTCAAAACGGCGGTAATTGCCGGCAATGGCACTGTCCTAATCAGTGCAACGCCGCATGTGCGGCGCTGCACCAATTTCAAAAAGTAGTTTCTGTACTACTTTTTGCAATTTTGGCCCGCGATTTACATTGACATCTGTGCAGAAACCTGCACAGATGTCTCTGTAATCGCGGCCGAAATCGGGACTCGTCAGCGGGAGTGAAATCGTGCGAGTTCAGCTGAACTCGCATTGCTTCACTCTCGCAGCCCAGTGTGAACCTGGGCTAAAAAACACCTGTCCACAGAATCTTTTTCACTCGCAATCATTTAAAATACACTTATGAGAGCGATCATTGGCTGTACTAATTTAACCACTTCTGCCCGTAAGATTTTACCCCCTTCCTGACCATAGCACTTTTTAGCAATTTGGCACTGCGTCGCTTTAACTGACAATTGCGCGGCCATGCAATGCTGTACCCAAAGACTACGTCCTCCCCCCCCCCCCCCCCCCACAAATAAAGTTTTCTTTTTGGTGGTATTTGATCACCTCTGCGGTTTTTATTTTTTGCTCTATAAACAAAAAAAGCCGCCAATTTTTTTTTTTTTTAAATATAGTTTTTACTTTTTTGCTAAAATAAATATCCCCCAAATTAAAAACATGAATAAATTCATTAGCTTAGGCCAATATATATTCTTCTACATATTTTTGGTAAGCGCATATTGGTTTGCGCAAAAGTTATAGTGCCTACAAACTATGGTAAAGATTTATGGCATTTTTATGTTTTATTTTTTTGCTAGTAATGGCAGCAATCTGCGATTTTTAGTGGTATTGCGACGGACAGATCAGACACCTTCGACACATTTTTGGGACCATTGACATTTATACAGCGATCAGTGTTCTAAAAATGCACGGATTGCTGTGTGGGTCTACGCTGGTTTTTGTGTGTTTGGACTGATTACTGTGTAAATGTCACTGGCAGGGAAGGGGTTAACACGAGGGGGCAATCAAGGGGTTAAATGTGACTGACTGGGGGAGAAGACATATCATTGTAACTACTCAGTAGGAACAAACTGTTTCCTCGCCCCTGACAGCACAGGGATTTGTGCGTGTCCGGCTGCGATCGCACATCGGGTTCTCCGCTGTGCAGCGGGCACGTGCGCCCTCTGGTGGCCGAAAAAAGGAAAGACGTACCCATACGGGGTTTCGCCCAGGGGAGCCATTCTGCTGCAGTAAATCTGCATCAGCCGTTCAGGAACAGGTTAAGGTAACCTAGGGCAGCACAGTTGTGTAGTGGTTAGCACTTTTACCTAGCAGCAAAAGGATCGCTGGTTCGAATCTCAGCCATGACACTACCTGCCTGGAGTTTGTATGTTTTGCCTGTGCCTACCTGGGTTTCCTCTGGGTACTCCGGTTTCCTCTTACACTCCAAAGACATGCTGGTAGGTTAATTGGATCCTGTTTAAATGGGCCCTAGTATGTATGTATGAATGTGAGTAGGGGACCTTAGAGTGTAAGCTGGTTAAGGACATGGACTGATATGAATGTACAATGTATAGGTAAAGCGCTGCATAAATTGATGGCGCTTTATAAGTACCATAAATAAAATACGGCTTGATTTTCTCTCATTATTAATTAATCAGTTTGTCAATCCATGCTAACAGCGTGAGTGAAGAAATCTCTACTGCCGACTATTGTATTTAGGCAGCCACTGCACCCTCGATCAGTGACTGCATCTGAAATATGCTCAAAAATGATTCAATTTTCTGTTCTCACTAACGTGCAATTGATCTCTAACATTAGATATGCTGTCAGATAGGCATTGTAAAACAGTTTCCATTGCCTTACTGCCACTTTCCTGTTTCAGCAGTTGTAACAGGGGGTCTAAATATTAAAGTGCAGTCCAGTTGGCAGACCCAGTACCCTCAGTAATGAGCTCCTAGTAACAGACTTGGTCTCCACCTTTTTTGCAGTACAAGTCTTGGACTGATGGATGTGGCAGCTATTCGGCTTTGCCAGCATTTTTACTTTTAAGGCCCCTTGCACACTGGGGTGTCTAGCTGCTGTGAATGCCCCCCGCAGTTTAGTTCACCTGGGAGGCACAGGTGCAGAATCTAGCCCTGTAGCCTGTCAGACTACAGCAGGACAGAGCTAAACACGCTCTACTGGGTGGTGCTTGTGTTTAGGGCCCAATGTAATGTGTTCAGGGAAAAATGCCTGTAACACCTACTTTCCAGGTATTTGTCACTGAACACATAGGTTCCTAAACGCTGGTACCACTCAGTACAGTGTTCCCCCTGTTCAGCCACAACCTGCCATAGACCATAGACATGTCCCATCATATAAACCAAATTCCATGTTGTATACTGTGCCTTGAAAAAGTATCCATACGCCTTGAAATCTTCCACATGTTGCAACCAAAAACATAAATGTATTTTTTGGGGATTTTATGTGATAGACCAACACAAAGTGGCACATAATCGTGAAGTGGAAGGAAATTGATAAATGGTTTTAATTTTTCTTTACAAATGCCAGAAAAGTGTGACGTGCATTTGTATTCAGCGCTCTTTACTCTGATACCCCGAACTAAAATCTAGTGGCACCAATTGCCTTCAGAAGTTATTGAATTCGTAAATAGAATCCACCTGTGTGTAATATTTTATTCTCCGTATAAATACAGCTGTTCTGGGAAGCCCTCAGAGGTTTGTTAGAGAACCGTAGTGAACGGACAGCATAATGAAGGAAAAGGAACATGCAAGACAGGTAAGGGATAAGATGGTGGAGAAGATTAAAGCAGGGTTAGGTTGTAAAAAAAAAAAATCCCAAGCTATGAACATCTCACGTAGCACTGTTCAATCCATCGTCCGAAAATGGAAAGAGTATGGCACAACTGCAAACCTACTAAGACATGGCCGCCCACCTAAACTGACAGGTCGAGCAAGGAGAGCATTCATCAGAGAAGCAGCCAAGAGGCCCATGGTAACTCTGCAGGAGCTGCAGAGATCCACAGCTCAGGTGGGAGAATCTGTCCACAGGACAACCATTAGTCGTGCATTCCACAAATCTGGCCTTTAGGCCCCTTTCACACTGGGGCGGTGGGTGCATCGGCAGTAAAGCGCCGCTATTTTTAGCGGCCCTTTACTGTCATTTTTGCCACGCTATTCGGGAGCTTTTACCCCCCGCTTGCGTCCGAGAAAGGTTTAAAACCACCTGTAAACACACCGCTCCTTCACCGCTCCAGAGATGCGGCTAGCAGGTCTTTTTTTATCGTCCTGCTAGCGCACCGCTCCAATGTGAAAGCCAAGAGGGCTTTCACATGGGACAGACAGCAGCGGCTGTTTCAGGGAGCTTTGCAGGCGCTATTTTTATCGTTATAGCGACTGCAAAGCGCCCCAGTGTAAAAGGGGTCTAATGGAAGAGTGGAAGAAGAAAGCCATAAGAAGGTCCAGTTTGCGAGAAGCCATGTGGGGGACACGGCAAACAAGTGGAAGTAGAAGGTGCTCTGGTCATATGAGATCAAAATTGAACTTTTTGACCTAAAGGCAAGTTGCTGTGGGGCGGAAAACTAACACTGCACATCACCCTGAACACACCAGCTGGTGGCAGCATAATGTTGTGAGGATGCTTTTTTTTCAGCAGGGACAGGGAAGCTGGTCAATGTTGATGGGAAGATGGATGGAGCCAAATACAGGGCAATCTGTTAAGAGTCTGCAAAAAGACTTGAGACTTGGGCAGAGGTTCACTTTCCACCAGGACAACGACCCTAAACATACAGCCAGAGCTATGGAATGGTTTAGAATGCACACGTGTTAGAATGGCCCAGTCAAAGTCTAGACCTAAATTGCTGTTCACAGAGTATTTTGCAAAGAATGGGCAAAAATGTCACTCTCTAGATGTGCAAAGCTGGTAGAGACATCCCCAAAAGACTTGCAGCTGTAATTACAGGGAAAGGTGGTTCTACAAAGTATTGACTCAGGGGGGCTGAATACAAATGCACACCACACTTTTCACATATTTATTTGTAAAAAATTTAGAAAACCATTTATCATTTTCCTTCCACTTCACAATTATGTGCCACTTTGTGTTGGTCTATCACATACAATCCCAATAAAATAAATTTACATTTTTGGTTGTAACATGATAAAATGTGGAAAATTTCAAGGGGTGGGAATACTTTCTCAAGGAATTGTAAATGGCTGGCTGTGCAGAGAGCCGCGAATAGCTGTGGCAACCTGTCATTATAGTGAACGATCCTGCCGATACTTATTCGCACTGGCCCTAATCGCTGCTGTGAATGTAGCCTAAAGGACGTACACACAGGCCGTATATTGGGCGGCATTGGCCAGTTCAGTAGAAACCATCCAACATTCAGCTCGTGTGTACGGCAGCCGGTCCAACAGTTCCAGCAGCTTCTGTTGAAGGAGCACAACCTAAAAAGGTCTCCTGATCGGCATCCGATCGGTGCGCTCAGTCAATGGCTGGGAACGCTGACCGGTGTGTTCTGGCGTTGGGTCGTCCCCCTGTAAGAACACAATAGCTCAGTAGGGGAGATCGATGTACTAACATTGCATAGTTGGTACAACGGCTCCTCCCAAGCTCTTCAGTTTTGTTTTTTTTCTTTTTTGGTTCAGCCCACTGGGTTGAACGAAAAAAATACTAATAGTGGGTCCTTGGCTTTAGAATACATTTACACTTGTGGATGGGCCCAACACAGAGTACATGTGAAAACCCCAGCACTTAGCTGCTCCTGCAACTAATCATGGCCACTCATATGTAATCGCTCATGCAGTATGATGAAATGATTCGCCGCAGCTGGCGCAACAACACATTGAATTTATGATTTGGCGCACAGAAAATGCGCTGATATTTACACTAAAAGGATTCCCTTTGTTAATCCCCAAAAGTAGGAGCGTGAAGGGGTTAATTTTCATACATTTTTACGCCTAAGTGTTCTTTTGGAATAGAAAACTATTCCTCATTCCTAAGAAAGATAAAACATACACGATTGTTGCTTAGGAACTAAAAAATTCTTATGAAGTTATATACCATCTGGTATACCACAGTGATTAAAAATGCAAAATGGCACAATTCCATTTTTGCAAAACTGTACTTTCAAGGTTATCTCAACATTTACATCGCATGAGCATCAATTTATATGTGAACCTTTTCAAACACTTTAACCTCATTCACACTCACATGACACCAGGCGATGCACATTTTCTGCTCGTTGTCATGCTACACACATAGGGCAGCCCATTCATTTCAATGGGCATTTATTAAGTATTGCTGCGTTTTGAACTAAAAAAAATGACTCCCACTTGCCACTTTGGGGTGCTAGAAACAATGAATGGCACGTTGCGTGGTTTTGCACATTTCGCGAATGTATCAAAATTCCACAATTTTTGTGCATGTTTGCACACTACTATAGTGTGACTGTAGAGTATGACAGCAGCTTGTATGTATACCATTAGACTGTGCCAAGTTCTGTCCTTGCCTTGGGACACCTGTGCTAACCTGTGCCTCTGGTCTGATCCTAATGTCCCCTTGTTCTAGCAGCTGGTTTCAATGCCACACAATCACTCCAGCCAGATCTGTGACCTCATATTCTGCCAAAGCAATTACGGCAGGTACAGCCATAGCCTGCATTTCTGCTGCGTCTCAGAAGTCCCCTCCATTTACAAAACGTAATAATTTTAATACAATAACATGGGTGAATATATAAGTAAATGGATGTCCTTAAACACCAAGGGGTTGATTTACTAAAACTGGTGCACGGAGAATCTGATGCAGCTGTGCATAGTAGCCAATCAGCTTCTAGCTTCAGCTTGTTCAATTAACCACTTGCCTCACGCCTCACGCCAATATACGTCGGCAGAATGGCACCGCTGGGAGAACTGCCATACCCTTACAGTAGCTCCTTTAAGAGCCGTAGCAGTTACGCCCGATGCACGTGCCCGGCAGGCGCCATCGCCGCTGGCCACCCGCAATTGCGGTCATGAGAGCCAGAACTGGGATTTGTGTGTGTGTGTGTGTGTAAACTCGCACAAATCCCGGTTATGACAGAGGAGGAGAGACAGATCTTCTGTTCCTACTAAGTAGAAACATCGATCTGGCTCCTCCTCTAGTCAGTCCCGTCCCCCCACAGTTAGAAACACACAGGAGGAAACACATTTAACCCCTTGATCGCCCTCTAGAGTTAACCCCCTTCCCTGTCAGTGACATTTACACAATAATCGGTGCATTTTTATAGCACTGATCGCTGTATACATGTCAGTGGTCCCAAAAAAGTGCCATAAATCTATTCCCTATTTTGTAGACAATATAACTTTTTTGCGCAAAACAATCAATATACACTTATTGCGATTTTTTTTTTTTTTTTATTTTCTTTACCAAAAATATCTAGAAGAATTCATATCGGCCTAAACTGATGAAGTTTGTTTAAAAAAAAAATTGGGGGATATTTATTATAGCAAAAAGTGTAAAATATTGTGTTTTTTTTTTTTTTTTCCAAAATAGTCGCTCTTTTTTTGTTTTGTAGCGCATAAAAATAAAAACTGCAGAGGTGATCAAATACCACCAAAAGAAAGCTCTATTTGTGGGGGAAAAAGGACGTCATTTTTATTTGGGTACAATGTCGCACGACCGCGCAATTGTCGGTTAAAGTATCGCAAAAAAAGGCCCGGTCAGGAAGGGGGTAATCCTTCCGGGGCTGAAGTGGTTAAGCTTTGACAATAAGCCCAGGTTCACACTGAAATGCGGGGTTGAAATCCTGTGAGTTCATCTGAACCCGTATTTCAGGGGAGATTTCAGAGACATCTGTGCGGGTTCCTGCACAGATGTCTATTGAAATCGCCCCTGAAGTCGCCAAAGTAGTTTAGGAACTGCTTATGGGAATCCGGTACGGCTGTCGGTGTCGGACCTATTTGATTTTACAGTTTTGTGTACATTTCTGCTTGAACTACTTAACTTTGTAAACATTACTTTTTTTTAGCATAGGAAATAAAGGATAGACCGGAAAATGTAGAGGAGCGCTGAAATGAGAATAAAAAGTGTATTCATATGTAATATTTCAGTTTACCTACCTAGGAAAAAAAAGAAAATACATTTATAAATTATTATTTTTTTAGTCCTGACCATCATAAAGGAAGGACATTCTATATAAGACCACCACATAGATTCCCTTTATTGCAGGTTTCAACCATGTAACTGGTATCAGAGAGCATTTTAGTTTTTGAAGAGGAGCCACAGCTTTTTTGCCCTATCAGGGTTTCTCTAAGGCCCCTTTCACACTGGGGCGGGAGGTGCGGTGGCGGTATAGCGCCGCTATTTTTAGCGGCGCTATACCGCCGAAATTGCGGCGGTATTCGGCCGCTAGCAGTGTGGTTTTAACCCTCGCTAGCGGCCGAAAAAGGGTTAATACTGCCTGCAATGCGCCTCTACAGAGGCGCATTGCCGGCGGTATTACCGCGGTTTCCCATTGCTTTCAATGGGTAGGAGCGGTAAACACACCGCTCCAAAGATGCTGCTTGCAGGACTTTTGGAGCGGTCCCGCCAGCGCATCGCCTCGCCTCAGTGTGAAAGCCCTCAGGAGTTTTTCAGGCTGTATTTAGGCGCTATTTTTAGGCGCTATTCCTCGGTGTGAAAGGGGACTAAATGAAGATCTGTGCTGAGCTGTACAGAGCAGTGAAGAATCTCTTCCGATTCATTCAGCTGTGTGTGTAAACTGTAATAAGCAGTTGAGCTCGGTAAAAGGGTTCTCTTCAGTTAAGCAGTTAAAGCGGAAGAAAATAAATAAAAATCGGTGGCCCTTTTATTTATTTTTAGCTAATGCAAGATAACCCTCCAGAGGTGTGTTGGTTCCCCTACTTTGTTTTTCGGTGTAGGCCCCTCTACCCCTACTCTTGTTGAAGGCGGCTTCGTTTCTCTTTCCTTGTTTCTTCTCTCCACGAATGTCTTTAGAAACCCCGCACATTCGTGGGCCAGAAGGCATCAAGCCACTTTGATTCAACACTTTATCTACAGGAACAATATAAAGTCCCAACCCCTGTGATGTCACAAGTTACCCTTGTGAGATAAGTCTTTATGCCGAAGAGACATGGTTACTTCATCCCAGAAGGGCATTTGGTACGGCATCTCGGCGCTGTCAACTCCATTTTTATTAGTTTTCACGGCACGTCCAGGATGCTATGAATATGTTGAGAACTGGGTTTATGGAAGTGACCTAAAAAGCAAATATCTGTAACTTGGGACCAGAAAGACTTCAGTGGATTTTGAACAGATCTACAGGGGGTATGTCAAACTGGTTTGTAAACCAGCAAAAGCTGTAAGGTAATACTTTATTTCTGCCTTACAATGAATACAGTAAATGTGAAAAGGTGCTTGGTCTAGAACAGGCGCAGACTCATTCTAACGAAAAGAAAAAGAACAAGGGCGCACCAGCCTAGTGTATTATCGTTAGGATAAATTTATTTAAAAGCAATGTAAAAGGCTCCTCGCAAAAGTAGTAAAAAGGTTCGCAATGAACAAGTGGTTCCATAGATGGCTGCAGCATGTAGGACCCAAAACGCACTCCAAATCGATCATGAAGGACGTTGATAGGAGTCACTGCCGGCTAATGCGTTTCGAAGCGCAACGCTTCTTCATCAGAGCCAAGCAGTAAATCACCCTCATACCAACCCTTTAAGTAGGCACACGTGCATGTGACTGCCAATCAGGCAAGGGAGGACCTCCCAGGGGACGTGATGACACCTCACACTTTGGTGGGTGGTCTTGCAAGGGCAATAGGTGACACCCACTGGGTAGGGCCAGATAACGGACCCAATTGGCAACAAAAAGGAAACAGCCATAGTAGATCACTAGCTGGGACAACACATAGGATACATTTATTTAAAAGCAATGACTCATAACAATAATACACTAGGCTGAGGCGCCCTTGTTTTTTTTCTTTTCGTTTGTTATCAGGATACCCCTATCCATGAAGGGCAGCAAAGCCAGTGCCATCGTTGTAAACTATTGATTGCTTGACGATCAACTCGTGCGCAGGAGGGTTGGTTTTTCTGTTATCAGCAGACTCATTCTAAAGCTGAGCATACACGATTTATGATGAACTGGTCGAAATGCAAGCCATGTCTTGGCATCCTGACCGACATCTGGCATCCTTTGATCTGTAGAAGCTAGGCAGAAATTAGCCAGCTGAACAGCGGCTGCATCCAATCAGATGCAGCCACTGTTCCAGTATTCTGACTGCCGCAGGTGGTGGCTCTTAGAATACAATAGCCAACAGCATAGAGCCCCCATCCAGGCTTCTTAGAATGGTAGATACAGTAGATTTGTTTGGTTCAGCCCCCAGCGTATACATTTTGCCTCCTCTGTAACATTGTAAATGCCAATGGGACCCTCGCCCAATTTTAGTTCCAGTTTCTCAGTGGGGTAAAGGCTACAGATGAGATCCTAGAGGTTGTTACTACACCAAGGGATCCCGGTACATAGAATGTAGAAATAAAATGTATGTGTAGATGTGTGTAGGTTACAGATGTTGGCGCTGTATGATGTGTTGGGTGCCGGCTTCCTGTGACATACCTACAGTAACGTTTGTTGGTACAGCTAGAAAGCTGCTTCCCTTTGCACAGCCATCCATGTAGAACCTGTTGAATGTAATCTAGTTTCAGAAGGGCTTTTTTTTTTCTCTTGCATTTGTAAGAGTGAGAGCAAATGTTACTTGAAACCAGTTAGTGTTTTTGTACGGATCACTGACGATCTGTAAAAACAAACGTGCGTTCTATCATTAGGCTACGCTAATGCTGTATGTAATGCGGGCTGGATTGCTAGAATAGCAGAGCTGAAAAATATCATAAAGACAAAAGAAAACTGAAGTACCATGCTCCTCCCCTTTCCCATCTCATTGTAACTTCAACAAGCTTTGCTGCGGAGTCCCCATACATACATTTTATAGGTTGATCAGCACAGCAACCTAAGTGATATAATCTGTTTTATTCTCCATTGAAAACCTTATTAGATTTTAGTTTTGAAAAAAGACTGGGAGTGACATCATGGCTGTGAAAAAATGTCATCCTTTTGGCCTCATTTGATAGTGAATTCCAAGACTTGCCCCTTGAGATGTTTACTGCAAAATGAATAAGGATCATTATCTCTAAGTCTGAGGCCATAATATTCTCTGAA
The DNA here is from genome assembly GCA_029206835.1 of Rana muscosa. Classification (NCBI taxonomy): domain Eukaryota; kingdom Metazoa; phylum Chordata; class Amphibia; order Anura; family Ranidae; genus Rana; species Rana muscosa. The sequence continues at coordinate 1,104,377,488 of CM055116.1, forward strand.
AACATCAGACATTGGGGGATTCATAAGAATGGCGCAGAAAGGGCTAGCGCACAAGATTAGTGTGGTGGGTTTTTAAATTGGGGACAAATGGGATGCTAGAATACAGCTTTATTTTTTATTGGAAAGATCTCCCTCTAGTGGTCCGAAGTGACATTGCACAAAAGCATACATGTACTTGGGTAAATGTAAAGGGATCATGGCAGGTAAGTGCAGGCGCTGCAACCTGGAGTACTCAAATATTGACTTAATCGTCTGTAGTTTTTGTCCCTTTTGCCTCATGCTCCTTACTCTTTGGTCAGAAAGGGCATCCATCTGATTGCGTATCTAATGGTAAGGTGCAGGTGGTGGAAAGGGGAAGGGCCAAACACCAGGTACTGGAGATGGTCGATGGAGGACATCCAGCATCATCTAGTTTGCTCAACTTTAAAGAATATGTAAACCCAACATTTCATATTCCTGATATGTGCCTGCTGTACCATGTACTTGTATGAAAAATGATCCTGTTCTTTTTGTATTGTTTCCTTTGTGTGAAATCTCTGGTGTTCCTACCAGTCCCTCTGCTTTCCTGTTAAAAACTGACCACACTATGCAGGAGTGCTCACAGTGGTCTGTTCCCTAGCCATAGGTGTGCACTGGGGGCCCTAATCACTATGTGCAGTGCCGATTTCTCCTACTGCGTAGGCTTCCCTCCCTTGTGCCCCACCCCCACCCCGAAGTGCTGCTGGCTTCCCTTCTCTCCTTTCCCCCAACTGCTGTGGCGGATGTTTCCGGATGGAGAGCAGGGGAAAGGATCAGTAAATATGTACTGGCCCCTTCCTTTTCCAAATGAACACAGTAAACACACTTAACTCACTGTGTCCATTCATAACTGAAGCATAGTAAACTATGTTTACTATGCTAAAATTTATGAATGAACAGAAAGCCACTCGGCACAGAGCACTTCCCATTCATTCACTGCTACATGCAGATGAGTCTGCAGAGAAAGGCATGTGTGTTTGAGCTTTGGGGTGCACACCTTAATGTTATAGGCTGTGCATACCTATGTCTCTAGCTCTCCTGGGAACTCAGCCTGGTCTCCTCCAATGATCAGACTAGTGCTGTCACCCCCCCCCCAGCCATTCATTGGGAAGACCAGTGTACTGCTGTTTCTCCTCCCTCAGCTCTCTGACCTCCTTTATACAGCTTAGAACAGAGGGAATGTGGGGAAAAGTTATTTATAATGTGTTTATATCTAAACACAAATGTTTTGCCTTTCATTTCTATTTTAAACTGAATGGGTTGTTTTTATAAGTTGATCGTTTACAGTCACTTTAGGTTCTGGCATAGACTGATTGAAATTTTGTCCAGTTCAGCAGGTGCCGGCCGAATCAATGTTTGGCTGTCCGTACCTGGCAGAAGCCGATCGCTTGATCGACTTATGTTAAAGGCAAATGCTGGAAAATCTTTATTGATCAGCAGCTGCAGAAGCAAGTCCCACAGTCAGAATACAGTCTCCCCGTGAGGGAGATTCCTCTATCCATTTCATTTGTATAGATCAGTGATCTCCAAACGGTGGCCCCGGGGCCAGATGTGGCCCTTTGCTTGCCTCTTTTCGGCCCTTGGGGCACTATTCTATCCACACTGCTACTAATGATGGGGCATGTTCCTCCCATTGACACCAGTGATGAGGTGCTATTCCTCCCACTTTTATCAACACTGGGCCACTATTTTTACCACCGATACCAACAATAGGGCACTATACCTTCCACTAAAACCAGTGATGGGGCATTTTCTACTCTCACTGCCAGCATCCCTGTGTTCTAACATTCTGGGTCCCCTATCAGATAGTGCCCGGGTTGGAATGCGCATGCCTAATCGGAGATCTCCGAGACTGAACAGCTGTTCCATCAGCTGTAGTTGGAGCATGCACAGTACACATGGCGCTCGCTCCCGCCGCTCGTTATATCAGATGGTAAGCGCGGCCAGCGCTGTTCTAACTGGGGACCCATCTCGAAAGAACGGCCCGCCACTTGTTCTAACTGCGTATGCTCCAACAACAGCTGATTGAACAGATGTTTAGTTTCGGAGATTTCCGTGATATCGGACTGCGCATGTGCAGTCCAACCCGGGCACTATCTGATAAGGGACCCAGAATGATAGGACACCGGCTTCCCTAAAAACTGAAGGACAGAAAACTGGCCCTTTCCTTAGAATGTTTGGAGACCCCTGGTGTAGATGATAGAATGTACTCGTTTTTTTTTTTTTTTTCTTCCAGGCAGAAAACAAAAAAACAATGGTCTATGGCCAGCTTCTGTCCATAGCTCGTCCTTTTAATTCATTGGATTTCAGTTCTTTCCGTCATGGAGGCGCAGCATCACCCGTGGGCCCAGGGTGGTTGGGAGCAAATAGACTGGAGGAGAGGATGTTCCTAGGCAGACTGACACTCGCCAATCAAGGCATTTTTATATTTGCAAAACTTCTACCAAGAGCCAATCCCACTGCCTGTATCAGGGTCCAATGTTTAGAGGGGTGCTGCAAAGGTCTTCAGGAAGCCATGTACAGTACCCTCCTAACGCTTGTATAGAGGCTCACAGAGATCCAGTGATGTCTCTGGGTCTAATATAATGTAGGTAACGAAACCAGAAAAGTTTTTATTTCATTAGCATGTTGATTGGGGTCAAGGAAGACAAAAGTAGGTTAAACTTTAGCTTTATATAGCTTTTTTTTATTGTTGAAGCAACATAAATTGCTAGAAAAGATACATGAAGTTCATTGTGCCTACAGATTACACAATGGTGCTTCTTCGTCTGATCAATCCAATGTTGCAGCCCTGTTAATGAAGCCACTGGTGGTATACTTGGCACATTCATTGTTAAATCTCCCTGGGTCTTGTTGAAGAAGTATTCTTTGAAACGGAGTGTGAAACTGATAGGCGGGTTCAGCCTGTGTGGTTTTGCAGCTCTGTGGCAGGAAGGATGAAACTTGGTTTAAGGCTTGCTGTGGATTTCTGTCGATCAGAAGAGAAGCCCAGTAACCTGCATGGGATTCTAAGCAGTGGATTTTTGGGATTTCTCCAAAACATTACTGCTTTACAGTTGCCATAGACGTAAGGCAGCTGATGAGACCAGCCATCACTCGTGTGACTGTCCTGTTGAATAACTAGTCGCCATTATTTTGTACTGTATTTAGGTAGGCCTAGCATCTGACTTATCTTGTTATGGTAAGTACAAGCAGGTTTATAACACTTATAGGTAGGTATTTATTACCTCTCAGAAAAATCACAGTATTCCCTCTGACAATACCTTTGTCCGATTTTCTGTCCAGAAGGTTGGGGCCATCTTTGTCCTGACATTATCCAGGGTCAGAACCTCCTTTCTGGACTGAGATATTGGCTCCGAGTTGCATGCAAATCCTGGTGCCTGTGCAGTTCTTGCCACAGATCAGCCTTTTGCCTAATGGCCTGTACACACGTTTCGAAAATCGGAAGGAAAATACCACTTTTGATGCGATCGTACGATAATCGGATCGTTAGTACAGAACTTTCAAGAACCGATCACGGCAGTTCATCCGGTATTATTTTATCAGCCATGCACAAAAAAGTTTCTCGTATGGTACCAGATCGTACGATTTTTGTCTTAATTAGTACAGTTGTCGTCTGTAAAATACAATACAAATACACTACAACACATGACATCGCTTCCAATTTTTTTTTTTTATTCTGTCGTATGAGAATTTTCGTAATTTTAGTAAACTCTTCAGGTTCGATATAAAACTAGTATGCAATTTGATCTGTCGTCCGATTTTCAGATCATGTGTACGGGACATTAGCCTCTCATCTTCTGATTTGCTCCAAAGTTACAATGTTACAGTCTGATCACTGGGAAAAAGGAGACAGAAAAATGCTTCCTTCTGCCTGGAGCAGAATGATGACAGCATCTCGGTCTAGGAAACGTTCCTTAACTAGAGCTCTGGCTCCTCTATTCAAATGAACAGGAATGTTTTGCTAAGCGAAAAGTTCTAGTGTTCTAGTGCAGTGGTGTCCAAACTGCGGCCCAAGGGCCAGATGCGGCCCTTTGCTTGCCTTTATCCGACCCTTGGGGCAGTATCCCTCCCACTGATACGAGACACTATTCTGACATCTGACACCGACAGTGGAGAACTATTTCTCCCACTGACACCACTAATGGCCTACTATTCCTCCTTATGATACCAATGATGGGGCACTATTTCTCCCCCTAATACCATATGCCTATGCCTAGTCCCACTGATGCTAGGAAAATTTCCACCCCCCACTGGCCAAAGTCCGGCCCTCCAAGAGTCTGAAGGATAATAAACCAGCCCTTTGGTTAGAATGTTTGGAGACCCCTGTTCTAGTGTATGGACCTGCTGGCTGATCTGCTGTGTGAAGGTTCTCAGATCTAGGTTTATTGGCAGCCCTACTTTTTGTGATGTAGTAAGAAATTAGGCTGTTGGGATCATCCAAGTTCACTGACGTGAAAGAAAGAAGTTGAAGTTGAGGCATCAGACATGTATGGAACTTGAAAGACTCGAGCTGGAGCTTTTCTAGATATTTCCAAAGATCACTTTTTCAGATCTACTTTAAAGTGGAGTTCCACCCAAAAATGGAACTTCCACTTTTTGGAACCCCCCCCCCTCCGGTGTCACAATTGGCACCTTTCAGGGGGGAGGAGGGAGCAGATACCTGTCTAATACAGGTATTTGCTCCCACTTCCTGGCATAGATCACCTCGGTGATCGCGGTGACCTACGCTACTTCCTGCAACTACATTGCCCCCCCCCCCCCCCCGCTGTCTTCTGGGAGTCACACAGGTCCCAAGAGACAGCAGGGACCAGTGAGGATGCGCAGTAGGGAGCCAGGATGTGAAGCCGCAAGGCTTCACTTCCTGATTCCCTCACCGAGTATGGCGGCGGCAGCAGCTGAGAGCCAAGCGACTGATCGGCTTCAGCTGCCGACATCGCGTGCACTCTGGACAGGTAAGTGTCCATATATTAAAAGTCTGCAGCTGCAGTATTTGTAGCTGCTGGCTTTTAATATTTTTTTTTTTTTTTTTAGGCGGACCTCTGCTTTAAGGAGATGCCATCAGCTCTCTAAATGTTTTATAAACCAGTAGGTCCCTGCAATAGAAGGCCATGTATACTCACTCACTCGCCTCTTTAGTGGCCCTCTCCAACTCCCTCTTTCAGCTCTCCAGCCTTGGAAAGTGTTTTGACAGGTACAGGTACAAGTACCTGGTTTTGACAGGTACTTCCTGTCCAATTTCCTCCTTCCGTTGCTTGGCCGCCTAGGCAACCCCTCCCTCTCTACAATCTTCTGGGACACGTCACAGGTTCCAGAAGATTGCCTAGCCATTAGGAGATTAGGAGAGAGCAGTGCGTGCCTGTCTGTGAAGCCGCAAGCTATCACATCTGGGTGCCCACAGTAGTAATGACGGCGCCGTGGAGAGGAGCGCGAGTTCGGGCGGGCGCATTGCTGGATCGTGGGTCAGGTGGGTGTGTTTGTTAAAAGTCAGCAGCTACACTTTTTGTAGCGGCTGACTTTTAATAAACTTGCAAAACAGTGGAACTCCGCTTTAAGGTAATTTGGAAAGGCAGGCTGGGTGGCAAATGCATTAAAGTGGAGGTCCACCCTAAAAAAAAAAAATTGCACCACAATGCTACAAAAAAATTAATAATAATAAAAAAAATTTACTTACCAGAAATTGCGGTTGCTAGGCGGATCTTCATAATCTGCCTCTTCCTATACCGCGGCTGGTCTTCATCCTCGCGTTGTCTTCTGGGGAATGGGGCGCGCTGCCTTCTGGGAACTGTGTGTGTCCCAGAGAGCAGCCGCCCATTCATACAGAGCCGCGAGACTCGCACATGCGCAGTAGGAAACGGGCAGCCTGTTTCCCTTAGTGAGGATAGCAGCACCAGGACTTGCAACGTTCAATAGATCTGCCTCGGGGGGGGGGGGGGGGGGGCAACATTGCGGGCACCTAGGATAGGTATCCTTATTAAAAGTCAGCAGCTACAGTGTTTGTAGCTCCTGACTTTAAAAAAAAAAGCGATGGAACCCCGCTTTAAGGTTTTTTGTCTTCATACAATCTAAGCATTAAGATAAAAAGCCTTATGCCTTTACAATCACTTTAAGTCCATCTAGAATCTAAAATGAATAGGGTATGGGGTATAGTGTAATATGTTTGTTTTTTAAAGGAGAAAAATCAAGACTTTGCAATCACTTTAATGAAGCAGTTGAGAAGACATTATAAGATTTTAGATCTTGCTGACACTCATTGGTGTGATCTGTACAGTAATTGTATTTCTTGTTCTGTTTATCACCATACCAGATCACAGCTGACATTCTGGATCTGTAGTATCTATACACGGAAGCTTCTAGGGATTGTAGCTTGTCTATTGCCCTGTATCTGTGTTTGAGGCTGGAGTGCCTTTCGAGTTTAGAGCGTGTCTGTAATTTGTTCCTGTTTATCAGTCTAGCAGTTGGCACATAAAGCATGGCAGGGACATTTTATTCATGGGTTTTGGAGATAACATGGGAGTGAAGTGTGCTTTAATCATCATTCTGTATTTGTAGAGCTTTTTGTTATTGCAGTGGCATCAGAGCGGAACTCCATACAGATAAATGTTTGCTTCACTTGCAGTGCAAAGAGTAAATCTGTGTGTGGGATGTCTTTACTTTGTGTGTTTCTGTAGAAATAGAAGAGAAAGAACTTATATTGTTGACGACACCGGCATTATTCCGAGAAACCGCATGACATTGTTATAATGGGCCCGGTGACAACATGGTGCAGTGACAGAGCTTGTTTGTGCATGTTCCAGACACTCCAAAGTGCACCTGCCTTTTTATGAGTCTTGTGTGTGTTATGCCTCATTTGCTGGTGCTGTGGTCAAGCTTTAGTCTTTAGGAATCCACGTGTATGTACAATATTAACTACTAGTCTGCAGCAGTCACGGGTATCGGACCAAAACTCAATTTTTAAAAACTAGGGGTGCACCAAATGGAAGTTTTGGTGCAGAAACCGAAAAAATATTTGATATATAATTGTATTTTTTTTCGACTTTTTAATTAATATCAATTTAAATTAATATAAATTTATTGTTGCCCATTATTGGCACCTTTTAGTACAAGAAAAGCTCAAGAAAAATGCAGCCTCACCGGTGTGCGTCAGATGCAGCCTCACCGGTGTGCGTCAGATGCAGCCTCACCGGTGTGCGTCAGATGCAGCCTCACCGGTGTGCGTCAGATGCAGCCTCACCGGTGTGCGTCAGATGCAGCCTCACCGGTGTGCGTCAGATGCAGCCTCACCGGTGTGCGTCAGATGCAGCCTCACCGGTGTGCGTCAGATGCAGCCTCACCGGTGTGCTGGATCAGATCGGCTATCTCCCACTTTTTTACAGAGATGGATTTGAATTTTCCGGCCGCAGTAACAATGACCCACCTCCTGTGACTCTGCACTAAATTTCCCAGCTTACTGCTGCCTTTCTGTAATCCCAAATAATTTGTGGGAATGCTCTCCAACCATTCCCAGTATTGTTATTCGTTTTTTTATTTATTTTTTATTTTATTATTCCATACGTTTTTTTGGCTCTGCGTAACTTCTGCATACTTTCAGCTATTCAAACCATTCGACTTTTAAAATGTTCAGCTCTTTCAGCTAATGGTGGGACTTCTTCAAAAAAAAATTCTACAATTTGTTTTTTTTGTTTTTAAAAAAGAAGGTTCAGTTGTGTGTGTGTGTGGTTGGAAGATAAAAGTTTATTTTAAATACTGAAGTGATTGATCCCATGATTTATCATTCTAAGTATGTCCAAGATTTGGTGTCCTGGGGACTTCAGTAACAAGGCCTTTGCACTTGGGCTCTTGTCCCTTATGAAGGGGACTACATTTCCAGTTGGCTTTCTAGTTTGTGTGCTATAGGACACGTGGAAATTATTGTAAATGAGTTCTTTCAGGATATGGTAATATTAAAGGACAACTGTAATTTTGTTATACGTATTGTTTAAAGTGGTTGTATACCCATTCCGACAACTTTTCTGTTAATGAACAATTGCAGGTTTTAAAACGAGTTGCGCTATATGAAAGTCTCCTTACCTGCTTACCTTTCCTGTATTCTGTATATTTTTCACTTCCGACGTCACCCGCGCATGCGCCTTATGTCCTAATTTTCCGGCAAGCAGAGACCCTGCCGGAAAAATGCAGGGTCTATGCCGGGGCTGCGTAATTTCTGAGTGTCGACGTCAGCCCCGACATCACACGAGACTTAATTACGTCTTCTGCAATGTGAAGAGGATCCTGGACACCTTGGGTAGAGCTATTACTGCGCATGTGCGGGATTAGGGACTAATAGCTACTGCGGGCGAAAGTAAAATAGAAAACAGAACCCGGAAGACCACAGTTCCTATGGCGGCGGCTAATATCGATGAGGAGCGTTTAGAATATAAAATAAAAAAACAGAACGTTTTTTGGGAATACTCTTAGCGCCTATTTGATTGAAATCGATATTTACATTAGAATGCTGTTTAAATAGGGTATCTTTTAGATAGTTTACTACCGCTTTAAGCATGGCTTGCCCCCTGGGTGCAACCTACCTGGTCCAATTCTTGCCTTTACCCACATTCTAGTGATCTTCACTGTGCGACCCCCGCCCTTTCTTCTGAAAGCATTCTTGCCAAGTCGTCTTCATCCTGCATGCCAGGGCCCCACTCATACCTGTGGGGAGAGCTGTGCTCCGCAGAACTGCTGGAGTTTGATACAAGTATGTCTCCCCATTAAAATGAATGAGGCCACGGCAAGCATGTACAGGATCACAGATTAGTGAAATCCGATCAGTAGAAGAATACTGCTGACAGGTATGGCTCACTGTACCTTCCTTGTGGTCTGTGAAAGGCCACAAGTGTCGGTTAAAGCCGGGAGAACAGTAAAGGCCAAAGCTGGTCCTGAAACACGGGGTGGCCTGCTCTGCATACTTTAATAAACGATCAGTGCTTTTTCCCACACGTTTAGAAAAACCTTGATCAGAGTGAAATGATGGGTCAGCATATCCTGTTTATATGTGCGGTCTTTTATTTTGCTACCAGAAATCTGAGGAGGATTGGAGAAGCATGGTAAAGACATTCTAAAATGATACCGGCCATAAATGTCTGTTCTTCTTTTCTTGATGATTAATCGTCTCTGAAAGAAGTTAGATCACTAGTGTGTAATATAGATCAAAGTCTGGAGGTTAGAGATTTAAAATCTATACACTGAGGACATATATTTTTATTTTCTTTTAGCTTTGAATAAAATGACCCAGATTGATCAGAATAACCGGCTTGTTCGTTAAAGAGGAAAAAAGACACAGAACAAAAGTTTTTGCCAATAGTGATCGGTCAAGTTTCACCTTAAAAGTTTTTTTGTTTTTTTAAATCATACTCACCTGGGTGGATGTAGCATTGGTCTGATGATGCATCTGTCCCCTGCCAGCTCTAAAGCCTCGTACACACGACCGGTTTTCTCGGCTAGAAACGACAAGAAAACTGGGAGAGCTTTCTTGCCGAAAAAAACGTTCGTGTGTATGGTTTCTCGACGAGAAAACTGCCGGGAATCTCAATGAGAAAAATAGAGAACCTGCTCTCTATTTTCTCGTCCGGATTCTGAATTCTCGTTTTTCTTGTCGGAAACCGGTCGTGTGTATGCTTTTCCGAGTCTTAAAAAAAAACCGCGCATGCTCAGAATCAAGTATGAGACGGGAGCGCTCCTTCTGGTAAAACTAGTCTTCATAATGGAGATGGCACATTCGTCATGCTGTAATGAACTGAAAAGCACGGAGAATGGCGAGAGAATTGGCTAACGCCAAGCTTTTACTAACACGCGCTAACACGAAATCAGCAAAAGCAGCCCAAGGGGTGGTGTCATTGGAATCGAACTTCCCCTTTATACTGCCGTCGTACGTGTTGTATGTCACCGCGCTTTACAACAACGAGATTTTTAATTGACTGTGTATGCAAGGAAAGCTTGACAAGAATCCCGTCAAGCTTGACAAGAATCTCGTTTTTTTTTTTTTTTTTTTTTTATGATGGGATTCTCGGCCATGTGTACGAGGCTTTAGACTGAGAACTAAGCGATCAAACACCACTGATCACTCAGATCTCGGTGAGCTGGTGACTGTCAGTCACTGCTGCCTGCTCTGTTCCCCACACTAACTAACTACACTCCTGTGATCCACAGAAGTACAGCCAAACAAGCTTTGGCTGTACTTCTCCTTTAATTGTATATATATATATATATATATATATATATATATATATATATATATATATATATATAAAAAAGCAAAAACACTGGTTGCTGTGGGCAACAACCAACCATATATTATTTTTTTTTCAGTTTTATTAAATCCGCATTGAGTGCATTTTTGGAAATACTATATCATTTGAATTTCTCTTGAAGGATGATAGTTGCTTCAATATAGACAGCTCTGACCCTTTTCAAGAAATGTGCTATGAGAAATATGAAGGCTGACACTCTTCCCTTCCGTTCTGATATTGCTAGTTAACTGACTGTTGTGCAGATTTGTACTTTAACCACTGCCAGCACTAATTGGATGTCCTATGACGTCATTCCACTCGTGCACCATAGGGGGCGCACGGCGGCGTGCTTTGTCACCCGATGTGTCCACCAGACACAGTGGAATACAGATCGTTGTCCCTTGCCACGCTATGTGGCCCTTGTGGTGAAGCTTGCCAATTCTTAATTTCTCACCTAGGCGAGGATGATGTAGAGATTGGCCACCAGCTGCCTTCTGGGATGTCCATGTCACACATTTCAGAAGGCAGTGTTTCAGTGAAGGGCAAAGTATTGCACAATTTCGATCCAATGTACAGTGCATGTAAAAGATCCCACGGTGCACATGCTCATAAAAAAAGAGAAGGAAGACCGGTGGCATGGAAGCATTGCAGTGCAAGGAGAATGCTAGACTCCATAGACTAGTAAGAATATTTTTTGTACTTGACATGTAGAAACACGTTTTAAGAGAGACCATTTTGTTTTAGCTAGGTAGGGGGAAGTTCATCGTTCTAGGTTTGTAGATAATATACAACGAATCTGGACTCTGACAGTCATAGTGATAATAAGTACTTATTTGAACTAAATAGTCAGCCATTGTGTTGTGTACCAGGGCTCTATTTTGGGAGGGGAGGGACAGATCCCCAAAATTTTGTCTTGTGCTATATATCAGAACTGACTGTGTTTTTTTTTTTTTTTTTTTATCCAGAAAAAAGTTTATTGAAGAACATAATGATAACATACACCTTGAGCATTACAACCATTCTGGTACATTATATGCAGTGTAAGCCATAAAACCAAATATTCTACATAGTTACTATATGCTGTTTCAGAGTAGTGCCATATATCCCTGAGGTGTGGCGTACCACCCCTCCTCAGATACATGAAAAAAGGATGGCATGAAAAAAAAATACAGTTAGAAAAAGACACCTCAATCATCAGCTACATCCCATCACCAGCTCCCATGCCCAGCAATCGTCCCATGACTAGATCCACCGGGGCCAAGCCCGGTACATCCAGCCATCGACCCCACAGTTTTTCAAATTTCTGCGTGCTACCCCTGTGTTGGTATATGATTTTTTCCTTGCGAAGCATATCTCCCATGACATTAATCCACTCCTTAAGAGCCGGCGGCTCCTCCGCTATCCAATGAGTCATGATAATTTTACGTGCCATAAACAGGGACCTAGAGACCGCCACTCTAGTGCATTCCTCCCACTCCAATTCCTGCAGTGTTAATAGTAAGCAGTGTCTCGGGTCCGCGGGGAGCGAGACCCGAAACACCCCGTTTATGGTGTCCACCACCCCTGCCCAATAGAGGTGGAGTTTTGGGCACCTCCACAGTAGGTGGATCAGGTCTCCATGGTCCCTCTTGCATCTGGAACACAAGGGGGTGTGTCGCAGGCCCATAGCACACAGCCTGTGAGGGGTATAGTAAACTCTCAGCAACAAGTACAGTTGTGATACCCTATGCGACACGTTCAAGGAGCAAGTTGGCACCGCCTGCAAGGCCTCCTCCCACTGATCTCCATCAAGCGGTCCCACATCCCCTTCCCACTTGATTCGTATTCTCAAAGGGTGTTTAGCCAAGACCTTTGGTAATATCATGTTGTAGCAATGTGATATGAATCCCTTAGTCGTTTCAGCTTGTGCCATTAAGTTAAACAGTGGAGTTGGGGAGTGTACCCAGTCCGAGGACCTGGCCTGAGCAGTAATTGCATGGTGTAGTTGCATATAATAGAATCTCATAGAAGGCAGGAGCCCGAATTTACCTTGCAGCTCTTCGAAGGTGAGGAATTTCCCATTACTGAAAATTTGACTAAGATGCGTCACCCCACACCTCCTCCAGAGCACCCCGTGTTGCAATTTTGCCAATTCTGGGTATAAATCATTGGACCAAATAGGGCTATAGTCTGTGTATCCCACCACTCCCTGTAAATATCTTGTTTTATTCCAGATCTTCTGGATAAGGTTGTAGGTCGGGTATTGTTTGTTTGGTTTTCCAAATGCCTGCGATTCTAGTGCCATAGGGATCGAGTCCCTGCCCACCGTGTGTTGCATCACGAGCTCAGAGGAGTCGTCAGTCCTGTCCCCATCCCCCCCTCCCTGCGAATAGTACCTATCAAGTGTTGCAATTGCGCAGCAATGTAATATACCCAAGGGTTCGGGAGAGCCAGGCCTCCCTCATCCTTCGGGCGTTGAAGATGTTCCAGTTTGATTCTGGGTGTACGGTTTTTCCATATAAGTTTACGGAATAGGGAACTGACAAGTCTAAATATTTTCAAAGTCACTACCGTCGGGGAGTTGTGGAGCACATATAGCAACTGGGGCATGAGGATCATTTTGATCAAATTCACCCTGCCTGCTACCGACAGGCAGAGAGAGTTCGACTGTTTTTTTAAAATTGAATCTGTAAGTGGTTGTAAACCCTTGCATATGCCTAGTTAAGTGACTATCCGCAGGTGATACACAGAGATGAAACGAATCATCCTACATCTGTTTACCTGCATACTCATTTTCTCTTAAATTCGTTCAAAGTCCAGAATTTATAAAGCTTGTCTGAGAGTTCAGAAAAAAGGGGCTCGAGCGCGAAAGTCACACTCTGCAGAGCTCAATCATGAGAGATTGGACGGAAAGAACACCCCCCTCCTCCCATTACACAGGAACAGAGCTGAGGCTGTCAATCGGGTGGAGCATCCCTCCCCTGTCACCATTTTTCTCTTGGTGTCAGGAAAACTCCTCAGAAGTGATGTGATTCATGCTGATAGCAGAGGAACAAATCAGCAGACAGACAAGTACGCACTATAGAGGGATATACTTTGTTCATTTTTCGTGTCTGAGGTTTACAACCACTTTAAGCTGATTCTAGATCTTTTAGAAACCTATATTAAGTTTCAAAGTCTGAGAGGTCCATCACTTTATAATGCTTGAATAGTCACAGCCTCTGAATTATGACAGTTCTGTGCAGGTTTTGTATTCCTAAAATAACCTGACTGTTTTTCATACAGCTTCATGGGAATACAAGCAGTCACTCCATCAGTGTCTGCACTGTACAGAGCGATTACTCACGCTTCCACTGCACTTCAGTTCCCCTGGACATGTTTGGCTTCCATGGATGTTAAATTAAACACATATGCTGAGATATTCAAGTGTATATCAGAAATGTTTTTTTTTTTTTTCTTTCTTCCCTCTCTCATTGTTCCATATCTTGCACCTGACCTGGGATATATGATTAAATTGGCAAAGGAAAATGCAAGCTATAAAATGATCCCTTTAACTAATCTGGTCCTATATTGTCCGGTATTAACCTCGCCCTTTGGGTTTCTGCAGGTGGATGGAAGCCTGTCTGGTTGAAGAGCTGCCCCCAACCACAGAGCTGGAAGAAGGTCTAAGAAATGGAGTCTACCTGGCCAAGTTAGGAAGGTTCTTTGCTCCAAAGATGATCTCAGAAAAGAAAATTTATGATGTGGAGCAAACGCGGTTTAAGGTACTTGCCTGTCTTTTTCATTTTGCTCTCAATCTTTTTAAAAACATGTTGCCTGTCTTGAGAAGTTATGTAAATCTTACACTTTTTGGGCAATTTTGGGGTTGTGGAAGAGACTGAGACACTGTGGAAAATCCTTGTAGCATTTAAAGCTAAAGGGAAGTAGAGAGTACACCGTTCCAAGGCTTGTCTGTAAATTAAAGATCTCTTGATACTACTGTGGCAACAAGACTGGGTGTCTGCCGAGGTCCATAACCTGGAAAATCCATGCAACAAAGAGAAAAAGTGGCACATCCAGAGATGAAGAAAAATTTGTTGGTTAATTGTAGAGTCAAAGGTTTAAAAAAACATGACACACGAGGGATCCACACTGTTCAGCAGACGCGTTTCACACAAAGTGCTTAATCATTGCATTCCAGCAATGATTAAGCACTTTGTGTGAAACGTGTCTGCTGAACAGTGTGGATCCCTCGTGTGTCATGTTTTTTAAACCTTTGACTCTACAATTAACCAACACATTTTTACAATATTGGCAGTAGGGGAGCATTAGGTCAGGAAATTGAAGATACATTGTCATTACATGGCCTTGTCACATCTCCTGTACTGCTGCTGTTATAAATAGTTGAATCTTGTTGATGGAAACAAGTTGGTGGGTCTGCCTTGGGTCAATCCCTGTCGGCCAACGCGAGGCAGACCCATCTACTTGTCTGCAGTAGGAAGGTACAGTCAACATAAATTACATTGAAAACAGGATGAGGAGACCAACAAGACTGCACATATTAGTATCTTGTCTAGCTTCACAGAAATCTCATTTACTACTTGGAAGGCAGCTCATGGATGTAAAAATTTTCCCAGCTTTTTCCCAGCTGATGGTTTTACTTCCTCTTTGTTTCCCTGCAAAGGTAAAGCATAATGGGGTACTATGCATCGCATAGTAGCCCATTATGTGACACTTACCTGCAGTAGAAGCCCGGGATGTTGCCGTCTTCCTCCATGGCAGCTAGCGTCCATCTTCACCCCTCTTCTTCCGGGGGCCGCGAACTCCGGCTCTGTGACTGGCCGGAGTTGCGTGACGTCACTCCTGTGCATGCGTGCAGGTGCCGCAACTCGCTACTCCATTCACGGCTTCCTGACTCACGGTCAGTGCGCCTGCGCGCCGTAGACAGCGGTGCCTTTCTTTTGCAAATATCTCCTAAACCGTGTAGGTTTAGGAGATATTTGTTGCACCTACAGGTAAGCCTTAATGTAGGTTTACCTGTAGGTTTAATGTGGTATGTAAGGGTTTACAACCACTTTAATAAAAGGATATAACTGCTCTGTAAATCTTTACAATTTAACAGTTTTGCATTGGGCAATTGTTTAGCTGCATAGTGCTTTATGAAGCGGACCTTAAAATGGATACAAAAGTCTCCTTTTTGTTTTCTTTATAAATAACAAACATGTTATACTTACCTGCTCTGTCCAGTGGTTTTGCACAGAGCAGCCCGGATCCTCCTTTTCTCGGGTCCCTCGCTGGGGCTCCTGGCACCTCCCTCCTGCCTACAGCAAGCAGCTTGCTACAGTGCCTTGGAAAAAGTATTCATACCTCCTTGAAATTTTCCACATTTTGTCATGTCTTCCAACCAAAAACGTAAATGTATTTTATTTGGATTTTATGTGATAGACCAACACAAAGTGGCAAATAATTGTGTGAAGTGGAAGGAAAATGATGAATGGTTTTCAAAATTTGTTACAAATACGGTAAATATGTGAAAAGTATGGTGTGCATTTGTATTCAACACCCCCCCCCCCCCCCCCCCGAGTCAATACTTTGTAGAACATCCTTCCACTGCAATTACAGCTGCAAGTCTTTTTGGGGATGTCTCTACCAGCTTTGCACATCTAGAGAGTGAATTTTTTGCCCATTCTTCTTTGCAAAATAGCTCAAGCGCTGTCAGATTGGATGGAGAGCGTCTGTGAACAGCAATTTTCAAGTCTTGCCAGAGATTCTCAGTGGGATTTAGGTCTAGACTTTGACTGGGCCATTCTAACACATGAATATGCTTTGATCTAAACCAGGGCTCTCAAACCGGTGGCCCTCCAGCTGTTGCGGAACTACAAGTCCCATCATGCCTCTGCCTGTGGGAGTCATGCTTGTAACTGTCAGCCTTGCCATGCCTCATGGGACTTGTAGTTTCGCAGCAGCTGGAGGGCCGCCAGTTTGAGACCCCTGATCTAAACCATTCCATTGTAGTTCTGGCTGTATGTTTAGGGTCATTGTCCTGCTGGAAGGTGAACCTCCGCCCCAGTCTCAAGTCTTTTGCAGACTCTAACAGGTTTTCTTCTAAGATTGCCCTGTATTTGGCTCCATCCAACTTCACATCAACTCTGACCAGCTTCCCTGTCCTGCTGAAGAAAAGCATCCCCACAACAGGATGCTGCCACCACCATGTTTCACGGTGGGATGGTGTGTTCAGGGTGATGTGCAGTGTTAGTTTTCCGCCACACATAGCGTTTTGCTTTTAGGCCAAAAAGTTAACTTTTGGTCTCCTCTGACCAGAGCACCTTCTTCTACATGTTTGCTGTGTGCTCACATGGCTTCTTGCAAACGGGACTTCTTATGGCTTTCAATTACTTTCTTCTTTCCAGCTCCTCCAGAGTTATCATGGGCCTCTTGGCTGCTTCTCTGATTAATTCTCTTCTTGCCAGGCCTGTCAGTTTTTAGGTGGATGACCATGTCTTGGTAGGTTTGCAGTTGTGCCATACTCTTTCCATTTTCAGATAATGGATTGAACAGTGCTCCGTGAGATGTTCAAAGCTTGGGATATTTTTTTATAACCAAACCCTGCTTTAAACTCGCCACAACTTTATCCCTGACCTGTCTGATGTGTTCCTTGGCCTTCATGATGCTGTTTGTTCGCTAAGGTTCTCTAACAAGCCTCTGATGGCTTCACAGAACAGCTGTATTTATACTGAGATTAAATTACATACAGGTGGGCGCTATTTACTAATTAGGTGACTTCTGAAGGCAATTGTTATCACTAGATTTTAGTTGGGGGTAATAGAGTAAAGGGGGCTGAATACAAATTCACACTACACTTTTCACATATTTGTAAAAAAAAAAAAAAGTGTAAACCATTTATCATTTTCCTTCCACTTCAGTTATGTGCCACTTTGTGTTGGTCTATCACATAAAATCTCAATAAAATACATTTACGTTTTTGGGTGGAAAATGTCAAGGGGTATGGATACTTTTTTTAAGGCACTGTATGAGGGCACCGAGCTGTAGCTCTGTGTGTCCATTCAGACACATAGCTGTGGTTTGGCCCTGGCCCCTCTCTCTTCTCATTGGCTAACTGACTTTGACAGCAGCAGGAGCCAATGGTACCGCTGCTGTGTCTCAGCCAATTAGAAGGGAGAGTCAAAGACAGCTGAGGCATTCGTTCACATCGCTGGATCGAGAGGAGGCTCTGGTAAGTATTACATGGCTCTGAAGGGGGCTGCTGCACACAGAAGGTTTTTTTATCCTAATGCATAGAATGAATTAAGATGAAAAAACATCTTTCCTTTACCACCACTTTAAGGCCTTTGTCACACTTACAATAGAACCCTCTGCTTTTACAGAAGCCATTCTCAACCCTAGGGTTCCTTTATAGGATGTTAGGAGTTGCTGGCGATGTGGCTGATTGACCTCCCATTGATGGTGTCTGTATCGTTTCAGGCCAGTGCTACTTGGTAAAATCGCAAGCATGACACCAATTATCTTTTTAGCTATTTATAAGACTGCCATTCTGACCCTCACTGTATGGGTTGCATTCTTCCTACTAACCACCATTGTGAGGGACATTTTCCACATTTACCCTCTGGTGAATTGGTTTTAGTAAGGGTAATTCGAGAGCTGAAAATAATTTTAGTGCTTAGTGAGAGTTTGCAGTGTTTTGGCTAGAAAGGATGCAACGCCATAAAAGTGCTTTTTTAGTAATCCTCTTGCTAGTAACTTAGTCACTAGCAAGAGGGTCGCTACTCTGACATGGCCCTAGAATGGCATGCAATTTTAAAATGACCTTGTGATTATGTCAGGCATATTAAAATGTATTAGGCCCCTTTCACACTGAGGCGTTGAAAAAACGCTCAAAAATTATAGGATTTTGTACCGTGATTTTACCGCGTTTTTACCGCGATCGCGGTAAAAATAGCGCTACCCGCGTATGCGTTTTTACCGTGATTTTACCGTGTTCGCGCTAAAATTAGCGCGAACGCGGTAAAAACGCATAGGCGTTAGCGCTATTTTTTAACATAACGCTTATGCCTATGCGTTTTTACCGCGAATCCCATTAATTTCAATGGGGATAGGCGTTTTTACAGCGCTATTTTATGCGCCCTAAAGTTGCTCTAAAAAAGCTGTTTGCAGGATTTTTTTCAACGCCCAGCCAGCAAAACGCCTCAATGTGAAAGCCCTCAGAGATTTCACATTGAGAATGCTGGGGCAGGATTATTTCAGGCGTTATTACAGCGCTATTTTTACCGCGAAAACGCGGTAAAAACGCCTCAGTGTGAAAGGGGCCTTACTGTTTGTCTAATTGGTGCACTGGAGCTTGCACCAGAATTTTGTTTTGCAGGAAGAATTGAATGAACCTTTAAAGTGTACCTTCAACAAAATAAAGTTTTGCTTTATTCACAGCCCCCATTCCCTATATGCACATGGCGTGAAAGCCCATGTGCATAATGAATCTATGAATAAAAAATCCCCATGAAACCTTGGCCCTGGCTTCCAGGTCATCTAGGATGTGTGAGTGACCTGTTCCCCCATCACTGCCTTCCGGGAAAGCTAGGCACTTGAAATCCCACAAAAATGTGCTCCTGCAATGGGTGCTTTAAAAGAGAAGTTCATGAATGCCAAAAAATAAACGATCATACTCCCCTTGATGGCTGCAGACCAAGAACTGAGCGATCAAAAACCTCTGATTGCTTAGTTCTCAGCCTTTACTGAGCAGAGAGCTGGTGACTGTTACACACTGGCTCTCTGCTCTTCCCCTCCAGCACTCACTGGAGCTCCAGGCTGTGAAGGGGGCAGGAGCGGCTGGCTCAACCTCTCAGCAGCTTGCTGAGAGGCTGAGCCAGCCGGCTGTAAAGTTTGGCTCTTTCCAGAACCTGGGCTGGCTGAGTAATGTCCGCCAGCAGCAAGCTTTAGCCTGCTGTCCGCTAAAAATTGGTCAAAAGAGTGCCGAACGAAGTGCACTCCTGTGATCCATAGGAGAAGCAGGGCCAAGATAGCTTTGGCCATACCTATCCTTTTTAATTCATTTATATTTTTAATTAAAAAGTATTACATTTATTCTTAACTACAGCTAGTGTAAGCACCTGAATTCTGCCTGTTTACTAGCCTGCTGGATTAAATGGGCACACCAACTTATGTTTTCATTAAAAAAGGTAGCACATTTATTCTTCACTACAGCTAGTATAAGTTTTGCCCTATGATTAAGCCAAAATAACGGGAGAAACATGTTGGATGAAGGATCGTAGGTGGTGTGTCTGTGTGCATCTGCTGGCCAATAAAGTTGATTTTACCCTTTTTGGAAGGGGTGTACAGAGGTCCAGAACTTTGCTAGATGTGTTATGGGGGAGACAGATTCCGGAGGAGGGAGAACTTGTATACTGGAGATCAGGCTTCATCTATAGTGAGCTAGTATAAGTACATAATTTCTGCCTGTTTACTAGCCTTCTGTAATCCTCTGCACAGCGTTTAGTAAGATGAAGGATTAGCATTCTGAACCAACACAAGGTTCTACTTTGCAGGGTGCTGTCAGTCTAACACTGTGAACGTTCTTACAGGTGGATATAGCACACGCCTGACATCAGTGTGCTGTTGCTTCTTTATTGACCAATCAGCAGGCTGGGGGGGGGGGAAGGGTCAATCACCAAATCGCAAGACACTAGCAACTGCGTCCCAGTGCTGGTGCATTTACTAGCACTAGACTAAAGGCTACTGACTCATACTGGCATCTGGCAATAAAGTTTACATGCATAAGAAATTGGCATTTACATTTGCTGATACCAGGGTTGGCACCCTGCTGTTACTGACATCAGAGGCTGGCTTATGGCTTTATATTTTCAAAGCAACAGAGGTTGGAATGATATAATTAATGGCAACAGGGGCTGGAAATATGCATTTACTTACATCAAAGGTTGGCCTTATAATTTTTACTTTAATCTGCCTATTAATTTCAATTACATAATTGACAGTCTCTGTGGTCTTTTTAGTTGGGGGCAATTATGTAGTGCTGCTGCTATTATCTTGGCATAACATTTACCTTATTCTGCCTTTGTTATTCCCAGTCTCTGTATGAATGTCTTGCAGTGAGTGGCTGAATGAATATATAGTTTAGCCCTGGCAATAGTAAATAATGTAGGAGATTGACAGGTCTTTATCTGTGAGCCATTGTCTAGAGAGCTTCTTCACAGTAAATACGGTGAAGTTTCTTGTGTATCTGCCAACCTGCTTATCCTCTCTTCTAAAGTAATTTGTGGAGCTGTCTGTGCGCTCAATGCCAGGAGGAGCTGACCCAATTCCATGGCATCCTGGATGGTTCCCGACACAGCTCTGACATTTCACTAGTGCCATAGCTACCGTGCCCCAGATTATTGTAGAGTTCATAATATGGCAGGTGGATGTTCTCTGAAATATTTCCCTTTGTTACCTCGACTGGTTATGAGACGACCTTGCTTAAGACGTGCACTACTGCAAAGCCAGAAGTTTTCTGGACAACCCGTACAAGGCAGCTGCAGTGTTCAGATCAGTCTGATTACTTTGACTTTTATTATTTTACAAGCAGAGAATTCCCATGGACGTATGTGAGAGCAGAGGTTATTCTTTTGTTCCATACAGATTGCTGTATGGGCTGGTATGTCCGACACTAAAAATATATCTGAAAGGAAGCGTTTTCTGACAGTATTTGTACAGTCGCTATGAAATAAAATCTATAACGTCTTATGTCCATAGACTAGAGTGTTGTATTGTTAACTGCTAAAAAGTCTTCCTCCGTCATCCTATTTCTACTTTTTGTCTGCTATACAGCTGACTGTATGACTGTTTTGGTGTTTTTTTTAATATTATGGTTATTACGCTGTATGATGCACTAGACAACAACCAATCTGCCCCCTGTAAAGGCTTTGGCTTTGCACCCTTTCTAGCCAAAACACTGCAAAATCTCACTAAGCACTAAAATAAAATTTCAGGTCTCAAGTCACCCTGGCTATAACCAATTCACCAATGTGTTATTGGGGAAAATGGCCCTCACAATGGTGGTTAGTAGGAAGAATGCAGCCCATACAGTGAGGGTCAGAATACCAGACTTATAAATGTCTAAAAAGAGAATTGGTGTCATGCTTGTGATTTTACCAAGTAGAACTGGCCTGAAACATTACAGGAAAGGTAGCATCACCACTGCCCTCTAACTATCAGCAGGGCAGCCAGTCTTCCAATCATAAGGTAAAAGAAAAAAGAGGGCGCACCGACCTAGTGCATTACCAATGGCTAGGTTTATTAAAAGTAAGTTAAAAGATCATGAATACTCACAAACTTACTTTTAATAAACCTAGCCATTGGTAATGCACTAGGTCGGTGCGCCCTCTTTTTTTCTTTTACCTTTAGTCCTAAGAATACCAACTTTTCTGAGGAGGGCAGCAAGATTCATGGTCATTCCCTTTCTATCGGAACACTCTGGTTGTACCACCAAGAGACCAAGCTTCCGAGCGCAGGAGACTGTTTTGTGTAGTCTTCCAATCATCTCATTGAGATTTAGATTAGACAATGCCAACATCACCTCTTATATGCCACACAATGCCACTCCCATCTGCCACTCTGCTCCTTCCATAGCCCACTGCCCTGCCAAAGTTTACAATGTCCTGTGCCTAATCTTGCACTAGAAAGCTCTCCCATCTTTGGGAGCCAGTGTCTCCTACTTTTCTTCATTCCAGCACTACAGTCTGTCAATGGACACTTATGGGAGTTTTGGATGTCTGTGTTCCCCACTGTGTGAGGACTTATCAGTGACAAAGACTCGGAGAAAAGAACCACATTGCAGATACAGGGACACCAGCTTCCAACACTCCCAGAAATGTGGAATATAGAAGAGGCCTATAGAGGCTGCAGCATTGAAACAAGGGGAAGGTAGGAAAACCTGATCTACTGGAGTATAAATGGTCTTCTATTTCAGGAAACTTTAATCTGAATCTTTTGTAACTCTTACAGGGTTGCGGTTAAGGATGAGCTCAGGCGTGTTCGCATAGTACATGTGCAGAGCCCGCCAGGAAATCGGCACCGCGCTGCGCTAATGACAGGCAGGGAGACATTTCCCGATGCTCGGCTGCAGAGATCGGGAAATGTCTCCCTGGCTGTGATTAGCGCAGCACGGTGCCGACTTCCTGGCGGGCTCTGCACGTGTTCTATGCAAACACGCCAGAGCTCATTCTTAGTTGTGGTGCACAGGGTTATATCTTGTTGAGCCTCTTATCTACTGTAACTGTACCAGACAGGGTCTGTCTGATTGAAAACAATAACACTGTAATTCTGCAGGAAACATTTAGGATGGAATGTACATTTTTCAGGGTAATGCGTAGAAAATCTTCACTTTTACGGTTCATGTCTACTTTAAAGAGCACTTACTGACAAGTGGCTGTGACGGACTGCCTGACACCCCAACTGGGTATCTCCTCCACTCTAGTACCAGAATATAGTAATTTTACCCCAAGCATCAAACAGAACCAATGTGGAGTAAAACAGGACTAACTTTATTGAACAGAAACACAGGTTTTATACATTTTAAACATAGGGGCTGTCACCACATGAACAATAAGAACAAATATTACACATTGGGGTAAACATACCACAATGGTTTGGTAACTAGGTAAAGTTGACACAAGACTAATCCTCTCATGTGGGAACCTCCAGGAGGATTAGCCAACAGACAGAAACAATAGGTGACTCAATTAACAATGGGAGAAAGACACTTAACAGTAAACGCATAACCCCTTAATAACCATTCTGTCTATACCCCAACAAAACACAGTGGCCCCAAATCTGTATCCGGGTCCTCTGGTTCTTAGAGTCTGTGTGTTTCAAGGACACATGGACTTGAATCCAAAGGTCCCCCAGGCATACATCTCTCAAAGAACAGAGCCCCCTCAAAAGCCAGGGCCCATAATCAGTAGGAAAGAGGCCAATCCACAGTCCCCTCCAACAGCCAGTCACAGTGGTTACCGTGCCATGCTGGATATAGAGTTGTAATACATATTTGTAGCATATTCTCTATCGAAAGGTTAGTAAAATGAGCTGATAATGTTGTCATCAACCTGCCCCTGCCACACTGTACACTTACAAAGTATAGGAAGGGTGATGTGCTCTCTTCAGATCTTTGGCGCGGCCATGTCTCTAGGATTAGGAGTAAATAGGACACAGGTGAACCCATACTGGACACTGGTATGTTCCTCTACTAGGTACTTTCTCACATAAAATCTTAGAGCTGGGCTCCCACTGCTAGCCTGCCTTTCAAAACGCCTTGCGGCAGCTCAGTTTACAGATTTCAGTTGCAATTTTTTTTTTTTTTAACATTGAAATGAATACATAGAAGAGCTGGGTTCTTTGTATCTATCTGCCTGTGGTTCTTCTTTAATGTCTCCCTGTTCTGAGCATTATTTGTGCATTAATACTTTTTTTTTTTTGCACATTTATGCATCTTTTTGTTTTTTGAACAGCGGTCTGGCTTACATTTTCGGCATACAGATAACACCGTACAGTGGTTGCGGGCTATGGAATCAATAGGACTGCCTAAGGTAAGAAAAAGCTTTAGTAATGATATAGTAAAAACGATGTGTACATAATCCCTGGTCTGTTCACTGAAATGCTGAGTTGAGAGCTAATCTAAACTCATTATCCACATATTGTACTAAGCAGGTACCACCTGGTCTGCATGAACCCCATGTGGTTAATGTACCAAGTCATTGTTTAACAAGTTTCATTGGGTTTTCTACTTTGAATGAAATGGACAGCCCAGGAATTGAACGCCTGCAGGGTCTTTAGATCTCTTGCCGAGGTATTGAAGACCTTGCAGTAAAAACTCAGCAAGGGATTGAACCTTTTGAGTTTAGATGGAATACAGCTTTATAAAAGCTGCAAACAGTGTTGCTATTTATGAGAGCGGTAGAAAGGTTACCCTTCCGTATATAAAGTGGAATACCCTTTGAATTCATCCATAGACTAGCATATACCTTTACTGTAATCTTTAGAAAATTTCTACTTTTAAATTTAAACTGTATACTGTAATTAAATGCGTTTCAAATTTTGAAATGTAAATGATATTACTCTTTCGTCCATGGACCGACACAGCTTCTCTATTGACAAAGTGGGTATTATCCGTTAATTAGGAGTGACTAGGCAGAAAAACTTCTAAAAAGTGTTGCATCACACCTTCTACAGTACCGCCCAGGGGGCGGACCCTCTGGGTATACCCTCTCAGTCTGCATCTTCGCAGATCAGTTTTTTTCTGTCTAGCAAGGAGTAGGACATGGCTCCCTTCGGGCCCATTGGTTCGGGGAAAAAAGATATATATATATATATATATATATATATATTTTTTTTTTTTTCCTACATTTGTTGTTTCCTGCGATCTTCGATCAACTGCCAACTGGGTGACAGGCTGGATCCTCGATCCTTGTAGTCTCCCCAGTTTCGGCCATCGAGCGTGTGCCGACCCTAGCTACGCGCTGGGTTTTCCACGACTTGCCCGTCGCTCCACGGGTGGCCGGTGAGCTTACGCTCCAGGGCCTGCATCGGACCGCTCAGCTTCGGCTGACCTTACGGCCGAGTCGCAGCAGCCTGGCCGGTGAGCTTACGCTCCAAGGCTTGCATCGGACCGCTCAGCTTCGGCTGACCTTACGGCCGAGTCGCAGCAGCCTGTCCGGTGAACGTCATGCTCCAGGGCATACATATGATCGTCCCTTCTGGGACCAATCACAGCATGCCTGGCCAACAGTCACCTTCCGTGCGCGGACGATGATCTGTTTGGAATGTCTTCCAGCAGAATACATGCAGGATAGGTAAGTAAAACTCCCCTGCCTCGGCTGGGTGATTTAGCTGGACATTCCTGGAGAGATCAAGTAAGTGGTTGTGGCCCCTTTCTTCCCTCTCTCCCTGCCTTTCCCTCCTCCCTGGGCTTCTAGCTAAAGGTTGCTGGGTGCTGGGGGTCACCTAGGGGGTCCCACTGGAGCGGGGCTGGCTGTAACTAACATTTAAAAGAAATGTCATTTTTTCTTACCTGTGTTTGTGTCCTTCCTCCTCCATGCTGTTGGCAGCCATTTTGAGGTGGTCCATGCCAAGTTTGGCCTCTTGTGACTGCCCGGCGGCCATCTTCCTGTGGTTCGGCCACACCCACTGGCCCCTATCAGCTGATCGGCGGCCATGTTTGTCCACCCTGTATGCAGATATTGCCGTTTGGCGGCCATCTTTTTGTGGGCTATGGCTGCTTGACCTCTATCTTCTGTCGGCGGCCATTTTCTTAGAGCCCACATTATCTTCCATACAGACGTTTTTGGCAACCATTTTTCGAGAGCCTCCGGCCTCTAGGGTGCATTACACTGGCGCGAAAATTCACACAGGAAGTGCTGATAAAAGAAGCAGACTGACACAGCAGCAGAGGGACAGCATCACAGGCGCAGCATAGCAGTACCTATCCAGGGTGGTGAGTCCTCTGGGTGACCCGGCCTCTCTGCAGCACAGGAGGGTGGCCTATTGATATCTTGCCTGGAGCCCTGTGAGTGTCAGCGTGTGGTCAGCATGGCATCTGAGCCAGATGTCTTCTCCCCTGAAACACCAGATTTAGCAGCTGGTGCCCCTGAGGTGTCTATGAACGCTATGACTGCAATCCTAGAGGCGTTTGCTGCCAGGGTGGAAGCAGCACACGGGAATACAG
Organism: Rana muscosa; assembly: GCA_029206835.1. Classification (NCBI taxonomy): domain Eukaryota; kingdom Metazoa; phylum Chordata; class Amphibia; order Anura; family Ranidae; genus Rana; species Rana muscosa. Next base: position 1,104,403,456 of record CM055116.1, read on the forward strand.
GGGGTAGTAAACGCCCCATCCCCTGCAAGCTTCTGGGGATAATTCTGGTGCAGAACCAGGTCCAGCTACGGCTCGGGGCCCAGATTCTGACGCATCAGAGACTGCAGACCGTGACCGGACAGTGAGAATGACTCAAAGTCCAGGTCAGTACGCGAGACGGCTTTGGTATCTGACCTTATTACTGCAGTGCGGGATATGCTAAAATTGGAAAATACTGCAGAAGCAGCAGAGACTCTGGTCCACTTGGGTTTCATAGACCTGCCCGCACTGCTAAGGTGTTCCCTTGTGTGTCTTTTGATAAACTCTTATACAAGGAATGGGAGAACCCACTGAGGGTCTTTACAGCCCCAAAGAGGTTTGCGGTACGGTACCCCTTTTGAGGAGAGTTTTCTGAAGAAGTGGACCCTCCGGTGTCCAGACTTAATAGAGCCACCACAATTCCTGTAGAAGGGGCTCCTGTTTTCTAGGACCCTGTGGATAAGAAGGCTGAAGCACTCGCTTGCTACCTATACTCAGTGGTAGGCTCGGCAGTACGCCCAGCATTGGCGGGGGCCCTAGTGTCTCACACACTTACTGAATGGGCAAGATTGCTACTCCAGGGGTTAAGGAGCGAGATGCTCCTCCTGATGAGATAACATTGGCCGACCTGTTGGTCCAGGGCCTTAGGTTTGTCTGCGAGTCAGACATGAATACTATTCCCCTGCTGTCTAAAACTTCGGTTTATGCAGTAGCAATACGCCGCCTGATCTGGCTAAAAGGCTGGTCTGCGGACCAGACTTCCAAGAAAGCCCTGTTGGATCTGCCTTTTAAGGGCGACAGACTTTTTGGGGCTTCTCTGGATGACATCATCAAGGATGCCACAGGAAGTAAAAGCACTTTGCTTCCCCAAATTAGCAAGGGTAAGGGGCCACGCCAAGGGCAAGGGCCCTCCTTTACTGCACACAAGTGGTTTTTTCGTCCCCCTAGGGCGACAGGGAAAAGACCCCAGGCCGATAAAGCGCCTGCCCAAGGACAAAAGCATCCCTGGTCCCGCATACCCAATAAGCCTGCGGACAAATTTGCGTCCGCATGAAGGTCCACCCCCACCCAGCTCTCGGGTGGGTAGACGTCTTCGCAAATTCGCGACTCAGTGGACAGCACTAATCTCCGACAGGTGGGTTTGCGAAGTAAATCTCCTCAGGCTACAAGATAGTTTCTCTCTTGTCCACCGGACAGATTCAACACCTCCAATCTCCAGCTACTACCGACCTGTCGGGAGGCCCTGTATGGGGCGGTCCAGGGTCTACTGGAACGCGGGGTAGTTATTCCAGTTCCAGAACTGGAACAGGGTTTTTACTCAAATCTGTTCATTGTGCCGAAGAAGGAGGGGGTTTGTCCAAGCTTGGATCTCAGAGCCCTCAATTGCTTTGTGAAGGTACAAAGTTTCCGATGGAGTCTGTTCGATCTGTAGTCACGGCTCTCCATCCGGGGGACTTTCTGGCCTCCTTGGACATCAAGGACGCATACCTGCATGTCCCCATATACTCCAGACACCAGAGGTTTCTGTGATTTGCTATCCGGAAGGACCACTACCAGTTTGTGGCCCTCCCGTTGGGCCTTGCCTCAGCACCCAGGACGTTCACCAAGGTGCTCGCTCCGATTCTGGCACTTCTAAGACAGCGGGGTATCGCTATCACAGGCTACTTATACGACCCTCTGCTGAAGGCCCCTTCAAGCTCAGAATTAGAGGTAAGCGTGTCCATTACCTGTCAGACTCTTCGAGACTATGGTTGGATACTAAACACGCAAAAGTCAGTATTGGTGCCCACTCAACGCCTAGTGTACCTGGGGTTGATTCTGGATTCCTCAGAGGCAAAGGTATTCCTCCCTGTGGAGAAGTTGCAGACCCTCCGGGCTGCAGTACGGCAGCTGACTTCCAGGAATTGGTCGTCACTCCGTTTTTTGCATGCGAGTGTTGGGCCTCAGGGTAGCCTCCTTCGAGGCGGTTCCATATGCTCAATACCACACTCGAGTGTTACAGAAGGAAGTTCTGTCCAGATGGAACAGATGTCCATCATCTCTGGATTATCAAATCCGAGTGAGCCACATAGTCAGGAGATCCCTGGTATGGTGGCTGACAGCACCGGCTCTAATGGCCGGGAAGTCATTTCTTCCGGTTTACTGGATAGTGATCACGACGGACGCCAGCCTTACAGGTTGGGGGGGAGTCTGGGGTGTTCAGTCGGCGCAAGGTCGCTGGACCCCAGAGGAAGCCCTCCTGCCGATCAATGTCCTGGTAATCCGGGCGATCAGGCTGTGCCTCTTCAAATGGTCTCAGAGGCTGCAAGGGCGTCCAGTCAGGATCCAGTCAGACAACGCTACAGCAGTGGCATATGTCAATCATCAAGGAGGAACAAGAAGCTCAGCTGCAACATCGGAGATCGCTCGCATCCTGAAGTGGGCAGAGAGGAGCGTACCGGCACTGTCGGCCGTGTACATTCCGGGTGTGGAAAACTGGCAGGCGGACTACCTGAGCCGCCAGATGCTGGACCAGGGAGAAGGGTCCTTACACCCGGAGGTGTTCCAACTCCTCTGCCAAAGATGGGGCACACCAGACGTAGATCTTCTGGCTTCCCGACTCAGTCGGAAGGTATTGAGATTTGTGGCCCGGTCAAGAGACCCATGGGCAGACGCAACGGATGCGTTGGTAGCATCGTGGGGTCAGTATCGGCTAATCTATGCCTTCCCTCCCTTAAGGCTTCTTCCTCTTCTGCTCCGCAGAGTGGAGGCAGAGGGAATTCCAATGATCCTAATCGCTCCAGATTGGCCTCAGCGTCCTTGGTACGCCGATCTAGTACGTCTGGTAGCAGATGTCCCCTGGCACCTACCACTAAGGAAGGACCTGCTATCGCAAGGTCCCATATTCCATCCTGCTTTACAGTCATTGGCTTTAACGGCATGGCTGTTGAGAACCAGGTACTGAGAGACTGGGGCCTGTCAGACTCAGTAATCTCTACTATGAGAAGTGCTCGAAAACCGTCCTCTAGGAAGGTCTATCACCGCACTTGGAGGGCCTACATCTCCATGTGTGAGGAAATGAAATGGCATCCGCGTACCTATTTGGTTTCCAGAATCCTGCTGTTTTTACAGCATGGGGTGGACCAAGGGCTTGCCCTAAGTACGATTTAAGGGACAGATATCTGCCCTGGCTGTCTTTTTTCAGCGACCCCTGGCGACTCACTCTCTCGTGAGTACATTTGTGCAGGGGGTCCGACATGTGGCCCCTCCGGTCCGTCCCCCGTTACCTCCGTGGGACTTGAACCTGGTCCTCTCGGTGCTTCAGAAGGCACCGTTTGAGAATATTAGAGATATTCCCCTGTTGACACTTTCTCAGAAAGTGGTCTTTTTGGTGGCTGTTACGTCAGTTAGACGAGTCTCTGAGCTGGCAGCCTTGTCCTGCAAGGCTCCCTATTTGATTTTCCACAAGGATAAGGTGGTGCTGCGGCCGCAGCCTTCCTTTCTTCCGAAAGTCGTTTCGGCTTTTCATCTCAACGAAGACATTGTACTTCCATCCTTGTGTCCTCAGCCGTCGAATCCTAAGGAGTCGGCGTTGCATTCCTTGGACGTTGTCCGAGCTTTAAGAGTATACCTATCTGCTACTTCCCTGTTCCGGAAGTCAGACTCACTGTTTGTTTCGGTGGCTGGTCCCAAGAAGGGCCAAGCAGTCTCATCGGCCACCATCTCTAGGTGGATCCGACAGATAGTAATCCAGGCTTACGCCTTAAAGGGTCAGGCGCCCCCCTTTCCTGTCACGGCGCATTCGACCAGGGCAATAGGTGCCTCTTGGGCTTTCCGACATCAAGTGTCTGTTTCCCAACTATGTAAAGCGGCGACTTGGTCGTCCGCTCACACTTTCACAAAATTCTACAAAATTGATGTAGGTGCATCTTCGGATGCCTCTTTTGGCCGCAAGGTTTTGCAAGCGGCTGTTTAGAGTTGCAACTCCTCCGTTGGAGGAGTGCTGTTTTGTGTTTGGGGTGAAGTTTATCTTTATGCTGTTACCACCCCTCGTTTTTTCTCTGACACTGCTTTGGGACGTCCCACTTTGTCAATAGAGAAGCTGTGTCGGTCCATGGACGAAAGAGTAAATAGGATTTTTTACTCACCGTAAAATCCTTTTCTCTGAGTCCATGGACCGACACAGCACCCACCCCTCCTTTTAAGTTTGTACTGCTTTTTGACGAACTGATCTGCGAAGATGCAGACTGAGAGGGTATACCCAGAGGGTCCGCCCCCTGGGCGGTACTGTAGAAGGTGTGATGCAACACTTTTTACAAGTTTTTCTGCCTAGTCACTCCTAATTAACGGATAATACCCACTTTGTCAATAGAGAAGCTGTGTCGGTCCATGGACTCAGAGAAAAGGATTTTACGGTGAGTAAAAAATCCTATTTTTCCCATGTAATTAGTATTTAATTGATCACATAAAACTGTTTAAGTTTCTATAAGTGGAGTCACACATTTTTTTTACTGTTTGATGTGCAATTACAGATATTTTATCCAGAGACCACCGATGTTTATGATCGAAAAAACATTCCACGTGTCATATACTGTATTCATGCATTAAGGTAAAAAAAAAAAAGAAAAATTGGATTCATGTTTTGTGTAATAAATAGGAATGCATTTTTGTACATACATTCCATACAGTGAACCCAAACAATCCTTTCCTGATTATTAGACAATAGTCCATTTTATGGTTCTGAAATTTCTGTAGCAATGTATGTTATTTTCATCACTTGAGGGCCATTCTCCTGCAGTCTTTGGAAGTATTCTCCATGTTTTTAAAGCCCGCTAGTGAATGTTGTACAAGGCTAATGTAATGTCTGTGAATGCAAAGTAAGGAATTGGGCGTAATCCTTGGAAAATTCTTGCTACATCTGCAGCAAATTGGGGAAAGAGCATTTGCAGGTCTCCTCTCCATAGGTAATTGGTGGAAATCATTGGCTGAACCTAGCTCAGAGACAGGTAAATCTTGTAGCATTTGCAGCTATATAAATAAACTGAATGTTGTGGATATCTTCAGATGACATGACTAAAGGAGAAATCCAGACATGACCAATTCTTCTATCTGAATGTGCCAGTAAATTATGGCGAAGGTGCATTATAAATAAAATTTGCCTGCTAATGTGTGGTGTATCGTGTGTGAACCTGAGATGACTCTTCACAAATAAATCACTTGGTGGACTAAACTTCATCCAGTCCATAATATGACAATCATACATGTATGGATGTGTACAGTGATGATCTATTACACCAGGAGGGGTTACTGCAGAAGAATGCCTTAATCGGCGAGGCAAACTGTGCACTCCCATTTTCCAGTTTTTATTGAAATCTCAACAGTTCAAATCCAGGTAATAACCTGAAATGATACAAAGTTAAAGTGGAACTTCACTCTTAATCAACATTGATTATTTTTAATCATCATGCCGCTAGCATTAGTAAATAGATAGGAAAGTATATCATATGTACTTTGTTTTTGTTTGTTTTGTTTTTTTTGTTTTTTACATTTCTTCAGTTACATTCTGATTTTCTGCCCAGGCTTATGATTTCATACATCCCAGGAGTCTGTTAAATAAGAGATTTAGCTTCCTAATTTAAAAATAAACATACACACTGTACTGTATAGCTTTCTATACCAGAGGGGGTACCAGTAATTGTGCTCAGTGACTTTACAGCCACACAAAAAAGGTGACAGGAAGGGGAGGGACGGGGAAGAGATTGAGACAGAGACACATGCGCACACACACTAGGGACCGACAGGGAGGGACTCTGAACACAGCAGCATGATGGAGGCATGTATACTGACTACAGTATCATGGATAAGCAGCCATGATTACTGTAGTCAGCATACCTAGGGGGACGCAGGAACAGGTAGGATCAACCAGGTATTTTACAGGATAGAATGGTACAAATGACACTACAGAAGCAATATGCTGTTTATTATGCCTTAAAGGAACAGGATCTTTTATTTCGTTTATTTTATGGGTTACAACTGCTTTAAGTCTTGAACGTTTTTGCTAACAATTCCTACAGGTGTTACAACTTTTGTTGAGTACTTACAAGCTGCTCTGTCTGTATAAAAGCAATGCTGAAACAGACTGTGTTACTGCACCCTCTTGAGCAATATTTGGACAAATTTGTATTGCAGGAAGTAGTTTTGCTCTTAAAATGGCGAGAAAAGGGCAATTTACAAAGGAAGACAGACCATTATAACCCTTAAAAATGTAGGTCTTTCCTTTAGAGAAATTGCAAAGGCAGCCAATGTGTTAATGAGTACAGTTTTTCTACGTCATCAAAGGTACTTGGAAACTGGAGGAAACTCTTACAGCAGGAGGTATGGCAGACCCAAAGCCATAGCAGAAAACAAGTTTCTGAGAGGCAACAGCTTGCATAACTCACGTCACAGCATCAAGCACAGCTTAACACTGATTGAAGTAAGCAAGTCTCAGTTTCAACTGTGAATTGAAAAATTTGAGCTGCAGGTTTGAAAAGAAGAAAAAAAAAAGCTTGCCTGGGCTATTAAGCATCAACTACTGAAGACTGGAAGTCAGTCTTGTGTAACAGATGAATCAAAATTTGAGATCTTTGGTCCATCATGCAGGGTTTTTGTATGCCATTGAGTAGGTGAAAGGGTGGTTCCTCTGCATGTGACGCCAACTGTCAAACATGGAGGAGGAAGTGTGATGGTCTGGGGCTCTTTTAATGGATCCAGAGTTGGCGACTTGCACAAAGTGCATGACACTCTGAACCAAAACTACTACCACACCATTTTGTAGCGCCATGCAATACCCTCTGGAATACACCTAGTTGGTTGGGGTTCATCCTACAGCAAGATAATGACCCAAAACATACATCCAGGCTGTGCCAGAACTACCTTAGAAGAAAAGAACAAAATGGTAGGCTCCAAATCATGGAATTACCAGCTTGGTCTCTAGACGTAAAAACCCCATGCAGCTGATTTGGGATGAACTGGACAGAGGGGTGGAAGCAAAGCAACCTACAAGAGCAACACATTTGTGGGAACTTCTGCAACAGTGCTGGGAAGAAATGTCTGAACAATATTTGATTTCTATTGTAGAAAAAATGCCACAAGTGTGCTCGCCTGTTATATCGGCAAAAGGTGGCTACTTGGATGCGTCAAAAATGGAGGTGATGTTTTATGAAAGAAGTCCATGATTTCTTTTTTATGTCCAATTGTTTATTTGTTCTATGCTTTGATTTCAGAGTACATTGGGACATTAAACTGTGTACATTTCAGTAAAAAGTGGAAAAAAACGTTTGACCAGTAGTGTGGTGATGTCACAAGTCCCTTTACTTCGGCTCTGGTGGCAACATGAGGTCCGTGTTCCTGAACAGAGTGGTGCTTACATAATGACATGAGCGCCATTCAGTACAGTGTACCCTGAAGTCTGGCATAGTGACAGTCTCCCAGGGGGTGGGTCTATGACAGCCTGAGTTCAGCAGAAGTGGGTTCAATAATGCTGGCTGTCATTCAACTCTGAAGACTGTCAACATCTAGTGGAAGAAATGAATTACGGCAGGGGAATTGAAGATAAGCATTGCTGCAAAAGCTGTTTTATTTTTCTTTTTCTTCTATTTTCTTTTTTCTTCTTACCTGAATTTCTATGGGAAATGCCCCTACTCAGAACTGCTCATTAGCCTATTGACCCATTTTACCATGCATACTGTCAGAAAGCAAGACTAAACTTCAGGAAAGATTTACCCAACCCTGCTTTATTGTGGATGCTTGTAACTGGGAACTGACTAATGGGGACGGCTGTGGTAGTGGAAGGGTGAGGGGCCAAGTTCAAATACTAAGTTGCGTTTTGCATAGCGGCAGCACTGTGGTCTTTGGTTTGAATCATATCCAGGTAACTGTCTGCATAGTGTTTGCACGTTCTCCCTGTGATTGTGTGGGTTTCCTTTCACACTCCAAAGACATGCTGGTGGGTTAATTGGCTCCTGTCTAAATTGGCCCTAGTATATTCATGTGCGTAAGGGACTTTAGATGGTAAGCCCCTTGAGGACAGGGACTGATGTAAATGTGCAATATGTACAGAGCGCTCTGTAATTGCCTGTAATACATAGGTAAAAATGCTGGAATTTCTTGATCTGATCTTTAGGATGTGGTTTTTGATGAAGGTAACCAATTTTTAAATTGCCCAGGCTCTGAAAATGTTGAACAATTAAGCTGCAAATAGAACAGACTCTGATCTACATTAGATGTTGACTGTATATATTTGCCAGGGTCAAGCTCCAATTTAGATGATGCGAAACATATACAGATCTGCTTTCCAAATGGGGATTTTGGCTGTGCACAAATCATCGCTGCAGATGTGGGAATCGCAGCTGTGCTAGGCTTTGTGTTGTGTTAAAAAGTACATCTGCTTGGAGGGTTTTTCATCCTAAAGGAAAGCTCCAGAAATATGGATGTCGTCTCTTCTGATTTATTTGCAGCCCAACAACAACACATTCAAGTCCTGTATAATTTCACATGGAACACAGACAATTTTCTCAGCAATATTCGTCAGAATATCCATAGGTCACACAGTGCTTGCTGTGGGCTGGAGATGTCAGACAGTGCACGATGCATTGAGCTTGGTGCCAGATAGTGTTGTTTAAGTGAGTGAAGCAAAGCCTTTAACATCTGCCTTGTATTTCCTGTCACTGCAAGTAGCAGTAGTGGTAGAGCGGTCCTCTGCTACCTAGAGGCTTCCATTATCTACTTCCTGGCCTTGTCAGCGCATTTCCTGTGTGTGGAAACCTCTTCCTTTTCTCATTTGTAATAATGGCAGATTTTTAACTAATTCACTGAAATATAAATACACTTATTCTTGGGCAGAACATGCAACACACTTAATTGCCATGTAGTGTATTAATGCCTTGCTTGGTCTGTTCCATGTAACTGTATTCCCCCCCCCCCCTCTTCATTTGTCAAGACACAAGGAAATGTACTTTGTTTCTTAAAAGAGAAGTATGGGAATTTTGTTTACAGAATCATACTACCTAGGTGGATGCAGCAACAGTCCCAAGCTGGCTCTTAAGGGTGGCAACAGAGCTATCGAACACCACTGATCGCTCGGTTCTCACATCTCCCTGAGCAGGGAGCTTGTGACTGTCAGTCACCTCACCGGTTCTCTGCTCTGACACCCCCCCCCCCCCCGCTCACTTGATCACTGGGCTTTGGAGGGGGCTCAGGCTCAGCAGCTCGCTGAGAGGCTGACTTGGATTCCAGTCCAGGCATGTGGGCGGATCACGACAATATGGTCGCAAACTTTCCAGAGCCTGGACTGGCTCTGTGACAGCGGGCTTCTGTCGACTGTCTGCTGAAAACGGGCCACAGGAGTGCAAACTCCATTGCATACAGTTGTGTATGCTTTAAAAACAAATGTATTTTTATATACAGTTGGCATAAGTACTTGAAATTGTGTTGCTATCGGCTTCCTGTCATCCTCTGAAAAGCAGCACTGGGGGAGTGAGAGGCAGTTCCAAGAGCTTTATCAGGTTCTGCTGCGTGCACATGTGCTGTCCTATTTTGATCCAATGTCCTCTTTTTGCGCTAGAGTGGTAGATGGTGTGCCTCACATTCCTCCCACCGCTGTCTGACCATATGGTCATTCATAAGCAAATGAATATTTAATGAGGGTTTGCAGCAGATGCATGCTGGAGATGAGTGCTGTCTTAGAACAGGAGGCAGAGGGGTCAGCATGGATCACACCTTGTCTGGACACACCTTGGGGAAGCTATAAACTGTATGCTATTCTAATGCTGTCAGCGCCGGTCAGGGCTGTGTGATCAGCCGGCTGCTACTAAACATTTACTGATTCTGGCAGACATTCTCCAAAGCAATTCCAGGTAACAATGTTTAGTAGTAGTTGGCTGATCACACACCGCTGACTGTGTTAGAATTTTTTGTATAGCTACCTGGAGGCACATCAAGGCACCCAAAGGATGCTGAGGAGGACATTTTGCAAAATATTTAGATGGTCAGAGCTGTGCAAGAAGCAACACGCTATAACACTGCACTATCCTTCTTACACCTGGTGTGTGTGTGTGTGTGTGTGTGTGTGTGTGTGTGTTGGTGTCTATAGTGCTGACTGTAGCTTTCCCATTTGTAATGTTTATAAATGGGGCTTCAGCCTGGGGTGGAGCTACAGCACAGCGCATACAGGAGTAAGTGCTACATTATTATTATTATTAGTATTATTATTGTTGTTATCATACAGGATTTTTATTAAACCAACATTTTGCGCAGCACTTTACAAAATAAGGGGAGATGGTACAGTTACAATAAAATCCAGGACAAGAAGGTTAGGAGGGCTCTGCTTGTGAGACCTTACAATCTAAAGGGAAGGGCAAGTGAATACTGAAGGTCATAACTGGGTGTATGAGTTGTTTAAGAAGGTAAAATTAAGTTTATTGTCAGAGGCAGGATAGGCTTCCCTGAAGAGATTAGTTTTTAGCCATTGCCTAAAGGCAGACAGAGTATAAGATAGCCATACAAGTTGGAGTAGGGAGTTTGAGAGGATGAGAGAGGCTCTAGAGAAGTCCTGGTGGTGAAGCTTAGAGAGCAGGAGGAGCGAAGAGAATGAAATGGGTGATATTTTGAGTTGAAGTTGGTAATGTAACCACGGGCACTTTGGGGATTAACTGATTTTTCAAATATAATGATAGTTCTTAAATGCCCAGCTGAGTTTATGGATGAACTGATGGGGGAATAGGTAAAACTAGTATTCCAGCTTGAGATGTAGACCTCTTAGCTACCTGATCTTTCCCTGCAAGTACTTCTGCACATGTTCTCTTTCATCTTTTAGTGCCATAGTAAATACTTTATTTTCTTCGGGATTCCGGGAGTCATGATGTGACCACAGTCCAGAGGAATGAGGAAAAACACACTGATTTATTTGACGTGCTGGCTTACAAAGCACAACCTGGAGGATTGTTGAATTGGGTTAAATGGAATTTCAGGCACATATTCTGTCACTTTTAAGCAATGAATTATTTGTGAACAGATGTTCTCTCTCATAGGGTATTAATATGACCATCACAACACACACTGTTAAGTCTGAATTTTCTATTCAGGAAAGTAGTCTGTGCCAAAATAAAAGGAAAACATACAAAACTGTATTGCTAGTGGCCATGCAGCTGAAATAATTAAAGAGGCAGTAAACCTAAAGCACAGCTTTATTAATATAAAATTGAAGCACTTCAATAAAAAGGAGGAAACCCTCTTGCTTGCGATGGACTTTTTCATGTAGTAACACAGTTGTGTTCCCAGGCTGCAGTTCCTTGTGATGACACCTACTGGTGAAATTTGATATTGCATAAAAATGCACACAAGTTTTTATAGTAGTTCTCTGTGAGAAGCGTTGTATCCTAATAATTAGACGTTCGTCCACCAATGTCTTTTAAATAAATATTTTTGTTAGAGAAATGCTCACAAATGCAAATGGTGCTGGACAGCAAGCAAATACTAAAAAGCACCACTGGAGTCCCCCTATGGTGTCAAATTAGAAACACACTCTCCTGCATCCACAGTCCATTGCTCTGTGTAAGGGCATTCTATGACCAGAGCCACACATTATCATATGGGATGTAAGGGACATATCCAGACAATACTGACTTTTCTGAAGTTGATTATTTGCATAGGGACTAAGTTCAGGGGCCTCCTTTGAGCAATGTGATCTACTGTATGTGTGCAATGCCTAATAAAAAAAAATTGATTGTTATGAAGCCTGCTGTTCTACAGTAACTTAATTATTCAGCCATTGCCCAGGCCTACTTTAAAGTGCATCTGTGTCCAGAATTTTTTAAATTAAATTACATACCGGTACATAGTCTTAAAAAGCACTTGAAAAGCAAGGCCAGGTTGACATGCCATAAATGCCCATTTTTGTCTTTTTTTTTTTTTTTTGTGCTTACATTATTCTATTGGGCATCATAGTGTGTGAAAATGCACAGGTAAATGGATATGTCTTATTTTTAAAACCCCAGTTCAACGCACCCTCAAAGATGTGAACAGCCTCATTTAATAATATTGCTTCTTATGAAAGTTGCTTGACAACAACATTTACAAGATTTCTGTGCTTCTGTTTTGAATTTTAAAGACAAATATATCCACAAATCATCTTATAGCTACAGAATGGGGACTTTTAGGCCCCTTTCACACGGGCGGACCGTATGTCCGTTTTTCACCCATCTGTTTTCGGATGAAAAACGGACATACATGTATCCCTATGGGACAGCGGATGTCAGCGGATGAACATCCGCTGACACCCGATCTCACCCGTGTCCGCTACGCTCCGTTTTTCAGGATAGAAAAATTTCTATTTTTCTATCCGTCTGCGGAGCGGATCGGATGAACACGGACAGACGGTCCGTGTTCATCCGATCCCCCATAGGGGAGAGCGGAGATCTGACAGGGCGGTCCCTGCACAGTGTGCGGGGACCGCCCAGTCATCAGCCGGCTCAGCGGGGATCAACGGAGCGATCCCCGCTGAGCAAGCGGAGGTTCGCGGGGCGGATCAGGACTGATCCGTCCCGTGTGAAAGAAGCCTTAAAGTGATTTTACTGCTCAGAATATGTAAATACCTTGTGTATTGTCTGGGCTCTGGTCTTTATGTTGGGATATGTCTCTACTGACTTTTCACATCTAGACTTTGCAATATTTTCCCACTGCTCAAGTTCAGTTAACTTTGATGGTGACCGTTTGTGGACTGCAATCTTCAAGTCATTAAACAGATTTTCAATGGGGTTTAAGTCTGGGCTCCGACTAGGCCATGGACATTCACCCTTTTCTCCTTCAATCACTGTGTGGTCATTTTTGCTGTGGTGTTTGGGTCATTGTCATGTAGGAAGCTAAACCTCCTTCCCATTGACAACTTTCTGGCAGAGGGCAGCAGATTTTCCTTGAGAATGTGACGGTGTTTTGCCCCATCCATTTTTGTCTTCTATCCTGACAAGTGCTCCAGTCCCTGCTGCGGAGAAACACCCCCATAACAGGATATTTCCACCTCCATGCTTTACTTTAGGAATGGTGTTATTTGGTGAGCTGTATTGAATTTCCACCAGACATATCATTTGGTGCTGAGGCCAAATAATTACATTCTGACCATAACACCTTTTTCCATGTGGCCTCAGAATCTTCAAGGTGCGGTTTGGCAAAGCTCAGTCGTGACTGCATGTCACCTTTCTTGGGGAGTGTATTTTTTCCTGCAAGCATCCCAAAGAAGCCACATTTCTGGAGAATTTGTGATATTCTTGTCACATGCACACATCGACCACTCTTTGTACTCCTGCAACTGCTTCAGAGTTGTTGTAGGCCTCTTGGTAGACTCTCTGACCAGTTTCCTCCTGGCTCTTTCATCCAGTTTGGAGTGACTGATCCCAGAAGGGTCTGTGTTATACCAAATACCTTAAATTTCTTAATATTAGACTTCACTCTGCTTGTAGACGTTGATGCATTTTCTTGTATCCATCTCCTGACTTGTGCCTGTCCACAGCATTATCCCGGAGGTCTTTTGAGAGTGCCTTGCTACCCATAGTTGATTGTTTCAGTTGGACTACAAGGGACTGAAATGCAAAAAACATTTGCATAAAATAAATTGAATGTATGGCAACAAGAATACGTTTAGAAATTTTTTACCACCTAAGATTTGCCATTGAAAAGTAACTTTCTTGGTTATGTATAAAGTATCATCCCTCCCTACCATGTTTTTAGGCCTCATGCGCTAAATGGGTGGAGTCTACATTGCATACAGAAGGGGATAGCGGGGAGGAATTCAGCCGTGTGAACTGTTAAAAACCAGGACTGTCACCCTTCTGGATTTAAAGTGTGGCAGAGATATGTGAATCGCAAGACTGGCAGAATAGACTTGCAACACTTTTTTTTTTTCTAGACAATTCAATTCAGTTTATTATATTGCGGCTGTGTATTCAGCTGTTTGGTTGGAGTTCAGCTCTGGATAATGAAGTATATGAGGATATGCCCTGACAGTACTAGAACGTGTTGCATTACCATTTTTTGTGGTTAGTTTTAATAGTGAAACAATTGCCATCTGCCAATAAGGCGTTAAGAGCTTAGCCCTGCAGCTCTGAGTCACAGCAGGCTGATACGAGAACTGAGACTGAGAGCTTGTACGATGTGAAGTCGGATAAGAAGAAACACATGTGGACCTCGATGTCTCTTGTGTGGTCACAGGACCTTGCATATGTGCAACATCAAGCCAACTTTACCCTGAAAAGGCAGTTTTATTTTTTTTCTAGAAATCATGCTATTTCAGTTCCAGTGTGATTTAGAGAAACTCAGGAAATGAAAAAGATTTTCAGAACTCTGACTCATTCCTTTTTCAGAACACTTTTTTTTTTATTACTCACATTTACTGTAAAATTTATAGTTTTATCAAAGCTCATTGGTTTTATGTACTTCTATTTGTGGCTATGAGTTGAGAGAGAAAAGCTGGTGGAGTCCAAAAAACGTAGACGTGTACCATCATGATTCAGCAGTTTTATCCTTCTGCAGTATAGCTGTGACAATCAGCTGTACGTAGATTTCTGTGTATGGATCTTCAATAATCCCCCGTAGGACGTAACGCGTACGGGAGGAGGAGCCACACATTCTGACGTCACCCGTTGCCATTCGAGTGGAACGCGTGTTCCTTCAGGCCACTTCCTGCGGTTCTCATGTGCTGTTACAAGACGATGAGTCCTGTAAGTGTACTCAATAAAAGCGTGATTATTGCTTATTATACAGTGAGCACTTGGATTCTTCTTTTCTATGTTTTATTGCCATTCGCAAATCGGCAAAGTCCCCTAATAGTTGAGACAAGTCTTCACCATTCATGCCCAATTCCCGTGTTAGTGGGGAAAAAGGAGTCGTCTGACCTTCTGTGGCACAGGTCCTGAGGTGAGTGAAGCAACCCTTATGGTGGTGGTGGATTGTATTCACGCAATTGGGTTATCGTTTTCTGCACCTTGGATCACACATCTGATTTTTTTCTTGGCTGTGGACTTTTCACATTTTATATTTATTATACATGGACTATCATTCCCTATTGTATGCGCTGCACCATTTTGTTTTATATATTGCTATTAGGTCTTAGAATTACCCTGGTGTTCGGCTGGTGGTGTTTTATCCTATGCATTATCGTTGAGGTGGCGCTGATTGTACTTTTACTTCAATAATAAAAGACCAGTGTTGATGCTGTTTGCTGAGACCACTTACTGCTTATTTGCCCAAGTGTTAACAGCAATGAATATAGTCTTCCCACTGTTTCTGGCCCGAAAAGGAGAATGACAAAGAGGAGCGTTGGTTTCCATTTCCCCATTTCCGGCACTACTCTGGTCTCAAGGTCATGTGTCAAAATTCTAGGTGCTGTAATATGCAGTGGTCAGAATATCATAATCTCGGCATACCGCAATTTTTTTGGGAATTGAACATTTATGTAAATACGTTTTGAATTGCTGCTGGCTCTGAAATAAGGCAGGAAGCCAAGCTGCCCATAATATACAATACTGTGCAAAAGCTTTAGGCCCCTTTCACACGGGCGGACCGTATGTCCGTTTTTCACCCATCCGTTTTCGGATGAAAAACGGACATACATGTATCCCTATGGGACAGCGGATGAACATCCGCTGACACCCGATCTCACCCGTGTCCGCTACGCTCCGTTTTTCAGGATAGAAAAATTTCTATTTTTCTATCCGTCTGCGGAGCGGATCGGATGAACACGGACAGACGGTCCGTGTTCATCCGATCCCCCATAGGGGAGAGCGGAGATCTGACAGGGCGGTCCCTGCACAGTGTGCGGGGACCGCCCAGTCATCAGCCGGCTCAGCGGGGATCAACGGAGCGATCCCCGCTGAGCAAGCGGAGGTTCGCGGGGCGGATCATGACTGATCCGTCCCGTGTGAAAGAAGCCTTAGGCACTTCTGTAAAGTGAGGATGCTAAAAGTGGAACTAAACCCAACGATTTGACTTGTTTCCCAAAAGGGTTACATTTGGGGCATGCCCTGATTGACCGTTGAGCATCATGCACACTGGACGTTATAAAAATGGCAGTAGCGTTAGCTTTAGAAAGCTGTAAAATTTAGTTTTGCAGCGTTTTTGCAGTAGCGTTTGCATTTTTAAAGTGTGTTTTTTTTTTTTTTTTTTTTTCTAAGGAAAGCTATACTCTCACAAAAGCTTATGCCTCCAAAATGCTCTAAATGCAGCATTTTTGAGAATTTGGGCGTTTTTACAGTTGACAAACTCCTCTTCAAACGCACTAGTTCTGGGGGTTTTTTTCCAGCTAGAAAACACCCCAGCCAAAAAATGCTGATAAAAGCCTATGTGTGCATGGACACATAGGATAACATGCTGGGGAGTTTACTGGCTGCAGAAAAAAACTTCCTGAAGCCAAAAACATCTGTAAACATGTCCAGTATGTATGAGGCCTTATGGTTACTAGTGTGCTTATGTTGGCTCTCAACCTAAGCCCTGGTTCACACTGGTGCGATTTCAGGTGCGACATGCGATTTCAAAATCGTACCTCAAGTCGCACCCCATGGGTTTCAATGGAAATGTGCTAATTGGTGCGACACAAGACACTAGCGATTTCCAAAAGGTTTTTGTATTACTTTTTTGCGATTTCAGGTTGATTTAACATCCTAGAGTGCTATGTAAATCGACCTGAAATCGCAGTACTGATTATATCAGTGCGATTTGGAGCAGTCTTTTTTTTTTTTTGGTGATGTCATTGCAGCTTTAGCTGATCTGTCCCCTCCCCTAGCAGGTGTTTTCGTGAGGAGTTTGGAGCAGGACTTTTTTTTTAACCCTGCCAGCGCTGCTATGTGTATGAAAACAGCTGACCTGTCCCCTCCCCTAGAAGGTGTTGCAGTGAGGAGTTTGGAGCAAGACAGGTTTTTTTTTCACGGCCAGCGCTGCTATCTTTATTAAGTCACAAATCAGCTTGCTTTTCATTGGAATAAGTACAAATCATACTATCTGCAAATCGCAAGTAGGCTCCAGAAATCGCAAACAAATACAAAAGAAATCGGAACAAAATCAGAAGTGACTGGGAAAGAAATCGGAGTGCCAAATCGCACTCAAAACATGAGATTTGTAAATCGCACCAGTGTGAACCAGGGCTAAGGCCCCTTTCACTCGTGCGAACCGTTTTCCGTCACGTTTTTTATCATCAGTACTTGTCCGTTTTTCATGTCCGTTTTTCATGTCCGTTTTTCATGTCCGTCTTTCATGTCCGTCTTTCATGTCCGTCTTTCATGTCCGTCTTTCATGTCCGTCTTTCATGTCCGTCTTTCATGTCCGTCTTTCATGTCCGTCTTTCATGTCCGTCTTTCATGTCCGTCTTTCATGTCCGTCTTTTATCCGTTTATGTTGTGTTTTTTTTGTTTTTTTAGAACTGTATTTAATCACTTATTTTCCCATAAAAATGTTTATTTTATATAGAGTACAAAATAAAATTAACTTTTCAATACAGTCAATTATTTGAATGTCATAGACAATAAATTCACCACAACAGATTTCAACCAAAAATAACTTTTATTAAATATTTTTTATAGAAAGATATGAAAACATAGGGGCAACTTAAAATGGGAATTTTCTAAAGGTCTTGATAATGAGGACTGGGGGAAGTGGAATAGGGATTGGAAGCATGGGAGGAATGAGTGTATGAACTACCCTGTGAACTTGAAGAATCATAGGCGGGTGCCACTTGAGGTGGGGGTCCTATATTTTGGGGAGTGGTGGCTGGTGCACGCTGCTGATGGGAGATATAGCCTTGGTGGAAAGGCGGCTGAAAAACATGTGTTGCTTGTTCATGATGGTATGGGCGTGGGGGAGGATTAATAACTGGTGGCATCGGATCCCCGGACATTGCAGCCCTGATGCACACCCCAGTGTAATTAAAAATAGACATCTGGATGTCCATTTTGCGTGCAGCAGGTACCTTAGCAAGATGATGATAACGATTTTTTACAAAGCTTGCATCAACATTATTGGGGTCAGAAAAAGAATCTTGGGAATCAGCCCTTCGCATCTGCTTCATTTCCTCCATGAAGGATAACATGGCTCAATCCATATCCTTTTTTTTTCTGCTGTCCACGGTGTCCTGATGTGTGAGCTCCAAGAGAACGAATCTGAGGGGTGGAACATTTATTAGCACATTTTATTTTGTCAACATTTCAAAATGGGGCATTTTATATAGGATACTTACAGGCACCCGTTGTCTCTCAAACGGAGGGACACGTTCAAGCGTGGCTGTTGGTGTGGATTCTGAAGATAGGTTTTGTTCCTACAGATGAAGGTCCGGAACAAAACCCATCTCTTCATCTCGATCCTGCTGGGTATCCTCTGCATCCCCCTCCTCTTCATTGTCCGAAAGGTTGCTGGTGGTACTGTAAAATATTTTTTTATAGATGGATTCCAGGGCAATACAGTACAGTAGAGTTATAATACATAGATCCATGTGTGTCATTACTGTTAAGTGGTTGTAAATGCACTTTTACCTATAGGTAAGCCTAGGCTTACCTGTAGGTGCAAGAAATAGCATCCAAACCTAATCGGTTTAGGAGATATTTGGACAAAACACGTAGACAACGACTCCTGACTAAGCATGTCGTTTCTGAAGGCGATCGTGCCGTGACTGGTGGGTCAAGCACGCGTGACGTCAGTGCGGCTATAATATAGGGGAGAAATGTATTCACTTACCTTCTTAAAGGAGTTGTAAAGGTACATTTTTTATTTTCTAAATAGGTTCCTTTAAGCTAGTGCATTGTTGCTTCACTTACCTTTTCCTTAGATTTCCCTTCTAAATATTTTTTTTCTTTGTTTTCTTTGTCTGAATTTCTCACTTCCTGTTTATCCTCAGTAAGCTGTTCAGTAAGCTGTTCTGGATGACTCCACACCACTCGGATGATGGTGTGGAGTTCAGTGAGGAGAAACAGGAAGTGAGAAATTCTGACAAAGAAAACAAACCTTTAGAAGGTAAATCAAAGGAAAAGGTAAGTGAAGCAACAATGCACTAGCTTAAAGGAACCTATTTAGAAAATAAAAAATGTACCTTTACAACTCCTTTAAGTCCATTACACTTTTCAAGAAGTCCAGCATTTCAAAAAAATTGACTTTTTTTTTTTTTTTTTTTTTGGACGCTCTTGCTCGGCTTCGACTGGCTTGAGCTTCTTCGTTAAGGTCCCACCTGTACCGGTCTCTTATTGTAGTCCACCTTGTGATGATTTTTTCACCTGCATAGGAACAGTACACACAATGAGCCGATAGAACTCCAACATGACAATTAAGTATACTATATGAAACACATATGTGAAATACAATGGTTTTTAACAAATGTTTTTGTCAGTTTTACCTAGAAGTACTGCAGCAGTTTACGTGGCAGTTTACGTGGCAAGGTTACGTGGCAAGTTTACGTGGCAGGTTACGTGGCAGGTCGCACCAGCGTCCCTTGTACATGTGGACTAATGTAGGAGTAGAATGCTGGGATTTGCATGGTGAGGTGGACTACAATTATCTACATGTTTAACCATACCATGCCAACCCACACCCATCACACAAAGTGCTTACCACGTATCGGACGCTGTTTTGTAGTCAGAGACATCCAGTTGGGAGTGACCTCCTCAAACACCTCTTCCCACTTGATGCTCTTTGTGTATCTGTTGCTGTACTCTGGTGTTCTCTTGTCCCAAAGTGCTGGCCTGTCATGAACAAGATGGATGAGATGTTCTTGGGACACATCTCTTGCTGACATCTTCTCAGTCTTGCCGCCTCTCCTCTCCGCGGGCACTAGGCATGTGCTTGACCATGTGCCTTTTCTAAAGACCACTACCTGGGTCATAGGTTAATTGTGGGTAATGTAATGTATGGCCAATAAAAATTTAACATATTTTGATGAAAAACTGATTTAAGCGGATCGGGTGTTAACGGATCGTCCGCAGACATCCGTTTTTCATCCGTTCCGTTTTTTGGACGGAAGAAAAAATAGGAATTTTTCTATCCAAAAAAAAACGGATATTGACGGAGACGGATGTTAACGGACGTTAGCGGATAAGTATCCGCTAACGTCTGCTATCCCATAGGAATGCATTGATGTCCGTTTTCATCCGTAAACGGATGTATTAAAAAACGGAAAACGGTCCGCACGTGTAAAAGGGGCCTTACTGTCAAGTCATCAAATGACTGGTGTCATAGCATACCCTGGCAGCTGCACATCAAACAGACTAAGATGGCCACTTCCTTGGATGGATGTAAAGGATAAACTAGAATTTCTTTAATTCTAGTTTAAAGAAATAATGCAAGGAATAATTAAATCAATATCAAATCGGTCATTGGTGTTCACCTATAAAACCGCATCAAATCTCCTAGGTGCACTTGTCACAGGTTTTTAAGGAAGTTAGCAGGTAGGTTTTTTCCAACATCAAAGAGAACTAACCACAGTTCTTATGTAATGTTAGGCTGTCTGTTGCTTTGGTCTCTTCATAAAGAGACAAGCCCAGACAAACTCAGTGATGTTGAGATCAGAACGCTTAAGGCTCCATTCCCACTAGTGCGACTTGTCATGCAACTTTAGACACACAAAATTGCATGACAAGTCACAGCCAATTTATTTCAATGGAACCTGTTTAACCACTTAAGCCCCGGACCATTATGCAGGTTAAGGACCAGAGGTGTTTTCAGAATTTGGCACTGCGCTGCTTTAACTGGAAATTGTGCGAACATGCAATGTTGTACCCAAACGAAATTTGCGTCCTTTTCTTCCCACAAATAGAGCTTTCTTTTAATGCTATTTGATTGCCTCTGCGTTTTTTTTTTTTTTGCGATATAAACGGAAAAAGACTGAAAATTTTGAAAAAAAATGATATTTTCTACTTTTTGTTATAAAAAAAAATCGAATAAACTCAATTTTACCCATACATTTAGGCAAAAATGTATTCAGCCACATGTCTTTAGTAAAAAAATGTCAATAAGCGTATATTTCTTGGTTTGTGCAAAAGTTATAGCGTCTACAAACTAGGGTACATTTTCTGAAATTTACACAGCTTTTAATTTGACTGCCTATCTCATTTCTTGAGGTGCTAAAATGGCAGGGCAGTACAAAACCCCCCCAAATGACCCCAAGGAAATTGCTGAGAGGCATGTTGAGCCCATTGAATATTTTTATTTTTTGTCCCAAGTGATTGAATAATGACAAAAAAAAAATAAAAAATTACAAAAAGTTGTCACTAAATGATATATTGCTCACACATGCCATGGTTATATGTGGAATTGCACCCCAAAATACATTTTTCTGCTTCTCCTGAGTACAGGGATACCACATGTGTGGGACTTTTTGGGAGCCTAGTCGCGTACCGGCCCCCGAAAACCAAGCACCGCCTTCAGGATTTCTAAGGGCACAAATTTTGATTTCACTCCTCACTACCTATCACAGTTTCGAAGGCCATAAAATGCCAAAATAGCACAAAACCCCCCCAAATGACCCCATTTTGGAAAGTAGACACCCCAAGCTATTTGCTGAGAGGCATGGTGAGTATTTTACAGATCTCATTTGTTTTTGAAAATGAAGAAAGAAAATAATTTTTTTATTTTTTTCAATTTTCAAAACTTTGTGACAAAAAGCGAGATCTGCAAACTACTCACCATACCTCTCAGCAAATAGCTTGGGGTGTCTACTTTCCAAAATGGGGTCATTTGGGGGGGTTTTGTGCCATCTGGGCATTCCATGGCCTCCGAAACTGTGATAGGCAGTGAGGAGTGAAATCAAAAATGTATACCCTTAGAAAGCCTGAAGGCGGTGCTTGGTTTTTGGGGTCCCGTACGCGGCTAGGCTCAAAAAAATGTCTCACACATGTGGTATCCCCGTACTCAGGAGAAGCAACAGAATGTATTTTGGGGTGTAATTCCACATATGCCCATGGCATGTTTGAGCAATATATCATTTAGTGACAACTTTGTGCAAAAAAAATAAATGTATTTTTTCCGCAACTTGTGTCAACATATAAAATATTCCATGGACTCGACATGCCTCTCAGTATATAACTTGGGGTGTCTACTTTCCAAAATGGGGTCATTTGGGGGGGTTTTGAACTGTCCTGGCATTTTATACACATTAGGAAGCTTACATCCACTCTTCTAATCACTTGAAGACAAAGCCCTTTCTGACACTTTTTGTTTACATGAAAACATATTTTTTTTTTGCAAGAAAATTATGTTGAACCCCCAAACATTATATATATTTTTTAAAGCAAAGGCCCTACAGATTAAAATGGTGGGTGTTGCATTTTTTTTTTCCACACAGTATTTGCGCAGCGATTTTTCAAATGCATTTTCGGGGGAAAAATACACTTTTTTTCATTTTAATGCACTAAAACACACTATATTGCCCAAATGTTTGATGAAATAAAAAAGATGATCTTTGGCCGAGTACATAGATACCAAACACGACATGCTTTAAAATTTCGCACAAACGCGCAGTGGCGACAAACTACATACATTTTTAAAAGCCTTTACAGGGTACCACGTTAGATTTACAGAGGAGGTCTACTGCTAAAATGACTGCCCTCGATCTGACCTTTGCGGTGATACCTCACATGCATGATGCAATTGCTGTTTACATATGACGCCAGACCGATGCTTGCGTTCGCCATTGCGCAAGAGCAGGGCAGGACAGGGGTGCTTTTTTTTTTTTTTTTTTTTTTTTATTATTAATTTTGCTTTTTTATTTTATTTTTAAACTGTTCCTTCCATATTTATTTATTTTTATCAT
This sequence comes from Rana muscosa, assembly GCA_029206835.1. Lineage (NCBI taxonomy): Eukaryota > Metazoa > Chordata > Amphibia > Anura > Ranidae > Rana > Rana muscosa. Next base: position 1,104,426,266 of record CM055116.1, read on the forward strand.
TTTTATTGTTATCTCAGGGAATGTAAATATCCCCTATGATAGCAATAGGTAGTGACAGGTACTCTTTTTTTTGAAAAAACTGGGGTCTATTGGACCCTAGATCTTTCCTCTGCCCTCAAAGCATCTGACCACACCAAGATCGGTGTGATAAAATGCTTTCCCAATTTCCCAATGGCGCTTTTTATATCCGGGGGGGGACATTCCCTCCCACTGCTTGTAAAAGCAGTCCAGAGGCTAATTGTCTGCTGGGATTGCTTTTACATGAAAGCCGGCCGCAGGCTGAAAAGAATGATACCAAGATGATACCTAAACCCGCAGGCATCAATCTGGTATAACCATTCAAAGTCCAGCAACATACCAGTACGTTGCTGGTCCTTGTTGGACATGTATTGTAATCTTTTTTTTCATGCAACCTGTTGGCTGAACGAAAAAAAAGAGATTGATCGGTGGGTATGCCCACCATTAGAATACCTCCCTTCATTCACCCACTTCTAATGATGGGCATACATGCACCATTTATATATGCCGAAGCATGGGGGCATCCTCCTGCAAAAGTTATGCCGCACACACATGGTCGGACTTTTCCACGGGCATGCCTCCATTGGAATTTTGACCGTATGTATGCGGCATTAGGAGCAAAATCGCTCCTCCGCCCCTGCTGCCCCCCTGCTTCGGCATATATGCTTTTTTTTTTTTTTTTAACTGTGGTGGTGAAATCACCTCCTACAGCACTGGAGTCGCAGGGATCAGGCCTGTCTCTGCGAACGCTGCAGTTATGTGTGTTGTGTTTTGTAAGTGACAGTGATCGATCGATACTGCACTTGGGTGGCCTGGGCTGGACAGAGGGGCAAAACGCAGGTGCTAGCAGATATCTGGGCTGATCCCGCTAACACTGCGTTTTTGGGAACCCTAAACTGCTGGGGACGCTAGTATAGATCTGATCAGATATTGATCTGTTCAGATGCTATACCACTAAGGGAGGTGTATGCTTCACACGTGGGTGTTAGCGTTACTGGCACTAACCTGACGCTGCCTGGGGCGACGCCGACCCTCTCTGACGCTAAAACCTAATTGATATCACCCGTCGGGCGATCAGGGGGTTAAACCTTTATTGGGTTATATACGGCGGGTGCCCTGACACTATAAAAAGCAAACTAACTAACCAGCGTCACCCGTAACACTTATATGGTGATCACTGGTGAAATGGTTAACTAGGGGCGATCAAGGGGTTAAACCTTTATTGGGTAATATATGGGGGTACCCAACGCTATAAAAACCTGTGGCGAACCTAAAAAAAAATAACTGGCTACCTATCGGCATCAGCTAACACTAAAACGGCGATCAGAAAAACGATCGCTTAGTGACGGCGGTGCTAGGGGGTGAAAGGGTTACCTGGGGGGCGATCAAGGGGTTAAACCTTTATTAGGGGGGGGTTAGGGGGCTACACTGGACCTGAAACTAACTGCCCTGACACTTTTACAGTCACAGATGTCACTGATTGCAGTGATCAGTAAATAAATGGTCACTGCAATCAGTGACACTGTGACTGGGGGGTGTCTGGGGGGGCGATCATGTGCCTATGTGTGCTGGTGTTAGTGTAGTGTTTGTGCACTAACCTGTATGTCTTCTCTCATGCGACGCTCGGTATATGTGAGCGCCGCATGAGGGATGACATCACTTCCTCCTGCCTGTGTAAACACTACACAGGCAGAGGAAGCTTTTCATTCGCTGGGAGCGATCGCGAGGGGGTGGCCAGAATCGAATGACGGCCCACTCATCACGGATCGCTCCCAAAGCAATCCCGGCCGCTCACTGTACCGGAGGGGGGTCCGATTGGACCCCCCACCCATACGAAGGCAGGCACGTACAGGTACGTGATTGTGCCTGTCCGTGCCATTCTGCCGACGTATATTTATATTGGGCGGTCGTTAAGTGGTTAAATCGGTGCAACTTAGAAAAGGTGTCTGCGCTACTTAGATGCGACTTTGATCCAGAGAGTGTAAAGTCGGATTAAAGTCCCACTCTAAATCGTGTGGCTTTGGAGTTGCACTAGTGGGAATGTATGGTGAGAGGGCATACCATCTCTTCCAGAAATCCTTGTTTTTCTTTTCCCTGAAGATAGTTCTTTATGACTTTGGCTATACATTCAGGGTTATTATCCTTCTGCAGAATGAATTTTGGACTGATCAGACCCCTCCCTGATGGTATTGAATGATGGATACCTCTCTGTCTGTACTTTTCAGCATTACGACCACCATTGATTCTGACCAAATCCCCAACTTCATGCGCGGAAGGAGCCCCAAACCTGTAGGGAACAGTCACCATGCTTCACTGTTGCCTGCAAACCAGCTAGGTGTTTAGAAAACTGACTTCTGTTACAGACAACCAATTTAGATTTGGCTCATTAGTCCAGGGAACCTGCTGCCATTTTTCTGCAAGATCATCTTGTGTCTCGTTGCTGTGCTCAGTCTTGCCATTGTGTGTAATTTTTTACATTGATGTGTCTTCCGCAACCTCAGCTTGTTGGCAGAGCATGGCTTATCCTAACCCAGTTTCCTTCCTCCTACACGGCTAATTCAGTTTGATTTGATGATTGATTGTGTTGATCTAATATTAACACCTGTTTGGTATAATTGTTTAATCATGCACAGGACTATATCCTGCAAATTTCTTAACACTGTGCAAGCGTGCATGAGAAAATTGATTTTCCATGCACAGGATGGACACAGCAAATATACATTTAATTATTTTTTTTATGCACTGTGTATAATGTTAATTGATAAAAGCAATGTGTTTCATTGTTTCTGAAAGCATACCGTATATACTCGAGTATAAGCCGAGTTTTTCAGCAAATTTTTTTGTGCTGCAAATGCCCCCCTCGGCTTATACTCGAGTCACCTTTTTGCGCCTGATCTCCCGGACTTTGGGGACCCAGTACCAGCCGGCCGTAGGTCCTCTGTACCCCAAACTTGGCACACATGTAGCCCCACTATTCCTCTACAAGTGTGCAAAGTTTGTTGTCCGGGAGACCTACGGCCAGGGAGCACCGATTTTTCAAAGCCGGGCACCCCTTCCATAGACTCCCATGTTAAACGTCAGTCTAGTCATGGGCACAGTGAGGCATGGACACAGTAAGGCACAGTGAGGCATGCAGATGGACACCCTAGGCTTATACTCAAGTCAATACGTTTTCTCTTTTTTTTTTTTGTGGTAAAATTAGGTGCCTCGGCTTATATTCGGGTCGGCTTATACTCGAGTATATACGGTACTTGCCTTACAACAATTTTTAAAGGCATTCATTCATTCATTCATTCATACAGGGAAGGGATCACAGCTCCAGGTGGAAGTGTGGAAATGGCACTCTCCTCAAGGTGGAAGCATCAGGTGCAGGCTAAGCATATAGCAATTAGAAGAGGGAAGGTCTGGACAGCCGCACTCCAATAAAAACGCCTTTATTGTGCAAAATAACAAAAGTACAAACCAAAGCAGGGTACAAAATAAAAATTGACGCGTTTCACACTCAACAGTGCTTAGTCATAGCTAAGAGTGAAACGCGTCAGATTTTTAACCTGTACTCTGCTGTGGTTTGTACTTTTGTTATTTTGCACAATAAAGGCGTTTTTATTGGAGTGCAGCTGTCCAGACCTTCCCTCTTCTAATTGCACTACATACGGGCCGAATGTTGGATGGTTTCTACTGAACCGGCCAATGTCTCCCGAAAATTGGGCCCTTGTGTACTAGGCTATAATGAGTGCATACAACCAATCCATTGCTGGTATTAATCCCTGGGGGCTTCAGTCGCTGATCAGTGAATTCTGACAGCAGGGTGTCCCACTGTCAGAATACAATGTCCTAGCGGGGGTAATTCCTCCATCCACCTCGTTTGTGTGGATAGAAGAAACTGTTGGGTTTTTCTTTTTCGCTACATCCGTGGACTGAAAAATAAATAACTAAGGTACACGGGACGTTTTGAAATGTCTCCTGAACGATTTAACTTGACAGATAGTAACCGGTTTAGCCGCGTTTGCACTTAGAAGTGTGTTTTTTAAATGGTCAAAAATGTATCTCCATTAACCACTAGCCGACCAGCTGCGGCAGGTTGGCTCGGCTGGGCAAATCGCCGTAGCTGTAAGTCGCTCCTTTAAGACGTCACCGCAGGCACACACACGCCCGTCGCGTGTCTCCGGAGCCAATGTGTGTGCCCAGCAGGCGCGATGACCGCCGGGCACCCGCGATCACTTGTGACAGAGAGAGAACCGGGATCTGTGTGGGGGAAAAAAACCAAATCACGGTTCTCTCAGGGGAGAGAGATCGTGTGTTCATGCCAAGTATGAACACTGATCTCTCTCCTCCCCTAGTCAGTCCCATCCCCCCTACAGTTAGAACACACATAGGGAACACAGTTAACACATTGCTCGCCCCCTAGTGTTAACCCCTTCCCTGCCAGTAACATTTATACAGTAATCAATGGCTATTTTTAGCTCTGATCACTATAAATGTCAATGTTCCCAAAATAGTGTCAAAAGTGTTTGCTTTGCCCGCCGCAATGTCACAATCCTGATAAAAATCGCAGATCGTCGCCATTACTAGTAGAAAAAAAAAATCATAAATCTATCCCCATCTTGTAGACGCTATAACTTTTGCGCAAACCAATCAATATACGCTTATTGCGATTTTTTTTGTTTTTGTTTTTTTACCTAAAATATGTAGAAGAATACCTATCGGCCTAAACTGAGGAATTTTTTTTTTTTTAATATTATATTATTATAGCAGAAACTTCAAAATATATATTTTTTTTTCAAAATTGTCACTGTTTCTTTGTTTAGAGCGCAAAAAATAAAAACCACAGAGGCAATCAAATACCACCAAAAGAAAGCTGTATTTGTGGAAAAAAAAGGACATAAATTTTGTTTGGGAAAAACGTTCCACGATCACGCAATTGTCAGTTAAAGCAGCGCAGTGCCGTATCACAAGAAATGGCCTGGTCAGGAAGGGGGAAAATCCTTCTGGGGCTGAAGTGGTTAAAAACGCCTATAATAGACGCGAGTTACCGAGTTTACAAGCCGTTACAGGCATTTGGCGTTTCAAATGATGCTGAACATCCGCTCTGAACACATTATTTTTTTTTCTTTCCAAAAAATGCTTCTAAACGAACTGCCTAAAGACTATAAACGACCCAGTGTACATGTACTGATAAGATAACATAGAGGAGAGTTCAGGAGCAGCTAAAAAAAAACACCCAACTGCTCCTAAATGTCAGTTTACCAGCAGCAGTGTACATGAGGCCTAACGGTGTATATAGCCAGTGTTGGGCTTTAAAACTGTTCTAAAAATATCGTTTGATTTATTTTAGATTATATTTGCAAGTGCTGGCTATTCTGTTATCAGTCTTGATTTGAAGGCTGGTTACTAAAGAATACAGGACAGGAAAAGGCATACCGTATAAAGCTGAGTTTTTCAGCCCTTTTTTTAGGGCTGAAAATACCCCTCTCAGCTTATACTCGAGTCGGTGTACCTTGGGCGTCCATTTTTTTAAATTTGCGGCTTCCTCCTGGTCCCGTGCGGTTCCGTGATATGCGATTTGACACTGTGTTTAGTGATCTGCCAATCACGGACCTTCTCTTGTTCGAGGATGAAAGAACGTCCGTGATTGGCGGATCACTAAACAGTGTTTGCTGGGAAAGTTCGAGGATGAGAAGATGGCCGTGTTAGGCGGAACACTGAACACAGTGTCAATCGCCTGTCACGGAACCACACGGGACCAGGAGGAAGCCGCAAATTTTAAAAAATGGACGCCCGCAGCGCGATGGACATGGGAGGTGATCTTTCCTCTGCTCATTTTAGAAGCCTGGCTGCCTCTTACAAAAATAGATCTTCGCTGTAGCAAGCAGAAGGTGAGTGTGGAGGGTTGTGAGTAGAGGTCGACCGATATATCGGCTGGCCGATATATCGGCCGATATTTGGCCATTTTTGATAAATCGGCATCGGCCGATTTATTATCAAGATTAGGCCGATATTTCAGACTGACCTCCGCTCATTCTTCCTTCTCCACACTCAGCGGCTCTGGCTGCATCAAGCGCCGCGCTGAGTGTGTGAGCAGAGAGGAGAGAGAGACAGAGAGGAGCTGTCAGCTTGATGTCGGAGGTGGGCGGGACCCGGCCGCTAAATTACACCAGCCAATGATTGGGCTGCTTTAGAAAGGGGGCGGGGCCACATACACGTAGCGACCCGCCCAGATACCATCCCATTAGCTGGTGTAATATAGCTGCTGGGTCCCGCCCACCCCGGCCCGGGTCCCGCCCACCCCGACATCGAGCTGACAGCTCCTCTCTGTCTCTCTCTCCTCTCTGCTCACACACTCAGCGCGGCGCTTGATGCAGCCAGAGCCGCTGAGTGTGTGAGCAGAAAGGAGAGAGAGAGAGGAGCTGTCAGCTCGATGTCGGGGTGGGCGGGACCCGGCCGGGGTGGGCGGGACCCAGCAGCTATATTACACCAGCTAATGGGATGGTATCTGGGCGGGTCGCTATGTGTATGTGGCCCCGCCCCCTTTCTAAAGCAGCCCAATCATTGGCTGATGTAATTTAGCTGCTGGGTCTGCAAAATCAGTGCAATCTGTCAGTGCCGCCAGCCAGTGCCACCGCCAGCCAGTGCCACCCGCCACCGCCAGCCACCGTCAGCACCACCCGCCACCGCCAGCCAGTGCCCACCGCCAGCCAGTGCCACCCGCCACCTCCAGCCAGTGCCACCCGCCACCGCCAGTCAACGCCACCGCCAGCCAACGCCACCCGCCACCGCCAGCCAGCACCACCCGCCGCCACCGCCAGCCAGCACCACCCACCGCCAGCCAGCGCCGCCCGCCACCGCCAGCCAGCGCCACCTGCCACCGCCAGCCAGCGCCAGCCACCGCCAGCCAGCGCCACCCGCCACCGCCAGCCAGCGCCACCGCCAGCCAGCGCCACTGCCAATCAGTGCCATCTGTCCCAAACTAGTGCCATCTGTCAGTTCCAAACAAGTGCCACCTGCTAGTGCCAATCAGTGCCAGTCAGTGTCAATAGTGCCATCTGTCAGTTCCAAACCAGTGCCACCTGCCAGTGCCATCTGTCAGTTCCAAACCAGTGCCACCTGCTAGTGCCAATCAGTGCCACCTGCCAGTGCCAATAGTGCCATCTGTCAGTTCCAAACCAGCGCCATCTGCTAGTGCCAATCAGTGCCACCTGCCAGTGCTAATCAGTGCCTCCTGCCAGTTCCACACCAGTGCCACCTGCCAGTGCCACCTGCCAGTTCCAAACCAGTGCCACCTGCCAGTGCCAACTGTCAGTTCCAAACCAGCGCCATCTGCTAGTGCCAATCAGTGCCACCTGCCAGTTCCACACCAGTGCCACCTGCCAGTTCCAAACCAACGCCATCTGCTAGTGCCAAACCAACGCCATCTGCTAGTGCCAATCAGTGCCACCTGCCAGTGCTAATCAGTGCCTCCTGCCAGTTCTACACCAGTGCCACCTGCCAGTTCCAAACCAGTGCCACCTGCCAGTGCCAACTGTCAGTTCCATACCAGCGCCATCTGCTAGTGCCAATCAGTGCCACCTGCCAGTTCCACACCAGTGCCACCTGCCAGTTCCAAACCAGTGCCACCTGCCAGTGCCATCTGTACTGAGGACATCAAGTGTGTGCTAGAGTGACGGGAGTAAGCAGGAAGGAGTGGAGTGGGTGAGGGTTTTTTTTTTTTTTAATCGGCCACACAAAAATCGGCCACAAAAATCGGCCACAAAAATCGGCCATCGGCCGCCCAAATTTCTAAATATCGGCATCGGCCAGCGAAAAACCCATATCGGTCGACCTCTAGTTGTGAGTTTGGAACTTTGCTGGCTGCTTCACGATGTGTTCCAGCTAGAGCAACTTTACTTCCCTCCAGGGGCTTATTTTATCAACTGAATATAGACCACTGCAGAATTTTCTGTCTGGAGTGCATAATAATGTGCTGTTTAGCTCCATGGATATGGGCACAGTGAGGCGTGCAAATGGGCACAGTGAAGCTGCAAATGGGCACAGTGAGGCTGCAAATGGGCATTGTTGACCCTCTTTTCCGCTTACAGTAGCTGCTGCATTTTTACCCTAGGCTTATACTCGAGTCAATACGTTTTCCCAGTTTTTTGTGGTAAAATTAGGTGCCTCTGCTTATACTCGGGTGGGCTCATACTCAAGTATATACGGTATATTTAATAAGAATAAGGCTCAGTTATCTGTTCCTAACATGGTTAAGATCATTTATACAAGCAATGTATATTTTTAATTTTGTAGATGTTTATTGCAGTTGCAGGATCTTTTGTTCCATTCCATTTAGCGCCATGCGGGTCAACACCGCTTTCTCAGATGGCCTTTAAACTCGTATTGACAGTCTCTGCTGGATTCTTTCACTGACAAGAGCCACTTCCAGACTGGAGAGGAGGGAGCATTCTGTTCTCCCAACATTGTTTAAATTTGAAGACAAATTACATTGCCAAACAAAATACGATAAATCGCGTAGTCCAGAGTGGAAATCATTTGAAACAATCGTTTGTCAGCTTCAGTTTCGCTGCAAAAATGAACCATCCTGATCCTTTGGCACCTTGTCTTCTTTTGCTGTCACATTTTTCTTATAATGAAAATGCTGTGAAGACTCCTGAATCTTTTCTATAGTCACACACTCCATGGTACAGCAGGTATTTTGTGTCAATGCAATGCCACACGCCGCATCATTCCAACTTTTACTGGGATTGAAGTGGTGGATTGGAGCAGCGGTCGTGACAGCTAAGGGAAGGGGAAGGTACCATAAATTAGCTGTAAATACAAACTGGACGTCTTTAAATGCAAATTCTGCTTTTTACAAAGGGGGGAAAAAAAATTCACCCATATTCTAAAAAGGAAAAGTGTGCATTTATTCATTTTTTTTGAAGTCTGCAAAGCATTGGAACTACGATCAATGCACAGGCATCCGCAGACTATTCATCCAGCTCCATACAGATTAGAGCTGCACGATTCTGGGAAAAATGAGAATTGCGTTTCTTTAGCTTGGAACAAAGATCACGATTCTCATGATTCTTTAAAATGGTTTTTAAAAAAGAAAATCAGCTGTATACGGCGCAAGCGCAATCAACATGCCGCTCGCTCACGATGCTCGGGGCTGGTTATTCATTTAATACAGCAAGGGGTGGATGCTTTTCTCAAAGGGGCAGATGTATAACCACTAAATGGCCACCCAGGGGCTCTCTCCTTCTCCACTGGCCACCCAGGGGCTGCATATGGTGGGCACAAGTGGCTGCATATGGTGGGCACAAGTGGCTGCATTTGACTGGCACCGTGAGGCTGCAATTGATTGGGCGGGGGTTTCAGTATTTTTCAGGGTTTTTTTGCGCCCCCTCCCAAAATTTTTGCCATCGATATACACAGTGCTATGCACTGGGCCCGCCCCCCTTCAGCAGAGCAGGCTAGGGGTGGGGGTGGTGCAGCTCTATATTTTCTCTTGGTTCCATTGATATACACAGTGCTAAGTTGCAAGGGGGCCCGCTCCCCTTCTCCAGAGCATGCTAGGGGCGTGTTAGCGCCGGGTCTGCCGATGATGTAATTGAGCAACTCGCGCCGCTTCCGCCCACCCGCTTGAGTCTATTATTTTCCTCAAATGAGCGTCTGCACATGTACGGTATAGTGCGGTGAACCAGCGCATGCGCAGTGGAGCCCCGCAAGTGGAATCTATTAAGACATTTTTGCAATACTCTGGCGCTTTTCAGCATAGGAAAGGGATGCAGAAAGCTGTTCCATTAACTGCATTTTTGTATATGAACTGTGTGTGATGCAATTGATTATCCCGTAAGTCGCACATCACATTTCTTTTATTGTGTATATACAGTTTTTTATGATTACTCATCTTCACACATTGTTTTGAGCACTATACAGTGTCACTTATGCACTTCTATTTTAATTCACATATTGTTGTGTATATACTAGTCATTTTTAGATTGCTCAACTCTTTGTGTCATACACTTTAATACAGGGAATAGCGCACCATTTATATACTTGCCTATTTGATTCCTTCCTGGTCTAGAGTAGCGGCTGTTCCATCCTTTTCAGACCGGCGCAGAGATTTTATATTTATACACACCAGCTCCGAAAGGTAGAATTAGCCTTTAAAGTAAACTCCCATAAATGGGAAAACACGTGTATTTAAGAGTCCAGGAGCCGCACACCCCAAAGAGATATGCAAAAAAGGAATGTTCCCCCAGGGTTTTTTTAGCGACATAGTTTATTAGTCAATGAAGATAACAATATAATAAAATATAATCCTTATTATAGGCTATATTCTAGCCTATAATAAGGCTTACCTATAGGAACAGTAAAAGTCTCGTAACATGCACTGTTTAGGAGGTATTTACTTTAGATGCAGCCGGTGACGTCACCGGTGCATGCGCTCTGAAGGAACGGCATACCCGTGCTGTTTCTTCAGGGCCATGCCATAAACAGTGACTTCTGTGCACTTGCCACCTGAGTTATGTCATCGCCAGCTTGGCCATTCATATCGCCGAAGCCCGGGTGAAGATGGAAGCTTTCGGGCACTGTACGTCAGTCATAATGTGCTAGTATGGGATGCATACTAGCACATTATGACTTAAACTGCCCGGGGCCTGATTTATTTATTTTATTTATTTATTTTGCTGCGGTTTACTACCACTTTAAAGTGGAAATGGAAAAAAATAAAAAGCTGACGGGCAAGATTTTTATGACAAGAGAGTCCCTATGGGTATCTTCCCCATTCCGTGATAATGTGACTTCCGTGCACATGCGTAGGAATGGTGTCATTGCGGCCTGGCCAATCAGTCAGTTGAGTCCTAACCCAGAAGGAAAAACAGGAGAAGATGGAAGACTGTGTGACCAGTGGGAGCTCTGACAGTGCTGGAGAGGGTCATTTGGCAGGTAAGTTTGCCATAATGTGCCAATATGCTCTGCACACTAGTACATTTTGGATTAAAAAAAAACCTGGGGACCCTTAATTTTTTATGTTGAGTTTAAAGTGTAAGTTCACCTTTACAGAAAAATCTGTAAGGTGAACTTACACAGAACTACCCCCCCCCCCCCCTTCCAGTTTCACTGACCTTCATGGTGGCGATCGCCCTTTCTGAGCCCTGGTATAGCCGCCTCACAGTTCTGGGGCATAGACATCCTCTCAGCTTTCTCTCCTCTTCCCCGCTGAGAGGACGGACTATGCGTGTTCTGATTGGTCAGCACCACCCATGTGATGACGCAGACCAATTGGAATGCTCCTAAACGTACCTCCTGACGGGGGTATGTTTAGGAGATTAAACCCCCGGAGCTGTGAGCTATACTGGGGCTCAGAATGGGCGATCACTGCCATGCAGGTTAGCGGAACTGGGAGGGGGGTGGGGGTGTAAGGAGGGGGTTCTGTGTAAGTTCACCTTACAGATTTGTCTGTAAAAGTGAACTTACCCTTTTAAGTCTGCATATCATAAACAATTGCCATGTATTTACTTTCATGAAATCGCATTTTCAATTTTTTCATCCTTTTATGCTTCCCGGTGCTGTTGGTTTTTAACAGCCTATTTTAGCCACTTCCTGTCTACATGCAAACAAATGGCCACTGCCCTCACCTATAACTGGCCTTTGCAGCAAGGAGCACATGGAAGGGCAACACATGCAAAACAAAACCAAAGAAATTCCCAGCTCAACCTACCGACCAGCCTGCTAACCAACCGAATTGTCCTGTCCAACAGTATGCATTAAAAACAGATGGTTAGTTTGCACACATTTGCAAATGCATGCATAAGCTACAGAGCCCCATCAAGGCACCCCAGTATCTGTAGTCCTAACTCAATATTTTGAGAGCCTCCACAGTGGAAGCACCTGCATTTTATAATGGATAGGTAGAGGGCAGGTGAGCCTGGAGGGAGCCCATCCCTCCTTAAAGGCACAGGGGCACACCGGTGGTGTTTTTTGGCCTGTCTACATGCACCGGCTCCAGCTTCACCCACACATCATTATGGAATATGTCTGGCCAGTGTGTGTTGGCACTGCCCCTTGTAATAGGCTCTAGGGGCACATGTGATGGAGACACAAGGCAGGAATGCATTTGAGAGACAATTGTCAACCATTTCATAAAGTACCTAAACATGAATCTTCATAGCAAGATCACCAGGTATTCTTGTATTTAATAAAAAGCTGCAGATTTTAAACAATTTGTATGTGTCGGCTCACTGCAGATACACGAAGCATGAGCATATCTGCAGAGAAAGCCATAGTGATTGGACCAGATTCAACCAATCTGATTGCTTCTTCCTCTAAGGTGGCAAGGCATAATTGGGCGATTTTTTTCTCACGTTTATCGGTAGATTTATGTTATGTGCACAGCGGAACCAGTGTTACATCAGCTTGTGGTCCACTGTGTTGCCTGATGCTCTACTGCAGGGGAAACGATGCAAGTCAGTGACCTGGTAAGGTCTGGCAGCTCCAAAACAAATATCAGGATAAAATGAATTCATGGAAACAGAATATTTGCACTCTTGGATATTTATTACTAAAATGCTATATACAGTACAGCCATAGTGCAGAAAAATATAACCCGTTTCACTGAAAAATTTAATGAAGAGAATCTGCGATTTCCTAGCTACTGACTGCATGCTGAGTATTGCACAGTTGTATGAACGTTAATATAAGCCCAGCAGGTGCCAAATTATGTGTTGGCTCAGTCCAGCCTTTTAGAATGGGAATGGTATACATGCTTAGCACACCTTTATAACTCCAGACTGAAGAGTGACTCACAAACCTCTGCTACGTTTGAAGGACATTTCCGATCTTATTAATAATCCAGCTGCCTTAATATGCGGAATCTTTGAAAATACTAAACTGACAAATGTTTTGTCTTTCCTCCTCTAGAAGAGTATCTAATATGCAATATGTGACCCGACGCCCTCAGTAATTTTGTGTCTGGCTTTTCTATTATACCGTGAAAAGTTTGTATTGTGTCATGGAGCTGAGTATTTTTTATAAAGATGACCTATTAAGTTGGAGAATTGACCACAAATGGGAACAAACCTTCAAATCCATCTACAGTATGGGTGAGGGGCAGTTAAGCCTCGTACACACGTCGGATTTTCCGGCGGGAATTGTGTGACAGACTGTTGGCCTAAAATATGACCGTTTTTGTACGCTCCATCAGACAATTGTTGTCGGACTTTCTGCCGACAAATGTTGGATGACAGGCTTATAAATTTTTCGCGGACAATGGTCTGTTGTCAGATTTTCTGATCCTGTGTACAAAAGTCCAAAGTACAAACACGCATGCTTGGAATCGATGCTCACCAAACACGACATTAGCAGAAGGTGCCAAAAGGGTGGCGCTCAAGAGCTGAAATTCCTTGTAGTACGTCACTACGTTCGTGTTTGTTGGTTGACAATTGGGTGCCGTTAGTATGCAAGACAAAATCCAGGCACACGCCCTTCGGACAAAAGTCTGACACTTTGTCTGCGAAAAATCCGGTCGTGTGTACAAGGCTTTAAAGTGGTTCTAAAGCCTAATTCCCTCGTACACACGACCGGTTTTCCCGTCGGAAAAACTGCGATGAGAGCTTTTGGCCGGGAATTCCGACCGTGTGTATGCTCCATCACAGTTTTTCCGACGGGAAAACTGCTGGAAAAAAGAGAAAGCAGAATCTCTTTTTTCCCGTCGGGAAAAAATCCTAGCAGGAAAACCGTTCGTCTGTATGCTTTTCCGACGGGAAAAAAAAGCGCATGCTCGGAAGCATGGAACTTCATTTTGTCAGCTCGTCGTAGTCTTTTATGTCACTGCGTTCTTGGCAGTCAAAAGTTCACCGGATTTTTGTGTGACTGTGTGTTTGCAAGGCAGGCTTGAGAGGAATTCCTTCGGGAAAACCATTGTGTTTTTTTTTTTTCGACGGGAAAACCGGTCGTGTGTACGAGGCATAAGCATTCCTTGCATTAAGGTAAAAAATGTTTAGGCGTCAAATGTTGCCCCTCACCCCCCTTATACTTACCTGAGCCCTCATTCAATACAGCGCTGTGCATGTCTGCAGCTCTTCTCTCCCCTCACTTCTGAGTCTCGCTGGCTTTGCTGGGGCACTGGGAGCCATGGACTCACAATCTTTTCATCCAAAGCCAGTGACGAGGGAGTGGGGGGCGGGGCCGAGTCCCACTGCCTTTTTTAATGGACACAGCAGTGGGGCTCGGGAGCAAGCACGCATGAATGCCCTCGTGTAAAGTTGCTTCCTGTGGGGGCACTGGAGAGGAGGAGCCAGCAGCCTGGCGGGGGACCCGAGAAAAGAAGGTTCGGGGCACATTCTGTGCTATTCTATTGGTAAGCATAGAAATGTTTGTTCGCCTACAGGAGTGCCCAGGCGCCTCGCCTACGGGAGTGCCCAGGCGCCTCGCCTACGGGAGTGCCCAGGCGCCTGACAAGTCAAACTCCATGATTTTCAATGAATACTATTCATATTTGTGCAACTTCGAGTCGCAGTGACTTCAAAGTAGTCCCTGCACTACTTTGGTTTGACTTTAAGGTGACTTGAGGTCCCTAGACCGTAACATTACACAGACATTGCTTCAAGTCGCGTCAAAATCGCGTGACTTGCAGGTCGCACGAATGTGAAAGAGGCCTAAAGGTAATGATTAAGCATATATCAGATACAGGAAGTCCCCGAGTTACGAACATCCGACTTGCGAACGACGACTCCTTACGAATGGGAGGCTGCGTGGCCACTTTTCGACGACAGGCACATTCGACGAAACCTTTTAGACTGCGGGCACATTTGACGGAACATCGGAAAATGACGTATCTGCCGCTCTGCTCATGCTGTTCCGACTTACGAACATATTCGACTTGAGAACAAACCTACAGTCCCTAGCCCGTTCGTAACTCAGGGACTGCCTGTATGTACTTTGAGTCAGATCCACTTCCCCAAGGCAGTTTGTTCATGTGTGTTAGTTTTTCTATACAAAATGTATGTACCCTTCTGTCACATTCAACACTGTGATATTCAGTAACTTATAATTAAAAGCTTTTAGTTGACTCCACTGACTGCACAGTTTGGCTACATGTACAAAATGGTTCTACCTAAAAGATTTTCAGTTCTGTATAACCATTCTTGTGATCCAGGCTGCACAGCTCGGGCCCGGCCTTCATTGCAGTTAGGCAGTAAAACATGGTTAGAATAGCACTATCTAGAAGCTCCTGAGGAAGCAATTGATGTTTATATCGTGAAACATGTCGAGCTAAATATTTTAATCCAAGGAGTTTGTGGATCTATACCCGGGAGACACTCTTGAACAAGCGTGGGCATCTATTTTATAGACACCATTGCAACAAGTCTTCACATATTGAGCAACTCTCCTTGAGATCAACCACATGACCTTTCTTTATTTTATAATTTGTCTCTACCTATGTATTCTATTATTAGATGCAATTGTTAAAATGAATATGTCACATCATGTGAAATAAAATTTTATTATATATTTTTTACGTATGTGCCTACAAAGTCCATCCTTTTCGTATCCTTCTTATATCAATACTCAATAGGACGTGGCACTATCGTTATATGGGGTGTTTGATTACCACCCAAGGGCATCTGTAATCAATTTACTTCACAACGGATAGGCGGAGACAGCAGAGTGACAAAGAGATGAGCTCGCCAATGTCCAGTTACAGGCTGGGGCTGGTCCTGGATGACTTGGGCTCAGAGAAAGTAGGTTAAATGATGTTGGCCATCAGACAGACAACATCTAGTGGAGGAAAAATGAAATGTTGACTATTGCAGAAAAGCTGGCTTTTTATTTTATGTTTTAATAGGCTATTCATTTTATCTTATTTTTGGCTGGAGTTTTGTAAAATACATACCTGGGTTTACTAATGTCTCCAAACATCTACCTGGATTTCAGGTTTGGATTTCTGCCTGGATTTTCAGCTCTGATTACAACATTAGGATGCTCGGTCCCTGGTGTGGAAGTTTAGGGATGTATGAGCATGCTTTATGTATGGATTTTCTATCCAGTTTCAGTATATTTTCTTCTTATCCTATACAGTCTCCCGCTGTGCACAGCTTGAATGTAAAAAAAAGATCTTTCAGTCATTGCACACGTGCCACGTAATATTATTTTAACTGCAGAATATTTCAATTTATTGTATTTCAGATGTTTTTGCCAGTTATATTCCATAGTGCATGACTATTCTCCCTGATACCTTGACGTTAGCAGGGCTTCTACAATCCTCCTGCCTTACAAGAGTTAATCTCTGTGAAGTGCAGCATCGCAAAGCGCTGCCAACAAACCTTTGTTCCTTTTCAGCAATCTGTTGAAATCGAAATTCCCTTTTGCTGAGTTTTCTGTGCCAAAGGTCTCTTCATTGTGTGATACTTGAAATCAAACCATTTAAACTCAAAATAATCCTTGGCCAAGTTCACTGTCCTGCATTGTCCAGTGGGTACCCGTGACAAAAGCAAAATGTGAATGCTTCAAATAGTTCAAAAACCCCAATGAAGGGAGCTGAGCTTGGACCGCATCGCCACCTTGTGGTGAAACTGTAAATCTGATGTTGGTACTACTACTACTACTACTACTACTACTACTACTACTACTACTACTACTACTTCTACTACTACTACTACTACTACTACTACTACTACTACTACTACTACTACTACTACTTCTACTTCTACTTCTACTACTACTACTACTACTACTACTACTACTACTACTACTACTTTTTCTTTTGTAAAAAAAAAAATTCCATATAAGATCTTTTAATATATTGGATTATACAAACCGGATTAAGGATAAATGTATGGATTTGCAAAGTGGCAATATAAGGAAAAACAATTCCGCTGAAAAAAATGCTAACAGAATTACCTCATTGTTCTCCTATTTAGATTGACGCCTGTATTTCCTGTTGGTGCGATTTTATCATTTTTTTCATTCAAATCAGACATGGTCTCTGTTCAGCCTTTTTAGCTTTGGAAATACTCCACTCTTTGTAGCTCCTCTCTCTTGGTCTGACCGAAACTGTCCCACATTCATGTTCAAAATCCACAAGTGTGGAGTCGTTTTTCTTCGCTCTGGTGAATTCACCAATTGTATTTGATCTAATTCAATGTGGTGGATGGCAGCTGGACGCATTTAGTGATGTATTACCTGCACATTATTTTCTGTATATTTTAGTTACTACATTGCCTGCATCTCCGTCCCTTGTCAAAACTACACTATATTACCAAAAGTATTGGGACGCCTGCCTTTACACGCACTTGAACTTTAATGGGATCCCAGTCTTAGTCTGTAGGGTTCAATATTGAGTTGGCCCACCCTCTGCAGCTATTCTTCCAGAAGCACATTTGTTTGGTCAGGCACTGATGTGGATGAGAAGGCCTGCCTCGCAGTCTCGGCTGTAATTCATCCCAAAAGTGTTCTGTTGGGTCGAGGTCAGGACTCTGTACAGGCCAGTCAGGATCCTCCAACTCGCTCATCCATGTTTTATAAACCTTGCTTTGTGTACTGGTCCAAATCATTTGGTGGAAGGGGGATTATGGTGTGGGGTTATTTTTTAGGGGTTGGGCTTTGACCCTTGGTTCCAGTGAAGGGAACTCTTAAGACATCAGCGTGCCAAGACATTTTGGACAATTTCATGCTCCCAACCTTGTGGCAACAGCATGGAGATGGCCTCTTCCTGTTCCAACATGACTGCGCACCAGTGCACAAACAAGGTCCATAAAGACATGGATGAGCGAGTTTGGGGTGGAGGCACTTGACTGACCTGCACAGAGTCCTGACCTCAACCCGATAGAAGACCTTTGGGATGAATTGGGGCAGAGACTGCGAGTCAGGCTTTCTCATCCCTTATCAATGCCTGACCTCACAAATGTGATTCCCATAGATGCACTGTATATGTGTGTATATAATCTTTTATATATATATATATTTCTAAATAGTTGATCTAGATTCATAATCAAAACTATAAGTGAATTCTAGATTTAAATCATTCTAATTGAGATACTGTAAATGAAATTAGACCAGATTCCAAGCCATCAGGAGGTCGTCAATGAATCGACTACACCACACAATCTTATTTCTGTATGGGTTATTTTGAGAGAACAAAAAAAGATTCCTTCCACCACCCCATATACAAATTAGCTAAGGTGGAAGAAATAGATGCGCCACAACGTTGTACATAAAATTTCTCCAATCAAACGAGAAAATATTTTTTAAGGGGAGCTCTACAGAGATGAAAATGAACTGTTGTAACTGTGGTTTGTAATTACTATAATGTCCCAGATGATGCTAAAGTGAGGTGGTGGGGAATGCTTAAATACAGTGATTTCATGTTTATAGTTGCCCAGATAAGGTCATGTGCCCACTTGATCTCCTGAATATGGGCTAACCCTCCTAACCTGTATCTCCAATGTAGCCTGGCTGCCCTACAACTAAAGCCTGAAGATTTTGATCTACAGATTCACAAAGTCTCTCCAGCAAGGATCCAAAGCCAGCCACAATAGGATGTCCCTTACCAGGGAAGTCCTGCTTGTGAACCCTAGGGAGGTGGTGGAAAACCAGAGTATGTAAAGGAAACCCACACAAGCAGAGGGAGTACATGTAAACACAATGCAGACACTGTTGTGGCCGAGATTCAAACGGAGGATCCCTGTGCTGCAAGGCAGAGGTGTAATTAATAAAAGTTTGCCTAGAGGGAGCTTTTATACTAGTTATGGTGGAACACCATTGCAGACCAATTTGGAATGTATTCTTTCTCTACTTTCCCCTGACAAGCCCCCTTTACCCATTTACATATATGCTTCCATGAGCTAGGATGTTAGGCCCCCTTCACACAGACTGTGTCTGGTCCCATCAGCAGGGGATCCCTTGCTGAATCGGGGCAGAATGAAACGGATGTCACTTTTGTTACATTGTGTCCATTTTTTTTTTTTAAAGCATATACAAAACAGGACCCATGTTAGGTCTAAGGCTAGCCGTATGTAAATGAATTGGAGCCCTTTCAAACTGGGGCGGTGGGGGCATCGGCAGTAAAGTGCCGATATTTTTAGTCGCGCTTTACCGTCCTTTTTGCGGCGTTATTTGGCTGCTAGCAGGGCACCTCAAGCTTTCACACTGGAGTGAAAAGAGCGGCTCTTTCAGAGCGCTTTGCAGGCGCTATTTTTACCGCTTTAGCGCCTGCAAAGCGCCTCAGTGTGAAAGGGGTCTAAGTGTCGGTTTACATTTGTTTTTGTCTGATACGTAATGTTTAGGTCTGAAAAAGATGCAAACCTTTTTTGTTTTTTTGGACTTGGATGGACTCTGAGGCATGTAAATAGATGCACTTTGTTTACATTTGTCTGCCCATAGACTAACATGGAGCTTCTGCCTGGAAAAAATTGTTTTATAGTATCTCTGATGATTAGATTTGAACTTACCACCTCATTAATACTAATATTGTTGCTTTATGCATATTTAAAGGGGAGTTCCAACCTTTTTTTATGTTTATTAAAAGTCAGCAGCTACAAAAAGTGTAGCTGCTGGCTTTTAATAAACATACACTTACCTGTTCCACTGTCCAGCGCCGCGCCGCCTGGAGCTCCGCTCCCTGTCCCCCCCTTCTCCGCCGGCGCTTCCATTCATTGTGTGGGCACCCAGCCGTGACAGCTTTCGGCTTCACGGCCGGGCACTCACTGCGCATGCGCGAACGGCGCAGCGCTCTCTGAATGGACAGGCGATCGCCTGGGACCTGTCACGTCCCAGGTGATCGCCTACAGGGAGGGGCCGCCACAAGGCGATATGACGTATCGCCTAGGCGAGCCCAGGGCGGAAGGAGGAAGTGGGACAGGAAGTCCCACTCCTACTGAAGTCCCCACTCCCCCCCCCCCCCCCAAAAAAATTACATGCCTATTGTGGCATGTAAGGGGGCGAGGAGTGTATAAAGCGGAAGTTCAAAATTTGGGTGGAACTCCGCTTTAAATAGACTATGAACACAGTTAGTTTAAACCCATAAAAACACATAAAGTACTTCACCATCCATGGTTCACACACCACTATCTGTAGTCTACAGCTCTGCAGCCTCATCTGACACCTCCCTGTCCTCAGCCACCTCTATGAAGATCAGCCTCTCTCTATGTGTGTGTGTGTGTGTGTGTGTATATGTGTGTGTGTGTGTATATATATATATATATATATATATATATATATATATATATATATATATATATATATTGTGTGTGTGTGTGTGTGTGTGTGTGTGTGTGTATATTTAATATATTATTATTATTTTTTTTTTTTAACAACAAAATGTTCCTTTATTGAGGCAAAAAAAGATAAGCATTATACACAAAAGTCCAGAATGGACCAAGTCATACACCGAGATAAAAGAGAAAGTACAGTACATAGAAAGCCATATAAACGAGTGCATAAGAAGGGCATTTCGTAAACCATCCAAAAATAGCGTCACTTATACAGTTGAATAGAATCATACCCCAGGTGAACCAGAACTCGTAGCAGTACCCCCATCCCCACCCCCCAGTGTCCAGGGTCGGAAGGCCATTTCCTCCTATTCCGTCCAAGGATGCCAAATCTTATCGAACTTTTGTGGGCAGTTCCTGCACATGTAAGTCAACTTGTATAGTGGCAGCACAGTATTAATAGATTTCTCCCAAGACTCCACTGTTGGGGGGGAGGGGACATTCCAGCGCAAAACAATCTCCCTTCTTGCATAAAAGAAGAGGTACGTAAGAAGTAGTTTGGTGTAACGGGGTCTCTGATCATCATCCTGGATCCCCAGGAGTGCCAGCTCGGGGGATACAGGGAGTGTCAGGTCGAGGCGGTCATTAATAGTGTCAACCACCCTAGCCCAATACCTGGCGATCCCAGGACAGCTCCAAAACATGTGGAAATATGTGCCCACACTAATCTGACAACGGGGACAATCCTGCGTGCGCTGCGGGTATACCTTGTGGAGTCTCTGGGGAGTGAAATAAACTCTATGCAGGAATTTGACCTGTATCAACCGTTCTCTAGTCGAGATCAGTAAGGCAGCACTGTCAGCTAAGCAGTCATCCCAGTCCTCTCTGTCAAGACCTGGTATGTCGGTCTTCCACAAGTCCCAAAGTCTTTCTACTCCAGCAGAACCAGTCTTCAGCAACATCAGATATATAGCCGATAGGGGCTTCGGGAGTATCTCCTGGGCCAACATCTCCTCAAGCGGGTCCATAGCCAGTCCGGGAGGAGACGGGAACTGGGCCCCGATAGCGTGTCGGACCTGAAGGTACCTAAAGTACATCCATCCGGGCAAATGAAATTTATCCCGGAGGACTGTAAACGACAAGAGTCTTGATCCCATACCCTGCCCAGACCTGAGGGTCAGGAACCGTCCCGAGATGCGGCAGATTAGGATTCCCCCACAGTGGGCAAAGAGGAGACCAGTCCCGCGGGCCCGAAAGCCCCCGCCTGGCCACCGTCCAGGCCCTCAGAGTCGTTTGAGTCGGTTGCGGGAGAGCAGCATATGCCCTGTGCCCCCTGTAGACTAGATTGCCCAATTCCCGGAGCGAACCCAGAACCGCCGCCTCCAGGCATACCGCAGCGTTGCTCCTGGAGAGGACAAACCACCACCGGATTGTAACTAGCACCGCCGCCCAAAAGTATGTCCGATAGTTCGGCATCGCAAGGCCCCCGCTACGAACTGGGAGCATTAGAGTTGATTTAGCCAGTCTGGGGGTTGCGCCACCCCAGATAAAGGAGCCCACGCATCGGTCTATTTCCGCAAAGAAGGAGTTGGGTATCCAGATGGGACTGTTGCGAAATACGTACAAAAACTTGGGGAGAAACAACATCTTCAAGAGATTTATACGTCCCATGAGGTTCAGAGGCAAGGATGCCCATGAGGCACACCTGGACCGAAGCTGGGACAGGATAGGGGACAAATTAAGTTCCCTATAACTCGACAGCTCCCTCCGCACCTGGATACCCAAATACTTAAATTGATCCACCCAGAGCAAAGGTGTCCTCCCAACCTGATCCCCGACCTGCGGATCGAGGGGGTAAAATAATTGATTTGGACCAGTTAATACGTATCCCCGAGAATCTGCCGAAAATGTCAAAAATCTCTAAAGCTGCCGTCAGCGACTCATCCGCATCTTGCAGGTATAGTAGTGCGTCATCCGCATAGAGAGCGAGCTTTTCCTCCAGGGATCCTACCATCAACCCCCGGACCCTGTCCGAGGCTCTGATAGAGACGGCTAGGGGTTCCAGTGCAAGTGCGAACAGGGCTGGTGATAAAGGACACCCCTGCCTCGTGCCCCTCTGCAATGAGAGCGGCACAGACAACCTGTCATTAGTTCGGATTCGGGCCGAGGGCATCCGGTAGAGCATCCGCAACCAACGAAGGAACCTGGGCCCAAAGCCAAACCGGCGCAAGACCTCCCACAGAAAGACCCATTCGATATTTAATATATTTAACCACTTCGCGCCCGGGCAATGCTCAAAAGACGTCTGCATTGCGGCGCCGAAGTGCTGACTGGACGTCCTCCCCCCCCCCCCCCCCGCGAGCGCGCATCGGGGAAAATCTGTGTTGGCCGTGTCCCTTGGACACAGCCAATCACAGATCGTGCTGAATGGCCAAACACAGAGGCCATTCAGCACTCGATCTCACTATCCAATGAGAGATGATCTCAAATGTAAACATATGAGATCATCTCTCATTGCCGGCTTTCTCTCCTCACACAGAGACAGCGTGTGAGGAGAGAGAGAGATCTGTGCTGCAGCTTGTCAATGTGAGTGAAAAAACACACACACACACACACAAGTGAAAAACACTGCCCACAGTCCCTGCCAGTGCCATCTGCTGCCAGTGCCACCTGCCAGGGCCATCTGCCAGTGCCACCTGATGCAAGTGCCATCTGCCACCAGTCCCATCTGCCACCAGTGCCACCAGTCAGTGCCATCTGTGCCACCTGCCAGTGCCATCTGTGCCACCAGTCCCATCTGCCACCAGTCGTCCCACCTGCTAGTGCCATCTGCCATCAGTGCCACCTGTCAGTGCCATCTCATCAAATGGCTAAAAGAGTATTCTCAGCCGAGGAGGCGTATGAAATTCTTGCGGCCGACGGGAGCAACGGGGAGCGCTCCAATTCGGATTCCTCCGCATATTCAGATGAGTCTGACGTGAACTACGAGCCTGTCATAAGCAGTGGATCAGTGACGGAGGAGACAGAGACGGCGGAGGAGGAGGAGGAAGAAGAAGAGGAGGAGGGCCCGCCCGCCAGACGAAGGCGTTCTGCTGAGGCAGTGCCATCCACCAGCACCGCAGTGCCATCCACCAGCACCGCAGTACCTCGAGAAGCAAGGCCACGTACCAGTGGGGTGTCACCTCAGCCCCAAAGGGTTAGGTCCCATGCCAGCCTTCCCTATTCCCTTCAGTACTCCTTGTGGCTTCCTCCAAATTCAGGAGAAGCCAACATTCCCCCTTTCACTGCCCAGCCAGGAGTCCAGGTGGATACAGAAAACTTTTCCCCAATAGATTTTTTTAATTTAATTTTTACTAACGACATGCTGGCAACAATTGTGGCCCAGTGCAACTTATATGCCCAACAGTTTATAACCAGCAACCCAACGTCCTCTTATGCCCGTCCCTACGTGTGGAAAGCCCTTACAGTGGAGGAGTTTAGGATTTTTTTGGGCCTCACATTCTGCATAGGACTAAATGGAAAAAATCAATTACGTTCATATTGGTCATCCCGCCCCATATATCACATGCCCATCTTTTCCTCAGTAATGCCCAGGTCCAGATATCTAATGATTATGAGATTCCTACACTTCAATGATAATACCCAGTGCCCTTCCCGAAATGACCCAAATTTTGATAAACTTTATAAAATTCGGCCGCTACTAAATTATTTTTCTGAAACCTTCCCCCAGTTGTTTACCCCAGACCAACACATATGCATAGATGAGTCCCTTATCAAATTTTCTGGCAGGCTGGGCATAAAACAAGGCCCGCTATGGGGTAAAGCTGTATAAATTGTGCGACAGAGAAACTGGGTATGTGTATGGCTTCATCATATATGAAGGGAAGGACACCGAACTGAACCCCCCTAATTGCCCAATCTACATTGGAACCAGTGGGAAAGTAGTTTGGGAACTCATAAACCCACTCCTAGAGAAAGGATACCACTTGTATGTGGACAATTTTTATACAAGTTTGCCCCTGTTCCGAAACTTGCACAGAATGAAGACTCCAGCATGCGGCACCGTACGGACGAACCGGAAGGGCTTTCCTCAAAGCCTGGTCACCAAAAAATTGAGAAGAGGGGAGACGGCGAGTTTGCGTAATGAGGAGATTTTGGCTGTGAAGTGGAGGGACAGAAGGGACGTGTACTTGCTTTCTTCCATCCACAACAATGAATTTGTTGAAGTCACCAGGAGGAATGGCCGGATCCAAAAACCCAAATGCATCTACGATTACAATACGTTCATGAGGGGTGTCGACTTCAACGACCAGATGCTCGAACCCTATCTTTCCACAAGAAGATCATACCAGTGGTATAAGAAAGTTTCAATTTATTTGTTCAATTTGGCCATGTACAACTCATATGTAATATATCGAAAATCCACTATAAGACCCAAATCCCTTCTTTTCTTCCAGGAGGAAATCACCACTGCCCTTTTATACCCGAACAGCCCACCAGTAAACATGAGATCCGATGTCGTTAGCCGACTCTCCGAGCGCCACTTCCCAGATAAAATCCCTCCCAGACCAACAGGCCAAAAACGCCAGAAAAAATGCCGGGTGTGCTCCAAAAGAGGAGAGAGAAGAGACACCATTTATCATTGTGCCCAATGTCCTTCAGAACCAGGCCTCTGCATAGGCAACTGCTTCCGCCATTACCATACCAAAATAAATTATTAGTTCACTTCCTGCCATTTATGTTCACACCCCTTATGCCTCTGCTTTCTCTGTAACTGACCCTGGACTGTTATTTGACCACGCTTCTGCCTAACGATTCTGTTTATACCTCTGCCTGATCTGGAACTGACCCTGGACTGTTTGACCATGCTTTTTGCCTGCCTCTTGGACTGATCTTGTACCCTGCCAGTGGACTAGTGGGATTCATAACACAGGGGTCTCACATATGTGAGGGGCTCCAGAATTGTTTTTCTGGATAAAGAAAACAATTGTTTTTGTTTTTTTCATTCCCAGCTTAGGGTCTGGAGACTGGGAGGCTTCAAAGACATTTGGGTGGGAGAACCCTCTACCCCTGTCCCCATTCAGTCCTGAACGAGGCCCTACTTCTGCCAACTGCCTGTAGGACCTATGCCATCATGCCTCTGCCTGTCGGATGAACTGACCACACCGCTTTTGCTGACCAAGTCCCTGCCTCTTGCCTGGACCAGTGCTATCCTCCTGTGGAAAACTGCGCTACTAAAACCACAGGTAATCTTTTGTTTACCATTTGCTCAGCAGAATGTGTTTTGGGGTGTAATTCTTGGTATGTTCATGCTATGTGTCCCTAGAACACCTGATGGTGTACCTTGCGTGTTGGGCCTCTGTATGTGGCCAGGTTGTATAAAAGTCTCACACATTTGCTATCGCCATACTCAGGAGGAGTAGCAGAATGTATTTTGGGGTGTCATTTTTGCTATGTACATGCTATGTGTTGGCAATATCTTTGCGTAAAAAAATTGCATTTTCATTTTTTTCCCACATTTTCCAAAAACTTCAGGAAAAAAATGAACGTTCAAAAGACTCATTATGCCTCATAGATTATACGTTGGGGTGTTAGCTTTCCAAAATGGGGTCACTTTGTGGGCGTTTCCATTGTCCTGGTGCTCCAGGGCCTTCAAAAGTGTAATAGGTGGTTGAGAAATGAGATGTGTAATTTATGCTCCTAGAATGCCTGAAGGTGCCATTTCAATATTGGGCCTCAGTATGTGGGCAGGCTGTATAAAAGTCTCACACATTTGGTATTGCCATACTCAGGAGGAGTAGCAGAATGTATTTTGGGGCGTCATTTGTGGTATACACATGCCATGTGAGAGAAATAACCTATTATAATGACAATTTTGTGGAAAAAATAAAAAAAAATCTTCATTTTGCAAAGAATTGTGGGAAAAAATTACAACATCAAAAACCTCACGATGCATCTTACTAAATACCTTGGAATGTCTAATTTAAAAAAAGGGGTCATTTGGGGGGTATTTGTGCTTTGCTGGCTTGTTCGGGTCGTAAGAAATGAGATAGGCCACCAGTACATTAGGTGTGATCAATTGTTTATGATCCGCACCAAACACACAAAGACCAAATAATATCCACTAATTTGGGTTATTTTTACCAAAGATATGTAGCAGTATAAATTGTGGGCAAATTTTATAAAGAAAAATTAATAATTTGCAAAATGTTATCACATAAACTAAAAAAAAAGCGTTTTTTTTTCAAAATTTTCCGTATTTTTTCATTTATAGCGCAAAAAATAAAAAACCCAGAGGTGATCAAATACCACCAAAAGAAAGCTCTATTTGTATGAAAAAAGGACAAAAAAATCATTAGGTTACAGTATTACATGACTGAGTAATTGTCATTCAAAGTGTGAGAGCACTAAAAGCTGAAAATTGGTCCGGGCACGAAGGGGATTTAGTGCCCAGTTGTCAAGTGGTTAAAAGAGAGCGGATTGCTGCAAAAAAAATATTACATCAGGTACCAGGTATAACCTGTTATACCTGATGTAGTAATTCTTTCTCTTTTTTTCTATATTATGGTCCCTGGGAAGGACTAGATTGCTTGCACAGCATTTGTGGAGACCGTTCAGGGTTCCTCACCCATTGAACTTATATATATATATATATATATATATATATATATATATATATATATATATACACACACACACACATACACACACACACATACACACACATACACACACACACACACACACTAGAACTTCGGATTACGAGCATAATCCGTTCCAAGAGAATGCTCGTAATC
Source organism: Rana muscosa (assembly GCA_029206835.1). NCBI lineage: Eukaryota > Metazoa > Chordata > Amphibia > Anura > Ranidae > Rana > Rana muscosa. The sequence continues at coordinate 1,104,453,270 of CM055116.1, forward strand.
CAAAGTACTCCCATATCAAAGCGAGTTTCCCCATTAAAGCCAATGGAAACTAAAATAATTTGTTCCGCATTTATTTCAATGGCATGCGGCCAGAGGCGGGGGGCGCCGGAGAGCCTCGGAAATGGCCGAAAAGGCCGAGGACATCACGGCTGACCTCGGGAAGACTTTGTTCCCGAGATTTGCCGAGGTCAGCAGAGCTGTCTTCGGACCTTTCCGTGCATTTCCGAACGGCGATGCTCGGCCCCCCAAACGCGGTACTGAATACCGATTTGGCCTGAATCGGGCTCGTTTTGCGATACAACACTCGCAAACCGAGTTACGATTTTTAAAAATACAGTGCTCGTATTGTGAAACGCACGTTAACTGCGTTACTCGCAATCCGAGGTACCACTGTGTGTGTGTGTGTGTGTGTGTGTGTGTGTGTATATGTGTGTGTGTGTATGTATATGTATATATATATTATATATGTGTGTGTATATATAAATATATATGTAGAGAGAGACCGTGCCAGATATTGGTTGTATAGTTCGTCACTGATGGCTGAAGATGGAAGAAGATAATGAAGTTGATGGATTCCTTTAAGAAAAGTTTGATGCATTCTGTGAATTCTATTAGTTACTTCCTTCTTTCTAACCAAAGAAAAAGCTTTGATGATCATCAAGATTAGAAATTTTGTTTGATTGTTGTTTTCAATAAATTTGCTGAGGAAAGCAAGTGACTTAGGAGAACGTTACTCTCTCAATCAACATTAAGGGCTCTTTCACACGGAGGTCCGTTCAGGTCCGCCTGTCAGTTTTTTAGGCGGACCTGAAACGGATCCTCCATGTAGCCCTATGAAAGCACGGATGTCAGCGGTGACATGTCCGCTGACATCCGCTCCGCCAAAGTGTGACGGAGGAAAACCCTATTTTTCCTTCCGTCGGCGGAGCGGATCGGATGACAACGGACTCTACGGTCCGTCGTCATCCGATTCCCCATAGGGGAGAGCGGTGCTCTGACAGGGCGGTCCCTGCAGTGTGCGGGGACCGCCCAGTCATCCGTCGGCTCAGCGGGGATCAACGGAGCGATCCCCGCTGAGCAAGCGGAGCTTCACGGGGCGGATCTGCACGGATCCGCCCCGTGTGAAAGGACCCTAACAATTTTTAATCCGTATGCTGCTAACATTAGTAAATATATAGGAAGCATATCATTTTTACTTGTTTAAAAAAATAAAAATTGTATCAGTTTCTTCCTGGTTTCCAAATTATATCATACATCACAGGACTCTTCAGGAGGGGAGTAGGGGTTTTCTCAGCTAAGCACACCCTCCTGCCTGCATGCCTGAGCTAAGGGCGGATGGATTCCAGGAAGTAAATGCTACATAACTCCTCTGCCCTTACTCAAGATGGCCACAGCCAGTAATGCTGGGAGGGGGGGGGGTTAAGAGTTTGCTCTGACTATTAAAATTGAATTGGTGTTTTTGGTTTGTGGTGCTCAGATGTAGTGTAGTTCCACTTTGACAAGTGTGTCCCAAGACTGATTATATGAAATCTCCAGACAGGTCTTAAAGTGGTTGTAAACCTCAAACAAGAAAAATGAACAAGGCATATCCTTCTATAGTGTGTACTTGTCTCAATTCAGAGCACTAAGTGTCATTTCTGTCTGCTGCTTTGTTCCTCTGTTATCTGCATGAGTCACTTGTGACAGTTTTTTTTTTCTGAGGCCAAGAGAAAAATGGTGACAGGGGAGGGAGCTCCAGCTAATTTGACAGCCTCAGCTCTGTTTCTGAGTGCTGTGTGAAGGGGGGTGTGTCCAATCCCTCCAATCAGCTCTCGGATCTCTCTTCACTGATCTGTGCAGAGTGTAACTTCAGCTCTCTGTCCCCCTTTTTTCCGACTGCTCAAACAAGCTTTAAAAAAGTCTGCACTGTGAAAGGAATGTAGAGACTAGAAGACTGCAGATAGACCAGTACTATGGTTTACAACCACTTTAATATTTTAGCTACACAGACCTTAGTCTGTCGTAACTACATTCCAGGCAGGCTGCCATTTATTTATCCTTATTTATTGCTTTATAGCTTCTAAAACTGTTTATTCATATAGTAAGGGGGGTAGGCTCAACTGTTATTGTTAGCCATAAACCTTGCCAGAGACATTATCACTCAGGAACAATCAAGCAGGTTTGTCCTACACTTTTTTATTCAGCAAGGCAGGACGTCAATGAACAGCAAAACCATGGCATAAAACAAATCTGCCACGAACTAAACTTATGTTGGTTCCTTAACAGAATTCCACCTAGTGGCTTCCCCAAAACAAACAGGTAGCATATGTTATCCTTTTAGTGTTCTATCAGCAGTCAGCGTTTTCATTTAGCAGCAGGCTCCCACACCAAAAAGAGCAAGAGAGAGAAAGAAAGCATCTAGCCTCAGTCAGTCCACATTAAAAATGGCCGGTACAGAGCAGGTCTGGCTTGCAGGTAAGATATGGACTAGGAATGGAGGTTTTAACCTATTCAAAGCACTACAAAGGCTCCAGGACTCGCAACAGAATTTATTAAAATGTGAGAAAACAAATTTTTGTTAGACACAAACCCACAAGTCCCTCACCATTTGTTGGTAAGAAACATTGATGACATGTACACATCCTGCCAGTCATATATAAAAATATATAATATAGCACTCTTGATACTTTATATGCATTCATTTTATTCAGCCCAGTTACAAAATTGCTATTGATGACTAGAATAATTGTTCAACATCCAGACAATACTAAAGCCTCGTACAAACTGTACGATTGTTGGCCAACCGAGTATCTGATTTTTGTCAAAAGGGCGTCTGCCAGAATCTTGTCTTGCATACTAACGTTACACAATTTTCGTGCCAAAAACACGAACGTAGTGACGCACTACGAGGAGTTTCAGCTCTTGAGCGTCACCCTTTGGCCCCCTTCTGCTAATTTTGCGTTTGGTGAGCATTGAGTCCGAGCATGCGTGTTTTGTACTTTCGGCTTGTGTGACGGATTTGTGTACTGACCATACGAAAGTCAGACGTGGAGCCATTGTCCGCCAAACATTTACTAGCCTGTCATCTAACATTTGTTGGCTGAAAATTAGACCACAATTGTCAAAAGGAGCGTACAAACGGTAAGACTTTAGGAAAGCAGTCTGTCAACAGACAATCCCCTGCCAACAATCGTACCGTGTGTACGAGGCTTTAGTCTCATTGTCTATAGTGGATACCTAAGATCTCAGATGACAGTTGGAGGTGCAGGCATGATGATACATTGGTAGAGGTCTTTTTCCAAAGCTTCATATATAAACATACACTTTCAGGTCCCCCTGAGCATGCACATATATGCTTCGAGGAGCATAAGAGGAAAGACACCGGCCATGAGCCCATGAGCATTATTTCAAACATTCTGCATATTCAGATTTTTTGTAATACTTTTGTTGCTTAAATTTTTTATTTTATTATTGCTATTTAATATTATTACAGTTTATATCTGTTCAAGCTTGGAATTGCACCACAAATACAAGACTTACTGGGAAAAGTGGACTTTACAGGTAAGAAGCATGACTTCCATTATCACACATTTCTAATTAAAGAAAATGCTGCTTAAGAAAAACACTCTTCTATGGTTACCATGGGCAGACCTTTTTAGATTTTTAAATACCGTATTTATTGGCGTATAACACGCACCCCAAGTTTAGGAGGGAATTTTAAGGAAAAAAACTTTTAAGAGGGAAGTTTAAGGAAAAAAAAAAAAAACTTACATTTAAATGCCCATCAATGCAGTGTCATTTGCAGCCTTGTCAGTGCAGCCTTGCCCCAGTGTCCATTGCAGCCTTGCCCCATTGCAGCCTTGCCCCAGTGTCCATTGCAGCCTTGCCCCATTGCAGCCTTGCCCCCAGTGTCCATTGCAGCCTTGCCCCCAGTGTCCATTGCAGCCTTGCCAGAATTTAAAATTGGCGCCACTGTGATCGCCGCCGAGACTGGGCGGAGCAAATGCCGCCGAGATCGCAGGGACTGGGCGGAGACGAGATACACATAGCCGAGTGTACTCGGCTCTTCTCGGCTCCGCTCACAGTCATGCCCAGTCCCGCCCTATGATGGACATAACACAGGTCCAATGGCAGGACTGGGCGTGACTGTGAGCGAAGCCGAGAAGAGCCGAGTACACTCGGCTATGTGTATCTCGGCGGCGATCGCTCCGCTCACAATCGGCGTATAACACGCACACGCAAGTGCGTGTTATATGCCGATAAATACGGTATTACCTTTTAACCTGTGAATCAGGGCAAGAGCTAAACCATCCACTTTGTTACCCACACCTTTCTTTTTTTTTTTTAAATACATTTGTCACAAACATGAGTTAATTGAAAGATACTAGCTGCATATTGTACTATACACCATATTCTGCATTGCTATAGGCAAGATTGAGTTTTTGGCACTAGTAGGCTAAATCGTATTGGCTGTGAAAGAATGCATCATTTTGAATGTCAAGAGTGCTCATTGGATGGCTTTATATGTCCTAATTGCTGAGTGTCACCTGAGGCCGATAAGGGCAGAAAAATGCCAAATACTAACTATGCTATACGGTTTTTCACATGAAAATGTCAGGAATATGTGGGATTTGGTAAAAAAAAAATAGGACTTGTTATATACTCTGCATTAATCATTGTGTTTGTTCTCTAGAGGAGGAGATCAGCAACATGAGGAAAGAGTTGGAAAAATACGGTATTCAGATGCCCTCATTCAATAAAATAGGAGGAATCCTGGCCAATGAACTGTCTGTGGATGAAGCAGCCTGTAAGTTTTGTAGGGGGGTGTGCTAAATATATACAATGACAGAATTATTTAAGACTCGCCCCACCACCAGGTTATTCAGCCTAATCTCCCATATTCTCTGATAGCTTTGCTGTTTTTCTCATTATTTAGAGTAAAGTTTGTATGAACAGAAAAATTACTTTTATAAATGGCATCATCACCGACTGCATAGGTGCCAACCTCCCAGACAACTGACACTGGCAAATGTAAGACTGGCCACATAGTCACTTTGTTTTTCTTTCAGATTGGTTTTATATTGGCAAAATGTAACCATGCTTTTCCAGTGTGAGGGTCTAGATTTTGGTAATTTTTTTTGAACTTACAAACTGAAAATGTCATCTGATTTATCTGGCCAGTCGGTAAGGTGCCAATGGGCAGGGGTAGCTGAAGCTGATCTGGGGTGAATATACAGTAGAGTTCATGGTAATCGGGGGGGTTTGATCGATTGTCTGATCGCTGTTTCCACATGATAACACTGTGCTAAATTAAGCTGCAACACGCTTCTCTTACCATGTTGCACAAGCGGAACATGAATGGACCCCCAGTGCAAATGTTCATTTTTTAGGGGTGCACTAATTGTCTCAGATGCCTAAGGGTGGTTGTATCATACTTACTCTTCCATGAATAGTCAACTTCCTTCAGCATTTAGATCTCCGCTTATAGGTGGCTGTAGGGAAATTTCGACCTCTGTTGGATACTGAAGGCCAGACAGCAGGTCCCTCGAAATTATTCTAACTGTGATCAAGGGGAAAACTGAGAATTTACATGTAACACTCTTATGCCGCGTACACACGATCAGAATTTCCGTCAACAAAACGGTGGTTCATTTTTCCGTCGGATGTTGGCTCAAACTTGTCTTGCACACACACGGTCGCACTAATGTTGCTTGGAAATTCCGATGGTCAAGAACGCGGAGACGTACAACACTACGACGAGCCGAGAAAAATTAAGTACAATGATTCTGAGCATGCGTCGAATTGATTCCGAGCATGCGCAGCACTTTTGTGTGTCGGAAATGGCTTCACACGGTCGGAATTTCCGACAAGAACATTTCTTGTCGGAAAAATAGAGAACCTGCTATCAAACACTTGTCGGAAATTCCGACAGCAAATGTCCCATGGATAAACTGAAGGGAGGTGTAGAATTGGCGCTAATTACAGTTCATGGACTTACTTGCTCTAAAGTGCAAGTGAATAAATACAAGTAATAAATAGATAAATAAATAAATACCCCTATATTATACTAGTGTCAATTGGTGCCTTAGTGTAACTCCTAAATACTTCACTGATGGATATGAGTGCGTGATAATAAGAGGGAAGAAGGCGGCGGAGAAGACGGGGCCCGCTAGCAAAAGAGCTGGAAGAAGATAGCGGAGGCCCGGCAGAAGGAAGGAAGAAAGAACCGGAGAGGAGAAGAGGGAAGAAGGCGACGGAGAAGACCGGGCCCCGCTAGCAAAAGAGCTGGAAGAAGATGGCGGAGGCCGGGCAGAAGGAAGAAAGAACCGGGGAGCGCGGAGACGACACCGGAGACCCCCAAAGTCGGAAGAAGACCCCCGGAGCTGTGCAATTAATTACTTTAAAAACCTGTGTGGTTTTTTTTTATTGACATTTTTTTCCACCAGGTGAATGGGTAGGGGTACGATGTACCCCATACTCATTCACATAGGGTGGGGGGCCGGGATCTGGGGGCCCCCCTTATTAAAGGGGGGCTCCCGGATTCCAATAAGCCCGCAGACCCCGACAACCAACGACCAGGGTTGTCGGGAAGAGGCCCTGTCCTCATCAACATGGGGGCAAGGTGCTTTGGGGTGGGGGGGGGCCGCAGGTCGCCCCCCTGCCCCAAAGCACCAAACCCCCCCCATGTTAAGGGCATGCGGCCTGGTACGGTTCAGGGGGGGCGCTCTCTCGTCCCCCCTCTTTTCCTGCGGCCTGCCAGGTTGTGTGCTCGGATAATAGGATTTTTATAACAGCTTACCTGTAAAATCCTTTTCTTGGAGTACATCACGGGACACAGAGCGACATAGTCATTACTAATGGGTTATATAGTTACCGTCAGGTGCTGGCACTGGCAACTTCCAAAACCGGAAGTACCCTCCCCTATATAAGCCCCTCCCATCCGGGAGCACCTCAGTTTTGTAGCAAAGCAATAAGTGTCCCCAAAGAGGGGCGGGAGCTCTGTGTCCCGTGATGTACTCCAAGAAAAGGATTTTACAGGTAAGCTGTTATAAAAATCCTATTTTCTTTCTCGTACATCACGGGACACAGAGCGACATAGTCATTACTAATGGGATGTCCTAAAGCAATGCCAAATGAGGGGGGGGATACACCATATATAAGCTGAGCGCTATCAGACATGAGGATCTTTTGCGGCCTGCAACACACTGCGCCCAAAGGCGACATCCTCCTGACTTCTAACGTCCACCTGGTAGAACCTAGTAAACGTGTGTACTGAAGACCATGTTGCGGCCTTACAGACTTGAGCCAGGGAGGCCTGGTGATGCACTGCCCAAGAAGTTCCAACTGCTCTCGTGGAGTGCGCCCTAACTTTGAACGGAGGCGGTCTACTTCTCAAGCTATAGGCTTGTATTATGACCTGTCGAATCCACTTGGCTAAAGTAGATTTTGACGCTGCCTGACCCCTTCTGGGGCCTTCCGGCAGAATAAACAAAGTATCCGTTCTGCGAATCTGAGCAGTGGCTTTTAGATAAGCTTTAACTGCTCTTACTACATCCAAAGAATGCAATAACTTTTCCTCTACCGAAGTAGGCTTGGGGAAAAAAGAAGGAAGAACCACATCTTGGTTCAAATGAAACCTCGATACCACCTTAGGAAGAAAGGCTGGATGAGGACGTAACACTACTCTGTCCTTATGGATAACCAGATATGGCTCCTTACAGGACATAGCTGCTAATTCCGATACTCTTTTAGCCGAACAAATGGCTACTAGAAAAATCAATTTCCTGGTGAGAAGCACTAAGGAAATATGCTGTAATGGTTCAAATGGTTGTTTCTGTAGAACCGACAGAACCAAGTTTAGATCCCATGGACATATGGGAATATTAACCGGAGGACTAATACGCATCACTCCTTGTATAAAGGCTTCGACTAGTGAATGCGAAGCCAAGGGCCTTTGAAAAAATATTGACAAGGCCGAAATCTGACCCTTGATAGTACTCAAGGCAAGCTTCCTATCTACAGCCCATTGTAGGAAGTCCAGAATCCTACCTATTACGTACTTATGTGGATGCCATTTCTTGGCCTCACACCACGCGATGTACGCCTTCCAGATTCTATAGTAGATCTGCCTGGATACCGGCTTCCTGGCATTGATCATGGTAGATACCACAGCATTAGAGAGCCCTCTCTTTTTTAGAATGTGGGCTTCAATAGCCAGGCCGTCAAACCTAGGGCTGGTAAGGAAGGGTGGTATATCGGTCCTTGCGAAAGCCGGACGACGTGGGAGAGTCCAAGGACTCCCCACTGAAATTTTACAATCTCCGCGTACCACGCTCTTCGGGGCCACGCTGGAGCCACCGGAATCACTGGTTTCTTTTCTACCCTGATTCTGCGGAGTAATCGAGGTAACCATTGGCGGTGTGAATGCATATATCAGCTTGAACTGATCCCAAGGGAACACTAGGGCATCCGAGCCGCAAGCTAGGGGATCCCTTGTCCGAGAGACAAACCTGTCCCCCTTTGCGTTGAATCTGGATGCTAGAAGATCTACATCCGATGTTCCCCACCGCTGACATATTGTCCAGAAAACCTCGGGGTGAAGGGACCCTTCCTCTGGGCCTAATTGCTGGCGACTTAGAAAGTCCGCCTTCCAATTCTCCACTCCTGGAATGAATACCGCAGATATGGCTGGGACATATTTTTCTGCCCATTTCAGGATGTAATTTACTTCCCTCTGGGCTGCACGACTCCTGGTGCCCCCCTGATGATTGATATATGCCACTGCTGTGGCATTGTCTGATTGAATTCTGACAGGGGACCCTTGGAGTTTGGATGTCCATGCTACTAGGGCATACCGGGCTGCTCGTATCTCTAAGAGATTGATGGGCAGGGCCTTTTCTGCATCCGACCATCTGCCCTGGAGAGACTATTGCTCCAATACTGCTCCCCAGCCTATAAGGCTGGCATCTGTAGTGACCACCTTCCAAGAAATCGGACTGAAGGATTTCCTTTTTTCCAGATTCTGGGGAACCAACCACCAACGGAGGCTCTTGCGAACGGAAGGGGACAAGGACATTGTAAGTCTAGGGCCTGAACTTTTTTGTTCCAGGCTGACAGTATGGCCCCTTGCAAATTCCTTGAATGGAATTGACCGTAGGGTACTGCTTCGAATGATGCCACCGTTTTTCCCAGCAGCCTCATATACAGGCGTATGGACGGCTGTCTTTTTTGTACCCACTAAGTGGATCAAATCTTTCAAAGACAACACCTTTCCTCGAGGCAAGAATATTTTTCTCTGGCCTGAATCCAACCTTAGCCCCAAGTATTCCAGACTTTTGACTGGTTTTTAGGGCTGACTTGTCTCGGTTGATAATCCAACCGTGAGATTCCAGATACTTGATCGTCTTGTGAACGACCACGTCTAGTTTTTTCACTGAGTGGTCTATCAGCAACAAGTCATCCAGATATGCCATTATCATTACACCTTGTGTTCTTAGATTGGCCAATAAAGGGCCAGAATTTTTGTAAACACTCGTGGTGCTGTGGCCAAACCGAAGGGTAAGGCTCTGAACTGAAAATGGCGCCCTTCTACTGCAAAGCGTAGAAATTTTTGGTGGACTGGAAAGATGGGAATGTGCAAATAAGCATCTTTGATGTCGATCGTGGCTAACCAATCCTCCCCTTGTAGGGCAGTGGCCACCGATCGGATCGACTCCATCGGAAAGTCCTGATATACAGGAATTTGTATAGCCCTTTTAGAATTAATATGGGCCTCCCGACCGCGTTTGCTTCGGGACTGTAAAGAGGTTTGAGTAAAACTCGAACCCTCATTCTTCCAGGGGAACCTCCATAATTACTCCTTGGAGCAATAGTTGTTCTAGTGCCAACAGGAGGGACTCTCTCTTCCGGGGATCCCTTGGCACGTTTGACCTCAAAAATGGGAAGGAGGAGAGTCTTTTAACTCCAAACTGTATCCCAAACCTACTGCGGAGAGCACCTATCTGTCTTGATCGTGTCCCGCCAGGTCTTTTGCGAACAACTGGAGTCCTCCCCCCACCCGACTGAGTGGGGGCTTCAATGAATTTCACTTTGGGGGAGGTTTTGTACCTCCCCTGACCCAGGGTTTCTTATTACCCTGCTACTGTCCCTGTTTTTTACCCCCGGGATTTGACCGAGGAGGCCGTCGGAACTGTTACACAGCCGATGCCCCAGGGACTGGAGAAGCAGGCCTCTTAAAGAGGGACCTCTAACTCTGCTTTTAACCGGCAAGAGCGTATTTTTACCGCTGGAAATTTTCTGGATATATTTGTCCAGGTTTTCCCTGAATAAGCGTTCACCATGAAATGGGACGCTAACCAGCCATTCTTTACAGGGAGCTTCAGCAGACCAGTTTCTGAGCCATAGGAGCCTACGCATATGTACTATAGACAGCGTAAGGCGGGAGGCCTGATGGACTGAATCCTCTATGGCATCAACCGCAAAGCCTAAGGCTCTAGGTAGATCAGCTAGGGCAAAGCCTGCTGATCTGTCAAGTCCCTCAAGACCTGTTTCAACTGATCCTTCACTGCTTAGCAGACCCCAATAGCTGCTACTGCTGGTTGTATCACCAAGCAGATTTTCATAAGGACTCCAATCTTTTATCTATTGGGTTCTTGAACATTTGGACATTATCCACTGGACATGTCAGTGATTTATACATACAAGAGATGGCTGCGTCCACTCTAGGGACCTTCCATTTTTTTTTTTTGATGAACTTATCCTCCATGGGATAGACCACCGGAAATCTCTTGGGGGAATAAATATTTTCTCAGGACGTTCCCAATCCTGGTAAATGAGCCCTTTCAGTAAAGGGTGAAGTGGAAAAGAACAAACAGTCTGGGGGCTTCTAGCGACCCCAACGAGGATACAGTAGTGGTTGATGGTTCCGCAAGGTGCATTTTTAAATGCTGATCGGACCATGTTAGTCAGAGACTAAACCCATAATCTTTCAGCTTGAGATGCTGAGAAAAGGTTCCCCCACTGTTGATTCCTCTATAACAGAATCAACCTTATCCTGATCCCCTTCAGGCAGGTCGATCCCTGTATGGGACTGTTGCTCTGCTAACAGGCACTCTGAAGGAGGAGACGGAGATCGGGCGTGCTTTCCCTGACAGGGAGGCAGCGATAAATTTTGACAATCTCTCTCTAATCCTCCCAGAGCTGAGGAAAAAACCTCCTCTGTTACATACACAGGAGCAGGTGACTGAGGACAGCCACAGTACCAAGTACCCCTGCGGGGTCTCTACGGTCACTTACCTCTGAACTTCAGGGGAGACTGGTGCAGCAGGAGTATGCCCAAGATCCTCAGAGCCCGATGAGACCCCCTTCGCTTCCTGGAAGATTCAGTTCCGGAGCTACTGGACGGCATATTCCTAAGCCTAAAGCTGAGGTATTCCAGCCGTAATACACCACTTTTACTGAGAATAGTCTAGCACAATTGCTGCTATATCACAGTTGGTGTCTACTAATGTGCCTTTCTAGGGGATGCCTGTATCAACCGTTATGCTGTATGCCTTTAAATGTTGCCAGCTCTGTCTCTGTACTTCATAACCAGCTTATCTGCAATAATGTGGCTTTTTAAAAACCTGCTGGAACGCCCGCACATGCGCAGAAGCGCTGCGGCGCGCACAGAGCGTCATCCCCCAGGCCCCGCCCCTTTTTCCGGCCACCTCTATATATAGAGGCGCGCGCACGCGCGCGGCCACGTGCGCCTCGGCGCTAATTTTCAAACATGGAAACCAGGGACAGGAGCCAGGGCCCCCTTTGCCGCAGGCCGGGGGATAGACGAACACTGCAACATGGCAGAGGAAACAGTTTCCTGTAGGAGAACTCACCAGCTGCCTGGACTTTGCTCTCTGAGAAGAAACTAGTCCATATGACAAGAAAAACATTCCACAGCGGCCTCTAGTGGACAAACACAGGTACCGCAGTTTAATATACTAAACATATATAAAAAAACATTCTTTTTTTTTTTTTTTTTTTTTTTTTTCTTGACCACCATTAAAAATTATTACATTTCTTTAGTAGTTACAGGCATGCACAGATATTAGCGGGAATACCGTTAGGTAACAGACAGAAAGACAAATTAGGCTTGGGGGTCCCCCAATAGAACCAAGTTCCTGGGGGCCCCCACTTACCTGTTCCCCGCCGCAGGACTTTGTTTGGTCCACAAAAGCCCAAACTTCACCTATCACGGCAGGCATTGTAATCAAACCTTCAGGGACCGGGTTCCCAAGGATTCCACTCCCCTGGACCTGTATAGCACCCTGCACAGAAAACATCTTGGTCGTGGGTATGACCAGAGCTCTGGATCCCAGGGTCCAGCTCTCCTAAGAGAAGCATTACAGGCAGAACCTTGCTCTTCTCTGCAAGGCCCGGGTACCGACCGTTTAGCTATGAAGCTTTTTTGGTCGGATCCGGAATAGCTTACTGAGGCCCAAAAGAACCTGTACGCAAGCTCAGTGAAAAACACATGTTTCTTCTTGGCCAACACCTTAGACACTGGCAAAAAACTGAGGTGCTCCCGGATGGGAGGGGCTTATATAGGGGAGGGTACTTCCGGTTTTGGAAGTTGCCAGTGCCAGCACCTGACGGTAACTATATAACCCATTAGTAATGACTATGTCGCTCTGTGTCCCGTGATGTACGAGAAAGAAAAGGGTCTGGTTTGAATTTTGGAAGGATCCCCACGCAGTTTTTTCGGCTTAGGGGTTCCCCTTAAAATCCATACCAGACCCAAGGGCCTGGTATGCTCTTGGAGGGGGAACCCATGCCGGTTTTTTATTTAAAATTTGGCGTGGAGTTCCCCCTCAAGATCAGCAGAGTACAAGTCGCATGCCAAAGTCGGATCATGCAAGACTGCGGTCCGACTTTGATCCGACTTCAATGATAGTCAATGGGCTGAAGTAGGATCAAAGTCGGACCAAAGTAGTACAGGGAGCATTTTCAAAGTCGGACCGACATGTGTCGGACCAGTTAAGACGGCTCCTATAGGGAAACATTGATTTTCACACGTCATGCGACATAAGCTCCCAATGTCGGAGTGTTCGTCGCCCCAGTGTGAACCCGGCCTAAGTCCATGAACTGTAATTAGCGCCAATTCTACACCTCCCTTCAGTTTACTTATTTACCCCACCCAGGTGGATTAATTATGTAGAGGCAGCTTCTTACTTATTCATCACAGGACGTTTTTCTACACCCCTGTTGTGTGTTTCTACTGGCATATCAGGTCCATTGCGCGGATTCACACCCATACTCTATAAATGTTCCATGGAGCCTACACACGGTCGGAATATCCGAACAAAAGCTCACATCGAACATTTGTTGTCGGAAATTCCGATCGTGTGTACGCGGCATTAGGCTCGGTTCACATCTATGGATGTTGCTTTTGAGCGTTTCTGCAGTGCTTTCCGTGGGGTTTTGCCACGTTTTGCGTCGTTTTAATGCTTTTTTTTTGTTTAACAGATTTTTGTTGGGCAGATTTAAAAATGCAAATTGTGAAAATCACGGTAAAAAATCACTACATGCTTTTCTGCTGCTTCTCAATTGAAGTCTATTGAACCTAAAAAAACAAAACAAAAAAACAACTGGCGTTTTTGCTTTTAAAAAAAGTCCCTGACCCTTTCCAAAAACGCAAAGGGAAAAAAATGCATTGATATGAACGTGTTCCTTGGGAACCAATGTTAAAAATAATGTCCTGCGTGTCTGCAAAAAGTTTGCAAAAACGCATTGGTGTGAATGAAGCCTCACATAGCGATCAAAGTTTGGTTTGTAGCTAAATTGCTTGTAGACTTGTAGAATAGTTAGGCAGTACAAATGTCACCAGAACATTCATGTCTATGGTAAGGTGGAGGGGAGGAGGAAGCCAAGAACAGACACCACCACTACCAGGGGAAACTGGAGGTCTTCTGATTACTTGTTTTTTTCTGAATTGTTCTTGACTGATGGTATGTGCTTAGTCCCCATAGGCATGGGATTGTATCCAATCCTGGTTGAAATGGCCATATAGAAGAGCATGTATCATGTCAAAGGGCACATTTATTGTTTAAAGTATTTATTATAAATGCCATATTTTTCTTTTTTTATAAGTGATGACATAATCTTTGTTCTCAGCTGCATAAGGGGCTTGGGAAGCTGGAATTAAAGAAGCAGCACTACACTGATCTTCACAGTGAATGGCTGTGCTTGGGGGGGTGGTGCATGTCAGCACAAGTCTTGGCCACTGAAGGACAGGCAGAAAGTTCTCCCAGCACAGCCAGAAAACTGACCACACTGGGATGGGCGTGCTCTCATGCCTGGGTCAGTTTGAAATAGGAAAGGAGGGGCACTGGCAAGATCATCAGGGGTTTCAAAGGAAGCAATACAAAGAGATCAGGATACTTTTTGACAAAAATGAAATGTTGGGGTAACCTATTCATTAACTATTGTAAACTGAACTTTGTTTTAGTTGGGTTAAACCCAAGATACATCAACGTACAAAAAAATGTGTACGCAAAATGCTCACATAGGGTGCTTTAAGGTATATTTATGTGTTGCTTTTAAATGAAGTGCTAAAGATTAATATACCAAAATCATAAATCCAAAGCTTTAAAGGAGAATGCCAAACAAAATGGGAACGTTGTTTTAAAAGGGGGCAGTAGAAACATTTTGTACTGATTATGTAAACTTTTCACCAATTACAGCCTTGTTTAGAACTATTTCCATGTAGTTCATTAGAATTTTTTTCTTCTCTTCATAAAGCCACCGTTATTATGCTACTTCAGCAAGATTTCAAAGCTGCACATCCATGTGATTTGCACTGCTGATTACATTGCAGCTTGCAACTTAATTTAACAGAAGTCTGTGCAAGTCGCAATGAAATCGGCATACAGTAGTGCAGGAAACATTTTCATTATTGCCGAGACATTGAACGTTTCCATTGCCGGCAATGGGGTGCGACTTGTCATGTGATCTGGAACTGTCAAGTCACACCGATGTGAACAGGGGATTAGTCTGAAAAGGATTTCCAGGTGAAAATATTTGGTAATAAACAATTCTGGGATTGCTGGAAGGAAGCTCATGGCATGTACTACTGTACTGTAGTTGCTGTAAATGACTGCATAATTTTATGCTGAGCCTTTCTATATCATGTTTAGTCCAAAACTGAAGCTCTCCTCAGTCATTGTAGGAAAAATAAAACCTTTTCATTTGTAGTTTTTTTTTGTTTGTTTTCTTTTTATAGAATTCTGTGATTTATTGATCAGATATGGGTTTGGGCATTTACTCTAATCGTGATTACCAGAAACTTCCAATTCTATACATACCCACCCCTTACGGGGAACTTACTGGTTAATGGTTTTGAGCCAGTTTTACTTTTGGTCTACTTTCGTCACAGTCCTGTGTGTGTGTGTGTGTGTGTGTGTGTGTGTGTGTTTTTTTTTTATTTTTTTTTATGTGTGTGTGTATATGTAAAGAATTTTTTTTTTTGGCACTGAAACTATTTCTTTATGCCTCCTTGCTTTTAGTGCACGCAGCTGTAATTGCAATTAATGAAGCGCTGGACAAGGGAGTAGCCAGTCAGACAATGGTGACCCTTAGGAATCCTAATGCATTGCTATTAAATGCGGAGGAGAGATTTGACCAGCAGTATCATGAGGAGCTTTCTCAAGCTAAGAAAATAAAAGAGGAGAATGCTAAATTAAAGGTAAATAATTCAAAAACAGCCCACCTACTGCAAATATCTAATTCAGTGCGGAACAGCTGCTGAATGATAATGCTCACCAAGACGTTGATCTTGGGTAGTGAGATTCGAGGCATAATAATAGAACTGAAAAATTCTGCATATACAGCTGGCATATTTGCAAAATACAAATAAAAATTGTGTTTAAGTGACCAAGATGTTTATATATATATATATATATATATATATATATATACACATATATATATATATATATATATATATACACATATATATATATATATATATATATATATATATATGTATGTGTGTGTGTGTGTGTATATATATATATATATATATATATATATATATATATATATATATATGTGTGTGTGTGTGTATTTTTTTATATACATACATACACACACATACACACACACACTCTCACTCTCTCTATACTTGTACAAACCTCTCCTGCTGCTTATACTACCCAACATTATTTCTCCACTCAGTAGAAACATTTGTTTAAAGTCTGCAGGGAAACAGACTCATCATTATAGGACATGGTAGGGAGAGGCCATGGACCATGGCCCAGTTGTTAAGAACCAATGTTATATAGAGTATACAGTATACTGCAGCTGTGGAGTGAAGAAACGTTGATTTTTGCAAACTGCAATAATCACAAATCTCATTACACTACATTATATCACAACTAGTACAGATGAACAGTGTTATAAATCGCCTTAAAGGAGTTGTAAACCCTCAAGGTTTTTCACCTTAATGCATTCTATTCCATCTTGCCTGAACCCGATCGTTCCAGCGACGAGCATGAGCCCAGCAGCTCCAGCCGCTGTCTCGGGTCCTTATTGGATAGATTGATAGCAGCAGAAGCTGTTGGCTCACAGTGCTGTCAATCAAATCCAGTGATTTGGGGACGAGTTCTGCTGTCTGTGTCAATTAACTGGAAAGCGTCTCTCCGACGGGGGGCCCCCCGATAAAGAGGAGGGGCCAGGAGCACTACCGGGACACCCCAGAAAAGGAGGATCGGGGCCGCTCTGTGCAAGAGTTTTGAACAGGTAAGTATGACCTGTTTGTTATTTTACAAAAAAAAAAAAAACGTTACAATCGCTCTAAAGTAAATAAATGCACATCTTTTTACAGGAAAAATTATGTGTATTTATTATTATTATGTTTTTCATTGGAAGCCTGCAAAGCTTTGCACCCACGATCAGCTCATCGTGGGTGCTATGCAGGGCTCTTGCAAACTCTGTGTGCAAGCTGTGTGCCCGTACCTCATATGAGCATTCAGTTACACACTGACAGGAACTTTCAATGAACTACCACAGTGCTCAACAGCGCCGTGGTAGTTCATTGAGAACAACAAGCTGACAGCCGCAAAGGCTGTCTGTAGTTGTAGTTTCCCATTTACAGAACACTGTGAATGAGTGAAGTGGCCGGGTGGGTGGAGCTCTGCAAGGCCGCATCTTTTTTGAATTGTGGCAGCAGACACGGGAAGAAGATCCCAGGTCTGCTGTCACATCGGCGATTTGGGGGCAGCTGCAGCACGAACATGTTACACCCTGAATATGGATGTAACAAGTTAGAAAAGGTGAACTTCTGCTTTATGCTGTGTTATCAGAACATTTTTGAGTGTTTAGACGCACATTAACCCTTTTAGACCTTTTTAACTCTGATTGTTAATTAGTTTTGTCTTGTGGTTACAGAACAGCAGTATTTCTGAGGAGGAGAGAGATGTGTATGAAGAACTGCTCACACAAGCAGAGATACAAGGTCACATTAATAAGGTTAACAGTAAGTAAATCACAACTCTGAGGTGTTTTCTCTCCTGAGTGGCTGCAACGACTGAAAGGTGAAACTGTATGTTGGCGCTATAATAATGTATTGTTGCATGGGTATGTTATTGCTATGCTGTTGCTTTTGTTTAACCTACAGCAATAGAATCAAATGTTCCCGCTGCTTGCCGGTCTGCTTTATAATCTTGCTTCAAACTAAAAACTTTCTTTTACAGTTTGAGCCCTCTATAAGACGCCAGCAATGTGATGAATTTTGTTTCCAGTCAGTGATGCACAAACATATAGCATATGTTAATAAAGGGGTCATTTGCTTTCAGTGGGAAATGCAAAGCTATTATACTACCCTGGCCCTGTATAAATGATGCCACCATGCCCTGAAGCAGTCTTTCTCATCATTTTTAATATGGAGGAACCCTTAGAATAACTATTTGGTCTCCGGGAACCCCTGCTATTGATTACTATATCTACAGCTCATGGCATGTTTGTCACAGGGAAGAATGCTCTTTACACATGTGGTCATTGGGCAGAATCGCCTGCTTGAAGATAGGTAAAAAGATAATTCCGGGCTCAAAGAACCTCTGGCAGCCTCTAGTGCAGCCTTTTTCAACTCGGGTTTCATGGAACAACCGGGTTCCGTCAGAGGTTGCTAGGAGTTCCTTGAGCAATGAGCAATTTCTGCCTCTTGGCTAAGCAACAACTGACAACTTTGATTTGTTTTTTAGCTATCTGTAAGGGGGATTCTTCCCAATGACCACAAATGTAAGGCGCATTCTTCCCAGAGACCATTGCACTACTAGGATGTACCATGAGCTGTAGATAAAGTAATCTATTTGCAGGGGTTCCCTGAGATCAGAATGTTAATTCAAGGGTTCCTCCCTCTTAAAAAAGTTGAGAGAGGCTGCTCTGAAGGAACCCTGTTTGAGAAAGGCTGCCTTAGAGACTCCACATTTTCAGTAACTATCCACATTATACCGGGCAAAGATATCGCAGTGCTTGCTCAGAAAATGGGATCTGAAAATTATTTGGCTAAGGGTTAATTATATTTGCTTTTTATTTAAAAGTGATATGGTTATGCCCCAACTCAGTCCAATGGTTTGAAGTTGCAATGTTGGCAAACATGCTGCCCTATCACACAGGCGCCTTGTATTGATACTGTAGACCTCTCACAGGGGAAACCAATTTAGGAAGCTTAACAGCATTTCGCCTTCTATTCAATACAGCTGCCATTTATGAGCCATAGCAATGATGTTGCTAACACTAAAGATGGGGAAGGTTGGAACAACATGTCACAAATTTTTATTTCAGCACTGTGATCTTTGTGATTACCCAATAAGGGGATTGTGACCTTTCAGGGGTGACCATTGTTGGGTGTTCAATTTAAAATTAGGTTAAAGGGGTTCAGGTTAAATGTTAGTGTTTAGGTAGGATTTAAATGTTCTAATAAACTTGTGCTGAGAGAAATGTGGAGGCAGCTGGTGCTGACCTTTTACAAATTCTAGCTGCCTTGTTGTCGCACTGGTTCCTTGGCTTCATAATTTTCAGGGTCATCAGGTAACAAGCTTGCAGCTGACATCAGATTCCAGATCTATGTTCTTCCAGGTCTGTAAATCAAAGTACTGAAGGCAAATAATTGGCAGGATAGCAAGGCAACTAGCTTTTTTAAAAGTAGAGATCTGCCATTCAACCTGTGTCTTTATCTCAGCAGGTTCTGTACTCCTTAGAGATCAGAACAATGTAATTGCTAACAATTCAGTACACACAGAGAACACAGGAAGTTATCAGTTGACAAGATTTCTTGAAGGATCAAAATATATTTCTTCAATTATCAAACTGGCACACAAAAAGCATTAATTGGTTCAATACTGTAAAACAGACCAAAAAGGGAGCAAATCATTTAAATTTATTGTTAGTGTTTACATACCCTTTAAAATGGTTCTAAAGCATAATGCCGTGTACACACAATCGGTTTTACCGATGAAAACAGTCCGATGGACTTTTCTCATCGGACAAACCGATCGTGTATGGGCCCCATCGGTCTTTTTTCCATCGGTGAGAAAAAATAGAACATGTTTTAAATTTATCCGATGGGAAAAAAAACCGATAGCAAATCCGATTGTCTGTGTGGAACTCCATCGGACAAAAAACCCACGCATGCTCAGAATCAAGTTGATGCATGCTCAGAAGCATTGAACTTAATTTTTCTCGGCTTGTCGGAGTGTTTTACGTCACGGCGTTTGGAACGGTCGGATTTTTGACTGATGGTGTGTAGGCAAGACTGATTCAGCTTCATCGGATTTCCGATGGAAAAATCCATGGGATTAGAAACCATAGGAAATCCGATCGTGTGTACAGGGCTTTAGTGTTTGTTTTTTTTTACCCTTATGCATTTCTCACATAAAAAGCACACCACTCCCTTTACCACTTTTCAATGAGGGCAGAAAACCATTTCAGTGCCTAAAAAAGATGGGAAGTGAAGAAAAAAAAAAAAAAGTTGTGGCGTTATTAAATAAGCGTGATTACGTTTTGCAACTTGTTAAGAATGTCTTTCCTTTCAGCAAATGTAGCCTTAGTCCAAGTAAATGAGGCCATTGACAGGAATGATGAAGCCGGATTGTTGCAGGCTCTGATGCTTCCTATTCTCAGTATATTTGAAGTTCAACTACAAAATTCTCCCTGGTACCTGACTCAGTTGTGTACTGCTAAAGACCAAAAAACTCAGGTAATGGAGACATAGCTAGAACATCACGGCTCATCACTTCATGGCATTTTCTTATCATTGGCATGGTTTTATCTTTTCTGCTATTAACCTTGTTATGTGGTTTGCTGTTGGAATACTAAAGTAAATTGGCTGCTATGCTAGAAATGTAAGTTTATGAATGACCGCAGCTTGCGGAGCTAACCTGCAGCTGACACTGCTACTGCCTATTTAACAGTTTCACTTGGACACATACATGCACTACACATTCATTAGGTTTGGATGCATTTGGGCAGGGTTGGATCTCCCAGCAAAGTATAATCCTGGACCCAATTGGTTAGAATTCCCTTGGCATGCCAGCAGCTCAGCAAAACTACTGAGGTCACTGGCCTGAGAGAATCATTGTATTACTATAGAGATTCTACAAAACTCACAGTAAATGATACTGCATTTTTGTATCATGTGCCCTCCTTATGGGAATGTGTGAAGTCAGTTAGTCCCTTGATAGCAGTATCTGATAAAAAAAACTCAGCCACTCCTTACGGTTATAGAATGAGGTTGGATAATTTTCACCCAGCATTAGGGCTCATGTTACATATGTTGTCAAATGTTGGCATTTGCATTCAAAGGCAGCACTTCACAAACGCACATGTTCAAACTGGTATTCGCCATGTTCCCCTGCAGCTCCATTTATGTGTTGGAGCCCTCAGAAATACCTGGTACTACTTCTAGGTATAGGGAAGCATGTGACCCTCTACTACCATTTCCCAGAATGCAGTGCTCAGGCCAGTGTGCCATTCATCAAACCCAAATACTGTCACATGGGGGAGAGGGTCATTAAATTGGACCTCGTATCTAAAATGCAAAATGTTCTTTTTAAGTGGACCCCCTGTAGAGAGAACAATAGTATACTTCCATTTTCCATGGCTTGCCTGTGGTGTTCTAGTTGAAGGTGATGTCTGTCTTCTTCCGGTGAGATCTGGGGAATGTAGAGTAGCCCAGATCTCACTGAGAAGATACTGTGCTGCTGCATATAGGATTTTGAGTACTCGCCATTCTCCAGGATCTCATCAGCAGGAGGATAACATCACCCTCTTTTGCATTGAAGCCTGGCGGAAATGTGATAAATGTAATATCTGCCCCATGATGCCCGTAAAGGTGTTTCTTCTCTATGGGGTATTCTGTGCCTGCCCACTGGAACACCAACACTGGGAAGAAAATTGAAAGTAAACCAGCTTAAAGCGGGGCAATGTAGAGGAGCACACTGAATCCAAGACCTGTGTGTTGTTTTTTTTTGTGTATAACACCTAAAGTGTGTAGGGGAATGCACACAGTTTTTTGTAAAAAGGTCCGGCTATACTTTATGGCATGGTATATCATTGTTTCATGCCTGTGTGCAATGCACACTTTTTCTCATGTTGTTCTGCATACTCGTGAGACATGCAAGCCAATATATAATTTGGCTGAAAATTGACGATGATGATGACAATGTATTGAAGGATCATTAAGCCATGACCATATAAAATACAGCTCAAACAGGCAAAAGTAGTAGTGATGTGCAGGATGCAGTAGTCCCTCTGATTGCAGTAGGCTAGAATATGATTGGTTGCTGGAGATACTTTTTACATCCCACTTTGAACTGACTTTGTGACTAAGCTCAATGATGATGTAATTGTTAAATATTTGTACATCCTTTAATTGAAAGGTTTACTTGCATAGAGTGATCTGTATTAATATAAAGGTAGAAGTGATCTCATTTGGCAAATTGTGAGAACAGTCACAAGAATGTAGTGTATGCTTTCACTAAGAACTAGAAGTGGAACGGAATGTCTTTGTACTTAAGGCCTTATTATGGCCCATACACCAGCAGATCTGTGTACTGTATTTGGGGGGGGGGGGGGGGGATTATTTAGCAGCGGAGGATTTGTTAAAATGTAATTATCTTTTCAATGGATTTGTAGTAACTTTTTCAAGTAAGAAATACAAAAAGTATAGACAGATGATAAGCAAATATAGCTCAGACCAGTATATCAAAAAGAATATAGGTACTCCATGAAAATCATCACATGGGCCATAGGGACCGAATATATTCAGACAAGCTCAAAGATGGGATAAATCCCAGGGGGGGTATCACCAGATGGACTACTTGTAACCACATATCCTCCATCTAGGAGCGCGCACTGTATAGAGAGTTGAGTGAGGGAGGGTGGTAAGGTTGTCCAGGAAGGGCTATCCGCAAAAAGAATTGGTGTTGGTGTCATACAACCAACATATAGTTACCAAAGCCCCAAGTTCCCTCTATAATGACCACCACTAAATAAGACAATCCTGCTCCCTTTTTGGGAGCATTTCCAAGGTAAAGAGATAGAAGAGAAAGTATATAAGAAAAGGGAGAGTAAAAAGAAGAAAAAAGATGGGGGGAAAATATTCACTTGCCCAATGCCAGCCCTCCAGGAGCATTTACAAGAAGTCACGTGGAATTTTGTAGATATCCTATCCACAATGACCAAACACACTCAAAACGTTGTTTGTGCTGGAGCACACTAGCAATTTTTTGAGTGAAATATATTTCACGTTGTTTTTTCTTTTTTCCTACCCACTGTACACTCCTGTGCTGTCCCCAGCTTCCAGCTCCCAGCCTGCCATTAATACACAGCCCAAGGAGTGTTTAAAAATAGCTGGAGATCTACTTTAAGACATAAAGAAATACAATTTGGGCAGAGTTGCTTATTACTGTAACTCTAAAAGGCTGGCCATAGACTTTCTGGGGCAATCATATGTGTAGGTGTGATCTGACCACGTAAGGCAGCAAATGTTTAATGCACCGCTGACCACTCCGAAAAATTGCACTGTGGGTTGTGCAGCCTGTATATATAAGAAAAAGGAATAAAACTGCGCTAAACAAGCTAATTTGAGAGAAAAGCCCCAGATGCTCAATCTAATAGCTTAGTGTATATTGGGAGCTGCGATTTAAATTGTGAACTACCATACAAGGTGAAATTAGAAAAAATTGGGGGAAAATCGCGCTGACCCGTGACCAAACACTATGACAGTGATGAAATGACCAAAAGAACATAAGATCTACTAAATAAACAATAAAATCAAATGTATACAAAAGAGATTAAATGATGTGCTGTGATCTATATCAAATAAGTATAATCCATATAGTGTAAATTAGTCCATCACAAAGATCCTTAAATAAATCCTTATAAGTGACACCAGTGCTCCGTGAAAATTCATATAAGTTGTTGTGTCCGCATACATCTGTGACTTTCCACCACCAAATAGCAGGATTTCTCCTTACCAGCTGTATATGCCCCCCCTAACAGAGGGTCAATTTAGGCAGAAATCAAAATGTATCTCCCACGAATCACCGCAGCACACAACACATAGGATTCCTAGGATGGCGTCCTCCGATTTCCATCAATGGACACGTGAATATAAAAAGAATGGAACACACTCCACATAGTGCGTTTAAACTTTCTAAAATTTATTCCATTAAAATAAAGATACACTTACAGTTGTGCAGTTCAAAAATTCGCCTGTATTACATCTGGTGTGCCGGCCGTAGCACATTCAACAGACACCCGTCCTTGTCGGAAGTGATAGAGGTGACGTCAGTGCGTCGCTCCGCCCTACGTCCGTTTCGTAAAACCTTACTTCTTCCAGGGGCACGGGCGGCGCACTGTGTCACCTCCATTTATACTGCAGAGCAACCAAGCCTCGTCTTAGATCCGCACCATCCACCGGACATGCGCAGCCTCTCTAAACGTCACTAAATGTGAATGCTGGCCACATACATTATCCTAATTAGCTAGGCTACTGGGGAGTGCATGACACATCCAGAGTCTCCACCTTCATACAAAGGCATCCCCAGCGCTATTGTGGATCGAATCCCATATTGGGTTATGTGTGTGATCTAATGCGCACATAAACTCGTATGAGAGCTTGGCATATATTTATACAATCTGTCCATACTGCTTAATCTGGTCCGGCCCAGTGGTCAGTTGGACCGGAAATCCGATCAAATAAAAGAATAGGGGCCACTCAGCATCACAACTAGAGTGACACCTAGTGGACCCTTATCAGAACGTTCCCAAGAGACAGAGACAAACTTGCTAAAAGTGTCGGTCCATGACCCAAATATGTACAAGTTCATGTGTTGCTGACCCGCTCTAACTGCTTCGCCAGCAATTCAGGGATAAATTGCCTGGCTTACAGAGAGAGCACGAAGATACATCTCAAAACATATATTAAAAATATATTAAAAAGTTACACTTGACCACAGTGATCAAAACAACCCAGGCCCAATAGTTGGACCGGAAGTCCGGTCAATGTGGATATAGGTGACACTCTCCAGCCGCCACAAGAGTGACCCCTAGTGGACAATATGCAAATAGATCTCCTCATGAATAGATGGGCACTAAAAAGTGCCAGTCCAGATTCACGGAAAACCAAAAATTGCATATTTTCGACGGAGTCCTATGTCTCCTACATATAGCTTATCAAAGATTAAAAATATTTAAACTGAAACCCAAAGATAAATGTCTCAAATATTCGATGGGAATCAATAATTCTAAACCCTAATTTAAGAATTCCATAAAGAGCATGTGTTCCATTAATAAATTAACAGAGCACCAAAAAAGAGCGAAAAAAAGAGGGCCAGAGCTTTATAAACCCAATCCCAGCGTTAATGCTGAGAGGGGGAAATAAGGACATCAGTTACATCTATGCTGTCATGATAGACCACATAGTAACGTATAGACACCTACTTTAAACAAAAAAATTTGTGATATGAAATGGGAACTAACCCATTCTATAAGAAACCTAATTGCTAAAATTAATTAAAAGGTGCCCAATAATACTATAACTAAATTGTTCCTAAGTGATGACATTAACTAATAGTCCGTGGATGTGTGAAAAACCCACAAATGATTAGTGCACCGCAACACCAAGTGGTGTATCGTATGAAAATTACATAACGCACACATGATTGTGATAGTACCATATTTAAAAACCTAAATCATACTATAAACATGAACCGAAAACGAATGTAATACAAATAATAAAATAACTTAATATGTGATCATGGTTCAACTAGTGAATCAATGTCTATACATTCAAGAGTTGTTAATAAATGCGTTGACGTCTGTGTCAACGTTTAACCCAAAGGGGACGTATGTCTTTAGTTTATGTATCCAAGACATTTCTTGTTTGGAGATCTCCCGCACTAGTGAGCTCCCCCTCCAATGGGGTTTGTACTTATCTATTCCCATATAAAGAGTATTAGACGGATCTCTCTGATGTACTTCATCGTAATGTCGAGAGACCGAATGTTTGGGAAACCCTGCTTTAATATTACTAATGTGCTCATTCAGTCTTACTTTTAGAGCCCTTTTAGTCCTCCCCACGTATTGTAACCCACATGGGCATTGAATAAGGTAGACCACTCCCTCTGTGGCACAGGTAATAAACGGTTCTACTACAAACGCCCTAGAAGTGCTAGTAGACATAAAGTTACAGATCTTTCTGTCTTTGCACCTATTCATAGAGCAAACTCGACAGGTCTTACAGCGATAGTACCCCGTAAGGTTTTGAAAGAAAACTCTATTAGATTTCGGGGGATCCGAGACACTGGGGGCAATCTTATTGCCGAGCGAAGAGACCCCCTTAAAAATGATTTGGGGTTTCGCCGGCAGTATATCTTTCAGAACTTGATCGCTTTCTAAAATGTGCCAGTGTTTCTGTATCAGTTGTTTCACCTGTCGATGCTGTAAAGAGTACTCTGCAGTATAAATGGAGGTGACGCAGTGCGCCGCCCGTGCCCCTGGAAGAAGTAAGGTTTTACGAAACGGACGTAGGGCGGAGCGACGCACTGACGTCACCTCTATCACTTCCGACAAGGACGGGTGTCTGTTGAATGTGCTACGGCCGGCACACCAGACGTAATACAGGCGAATTTTTGAACTGCACAATTGTAAGTGTATCTTTATTTTAATGGAATAAATTTTAGAAAGTTTAACGCACTATGTGGAGTGTGTTCCATTCTTTTTATATTCACGTGTCCATTGATGGAAATCGGAGGACGCCATCCTAGGAATCCTATGTGTTGTGTGCTGCGGTGATTCGTGGGAGATACATTTTGATTTCTGCCTAAATTGACCCTCTGTCAGGGGGGGCATATACAGCTGGTAAGGAGAAATCCTGCTATTTGGTGGTGGAAAGTCACAGATGTATGCGGACACAACAACTTATATGAATTTTCACGGAGCACTGGTGTCACTTATAAGGATTTATTTAAGGATCTTTGTGATGGACTAATTTACACTATATGGATTATACTTATTTGATATAGATCACAGCACATCATTTAATCTCTTTTGTATACATTTTATTTTATTGTTTATTTAGTAGATCTTATGTTCTTTTGGTCATTTCATTTCATCACTGTCATAGTGTTTGGTCACGGGTCAGCGCGATTTTCCCCCAATTTTTTCTAGCCTGTATATATAGTTTGTTAATGTAGGTGGTGTACAAGTGAAATGGGTAGATTTCTGCTGGCACTGGATATTTTGTGAGGAAATTGGTGGCCATTAGTTCCGGTTCTCAGTCCTGCCTGATCAATGTTCTCCTAATGGCTGTTGGCTGGCCGGTGTCCTTATTTCACAATAAACATGATATTATCATATCTCATTGTTAGGAACTAGTTAAAGCCCTCTAGTATTCCATCATTGTCACCTTGTACATGGGCACCTCAATTGATACTTCTGGTTCTTAGTGAAAACTCCAGCTGCAGTCAGCTATTACTAGCCTATATAATGATGGCCTGCTCCTTCTCATGTCTAATCATTGTTGGCAGTCATGTTGTTTCTGTATTTTAAGCTCCGTGGTTCTTCCAGCTGTAAAACATTAACTGAAAGGTTTCTCTTCTCCTGATCCCTAGAAAGCAGGTGTCCCCAGTTCCCTTGACAAAAGCGAGATACAGAAAGAAGTTAGTGTTGCCAATAAGGAGGCTGAGGCTAACGTACTTAGTGAGTAATCCCAGAAATGTCTGTCCTGCACCTGAGTGTCAATCTTCATTAATCAGTGCATGCAAAAATGAAAGATTTGTTGATTAATACAGCACCAATTTTATGAATAAATGTTGTTTCTGTTACTGTCCTTCTCAGTGTTTCAATTGCTCCAATCACCACTCTGTGCAGTATTGGGAGTATTCTTTTTGTATCAGGTAGTTAACATTTCTTTGTTTCATTGTGTACAGCATTTTCAGCAGCCAGTGAATAATACCTGCTGAAACTGCTTCACAGATTGCACGGCACTGAGCCACACCTGCAATATTGCTGCTTTTTTCATACCCTTCCTATTCGATCACTAGAGGAAATCACAAACCAAACATAGGTGTCTGAAGATAACAGCACTCTGCTGTCTGCAAAAAGTTCAATTATACTTGGTCTAACTTGGGAAGAAATTCTGTATCATTCACAAATATATATGCAAAATATCTGTGCTTTTGGTGAACATTCAAAATTGTGTTTCGTTATCCAACAAATCATTGCCACCTTCCAATCACACATTTTCCTGAATAGAGCTGGGATATAGGGATGCCGCAGCAAGGACCAGTGAATAAACTGGTGATCAGTGTATAACGAAGCATATGTCAACACACCATGGCCTGCCCGATTAAGGGGACCTATGCGACTCCAAAACATTATACCCACACATGATGTGCTTTAGTAGAACGTTGAACCTGTAAATAGATCCATGGTGTGCTGACGACATACAGTATGCTTCCTTGTTATCTAGCAGAGTTCTAGCTCTAAAGGATCAGCTTACCTAAAAATATCACCTATCAACTCCTTATGCAGGCTGTGGGGTTGATTTAGACCCCTTTCACACTGAGGGGTTTTCGGACATTTTAGCGCTAGAAATAGCCTCTAACTAGCTCCTTAAAACCTCCTCCCATTCATTCCAGTGTGTCTTTTCACACTGGGGAGCAGCTTGCGGGACGTTAGGGAAAAGTCCTGCAAGCAGCATCTTTGGGGCGGTTTGGGAGCGCTGTATACAGCGCTCCCAAAATGCCCTGCCCATTAAAATGAATGGACAGCGCTTCCCAAGCGCGTGAAAAGCCCTTTGGAAGCGCCGCAACACAGGCGTTTTTAACACCTTCTTTGGGGTTAAAAAGCGCCCGCTAGCGGCCGAAAAACGATCAGCGCTTTAGCGCTGCCGCGCCCCTACTGTGAAAGGGGTCTTACTAAATCTGGAGAGTGCAAAACCGGGTGCAACTCTGCATAGAAACCAGTCGGCTTCCAGTTTTGATTTTTGTCATAGCTTAATTGAATAAGCTGAAGTAAGAAGCGGATTGGCTACCAAACACAGCTATGCCAGAGTTTGCAGTCTCCAGTTTTAGTAAATCAACCCCTATATGTCCAAATGTATGTGGATTCCCCTCCCAAGTTTTTGTATTTAGGTGCTTAAAGTAAACAGTACTCTTAAAGCTACAGCATACAAAGGCATTTTAGACCATGCACTTCAAACCTTGTAGCAGCAATTTGGGGCATGCCCTTTTCTGTTCAACATGACTGTACTTCTGTGCACAAATCCAGGAGTATAAGGGCATGGTTTGAAGAGTTTGGTGTGGAGGTCATCAAGTAGACCACACAGACCCCAGACCTCAACTCTACTGAACACTTTTGCAATGAATTGAAACACTGATTGCTGCCAGATCTTTTCTGTCCAATGTCAGTGTCTGACCTAACAAACGCTCTTAGGGCTGAATGGGAACACATTCCCACAGACACACTTCAGTTTTTGGTGAAAAACTATCCTTAAAGAGTAGAGGCCATTATAGCTGCAAAGGAGGGGTCAATGCCATACTAATGCTCATAGCTTTCACAGGGAATGTCCAACAAATTCATATAGGGGTCCACCAACGTCTTGCCATGTAGTCTGTTCCTTCGATATTGATGGAGATTAAGCATCCCGATCCTTTCTACACAGACCTTGCACAGGCTTCTCTTTGTTCCTGTTGAGTTGCACGTATTAGAGGGAAAATACTAAGCTTTAAGCCATAGACCAGCCATAGAAAATCGCTTGATTCCCACATCAACACGTTTTAGTGTTGATAGGAGAATCTCTCCCAGGGAGCCATTGTGGCTTACTGGTGGAAGGGCGGGAGAAGCTATCCCCACCGGGAGAACACAGCGATTGCTAGTGGCTATAACAGCCGCTAGCAATAATCGCATGTAAAACCAGCAGGCTGGTTGTACCAAAGTTGATCAACTTGGGTGCTGTCAACCCGCCCATACCTGGTTCGAATCTCGGCCAGTTCCTGTTGAACAGTCTATGGCTGGGTTTAGGGTAAAGAATAGATACTCAATTATGGTGATTAATAACGCAAAAGGTCTTAAAGTTAGAGAATCCATGCCATGACTATACACTTTGCAGTTGAAGGGAGGGGTTCCAAAGGTTAGTGCAAAGTCCTGGTCCAGGCATATTTAAGCTCTCTGCACTTCATATACTCTTTGCCCTGATCAATAGATCTTGCTATCTCCGAGTCCTTTACAGAATCTATATTTTTTTTAAATACCACTGTATATTGTTTATAGTCTGTGTAAAACTGGTCTTTCCCTTTTATGATATTACATTTATTATTTAGCTACACCCATCTGACTTCCTGTTCATCATTTTTATTGAAGGCTCTTTAGCCTCTTGCCAGCTCAACTTTACCTAAAAGGGCTTGCAAAACAAGTCAAATATTATTTTCTTTATAGTTATATAAAAGAAATATCTATTTTTGAAATAATAGATATGTTTACCTGGAAATTTTGTATACATGTTTGTGAATGTAATCTACAGCATCCGTCTAATCATATAAGAGAACATACTGGTAATTTGACAAACTAGCATGTTTGTGGAAAATTGGAAGACACCATGTTTAATTTGATGCATTATATTTAAAAAAAATACCATTATATTTAATAGTAATATTCTGATAGCTTTTCCCTATGGTTTGAAAGGAGTCCAATATTGCCTGTATTTGTTAAGGTGTCATCTTCACAGTTCACAATAATGTACATGAGGTTTCAAGTGGGGAAACTGAATTTAATAATAGAATTCATAGTCATGTTCTCTTCTATCTTCAGGCTCTTCCCATATTAAAAAAAATACCACATTATGCTTTTGAACAACAGTTGCTTATCTCCCTGTTAAATCTTTGTATACGTTTAATACATTAATTGAATTGTGAATTTTGTACACATCACAGTCAGTTGAGAACCTCATAGTGTTACCACAGTTTACATTTCAGTGATTGTTTCATGTGCAACATGCATCCCAGTGTAACTGTCCTAGTAGTAATTTAGTAGTGTTCAAAAATAAATAAAAAATAAATATATTTAGGTAGCTGTAAAGGTGCCCATACATGGGGTTGGGGTAATAATCATTCAGCAAGTGTCATAGTTACATAGTTAGTCAGGTTGAAAAAAGACAAAGTCCATCCAGTTCAACCATTAAAAAAAAGTGTCAAATGTTTCAATTTGAGAAAAGAAGATTTACCACTCGCTTACCTAAAACTCTGCTCCAGCACCTTGTCATTAACAATGGGACATTGTTGGTAGACATGCACACATACTGTCCTAGTCTGACAAAGATAAACAAAGTTAAGCTTTAAATGGTTAGTTCAGGTTTACCTACTCTTCCCAAAAATCAAATTTTACATTTACATTGTCCCTAATACATTAACATGCTGTGCTCCATTATGTAAATAAATGCTTACTCCCGAACAAGCACTACCAACTCCATTCCCAACCCATCTGTTCAGTCTGCTCTCTCTCACAGCTCAGGGTTCTGCAAGCGAGAGAGTGGACTGCACATGCGCAGGTAGGGCATAGAGCCAGGAGTGCTTGTTCATGGATTTCCGGGGCCCCATATCCAACACTCAATATGTCCTGCCATCTGCAGAACGAACAGTGGTGGACAATTATGTGAGCAGCTGAAAAACAAAGCATTTATTTACAAAACTGAGCACAACATGGTAAAGTGTGGGGCAACACGACTTCCAGCGCGATTTTATGAGGCAACTCAGACACGACTTGAGTATGAATCACAGCGCGACCTGGAGCTACTTACAAGGCAACATCAAGTTGCTTGCAGGACAAGAGACATTCCAGTGGCCAATCAAACAAGAATCAGCTCTGTGGGAGGGAGAGGTTTGCCTGAGAAATGTATGTTATCTTCCCGGAGAGTTGCTCCTATTAAGACAGGGGATCCGACTTCTGAGGCGACTTCTATTGAAATCAATGGGTACAGGTCGCCTAGAAGTCGGATTGAAGTAGTACAGGGACCTTTTTTAAAGTTGGAGCGACTGCAGTAGTGTGCATTAAGACGGCTCCATTAACTTACATTGATTTTCTCAGCCAGCGTGACTTGAGGCAACTAGGGGAAACCTGGGGCGATTTGAAGTCGGATCCAAAGTTGCCCCTGTGTGAATGGGCTCTAAAGGAAACAAATGCATAGTGAGGTTTTGTGGGCAAGTAAGTCCAGGGGAACTAGCCCTTTAAATTTAAAATGCATCCATAGCCGAAACCTCTTTTAAACCTTTCCCCTAAAATGTTTTAGCTATAGATACACTTTAGCTCTCTGCGTATACATAAACAGCCAGTCATCTGAAATAGTCCAAATCCTATATGTGGGTATCTTTTATCTTACTTTTTCTTTTAAAGAGGGTTCTAAATTGGTAGGTTGTGTTACTAATCTGCATAGTGCTAACTGTGCGCTTTAATCCCCAATGACTAAACTGTAGATCTTCCATGTTGTCCTGTGCGGTGTGCCTGCATGAGTGCATCTACCTGTCTTCGTTATAGTTTGCCCTAAACAAGAGGGCTTGTGCACTGCCAATCATTTTAAAGAACATGCTAACATTATGTACTGTTTGAATGGATGTGTGTGAGTTTAACATATAGCTGAAACTCATTTTCTGTTTCATTATGTTAAAGTTTATATAAGAAGGTTGTATCATGGATACATAATATCCATCCAATTGTCATTCTTCTTTCATCCTTTTCATTTTTCCTCTTATGAGGGGAGAAAGTATACCACTGTCACCTATGGTTCTTTTAAAGTTTTAAAGTGTAATCTTGGCATCTAAAGAGATCCGAAACAGATGTCTGTATTATTGCTGGGACTGTGTACTGGGAGCACCAGAACCCAGACACTATATAATGTGCTTTCCAACCAGAGATCTGGCCTGCCCCTTCCCATATCCTTGCTTTACTATTCTTCATTAAATATGATGGCTGCCTTATTGACCAATAGAGAAGTGTTGGGGGAGGGAAGGGATGGGTCAGAGCAGGTCCATGCAAGCTTTGTTTGCAATTTAAATGATAGAAGACCCCCAGGTTTTGTTGGTGCTTTGGAAATAACTTAAATATGTTCCATTCGGTTGAAGCTTTCAATACATCATAGGTTTTCTTTAAAGATCTTATCTACCCAATAATAGTATTCTTGTTTTGAGCTGGTACTAGTGGGTTGACTCGCACACGGGTTTCTCATTTTTCTTGGCATTTCCAGTAACAAAATCGGCATTCTTTCGTTTGTTTTTTTCCCTTCCCAATATGCTAAAATTGGGGTTTCACTTTCTCACAGATGGATTTCTCAGTTTGTGGATTTTACATTGGCAGTGACCCATTAGTACCAGTTATCATATTAAGGAAAGTAAATAGTTTGGCAGTCACAGAATGATGGTTAGTTTTGTATAGCAAGAAATAGTATTGAAATGTTCATTTGGGGGTTTCTACCTCAAATCAACTGTCATGATTTGCTTTTAACTGTCATCATGATAAACAGAAAGCACTTGGAACTGCTGGTTGTTCCTGAAAAAAAGCTGTTAAACTCTGTCTAGAAACCCAGTTTAAAAAAGAAAATTTGCCGAGGACATACTGGCAGTGATTTATAGTGGCAAGGTTAGACTTGGTTCAACCAAACTTCTATGATTATCATTCCACCGAAAATTGATATTTCAGTTGTTTGATTGTGGTTTGAGTCAGCCACTGGCTTCTCCCTCAGGAACTCGGTGGTTAGACCACTGTCCATAAATTCCAAGGTCAACACCCCTGGTGTAATAATTTTGACCCTTCATTCAACTAACATTATGGAGCATGCAACAGTTGGAGTGACACTCCCATTGCTATAGCAAAAAGGAGAAAGGACTATGGTCTTTGGGGATATTTAAGTGCTTAGTAGACTTAGGGACTATGATAATGATTCAGCTTCACCATTCCAGTAGTTAAAATACAACTTTTTCCGGTAAACCTACCCTCTGAGCGCTCCCCCACACTTAGTCCATATGGTGTGTTTTCAGTCTTGGTAAGTATCCCTTTTTATGTTTAAATCAGTTCTCTAATTTCTTTTTATTTCCATTGCTGTGCTGAAATCTAGCTTTAGGAGCCGTGGAAAAGATAAATAATGCAATACGCAGTGGCGATTCCTCACAAACCATGGCGGCTCTGCAGGTTCCTGAGGCTCACCTGCCAGCTGTACATCCCTTTGCAGAGACTTTGTACCAGATCGAGCTGCTCAGCCTGCAGAAGCAAAATCCTGAGGTAGGAGTCATCCCACAAACACTTGTTTAGTATGAGATCATGTAACTCTTCCTGACAGATCAGTAATTGTACTGTGGGTGGTGGGATGAGAAGACTGCCAAGCAGAAAAGACAAAAATAACAAGTCAGCGTGCTTCTGTAGAATCCTCTGTACTGCTATCATGGGGGAAATAAACAACTTAGAAATGAGTGAGAAATGTATGTGGGATGATAATGTGTCTAATTACATGAAAAACCTTCTGAGCTTACACCTGTTATGTATGTTTACTGCATGGGGAACTATGTAAAGAGGAACGTCACTAAGAGCTATTTACATTATATCTAAACGTGTAACCTGACTTTTTTTTTTTTTCTTTTAAATGCATCGCTAAAAAAAGGATAAACCACTTTTTAAAACTCAACTGGCCAGATATGATGTTTTACTTAATAGAGGACCTCAGTCAAGTGTTTATTGCTGTCCTTGTGGTGATTTGTCTTTTCCTGTCCCAGGGATAGGGTGTCTCAAGGACAGGAGTGATGGTGGAAAGGGACATCAACAAAAACACTCTTATTAAGGTTGAGGAAGAGTTACAACATCGGTCAGCTATTTATTGCTTTCTGTATTGTCCTTTCCCCATGACACCTGCACCCTCCCATTGCTTTTTTTGGTTTCCCCAAGACAGGAAGTCATAGCAATACCTATTCCATTAAAGGGTCCCCAATAGCAAGTGTCAACAGCCAAATATAGAAAAATGGCATAAACGTCTAGGACTGACTTCAGGAAAAGAAACTACGCTTCCATGCAATGTCTTGTTTTTAGGATGTGCAATCAGTCTGGGTGAGAAGTGCAGGGTGGGTGCGCACACAGGATTTTTTTTAGAGTTGAATGTCCTGGCTGTGTATTTACAGAAGTTAAAATAGTTGAATGTGGTTGTTACAGAAGAGTCGAGATTTCCTTGCTTGGAAACCAAATCATCATTATAGCCTTTGTTTCTGATTTAAAGGTTAAAAAAATAAAAATAAATCATAAACACACGGACCACTTACCCAGATAGTAGCAAAGTCAAATTACGAGGCATCAATAACTTTACCTGTATGTGGTTGCAATACATGTACTGTTGGTGGAGGAAAAGATTTGGGGAAAAATGGACTGTTGCAAACATTACAATCCATAGACATGGACAGGACAACCCTCAAAGTGAACAAAGAAGATATGTGGGAGAATAGAGAAACTATAAAACGAAAAAGAACAGAGCCTGGAAAAGGTTAAAGCGGAGTTCCACCCAAATTTGGAACTTCCGCTTAATCCACTCCTCGCCCCCTTACATGCCACATTTGGCATGTCATTTTTTTGGGGGGGGACTTCCTGTCCCACTTCCTCCTTCCGCCCTGGGGCCGCCTAGGCGATTTGTCATATTGCCTTTTGGCGGCTCCTCCCTGTAGGCGATCACCTGTCCACACAGAGAGTGCTGCGCCATTCGCGCATGTGCAGTGAGTGCCCAGCCGTGAAGCCGAAAGCTGTCACGGCCGGGTGCCCACACTATGAATGGAGGCGCCGGCGGAGAAGGGGGGGAGAGGAGCGGAGCTCCGGGTGTCGCGTCGCTGGGCAGTGGAACAGGTAAGTGTATGTTTATTAAAAGCCAGCAGCTACACTTTTTGTCGCTGCTGACTTTTAATAAACATAAAAAAAAGGCTGGAACTCCCCTTTAATCATTCTCCTTTCTTTTTTTTTTTTTAACCAGATGAGGTTTACTTTAATAAGTATGCTTTATCATTTGCAAATAGAAAATGTGGGGGAAGTCCACTTTTGGGTTGCAAATCCATCCAAGTTCTACCTAACATTGTATCAAGCATGATATCATTTAACAATTAACATATACTTTGTGTCAACAGAACTACTTAACGCAAGAACAGCTGTTTATTGCTGTGGAGATGTTATCTGCTGTTGCGCTGCTGAATCAAGCTCTTGAGACCAGTGACATAAACTCTATCAATGCACATCTTGCCAGCCAGGCCATAGGTTTCAATAATTTGGAGGAAGACAGCATGCAACGGTTGGTGTCCTTAATATTGAAGATTGTGTATGACTGACAGCTTTCCTTAGTCGCTAATAAATGGTAGTGATGTAATACAATGAGGACATCCATTTTTATTAAATTATGAGACAACTGTATTTCAATTGGGAACCAGTTCTACATATGTCCAAGACACCTCTTTTTTCAAGATAAGAAAGAGCATCAGAGTTTTCCTTTGGTTTTTACAAACTGTGTACTGATTCACTGTACATGATATATGCTCTTTCTGCATGTAGATGGCAGGATGTCTTTGCTGCACCCATTCATACGTGAGTTTGGGTCTTCAGCTGTTAAGTAATACACATTAAAAAATTTATGTTTATAATGCTGGCTAAATATTGTTTAAACCCCACTCCAGACAAATGTTTAAGTTTAGTGGGGAAGAGGTTGAAAGACTTGACTTTTTTTTATTGCTGTTTCCCGATTCTGGATTTTGGGGGATCCGACCAGTGTCGCATCAGGATTTGGAGGAAAATCAGGTCAAGGGCAGCAATTGACCACTTGCTTACTGGGCACTTAAACCCCCTTCCTGCCCAGGCCAGCTTTCAGCTTTCAGCACTGTCACGCTTTGAATGACAATTGTGCGGTCGTGCGACGTGGCTCCCAAACAAAATTAACGTCTTTTTTTTTCCCACAAATAGAGCTTTCTTTTGGTGGTATTTGATCATCTTTGCGGTTTTTATTTTTGGCGCTATACACAAAAAAGAGCGACAATTTTGAAAAAAAACACACTATTTTTACATTTTTGCTATTATAAATATCCACATTTTAAAAAAAATATATATTTTTTTTCCTCAGTTTAGGCCGATACGTATTCTTCTACATATTTTTGGTAAAAAAAAATCACGTTTATTGTTTGGTCTGTGCAAAAGTTATAGCGTCTACAAAATAGGGCATAGTTTTATAGCATTTTTATTATTTATTTTTTTACTAGTAATGGTGGCGATCAGCGATTTTTATTGTGACTGCGACATTATGGCGGACACATCGGGCACTTTTGACACCATTTTGGGACCATTGTAATTTATACAGCGATCAGTGCTATAAAAATGCACTGGTTACTGTAAAAATGACACTGGCAGTGAAGGGGTTAACCACTAGGGGCGCTGAAGGGGTTAAGTGTTCCTAAGGGAGTGATTCTTTTTTGTAAATTCTTTATTTAAGAGAAAAGGACATGCGGATACACAGAGAGCGCACTGATGCGTATCAAAAAACAGAAAACATTCCCCACCCCCTCATGAGTATAGATATTACAGTAGAGATATAGAGCCCTTTGTCAGAGGGGGGAATCCCAACAAGTGTCAGGCTTACAGGAGCTCTCCGCCACCCGCACGGCCGTATTTTTGTGGCAAAAGCCGATTTTAGATAAAAATAGAAACGTCAAGCCCGTGAGAAACAGGCTTGCACAGGCCAACACTCTAGTGTTGGTAATACAGAAAAAGCAGGGAAAGTAAGAGAAAAGAAAGCAAGGAATGCAAGAATACAAGAGGGGGAGGGGAGGGATGGGAAGGAGAAAAAAAAAAACACCCCCACCCGGGGGGTGGGGAACAGGGTGCCTCCAGCCACAGCCAACCCCGCCTGGGGAGCAATCAAATTCGATCTTCTCAGGTGGATCGAGCCATTAGGAGCCCGCATTCCTCCGAGAAGTAAAATTCGTGCCAGAAGTACCATGTTTTGGAAAATTTCTCACTTAGGCCTCTTTCCGTTGCTACCAAGTCCTCCATGTCATGGACATCCTTCACTCTGCCCAACCAGCCCGCCACCGATGGGGGCTGAGTCTGCTTCCAATTCAGCGGGATGCATCCCTTTGCCGCATTGATCAGAAGCGGCAATATGGACTTTCTATAGCCCTTAGTTGGGATATTGTGGTGGTGCAGAAGGAAGAGCTCAGGTGAAAACGGCAACTCTCTGTCCGTAAACTTTTGGACGATGCGATGTACCTCAGACCAAAATGATTGTAAGATGCGGCATGACCAAAAGACGTGGAGGAGCGTACCAACCTCCTCCCCGCACCTCCAGCACATATCCGTGCTCTGAGGGAACATCTTGTGTATCTTTTCCGGAGTGTAGTACCAACGGGACAGAAGCTTATATTCCATCTCCTGGTGCCTTGCAACTGATAGAAGTTGTTTGAGCGAAGAGAAGGATTCGGTCAACCTGTTTCCCCGTAAGTTGTAAGCCCAGCTCCCGTTCCCACTTGGTAACATAGGGCGGCCTAAAGTCCGGAGGGGGAGAACCTAGGATTTGGTATAACAGGGATATTGCATGTCTCAACGGGGACAGGTCCAGGCATAGCAACTCAAAAGGTGTCAGCTGCCGCCCATAAGTATTCGGAGAAGGCAAAGTGTGGATGAAGTGGAACAGCTGGACTTTTTGCCAGAATGAGAGCCCAGTCAGGGCAGGGTCCTCTAGGATTTGTCGTTGAGTATGCCATTGGTCGTTTGTGAGAAAGTGTCGCACTTGAGACCTGTCCACCGTTTTCAACGCCAGGAAGCTAGGGTCGTTGAGACCCGGACTAAAAGCCGGGTTACCCACAATTGGGGTGAGCGGGGACGGGAGCGGTGCGATCGAATGATCGCGGAAGGCCTTCCAAGCTAACCCTATCGTCACCCCTACTGTAGGGTGATCAGAAATCTCCTTTGGCAAGGGGGGTTGGCACCAGAGCAACGAGTCCAAGTGGGCCCCAGTCAAGGATCGTTCAATCTGCACCCACTGTTTCAGAGGGCCGTGACGGCACCAATCCAAGGCACGCGTTAAATGACATGCCTTGTGATAGAGAGTAACGTCCGGTAGGGCTACCCCACCCTTCAACTTTGGCAGCCGGAGAATTCTCTGCGCTAACCGCGGGGGCTTCTGGGCCCACACAAACCGAATTAGCGTTCTGTTAACCGCTCTCAGGAAGGACGCCGGCACCCGTATGGGTAAAGCCTGAAAGTGGTATAACAGTCTAGGTAAGACATTCATCTTAACAATGCTGCAACGGCCAAACCAGGAAAAAAGGCCATGCTGCCACTCTTGCAGGTCTTTTTTTACGGCCGTCAAAAGGGGAGGAAAGTTGAGGGGGAAAATCTCTTCCGTCCTGCTGGGTAACAAGATACCCAGATATTTGATATGGGACATAGCCCATTTGAAAGGAAAGTCAACCCGGAGCAGGTCAGTTAAAGGAGGAGGTAAGGCGACCCCAAGTGCCTCCGATTTCTGGTAGTTAATGCGAAACATTGACACCTCCTCGTATAGCTTCAGTTCCTTGAGCAAGTTCAGAGTGGACACAAGGGGGTTGGTCAGAAAGAAGAGCAGATCGTCTGCGAAAGCCGCGATCTTGGGGGACAGGGTGGCGTCCAGGCGTGGTCCCGTAATGTCCGGGTTGTCTCTGATGATACGCAGGAAAGGTTCTAGCGTGAGGACGAATATCAGGGGCGACAAAGGGCACCCCTGTCTCGTCCCATTCGCAATCTGAAATGATGAAGAAAGGTGGCCATTCACCTTCACCTGGGCCGATGGGCAGGAATATATTGCCAACATCCAATTCATCATGCGTTCCTGCATCCCAACCCAGCGGAGAGTTTCAAACAGGAAAGGCCAACTCACCCTGTCGAACGCCTTTTCGGCGTCCGTCGAGAGGAGCAGCATAGGGGTTTTACGCGACCTTGCAGCGTGGATCATGTTGATTGCCTTAGTCGTGTTGTCACGCGCCTCTCTAGTAGGAACAAAACCGACCTGGTCGGAATGGATTAGTTGTGGCATTAAGTCAATCAAACGCATGGAAAGCGCTTTCGTGAATATCTTAAGATCCACATTGAGCAGCGAGATCGGTCTATAGTTTTGGCACCGTAGTGGATCTTTTCCCTCCTTCGGGATCACGGCAATGTGTGCTCTCAAGGCGTCCGCCGGGAGGGGCGTCCCCTCCCCTGTAGCATTATACGCAGAGAGAAAATGCGGAAGCAGTACTTCTCCAAAAGTCCTGTAATAGAGAAGGGAATATCCGTCCGGTCCCGGCGCCTTCCCCAAATGCATGCGCGACATCGCCACAGTCACCTCCTCCACTGAAAGAGGCCTGTCAAGCTCGGTCAGGTCCTCCTCCGAAATCCGGGGGAGACCAGACCTCCTCAAATAGTCCCCGATCTTCCTCCCTTCAGTCGACAGACCCTCCACAGATTTTGGACTAGGGAGATTATACAAAGTAGTATAGTATTCCCGGAACATTTCCGCAATACCTTCCGTGGTGTGAACCCTGTTGTGAGAGTCGCTAATCAATTCAGGAATGAATGTACGAGCCCTCTGAGCTCTCAGAGCCCTCGCCAGCATCCTACCACATTTGTTGCTATGCTCGTAAAAAGAACGGCGGCACTTCGAGATCACTGCTTTGGCTCTAAACAGGGCCAAGGAGCGCAGCTGGTTTCGCAGGGCTGTCAACTCAAGAAGGATCTGGGAAGCGAAGGATTGTTT
Source organism: Rana muscosa (assembly GCA_029206835.1). Taxonomy (NCBI): domain Eukaryota; kingdom Metazoa; phylum Chordata; class Amphibia; order Anura; family Ranidae; genus Rana; species Rana muscosa. The sequence continues at coordinate 1,104,493,555 of CM055116.1, forward strand.
ATGAGCCGATTCCAAAACCCTGATTTTATCTAAAATGTCCACAATTTGTTTCGCTCTCTCCTTCTTAATGCGTGATCCCATTCTGATCAAGAGGCCACGAATGTAACTTTTATGGGCTTCCCATACCATTGTCGGGGCCACCTCCGAGTCAGCATTCGTGGCGAAGTACTGTCTCAGTTCTCTAGAGACCTCCTCCTCCACCTCGGACATCTGAATCAACGAGTCGTTAAGCTTCCACGACCATTGTTTCTCTGCGGGGCAAAGCAAATCGATGTCCATAAAGACTGGGGCATGGTCCGAAAAGGTAATAGAACCAATCGAGGCTGAGGAAACCCTGGACAGAATCGCCTGAGGCACCATGAACATATCAATTCTGGTATACGAGTCGTGGGGGTGCGAATAGAACGTGAAGTCTTTGTGGCTTGGATGAAGGATACGCCATACATCCACCAAGTGGAGAGCATAAAAGTTTTTCTTAAGGCGCTCAAGTGAGGCGTAAGAGACTTGGGAAACACCCCTAGATGAGTCCAGGATCGGGTCCATGACAAAGTTCATGTCTCCACCCATAATCACCATCCCCTCGGCAAAGTCAACCAATTTGGTCATAATTGGTTCCAGGAAGGCAATCTGGTTGGCATTTGGGAGGTATAGATTGACCAAAGTCACCAGGGACCTCCCAAGCGTCCCCCCCACAAATAAAGCTCTCCCCTCTGCATCCCCTCACTGGTCCTTCAGTTGCCAGGGGGTATCACCCCGAATCAGGATACTCACCCCTTTTGACTTAGAATCAGAGGAGCAACCGTGGTACACTGTCGGGAAAAAGCGGTCATGTAGTCTTGGCAGCTTATCAGCACGGAAATGTGTCTCCTGCAGGAAGCACACATGGGCCTTCATATGTTTTAGATTGGTTAGCACCATGGAGCGTTTCTCAGGGGTATTCAGCCCCTTCACATTTATAGAAACGAGACGAACAGGCTCTGTTTTACCCGTGGGCATGACTGCGGCCAGAAGAGGCAGGCACAAAAAGAAAAAAAAAAAAAGGGGGGGGGAGGGAGGCTAGGAGGGAAAGGACAGAAGAGAGCAGAAGAGAAGAGAACAAAGAAACCTAGTACGCCTCGAGCGTAAGGGAGACCTAGTCTCAGTGCACCCCAGTAACCCTAGAGCAGGAGTCACTTGACGGGTGCGACCCCATGTGGGGAAAGTGTTTGAACACAACAGGGGTCGGAGGCTCCCTAACCCGACCCACCTCAGATGCTACAGAGAGCCGGATGGTTCTCAGGACAAAGTGGCCTGATGAGGATGGCCCAGCAGCCCGGCAACGCCGGCCCCGGCCCCCAACATGGGGCGCCCGAGCCCCGGCGCAACCCGCCCCCCAGGCCAAACCCCAACCAGGACTAAACAGTAGCACAGTAACCCATCACATGGCTCAAATACATGAAATGGACATTTAAACATTTTAGTGCAAAACAAAGAACAAAACCCAAGTAATTATAACCAGAAGGCCCAGCAAGAGAACTTATAAATAGCGACATATAAACCAAAAAGGGGGGCCAAGGGGAAGATGCACACACTGGTACCGAAAGCTAAGCTTTGGCGCCCCCGCACGCTCAGGACGGGGGAGGCTCGACCAGAAGAACGGGGACCGCAAGATCAAAACGGCCTAGGAGGGGGGTCCCCCCAAGGAGGAACCCCCCACCGCAGCCCCAGCATGGGTCCCACCCCGGACCCCAAAACCCGCCCCCCCTAAAATCGATAAAGAAGCAGGCCGCCGTAGTAGCCCCCCCCGCCCCTGCGCACGGGCCAGGGAAGCCACCAGAGTATACAGGGGGAACAGGCGCCCGCTCCTTCAGGTGGTGTAACCCGGATCTGTCCAGGGGGCAGCCCACGGCACCAAGGATGGAGACAGTGGGTAAAGCCAATATCCGGGGGACAGAGGAGGATAAGGAAGGTATACAGGGGGGAAGGGGAGGGGAAGATAGAGGAAGGGGGAAGAGGGGGAGAAAGAGGAGGAAGGGGGGAAGGAGGAGGGAGAGGGGGGAGGTGAGGAAGGGGGAGGAGAAGGGGAAGAGAGGAAGGGGGAAGAGGGGGAGAAAGAGGAGGAAGGGGGGAAGGAGGAGGGAGAGGGGGGAGGTGAGGAAGGGGAAGAGAGGAAGGGTGAAGAGCGGGGAGGGGAGAAAGGAGGGGAGGAGGGGGGGAGAGAGGGGGGGAGAGGGGGGGTAGGGAGGGGAAGAGGGGGGGAGAGAAGAGGGGGGGTGAGGAGGGGGAGAGAGGGAGGGAGGGGGGAGAGGAGAGGGGGTAGGGAGGGGAAGAGGGGGGGAGAGAAGAGGGGGGGAGGGGGGAGAGGAGAGGGGGAGGGGGGAGAGATGGGGAAGGAGGAGGAGAGAGTATGGGAGGGAATGAGGAGGGAGGAGGGGGGGAACGAGGAGGGGGGGGGACGAGGAAGGGGGGGAGGGAGCACACATCAGTAGGCAGCATCCCCATATCCGCGACGCCCGACCACAGAGCACCCCACCCATCCACCCCCAGCCCAGGCATTTCAAACGGCACAACATGACAGCTCTCCCCTCCCCCCCCACCCCCAACCACCCCTAAAGTCCGGACCCCCCCCCCAAAAAAAAAAAATCAAGCGACAGTCTATGGCTCCCTTTTATAGCTTGTCCTCAGGTGGGCTTCGAGAGCGGGGCGCAAAACAAAAGTCAGCAGGTGGGGGAGAGAGGGGGACGGCTCCGGGGCGGCCTTACCGAAGAGCGGCTCACAGTCACACATAGCCTGGAGGGTGAGAGGGAGAGCCGGGGGAAGATGTCTCTGCCGGGATGGGGCAAAACAGTCACCGAGGCTTGGCCGCGAGCAGCAACCACCAGGGGGGTACGGGGAGGGCAAACCCGGTCAGGCGACTCCCGCCAGAGCGGGGGTGATCCCATAGAGCCAACCCGACCAAGAGCAGCATACACCCGGGAAGGGGGGGAGGGAGGAACGGCACAGGGCAGCTGTCCAAAGAGCGGGACCAAAAAGTCCATAGCATGAACTTGTAAAGGAAAAAAAAATAAAAAATTCAGTTCACAGTGTGTGCCACCCCGTAACAGAAAAACTCACAGTAGCAGGACTGGCCGGTCAGGCTTCGTTATCTTGGGCTCTAGCCGGCAGCTGATCACCTCCCCTTCGCCTGGTGGAGCGGCGCGGCAGACCCGGTCCCGGTGCCCTGGGAGCTTGACGAGGATCTCTAGCTGAGAGCGGCTTCAGCCAATCAGCCAGGTGGAAGGGTTCCATGCCCAGAAAAAGGAACAAGTCTGGGAGATCTGCATGGCGCCTCAGCGTGAAGGAATTGCCCCCCCTCCTGAGCGATAGCTGGAGTGGAAAGCCCCATCTATATGCACCGCATCTCGCTGCAGCCGCTCCAGAAGGGGTTTCAACATAGCCCGTCTTTGTAGTGTTGCTCTGGACACATCTGAGTAGATCGACAGCTCCGCTCCATCAAAGTCGATCCGGTCCTTGGTCCGTGCCGCCCTGAGAACTTGCTCCTTGTGTGCGTAACGGTGCAGGCGGCAGATGACATCTCTAGGGCGGTCAGGATCCTGCGGCTTCGGCCCCAGTGCGCGGTGGACTCTATCGAACTCCAAGGCGGCTGGAACCTCCGGGCCTAGAAGCTGCCGGAAGATAGCCAGGACAGTGTCCAGTAGATTCTCCGGACCCGTTGCCTCTGGCAACCCCCGAACCCGGAGGTTGTTGCGGCGGCTCCTGTTTTCCTGGTCCTCGGCCTGGAGCTGCACCTCAGCCAGCCTGTCCTTGAAGGCCTCCTGGCCTTTTTCTAATTGGGTGACCCGGAGCTCCAAAGCGCTCCTCTCCACCTCTCACTGTCCGACTCGGTCATCAAGTGCGTGAACCTCAGAGCGAAGCCCCTGGAAATCACGGCGGTGCTGCTCCTCCATTCTTGCCATGAGGCCCTCCATGTAGGCCTTAGTTGGAAGCGCCTGTAGCAGGGACCTGATGTCCGCGTCCGTCTGCAAGGATCCTGCAGATGCCATAGAGCCACCCTGACTGTCATGAGAAGGCACCAGGAGGGAGGGCAGCCCCTCCAACGAGCGCGGGACACCTCGCTGTGAGACAGCCATGGATGTGGAGGGTAAGTCACCCCGTCCAAGGGAGTGATTCTTACTGTGGGGGGAGGGGACTGACTGGGGGAGGTGACCGATGGTTGTCCCTATGTACAAGGGACACACCATCGGTCTCCTCTCCATGACAGGATGTGGATCTCTGTGTTTACACACAGAGATCCATATCCCTGGCTCTGTAAATGGCGATCACGGGTACCTGGCGGACATCGCGGCCACCAGGCACCCGCGTGACGCGGCGGGCACGGAAGTTCCCCGATGCGCGCTCGGGACGGGGAAAGGGGCGGACGTCAATTGACGTCCTCCCGGCATTCTAGGTCCGCGCTCTAGCTGTCATTCGGCTATAGCGTGGACCCCTAGTGGGTAAAGCACATTTTCTGGTTGAGTAATGCAGAGTTAAAATCTCTTTCAGGCTGTGTCACCTCACTGCATTTAGTAGATGATAAAGTGTGGCGCTACCTCATAAATCAGCTTAAAAAATAAAAAGGGGTGTGGATCACCTCTCATGAACCTTTCAAACAAACAAAAATGCAATAATGAAGTGATAATGAATTCCTAATTAATCTTCCCAAAGAAAGAGTAATCCAATCACCGTTGTTCAAAAGAAAAAATAATATACAGTATCTCACAAAAGTGAGTACACCCCTCACATTTTTGTAAATACTTTATTATTTCTTTTCATGTGACAACACTGAAGAAATTACACTTTGCTACAATGTAAAGTAGTGAGTGTACAGCTTGTATAACAGTGTAAATTTACCGTCCCCTCAAAATAACTCAACACACGGCTATTAATGTCTAAACCGCTGGTTACAAAAGTGAGTACACCTCTAATAGGAATAGGATACATGATCAATTTAATAAATTGAAAAATATCATAACAATCCATTAAACTCAAGTACACTTCATGTAATTATTCATTGACAATATAAAACAATATACACTTTAATAATAAACCATTCAAAACATTACCAAATAAAAAAATAAAAAAAAAAGGTTGGTAGCCTTCTCTTATTCTTTAACATCTCCTTACAATGCCATCTAGTGGACAAGTTTAGAATTGCACCAAAGAATATATATATATATATATATATATATATATATATATATATATATATATATATATATACACACACACACACACATTTTTGTTTGTTCGTTTGAAAGGTTCATGAGAGGTGATCACACACATTTTTTATTTTTTAAGCTGATTTATGATGTAGCGCCACACTTCTTTATCATCTACTAATTTCATTTGAGTGGTTCATTCACTTTTAAAGGGGCAGCTTCACTCTATACTATACATTAATTCTCTGGCACCATTTCTTGTCACTTTACTGCACATTGGTCACCTCACTGCATGTCTAGGACAGTGTTTCTCAACCTTTTCGGTGAAGGCACCCTTTAAAATTCTGAACAATCTTGGGGGGGGGGGGGGCATTCTGAAATGTAAAAACGAATCTAATAGTTTTACATAACACAAAAGCCTCCATGCACACAGGAGACCCAACATTAAAGGTGATTCATTTTTACAAAGAAAAATAGTCCTTTGCAAACAGGTACTGATTAGTATTCCAGTGCTTCTCTTCTCCCTGTTTCTCCACCTGATTCAGCTAATGTGACCTCAATGCTGACGGAGAGGGGCAAACAAGGTCATCCTCAGGTGCCTGATGTCCTCCTTATTACCTTGTAATGCTGCACAATAAAAACTTGGCTTTTTTGGACAAAAATAGCAGGTTGGATCCACTTGCTGGCTTGTCAACAATTTTTGGGCAATTCTTAGCCATTTTGCCATAGCACCCCTAAGGAACCCCAAATAGCATCCTGGTTGAAAGACTGATCTAGAGCACGGTGGTTGTTTAAAATTCAAGTTCTAACTCATCCCCTCTCAAATACTTAACAAAATAATGTCTGGGGTTGGGCATGCAATGTTATCTCATAAGGCAAAATGCAGTAGCTCATAGTAACCAATCTAAAATCTCTTTGACCTAACCTCCGTAAATGAAGACCTGGGTGCTTTGAGGTGTGTTAACACTGCTTTTTACAGTCTTAGAAATAGGAAGGTGAATATCTTTTAGCAAGTCATATGGCTGATCCAGTTAAGAATTTGTACACGTTTATACATTTTCTTAATCATGTATTGTCATATCAACATGCCTTCTTTTTTTCTGAGCTGTTAGTGCCAATATGCCATTATAAGAAAAACTTATTTTTTTTTGCCAACAAAATTTGTGCACTAATTGAACCCTGTGAGGTGGCTGCCTCTTTGTAACATGGAGGTATGCAATTCTTAATAACTGAATAAGTAATAAATTCACCATAAAATGCAATTGCAATTTTAATCAATTTTGTATGACTGGCTGAAAATACTGATCCCTTTTTTTTAAATCCAATATAAGCAGATAAGAGAGGGAGACTACTATAAATTTGGGCTCATTCACTTGGGCATACTTCAGTGTACACCCATGTGAGAGCCGTGTTTACTCACACGGGATCCCTGTGCAGGCAGTCCCATTCATGTAGTTTGGGATGCAGCAATTTGATAGCCATGCGGGTGCATGGCCCCCAACATGCACTGTCTGTGTTCAGGCCATGCACCCGTATGACTGACAAATTGGGAGCAGCGACTGTGTCCCAATTGACATGAATGGGACTGCCTGCACAGAGATGCACGGAACGCCTATGTTTGCCCATGTGGGCAAGCATGACCCTCACATGGGGTGTACACTATAGTACACAGATGTTAATAAGGCAAAGGGTATAGAGTAAAAAGGTTATTGTATTTCATATGGTAAATTTTTATATTTTTGATTTTATTTTATCATATCATTTTTGTATGAGGCCAGGGAACATCTGCTTCTTTGCTCTGAAGCTTACTGACAAGATAATTAATTCAGGAACGCAGAGGAGTCTATGGGTTAAGGATTCATTTAGAACTGCAATTTCCCGCTAAGATACTGTTTATGTAGAGTGGGGCACAGTGTGGGAGGATATTGTATTTTGCATATAACAATGACATCTTCATAGCTTTTTCTCTAATGCCATATAATGGGCATTGTTTATCTTGGCACACTTTTATCTGTTAGGCAATAAGTGACTCTTTTCTTATTTTTAGTTATGTTGGCAAGTTGGTGTCTGGGAAGAAGGAAGCTGCAGCACAAGGACAGAGCTATTTAAGTTGGAATGAAATTCAGACCTGCATAGATGCAGTCAACAGCGATGTCCAAGAGGAACATGAAAGTAAGTTATTGGTATCATAAGGCTAGATTAAAGTGTATGTCAGGACAAAAAAAGTAAATCTTACAAATGTGTACACATTTGTTTACGTTTCTGCACGCGTTTAGCAGTGTTTCTCTGCTTCTTCTATTTTCCACTCCCAAATACAATTACTACAGTCGCATGACATGTCAAAATCAAAGGTTTCCTATGAGAGCCGTCTTAACTGATTTGACTTTCAGCCCATTGATTTGAATGGAAGTCGCATCCAAGTCAGATCATCATGATCCGACTTCTGGCATGCGACTTGTACTCTGAGGATCTTAAAGGGGATCCCCACAGCATGGTGTCTCCCTTCCCCCCAAGACCATACCGGACTCTTCGGTCTGGTGTGAATTTTGAGCGGAACCTCAAGCAAAATAACGGTCCCCCTCAGATTCCATACTAGTTCCCTATTCAAGCATGCAGCCTGGCAGGTCAGGGGAGGGGGGAGAGACAATCGAGCGCGCCCCCCCCTTCTTCTTGGACCATGTGCCACATGCCCTTAACATAGGGGGGTGCTTTGGGGCCTCTTCCAAACAACCCTGGGTGGTACTTGTGGGGGTCTGTGGGCAAGGGGATTATCAGAATCTGGAAGCCCCCAGATCCCGCCACCCATGTGAATGAGTATGGGGTACATTGTACCCCTACCCATTCACCCCAAAAAAAGTGGCGGTGTAATGTAAATAAAAAAAAGACGGTTTTGACAAGTCTTTTATTTAAAATAAAGACTGTCCCCCGTCGTAGCTTCAACGTGTCTTCTTCCTTCGGTCTTCTCCCTCCTGTGGTGTCTTCTTCCTCTGGTGATGGGGTCTTATTTTCATAATCGATTAGTTGGCCGATTATTGTTTCGATTAATCGGTTAATAACCGTAAAAAAAAAAAAAGGTAATTTTGCTGCGATTTACATATTTTTTTTTGGCCAATTTGTTGTTGGGCAGACTAAAAAACACAAATTGCTGCAAAAACACATTATTACATGCTTTTCTGCAGCTTCTCTATTGAAGTATATTGAACCAAAAAAACTAAATAGCACCGTTTTGCGTTTAAAAAAAGTCCATGCCCTTTCCAAATACGCAGCAGCTGAAAAAATCATGGATGTGAACTTGTCCCATAGGAAACCATGTAAATGAACTGTAGTGTGTTTCTGCAAAAAGCACCAAAAAACACGGAGGTGTGACCCAGGCCTGAGATGTTTAGTAACATAATGGGGTTAAAAAAACTAAAATTTGTACAAAAAGAGCAAATAATCGCTGTAAGGGGTTCATCTTTTATTGTGGGACAGTGAAAGTAATATTTACAGTAGCGATTTGCTCTTTTTGTACTGTAAAGTGCTCATTTTAGTTTTTTTTTAACCCCATCATGTTACTGGCCGATTAATCGATTATGAAAATAGTAATCGATTAATTTCATAATCGATTAGTAATCGATTAGTTGTTTCGGCCCTAGTTTACATTCCTTGTAATAGGAATAAAAGTGATCAAAAAAATATGTAAAAGAGCGTGTAAAAATAAAATAAAATGCCCCTGTCCCCGGTAGCTCGCGTTTAGAAGTGAACGCACACGTAAGTCTCGCCCACATATGTAAACGCCGTTCAAACCACGCATGTGAGGTATCGCCGCGTGTGCGTTGGAGCACAAGCAACAATTCTAGCACTAGACCTCCTCTGTAACTCTAAACTGGTAACCTGTAAAAATGAATAAAATAATCACCGAAGTTTGGCGCCATTCCATGAGTGTGCACAATTTTAAAGCGTGACATGTTGGGTATCTATTTACTCGGCGAAACATCACATTATACAAAAAAATTGGGCTAACTTTACTGTTTTGTTATTTTTTAATTAATGAAACTTTTTTTTTCCCAAAAAATTGCGTTTGAAAAATTGTTGTGCAAATACCGTGCAAGAGAAAAAGTTGCAATGACCGCAATTTTGTTCTCTAGGGTGTCTGCTAAAAAAAAATATATAATGTTTGCGGGTTCTGAGTAATTTTCTAGCAAAAAAAAATTATGATTTTTACATGTAGGAGAGATGTGCCAGAATAGGCCCTTTATGGAAGTGGTTAAATAGATTGGTCCCAGGACAGAACCCTGGGGGACCCCACTTTCCACCCCGGACCATTCAGAGTACTCCCCTCTGAACTCGCCCCTGTAGCCAGTTTTTAATCCATGTACTCACCATATGGTCCATGCCAATGGACCTTACTTTGTACAGTAAACGTTTATGGGGAACTGTATCAAATGCTTTTGCAAAATCCAGAAACACCACGTCTACGGCCTTCCTTTATCTAGAAGGCAGCTCACCTCTTCATAGAAGGTTAATAGATTGGTTTGGCAAATACGATTCTTCATGAATCCATGCTGATTCCTGCTAATGATATTGTTGTCATTACTAAAATCTTGTATATAGTCCCTTATCATCCCCTCCAAGAGCTTGCATACTATTGATGTTAGGCTAACTGGTCTGTAATTCCCAGGGATGTATCTTGGCCCTTTTTTAAATATTGGTGCTACGTTGGCTTTTCTCCAATCAGCTGGTACCATTCCAGTCAGTAGACTGTTCGTAAAAATTAGGAACAATGGTCTGGCAATTACTTGACTGAGCCATCCTAGTCCCGGTGACTTATTAACCACGTAGCAACCGCCACACGCAGATATACGTCTGCACAATGGCACGGCCAGGCAAATGGGCGTACCTGTACGTCCCTTTAAATTAGCCACCCAGCGGGCGTGCCGCCGCTTGCCTCGTGAGTGCAGTCGCGGGTCCCGGGAACTCGATGTTCCCGGGCAGCCCGCGATTGTGGTCGGCAAAGGCAGAACAGGGGGATGCGTTTGTAAACCAGACATTCCCCTGTTCTGCCTAGTGACATGTCACTGATCTACTGTTCCCCGTGATCGGGAACAGTGATCAGTGACGTGTCACTGGTAGCTCCTCCCCCCAACAGTTAGAATCACTCCCTAGGACACACTTAACCCCTTCAGCGCCACCTAGTGGTTAACCCCTTCACTGCCAGTGTCATTTTCACAGTAATCAGTGCATTTTTATAGCACTGGTGGCTGTAAAAATGACAATGGTCCCAAAAATGTGGCAGATCGCCGCCATTACTAGTAAAAAAAATAATAATAAAAATGCCATGAAACTATCCCCTATTTTGTAGACGCTCTAACTTTTGCGCAAACCATCAATAAACGCTTATTGCGATTTTTTTTTTTTTTTTTTTTACCAAAAATATGTAGAAGAATATGTATCTGCCTAAACTTAAGAAAAAAAATGTTTTTTATATATTTTTTGGGGATATTTATTATAGCAAAATGTAAAAAATATTGCTTTTTTTTTCAAAATTGTCGCTCTATTTTTGTTTATAGCGCAAAAAATAAAAACTGCAGAGGTGATCAAATACCACCAAAAGAAAGCTCTATTTGTGCGAAAAAAGGACATCAATTTTGTTTGGGAGCCACGTCGCACGACCGCGCAATTGTCCGTTAAAGCGACGCAGTGCCGAATCGCAAAAAGTGACCTGAAAAGAGCCAAATGGTCCGGGGCTTGAGTGGTTAATGTTAGGTTTTTCAAGTCTATTTCTAATTCTGTCCTCTGTTAGCCATAAGGTGCTTCCTGTGACATGTCATGAGGATAAACATTGCAGTTTTTATTACTGAAATCCCCCCGTTCCCTCGTGAAGACCGAGGCGAAGAATAAATTCAATACCTTCGCTATCTCTCCATCCTTAGTAACCAGATTCCCTTCATTATTCCTTATGGGACCAATATGATCTGATCTCCCTTTCTTACTATTTATGTACTAAAGCATTTCTTGGGATTTTTTTTTTTACTCTCCTCCGCTATGTGCCTTTTGTGTTCTATCTTAGCCACCCTGATTGCACCCTTACATTTCTTGTTGCCTTCTTTGTAAAGTTGGAATGCTGATGATGATCCCTCAGCCTTGTATTTTTTGAAGGCCTTCTCCTTTTGCTTTTATATGCATTTTTACGTTTGAGTTAAGCCACCCAGGACTTATATTAGCTCTTTTATATGTATTTCCCATTGGGTTGTACTGGCTAATGCCCTTATTTAATATGCTCCTAAAGCATACCCATTTTTCCTCCGTGTTCTTTGTTCCTAAGATTTTATCCCAATTATTATCCTCTAGCATGGATCGTAGTTTAGGGAAGTTGGCTCTTTTGAAATTCAGTATCTTTGTATTCCCCTTATGTTTCCTATTTGTGTGATTTATATTAAACCTAATTGACCTGTGATCGCTGTTTCCTAAATTGCCCCGTATTTAGGAATGGGGTACCTCGAGACTGTGCAGAACTTTAAAGCATGTCTGTACTGAAAAAAAAGGTTGACAAACACTGATCTAAAGAGAGGGAGGAAGATAAAGGGGTAATGCCCCGTTCACACCTGGGCATTTGCAATCACGAACAGAATCGCCGCAATTCTGCCCGCGATCCCGAAATGCTCTGCAAATCTGAACAATCGCACCTTGCCTGTTCAGGTGCCATTCATTTGCAATGGCACCTAAATGTGGGCGCGGTTCTGCTTCGATTGTCATGCAGAGGTCGAATAAATCAGGCTGCAATCCCGGCAAACTGCCTCGCACAAAGCTTGCCACTCAAAGGAGCAGGAGCTTCTTTTGGGCGACAAGCTTCAAGCAAAGCGGTTTGCGGTAATTGCAGCACAATTTATCGCGGTAGAACCACACCTGCGTTTAAGTGCCTTTGAAAATGAATGGCACCTGAACAAGCGTGGTAAGATTTGTCAGTTTTGCAGAGCGTTTTGGGATTGCAAACGCCCAGGTGGGAACGGGACCTAAATATGGGTAATCCCTAGACATACCTTTTTAAAATCGAAGCGCTCCATTTATATCTACAATGGCCACATAAACCATTTGTAATTTAGGAAAAACGTCCCTTTCTGTGGAAGAAAATTGTACTTGTTATGGATCTTACATCTCTAATAACTTTATTTTCCAATTAACAAATTGATAGTTTTGGTCGTGTGTTAACAATGCTATTCCACAGCTAACTAGATCTTATCCAGGAAGAAAAGGCTCAGCTTCCATGATCAGTTTGTGCCTCCTTTGCTCTATGCATTGTAAGATGAATATATAAGGATTGTATAAACATATATTACTCCGAGGTCTATGTCAGCACATAAAACATGAAAATTCCAGTAAGATGGAGGATTGGATGGTGTTCTAAAAAGTAATGTTTTCCTGGAATAAAAGAAAAGCATTCTGAAAAGTAAGATTGCATTTCCAGCCAACACTACAGGATATACTTCCAATCATTACATTTCCTGTGTCACTGCATTTAGGAAACAATTGCTAGGAAAAGGAGCTGAACTGATTTTTTTGCATTTGTGTTTGTATTAAAAAAAAAAAAAAAAAAAACCCTTATAAAAATGAAATGTTAATGCCCATCTCTGGGCAAAAAAATTATCCACAGCTGACAGCTGTATTTCTTTCCCAATTGTTCATTTGCTCTATTTGCTTCTTGATAATAAACAGGAGAAGGAAATGTTTAATTTTGACTGATCTGGCCCAATGGCTGCTTAAAGAGGCTGTAAAGTCTCTTGGAAGTTTTTCTTTTTTACCTGAATGCATTAAGGCGGAGTTCCACTCAAAAGTGGTACTTCGGCCTTAGGGACTCCTGACCCCCTGACATGCCACGTTTGGCATGTCATTTTTTTTTTGGGGGGGGGGGGCAGCTACCTATTTCTTTCTCGTACATCACGGGACACAGAGCGGCATAGTCATTACTATGTGGGTTATATAGTTTACCTTCAGGTGCTGCCACTGGCAACTTCCAAACCGGAAGTACCCTCCCCTATATAAGCCCCTCCCATCCGGGAGCACCTCAGTTTTTTGCCAGTGTCTAAGGTGTTGGCCAAGAAGTAACATGTGTTTTTCACTGAGCTTGCGTACAGGTTCTTTTGGGCCTCAGTAAGCTATTCCGGATCCGACCAAAAAAGCTTCATAGCTAAACGGTCGGTACCCGGGCCTTGCAGAGAAGAGCAAGGTTTTGCCTGTAATGCTTCTCTTAGGAGGGCTGGACCCTGGGATCCAGAGCTCTGGTCATACCCACGACCAAGATGTTTTCTGTGCAGGGTGCTATACAGGTCCAGGGGAGTGGAATCCTTGGGAACCCGGTCCCTGAAGGTTTAATTACAATGCCTGCCGTGAGAGGTGAAGTTTGGGCTTCTGTGGACCAAACAAAGTCCTGCGGCAGGGAAAAGGTAAGTGGGGGCCCCTCAGGAACTTGGTTCTATTGCGGGACCCCCAAGCCTAATATGTCTTTCTGCCTGTTACCTAACGGTATTCCCGCTAAATATCTGTGCATGCCTATAACTACTAAAAAATGTAATAATTTTAAGAGTGGTCAAGAAAAAAAATGGTTAAACCGCGGTACCTGTGTTAAACCACTAGAGGCCGCTGTGGAACGTTGTTCTTGTCGTGTGGATTTTTTTTTTTCCAAGTCAAAATCCAGGCAGATGGTGAGTTCTCTGGATGGGAAACTGTTTCCTCTGCCATGTTGCAATGCTCGTCCATCCCCCGGCCCTGTGGCAAACAGGGCCCTGGCTTCTGTCCCTAGTTCCTTTCAAAAAAGAGCGCCGAAGGCGCACGTGCCCGCGCGCGTGCATGCGCCTCTATTTATAGAGGTGAGCTGGAAAAAGGGGTGGAGCTTGGTGGATGACGCTCTGTGCGCGCCGCAGCGCTTCTGCGCATGTGCGGGCGTCCCAGCATGATAAAAAGCACAATTAGGTGTTGTCAGCTGGTTATGAAAGGCAGAAACAGAGCTGGCAACATTTAGAAAGGCATACAGCAGGCGGTTGATGCAGGCATCCCCATAGAAAGGCACATTAGTAGACACCAACTGTTTATATAGCAGCAATTGTGCTAGACTATTGTCAGTAAGTGGTGTATTTCGGCTGGAATACCTCAGCTTTGGGCTTAGGAATATGCCGTCTAAAGTCTCCGGGACTAAGAATCCCAGGAAGCATAGGGGGTCTCCATCGGGCTCTGAGGATCTTGGGCATGCTTCGGCTGCACCAATCTCCCCTGAAAAATCTGAGGTTAGTGACCGTAGAGCACCCTCAGGAGTACCTGGTACTGTGGCTGTCCTCAGTTCACCTGCTGCTGTGTATATAACAGAGGAGGTTTTTTTCCTCAGCTCTGGGAGGACTGGAAGAGAGATTGACAACATTGATCGCTGCTTCCCTGTCAAAGGGAAAGCGCGCCCGATCTCCGTCTCCTCCCTTAGCAGAGCAACAGTCCCATACAGGGATCGACCTACCTGAAGGGGATCAGGTTGAGGTTGATTCTGTTGTAGAGGAATCAACAGTGGAAGAGTCATTCTCAGCATCACATGCTGAAAGATTATGGGTTCAGTCCCTGACTAACATGGTCCGATCAGCATTAAAATGCCCCTTGCGGAGCCATCATCCACTTCTGTCTCCTCGTTGGGGTCGCTAAAAGCCCCCCAGACTGTTTGTTCCTTTCCAATCCATCCTTTACTGGAAGGGCTCATTTACCAGGATTAGGAGCATCCTGATAAAATATTTACTCCTCCCAAGAGATTTCCGGTGGTCTATCCCATGGAGGATAAGTTCATCAAAAAAAAAAAAAAAATGGAGGGTCCCTACAGGGGACGCAGCCATCTCTTGTGTGAATAAATCACTGACATGTCCAGTAGATAATGTCCAAATGTTCAAGGACCCAATAGATAAAAAATTAGAGTCCTTATTAAAATCTGCTTTCTCTACAGCAGGCTTGGTGACACAACCAGCAGTGGCAGCTATTGGGGTCTCTGCCAAGCAGGGAAGGATCAGTTGAACAGGTCTTAAGGGACTTGCCAGATCAGCAGGCTCTTGCCCTAGCTGATCTACCTAGAGCCTTATGATTTGCGGTTGACGCCATAAAGGATTCAATCCACCAGGCCTCCCGCCTTACGCTGTCTGTAGTACATATGCGCAGGCTTCTATGGCTCAAAAACTGGTCTGCTGAAGCTCCCTGTAAAAAATTCCTGGTTAGCTTCCCATTTCATGGTGAACGCTTATTCGGGAAAGACCTGGACAGATATATCCAGAAAATTTCCAGCGGTAAAAGTACACTCTTGCCGGTTAAAAACAGAGTTGGAGGTCCCTCTTTTAAGAGGCCTGCTTCTCCAGTCCCTGGGACATCGGCTGTGAAACAGTTCCGACGGCCTCCTCGGTCAAATCCCAGGGGTAAGAAATCAGGGACAATCGCAGGGTAACAAAAAACCCTGGGTCAGGAGAGGTACAAAACCTCCCCCCAAGTCAAATTCATGAAGGGTTGCCCCCACTCAATCGGGTGGGGGGAAGACTCCAGTTGTTCGCAGAGACCTGGCGGGACACGATCAGAGACAGATGGGTGCTCTCCGCAGTAAGTCTGGGAAGAGATTGGAGTTAAAAGACTCTCCTCTTTCCCATTTTATGAGGTCAAACGTGCCAAGGGATCCCCGGAAGAGAGGATCCCTCCTGTTGGCACTAGAACAACTATTGCTCCAAGGAGTAATTATGGAGGTTCCCCTGAATAGGGGTTCGGGTTTTACTCAAACCTCTTTACAGTCCCGAAGCCAAACGGGGACGTGAGGCCCATATTAAATCTAAAAGGGCTAAACAAATTCCTACATATCAGGACTTTCCGGATGGAGTCGATCCGATCAGTGGCCACTGCCCTACAAGGGGAGGAATGGTTAGCTTCGATCGACATCAAAGATGCTTATTTGCACATTCCCATCTTTCCAGTCCACCAAAAATGTATACGCTTTGCAGTAGAAGGGCGCCATTTTCAGTTCAGAGCCTTACCCTTCGGTCCGGCCACAGCACCAAGAGTGTTCACAAAAATTCTGGCCCCATTATTGGCCAATCTAAGAACACGAGGTGTAACGATAATGGCATATCTAGACGACTTGTTGCTGATAGACCACTCAGTGGAAAAACTAGAAGTGGTTGTTCACGAGACAGTCAAGTATCTGGAATCTCACGGTTGGATTATCAACCGAGACAAGTCAGCCCTAAAACCAGTCAAAAGTCTGGAATACTTGGGGCTAAGGCTGGATTCAGACCAGAGAAAAATTTTCTGCCTCAAGAAAAGGTGTCGTCTTTGAGAGATTTGATCCACTTAGTGGGTACAAAAAGACAGCCGTCCATATGCCTGTGCATGAGGCTGATGGGAAAAATGGTGGCATCATTCGAAGCAGTACCCTACGGTCAATTCCATTCAAGGAATTTGCAAAGGGCCATACTGTCAGCCTGGAACAAAAAAGTTCAGGCCCTAGACTTACCAATGTCCCCTTCCGTTCGCAAGAGCCTCCGTTAGTGGTTGGTTCCCCAGAATCTGGAAAAAGGGAAATCCTTCAGTCCGATTTCTTGGAAGGTGGTCACTACAGATGCCAGCCTTATAGGCTGGGGAGCAGTACTGGAGCAATGGTCTCTCCAGGGCAGATGGTCGGATACAGAAAAGGCCCTGCCCATCAATCTCTTAGAGATACGAGCAGCCCGGTATGCCCTAGTAGCATGGACATCCAAACTCCAAGGGTCCCCTGTCAGAATTCAATCGGACAATGCCACGGCAGTGGCATATATCAATCATCAGGGTGGCACCAGGAGTCCTGCAGCCCAGAGGGAAGTAAATTGCATCCTGAAATGGGCAGAAAGTTATGTCCCAGCCATATCCGCGGTATTCATTCCAGGAGTGGAGAATTGGAAGGCGGACTTTCTAAATCGCCAACAATTATGCCCAGGGGAATGGTCCCTTCACCCCGAGGTTTTCCGGACAATATGTCAGCGGTGGGGAACACCGGATGTAGATCTTCTAGCATCCAGATTCAACGCAAAGGTGGACAGGTTTGTCTCTCGGACAAGGGATCCCCTAGCTTGCGGCTCGGATGCCCTAGTGTTCCCTTGGGATCAGTTCAAGCTGATATATGCAGTCCCACCGCCACAATTGTTACCTCGATTACTCCGCAGAATCGGGGTAGAAAAGAAACCAGTGATTCTGGTGGCTCCAGCGTGGCCCCGAAGGGCATGGTACGCGGAGATTGTAAAAATGTCTGTGGGGAGTCCTTGGACCCTCCCACATCGTCCGGACCTGCTTTCGCAAGGACCGATATACCACCCTTCCTTACCAGCCCTAGGTTTGACGGCCTGGCTATTGAAGCCCACATTCTAAAAAAGAGAGGTCTCTCTAATCCTGTGGTAGCTACCATGATCAATGCCAGGAAGCCGGTATCCAGGCAGATCTACTATAGAATCTGGAAGGCGTACATCGCTTGGTGTGAGGCCAGGAAATGGCATCCACGTAAGTACGTAATAGGTAGGATTCTGGACTTCCTACAGTGGGCTGTAGATAGGAAGCTTGCCTTGAGTACTATCAAGGGTCAGATTTCAGCCTTGTCAATATTTTTTCAAAGGCCCTTGGCTTTGCATTCACTAGTCAAAGCTTTTATACAAGGAGTGATGCGTATTAGCCCTCCGGTTAATATTCCCATATGTCCATGGGACTTAAACCTGGTTCTGTCGGTTCTACAGAAACAACCATTTGAACCATTACAGCACATTTCCTTGGTTCTTCTCACCAGGAAATTGATTTTTCTAGTAGCCATTTGTTCGGCTAAAAGAGTGTCGGAATTAGCCGCTATGTCCTGTAGGGAGCCATATCTGGTTATCCATAAGGACAGAGTAGTGTTACGTCCTCATCCAGCCTTTCTTCCTAAGGTGGTATCGAGGTTTCATTTGAACCAAGATGTGGTTCTTCCTTCCTTTTTCCCCAAACCTAGTTCAGTAGAGGAAAAGTTATTACATTCTTTGGATGTAGTAAGAGCAGTTAAAGCTTATGTAAAAGCCACTGCTCAGATTCGCAGAACGGATACTTTGTTTACTCTGCTGGAAGGCCCCAGAAAGGGTCAGGCAGCGTCAAAATCTACTTTAGCCAAGTGGATTCGACAGGTCATTATGCAAGCCTATGGCTTGAGAAGGAGACCGCCTCCGTTCAAAGTTAGGGCGCACTCCACGAGAGCAGTTGGAACTTCATGGGCAGTGCATCACCAGGCCTCCCTGGCTCAAATCTGTAAGGCCGCAACATGGTCTTCAGTACACACGTTTGCTAGGTTCTACCAGGTGGACGTTAGAAGTCAGGAGGAGGTCGCCTTTGGGCGCAGTGTGTTGCAGGCCGCAAAAGATCCTCATGTCTGATAGCGCTCAGCTTATGTATGGTGTATCCCCCCCCCTCATTGGGCATTGCTTTGGGACGTCCCACATAGTAATGACTATGCCGCTCTGTGTCCCGTGATGTACGAGAAAGAAAATAGGATTTTTATAACAGCTTACCTGTAAAATCCTTTTCTTGGAGTACATCACGGGACACAGAGCTCCCACCCCTCTTTTGGGGACACTTATTGCTTTGCTACAAAACTGAGGTGCTCCCGGATGGGAGGGGCTTATATAGGGGAGGGTACTTCCGGTTTGGAAGTTGCCAGTGCCGGCACCTGAAGGTAAACTATATAACCCACATAGTAATGACTATGCCGCTCTGTGTCCCGTGATGTACTCCAAGAAAAGGATTTTACAGGTAAGCTGTTATAAAAATCCTATTTTTTGCCAGTTTTTTTTTTACCCACTTCTGCGCATGGCGCCGCGCGGAAGCTCTCCTCTCCCCCCCTCCCTGCAATCTTCTGGGACACGTCACAGGTCCCAGAAGATTGCCCGGCCATTGAGAACGCGCGACTCGCGCATGCGCAGTGCGCACCCGGCTGTGAAGCCACAAGCTGTCACAGCTGAGTGCACACACTTGCAATTCCAGTGCCATGGCTAGGAGAGGGAGAGAAGCGAAGGCTTCAGGCGGCCGCATCACTGGACCGTGGGGCAGAGCCCGCTGATCCCTCCTGTATTGAATTGTATTGAGACTGTACTGTCTTCCCTGATGTAAAGCGCTGCGCAAACTGTTGGCGCTATATAAATTCTGTATAACAATAATAATAATTAAAAGTCAGCAGCTACAGTTATTGTAGCTGCTGACTTTTAATAAACACAGAAATGGGTAGAACATCGCTTTCAGGTAAAAAACCTTTTGTCTTTAGAACCACTTTAAACAAATCAAAGCCCGATTCACTGGTCCATCTGTGGTTGTAGCAGTCTCAGCTGCACTAAAATGTATGTATAGCCCAAACTTTTTTTTTTGATAGAGTAGGGAAGGGTTAAAACCCCTACCTGGCTATTTTTTCCTTTCTGTTTTGCTGAGGGAGATTTGTCTTCACTTGGAGATGCAATAGGAAGTGAGAAAGTGAAGGGAATTCCCATTTTTGACAGCAGTCCCTATTAGAAGATTTGCCCTCCTCTCTTGGTTCAATTCCAACTCTAAATCGTAGGATTTCCACATAACTTTCTGTTTCCGTAAAAATGGTCAAAGATCAAAAAAGGGTTCTATCTCCTCAGTGGAGACACCGCCTGCAAAATAAATGAAAAATTTGCGTTCACTATAAGTGAATGAAATCCTGTACTGTTTTTTTTTTTTATAAATGCATGAATCTCCCAATACCGGTTTTCTTTAAATCCATGGTAAATTTATGGTTTTGCAGGGATTATCGCCATCGGTTTAATTAATGAAGCCCTTGAACAAGGTTTTCCTGATAAAACTTTAGAAGCACTTTTGTCTCCAAGTGCTAAACTTCAAGAAGTCATACCAGAAAACTCCTGGCATTACCACGATGTGCTTCATAAGGCTAAGGCCCACAAATGCAAGGTATGATTAGTTCATTCTATGCTAATAAATGTTTTGCTATTATTTTACTCGTCACAAGATTGTTTCTGGGATCCAAGTTTTGTAATAGGCTCACACTGTGGTTGTTGCTGCTAAAGAACATAGTGCAATGTATTTTAATGTGTACTCCATTATAAAGTTAGCAGTTATGCTAAAGTGGACCTAGGTAACCCGCAAACAGTGTAAGACAAGTCAGTTGTGAATTATATAGGGCTTACAATAGGTTTTCTGCTGCTGTTCTTTTGCAAAGATCCTCATTGTCATCCATTGCACAGTGTCTGTGGACAGCTATTCTATTCCTAGACTCTGCCCCCTGATTACACCATTATTGTAGTTTAGTCATGAGGAGCAGATGTGGGCAGAATATGCCCTTCAAACTCTTAATAGGCTCCTGTGAGGCCATTCCCCAGCAGAGATCAGTGGGACCCTAGGGTTCCTCCAGAGTTTTCCTAGGGGTTCCTTCCTATTCTGTGGCTGATCAACATCTCATTTAACGGGCGCTTCCATAGTTTCAGGGCTAACACCACTTGATAAACCCAGCTGCATACCACCAATTATGTTTTTAGCTGTATAAAAGGGTGGCAGTCTAAAAGGGTTGTTCTTTTTACTGACCACCAAGGTAAGGGTCCTATTCGCATTGACCTCTGATGTATTGGATTTAGTATGTGTTACCCTGAGACCTGAAACTTATTTTAATGGTTCCTCTTGGTTGAGAAAGGCTTGGCTAGAACAGATGGTGCCTAGGCATTCTACTGCCTCTCCTTCTTTTCTTTTTTTTTTACTGATTGCTTTGATACATTAAAGTGGATGTAAACCCCCCATACACCCAGTGAAGTGAACAGCCTCAGGTGATACACAGGGATGAACCAAATCTCCCTACATAGGTTTTACATGTAAATCTGCTGTCTTCACATTTTATATACTGTTTAGAAAGTTCAGATCTTGTTAGATTTTCTCTTCCTGTTTAACACAGAGTGTGATGTCTGGCCATACAGCCAAGATAGCTAAAATTGCTGATTGGAGGAAAGGCACACACCCCTCTCATCATAGGCAGAGACTCTAAGGTGTTTTGTAATAGGACCAGCTCCCTGCTAATCTATTTTAGCAACCTCCCCGGACAGAAGATTCAGGCTGCTTTTATCTGATGTGTCCCATAATTTGTCATGAGTTATCAGGCTGAGAACAGAGGAACTGTTCAGGAGAGAGCTACAGGACTTGGCTCTTTGAAGAGATATAACAAAATACTGTGGATATATGTGCCCAGCTCAAATTTCATGAATCGGTTTTACATCCACTTTAAACTCTGCTACAGTACAGGTAGAGGTCCTTTTTAAACTTTGCAATTAAAATATATTTCCTATTTAAGTGATTTATTTTGATGCTCACAGAACCTGAGGTTATTGCCAATGTTTCAGAATTTTTACAGGGCTATGTAGCAAGGTACGGTCCCTGCCAGAATAATATCCATAGGATTATTCTGGCAGGGAACATGTTTGACCCCTCAGCAGTCCACAAAAGCACTAGATCTTTCATTGTTAATCATTTGTTTGTAATTTGCACAGCTGTGAAATAGGATGTAGATCTGTGCTTGTTTAAGGAGAGTTCTACATCATTGCAAGCTGAAAGGTATATACCTGTATAAACATTGGTCGGTTTATGTGGAATAGCAGGCTATGAGCTGACAAACATTGATGGTAGTGGGCGACCATCCAACTCTTTTAGATTAATGGAGCAACATATACACATGACTCATAGTAATGCTATAGCAGGAGGACTGACCCTAACTGTAAGGTTATGTTAGCGTGTCTTTGCAGTAAGAATAAAACAAGCGAGGAAAAAAAAACTGCAGCTTGCTGAGTCTTTCCTGTGGTTTCCTGCAAAAGCACTTCCCTTAGGGATGAATGGTAACACATGTGAAAGCATATCTAGTCGCATTGCACTGCAGCTGCTCTGCTTATAAAAAAGAAGCAGAATCCTGTTGATTAAAAGAGCAGTTACATCAACCTTTAGACAGTAATTACTCTATGTATGTATAGCCAGGAAAATCGAGCACGGTGGGGGCAATTCAATGAAGAATTTGTGCCACATTTCTGGAAGTATGTACAGTAAAACCTTGGATTGCGAGCATAATTAGTTCCAGAAACATGCTTGTAATCCAAAGCACTTGTATATCAAAGCAAATTTTCCCATAAGAAATAATGGAAACTCAAATGATTCGTTCCACAACCATTTATTCAAAGGTCCTTCAGTTTATAGTCCATATAAAAAGATTATAGCAATGTGACCAGGCTGTATAACCATAAAATGTCCATCCACAAATGGAAGCCTTCACAAGGGGATTAGAAGCAAAATCCAGCAGGAGCTACAGAGAATAAAAGAGAAGAGAGGCGCCTCCAAGTGTAGCAAGTGCTAAATGCTGTACCTTCATTAAATGTAACATATTGCTACACTTGGAGGCACCTCTCTTCTCTTTTATACTCGGCTGTGACACAACGCTACTTGTATATCAAGACATCACTTGTATATCAAGTCAAAATGTATAAAAAAAAATTGCTTGTCTTGCAAAACGCTCTCAAACCAAGTTACTCTCAAACCAAGGTTTTACTGTAGTCAGAAGCCTTTTGTTGAATTCACGAATACCATGCAACATTGTGATGTGACAAATTGATCAATCCGAGAAATTCAAGTAGTTCTTTTTTTGTGCCACTTTTACTGTATAGCTCTATTGTTGCAACAGATTCATTAGGAAATACCTCCATGTCAATGATAAAGTGGCGGTAAATGAGACCTATTCTGTATTGGAATAAATAATTGATTGTATAGTACGTGTTAATATTACCATTGTGTTT
Organism: Rana muscosa; assembly: GCA_029206835.1. Taxonomy (NCBI): domain Eukaryota; kingdom Metazoa; phylum Chordata; class Amphibia; order Anura; family Ranidae; genus Rana; species Rana muscosa. The sequence goes on from CM055116.1 coordinate 1,104,516,545, forward strand.
AAGACAATTCTGCAACACAATTTCTTTCAGTTCCTCATAGAACTACTATTTCATAAGTTTCCATTACTTTTCCACGTCCTCTATAACCACATTTTTTTAACCGTGTTACAGATTGCAGAGACTCGGTCTCTGGGGCGATAAGGGGCAAACTGCTTCAGCTATGAAATGCAGACACATGCCTGCATCAGTCTGCCAAACCAAATGGTCGTGGCCAAATGCCAGGTGGTTTTTACAGGCAAAGAAAAAGCTATGTGGATCTGTGCGCCATACAAGTCATTGGAGGATTAATAGGTGTTTTTCTTCCCATCCATGGCTAACCTAACAAGGGCTAGGGATAAAATGTAATGCCATTGTCAAGCTACTCTGCAGGGATAGGTACAGCTCTGGGGGGAAGAGAGTAATGTTACTTTAGAAAACATTCCCTGTAATCCCTATGATTTGATAATCATGGTGATCACGTGATCAGGGACCACAGACTATCCCCTCATCTCCTTTTTTAATACCTGAGACTACCATTTGCTTCCACTAGTACACTCCGCTGCAACCAAAAAAAAGAAAAGCTTAACCAATGCTACAGCAGCATGAGGAACTTTCTGGATTTACAATTGGATGGGTGTGAGGGTTTTTTTTCAGTGTGTCTGAAACCGTCAATTTATCTAAGACCAAAGCATTTATTTTTTGTTTTAGACAGGTGGGGGAATATTTTAAATATTGTTACGTGTTCCCTCTTTGGGGAAATCACCCTCAGTTTGCCCTGCTGACACTCAGAGGCAGAAGGTGATGGGAGATTCAAAATTCTACACCTGTCACAGTTGGCAGGTAGCAGGTATAAGAACAGGGAATGAGGGATAATCTTCCATTGAGGACAACTGATGAAGTGACAGCTGTCTAAGAGGAGACACCCTGTCATTCTGAAGAGATCTCCTCTAACTTCCTGTTGTGTCTCCAGGAAGAGAGCTCTCCAATGGGATAAGGCAAAAAAAGCCCCAAAAAAAAGAAACATCTGGCAGGCATTTTAACCATTTTACTACGCTGTCCCAAAAGTTTTGATTTAGAGATACTTGAATATTTGTCTCTAAACAGGATCACATTTAACCATGCACAGGCAAGCTCCTTTTACTACTCACAAAGCTGTACCCTGTGGCATCAGATTTTCAGGCCCATGTGTGCTTTCAATCGTTGTCTATTCAGAAATGAGAATGGCATACTGACAGGAGTACAACTAGTGATGAACACAGTCGAGAGATTCGCTTCACTGTAAATTTTGTTTTAAAAAATAAATAAAAATTTCAGCAAATATTCGAGAAATGGATGAAAATTGATGGAGAGACAAATTAAGTTGTTTTTGTAGGGTGCAATTGACCTTGCAGTGTTTTCAAACCTCTGAAATAAAATATTAACAGAGCATAGCCCTCTATAGTGTGTACTTGCCTCAATTCAAAGAGCCTAGTGTGATTTCTGTCTGCTCTGCTATCTGCATGACTCAAGTCAGACAGGTTATGTTGACACCACAGAATCTGCCCCCCAGCACACAGTAGGTGATTGACAGCCTCTGCTGTGCATGTTTATTTCTAGAGGTGTCCATTCCCTCCGCTCAGGTCTCCGATTACACTCACTCCTCTCAATGCTGTGAAGTGTGTGATGTCAGATCCCTTTCTGCAGTAGCTGAGAAATAGCCTTTGATCTATGTGTTTGGACTGAATACCCCAGATAAACAGGTACAACTTGTGTAGGAATTTGTCTCATTTCTGTGTATCCCCTGATGCTAGTCACTTCACTGGGTATATCTTGGGATTGACAGACACTTTTTATTTCTCCTGAGAATCAGGGCAGCTCTATTTACCTATTCTGGATGTGTTATTGTGCATAAAATGGTCCTTCATTAGCTGGGAACATGATGTTCAATACTGTGGAACAGAGATGGACCTTCCATATACTGTAAAGTTTCTATTTTTTTTTATTTTTCATAAATTCTAAAATGGAGTACATTTTTTTTTTTTTTAATCAAAGAGAACTTTATCAGAAGTGAACAATATGGCATTCCAGGACAGTGTAGACCAGGCATGTCCAAAGTCTGGCCCGCGGGCCAATTACGGTCCCCGTTCCGGTTTAATGTGGCCCCCCTGGTAATTTGGATATATATATCTTTTGTGGCCTCGGAGGACAGTGAGGGGGGATGAGTGCCGTCAGATTACATACAGGAGAATCTCCTGTTTACTCGACGGCATCTGTAATAGGAAGTCCCATCTCCTTGGCTACCATTGGAAGACTTTTCTGTCTATCATAGGAGGCGGGACATTGTATTAAAAAGGCTACTGTGTAAACAGGAGATTCTCCTGTTTGTAATCTGTTGGCGCTTGTTCTGCCCCCCTCTCTGTCCCCTCCGTGGCTGCAGATGGGCATCGATCAGGCTGCACTGATGGCAATGGAGAGGCTGCATTCATGGCTATGGTAAGGTTTCATTCATGGCAATGGTGAGGCTGCAGATGGTCACTGACCCTTATTTTTCCTGAAACTTCCCTCCTTATGTGAAGGTGCGTGTTATATGCTGATAAATACGGTATATCCAAATAACACGCCCGAGCTCATCCTTAGTCCTGAGCGGCGCTCACTTAGACCGACTTTTAATGGTTCAAAGAATGTCAGGCAAAATGGTTGGCCCTCACACATGTTCACTTCATCAAATCTGGCCCTCTTTGAAAAAAGTTTGGACACCCCTGGTGTAGACAAACTTCAACGTGTACATTTGAGAAGAAAAGAAGGTACAGACAATACAGTGCCAATTGTCTTTCTCCAACAAAACATCTTCACAATGAAACATGGAAGGCACCCACAGAGAAAAAGTTGGCAACTCAGAGGTTAGATAAAGTGCGATAATTCATACTTCTATGGCAGGGATATGCAATTAGCGGACCTGCAGCTGTTGCAAAACTACAAGTCCCATCATGCCTCTGCCTCTGGGTGTCATGCTTGTGGCTGTCGGGGTCTTGCTATGCCTCATGGGACTTGTAGTTCTGCAACAGCTGGAGGTCTGCCAATTGCATATCCCTGCTCTATCTCATTCTTGCCAACATGACTGTCAGGAAATGATTTAGGACAGGGCAGCCTATGAAAACTATGACGTTGGAGAAATATACAGTATTTGCCACTACAACACCCCACTTGGCAATCTACCATCATCATTATGGATTAGAATACTTTTATTCTCAAAGGGAAATTGTTGGATGAAGTGTATATACAAAGTTTTTAAGTGTAATCTAGGTTGTTAGGCAAGTTTGCAATTTTATTTCCACCCTTATGGCACGCTTTTGTCACAAAGCCAAAGCTGACTTTGGTTAAGACATGCCTCCTAACTCCACTAGCTCCAACTATAGTAATTCTGCAAATCTCTGCCACAACAAAAAGACCAAGAACAATTCTTCTTCTTCTGGAATAGAGGAGAACATAAACTATCCACCGTTTAACATTTTCTCTATTCGCCCCCGACCACACAGCTTTATTCTGTTGTTGTCATTGTAAAGTGTCTCTTCTAACTTCTAACTAGCTCCATGGAAACTAGAAGCTATTTTTTGCTCTGTCAACTGTGTTTTGCTTATTATAAATGCAATGTGGAAGGGCCCAGTGTACACTTTCAGCCAAATAAATAAAAAATAAATAAAATCCGTGTAGGAATATTAGAATGGTAAGGGTAATATTGTGCTCATATATCAGTCCAGTAATACACTAGGACTAGAAGACCCCCTGATCTGTCTTTTCAGGGTTGTAACATCACAATTTTGTAGTATAGTTTCTAGTACAAAAATAATACCTTAATATCTATGCAACCCTAAGAAACCAGCTTACTGCCCCTTCGATATGTTGGCTGCGTTAGTTTTCTTTTTTCAATTTTTTTTCCCCTTTATTTTAACCTAGTAATCCTGCCATTAACTCACTTTCTGTCCCTAGGATGACAACGATACTGAGCAGTGTTATCACCCTTGGATAGAGGGGATGTTATTGAATCCTGACATGGTGTTGGGTAGGCCTAACACCTACCTCTCTCCTCCAGAATGGGAGAGGTGTTTTGTGGAAATAGCAGGAAATAATGTTAACTGATAACCATGTGGAGGCAGAAAGTAGAGGAAGTTACCAGCTCCCAAGATTTCTGGCTGGGTGTACAGCTATTTTATTCTTAAACCACTTAACGACCGCCTCCAGTAGATATACGTTGGCAGAATGGCACGGACAGGCACATCAACGTACCTGTATGTCCCCTTTAACTGCCTGACGTGGGGGTCGTACGCGCGCCGCACTTGCGACCCCGCTACCTTCCCCGTGAGTTGGACCGCGGGTCCCGCGGACTCGATCGCCGCAGGGATTCCCGCGATCGTCTCATGGAGAGATGGAGCAGGGAGATGTTCGTGTAAACACAACATCAGAAAAAGGGGGGAAGTTTGGGACTTTGAATGAGATGCGTGTAGGCAAAAACCAATGGATTAAACGAACAAAGGAGGTTTATTCATAAATACATAGGACATGATACATAGCAAGTATGACGAGCTGATAGGCATATAGTAGACATATAAAAATTCTATTATTGCACGTACTAAATAAAATCAATGGAAAAATATAATATACAGACATGATTGAAATAAACTGCATGGTAGGCTTGACGCGTTTCGTGGACTCAATTCCACTTCATCAGAAGCAATTTGCAGAATTCATGTCTGTGAGAATATATATCCAAAATTACTCCAATGAATTAAATAAGGATGCAGGGAAAGGAAAAAACAAAAACATCCCAAATTACTTACTTCACAGCTTTAAAAATAGTCATAAATTGCTAAAGCCTGATGGCTGAGGAAGGCCAAGAACTACTCCCACCGGGAGCTCGGGGGGCGCGGAATCACAGGCAGCACAGCCGGAAACAACCACAGCCAGAGGGGGGCGATGAAAAGTGTCCAGGGTGAGCTGCAGGGGAATACCTGTGGACAGCTCCAATCTATGTGAGATATAAAATGTTGTGGTCAGTGAGGATGTGACTGGAAGAGGGCAAAGAGCCCAAGGAAATGAGAGTGAGGAGGAAGGTGTGTAAAGTCCACCGAAAAAACCTGGCAGCAGGGCAAACAGAGAAGACATGGTAGGGCCTCCTGAAATCACAACAGACCAATACTGTCCAGGGACTCAGGACTGCCCAGGGTGTGAGGGATGAAAAACAAAAAATAAGAGTGTAGTGAGAAAAAACTAAATTCCAAATAAGGGGGGAGCCACAGACACAAGGGCACGAGGTGATATGATGAAATGTCCTGGAATCACAACAGACCAATCCTGTCCAGAGATTCAAGGACTGTGTATGGTAGCGACAGAACCCCCAAGAAGGGGGGGAGGGGGAAAGAAAAATGAAAGTGAGTGTACCTGGTGATTCCAGTGTGGTGACATAACTTCCATGTGTGGTCCCGGAAGTATCCAGCATGAAAGGAAAAGAGAAACTGTGCCTGCCCCAAGACTGTGCCACGCACCCGCCAGGGCCGCCGAGACTGACGCCCCCGGTGTCACGCTGAGTGTGTCCAAATGAGGCATTCCCGCCAGAACAGCTGACACGGTGTCATCTCATTCAAAGTCCCAAACTTCCCCCCTTTTTCTAATGTACAACAGGGATGGAAGTGTGTGCTCATTAAGACCACACACTTCATTCAAAGTAAACACAACATCTCCCCGCTCGCCTACTGACATTCACTGATTTCCACTCTGTGTAATCAGAGCGGAGATCAGTGACGTGTCACTCGTAGCCACGCCCCCCCCCCCACAGTTAGAATCACTCCCTTAGGCTCACTTAACCCCTTCAGCGCCCCTAGTGGTTAACCCCTTCACTGCCAGTGTCATTTTTATAGCACTGATCGCTGTAAAAATTACTGGTCCCAAAAATGTGTCAAAAGTGTCCGATGTGTCCGCCATAATGTCGCAGTCATGAAAAAAAATCGCTGATCGCCGCCATTACTAGTAAAAAAATAAATAATAAAAATGCCATAAAACTATCCCCTATTTTGTAAACGCTATAACTTTTGTGCAAACCAATCAATAAACGCCGATTATGATTTTTTTTTTTTACCAAAAATATGTAGAAGAATACGTATCGGCCTAAACTGAGGGAAAAAAATGTTTTTTTATATATTTTTGGGGGATATTTATTTTAGCAAAAAGTAAAAAATATAGAATTGTTTTCAAAATTGTCGCTCTATTTTTATTTATAGTGCAAAAAATAAAAACTGCAGAGGTGATCAAATACCACCAAAAGAAAGCTCTATTTGTGTGGAAAAAAAGGACGTAAATTTTGTTTGGGAGCCATGTCGCACGACCGTGCAATTGTCAGTTAAAGCAACGCAGTGCCGAATCGCAAAAAGGGGCCTGGTCTTTATGCTGCATATTGGTCCATCGCTGAAGTGGTTAACTGTTTGCATTTGTTGAACAGATATGATAAAAACACTTTTTCAATTGTATGTTTACCAGACCATACAGACCTTCTCTCTGGAGAGGGGGACGCTTGAGAGGTGATATATCAATGTACAAATACCATACTGGTGACCCTAGCATAGGGAAAAAAACTTTCATTGAAAGTGAATTTAAAAAGACATGTGGCCATTCACTAAAATTGGAAGAGAAGCGGTTTAACCTTAACCCTGCGTAGAGGGTTCTTTACTGTCAGAGCGGTAAGGATGTGGAATTCTCTTACACAAGCAGTGTTATCAGCAGGGAGCGTCGATAGTTAAAAAAAAACCGATTAGACTGCCACCTTAAACAACCACAACATACAGGGATATACAATGTACGTTTGACATAAACACGCTCATACACACACCTCATAGGTGAAACTGGATGGACTGGTGTCTTTTTGTCAGCATCACCAACTATGTAAGAGGAGAAAATGAGAGAAATTTATTGTTAGGGTTTATATAATACTTTAGGAGAATTGATATTTCCTTCAAAATTATAAAAATGTCCAGACTCCTCCAGTGCTGTTTGCACTGTTGCAGTGCAGATAGTTTCTTTCACCTTGTACTGTTTAATGGACTTCTTTTTTCCTTTTCTTTTTTTTTTTAACTGCTTGTCCACTGCCCTCCGTCAAATGACGGCGGGCGGAAGACCCTATTGTTCTGGGTGGACGTCATATGACGTTGCGCCTTCCGAAGCCACTAGGAAGCGCGCGCGCCCGTCGCATCGCTGGGGACCCGATGCACGTGCCCGGCGGGCGCCGGGCACCCTTGATTGCCCAGTAACGGAGCAGGACCGTGGATCTCTGTGTGTAAATAGAGATCCACGTCCTGTCAGGGAGAGGAGACCGATGGTGTGTCCCTTGTACATAGGGACAACCATCGGTCACCTCCACCAGTCAGTCCCCTACCCCCACAGTAAGAATCACTCCCCGGCAACACATTTAACCCCTTCCTCGCCCCCTAGTGTTAACCCCTTCCCTGCCAGTCACATTTATACAGTATTCAATGCATTTTTATAGCAGGGATCGCTGTATAAATGTGAATGGTCCCAAAAATGTCAAAAGTGTCCGACGTGTCCGTCGCAATATCGCAGTCACGATAAAAATCTATGATCGCCGCCATTTCTAGTGAAAAATAATTTTTTTATAAAAATGTTATAAATCTATCCCCTATTTTGTAGCTGCTATAACTTTTGCACAAACCAATCAATATACACTTATTGCGATTTTTTTTTTTTGTACCAAAAATATGTAGAAGAATACGTACCGGCCTAAACTGAGGAAAAAATTTGTTTAAAAAAAAAAATGGATATTTATTATAGCAAAAAGTAAAAAATATTGTGTTTTTTTTTTTTCAAACTTGACCCTCTTCTTTTGTTTATAGTGCAAGAAATCAAAACCGCAGAGGTGAACAAATACCACCAAAAGAAAAGCTCTATTTGTGGGAATTTTTATTTTATTTTTTTATTTGGGTACAGTGTTGCATGACTGCGCAATTGTTATTCAAATTGTGACAGCGCTGAAAGCTGAAAAATGGCTTGGGCAGGAAGGGGGTGAAAGTGCCCCGTAGGCAAGTGGTTAAACAAAATTTGATTAAAGTGTATCTGAACCCAAAAGCAAAAAGATTTTATATTTTGCAGCTCACCGGTCCTTCAATGTGATGGTTGAATTCATTTAATTTTTTTCAAAAATGTTTCCTTTTATTTTCATCTGGTGATTTTACAAGTAAAGCTGGGCAGGCTGAATGGGAAAGAATAAATTTCATGCTGCGGCTGTTGCATTTTGACTGCTGGCCCAATTGCTGTCAAAATGCCCAAACAGTGGCCGCGTCTTATTGGATGCAGCTACTGTTCTTCCAACAATTTATTGCTTGGCACCTTTAATTTCTTTTTATTTTTTAAATCAAGGGATGTTGGATGGGAGACAGCCGACAAAGCAACCTATTGAGCAAATTTCAGGCAGTTCGTTCAGGAATCGGACAATATGCAAACAGTGTATTGCCAGCTTTACACACTTCCTGTCCTAGGATGACAACACCTGCTCACCCCATAAATCAAGACGTCAGGAACAAGCTAGGACTCTGAAACTCCACACCCTTGCCTCGACACTCCTTTTGTCAATAACATGGAAGGGTTTGGTTCTGTAGTCCTCAGGGAGCAAGTTATCGGCTCAAAAAATTTCTGGCAAGATGAGATAAGTTATTTTTAACAGATCAAAGGGAACAAGTAAAAGAAATAAATTGTTGGGGTTTACATACACTTTAAGGTTGTAGGCCCCCTAGTGCCAACTTTACCCTGAACTCCCCTATATATTAAAGTAGCTCCTAAGTCATTTCTCACATGTGTTGCCTTCACATTTGCTTTTTATTTATTTTATTTCTGTATTTAAAGAAATTACGCCCAGACAGGTAGTAAATTACCGGGTCACAAAATACAAGTCTTAAGGCAGTCTGCAATGACCGCCAAGCTAGACAACCATATCCCCAAACGGACAGTATGTGCACCACTGTGAACAAAAATAGATAAAATGAATAAAATGCAGCGTTTCTAAGTGTACAAAAGTCCTTCAAAGTGATCCAATGTTATAAATTGAGTTGCAGTTCAGTGGGTTAAATAAGTATTTGATCCCCAAGCAACCAACAATAATTCTGGCTTCCACAGACTGGCTACAATATGTGCTCATGTGGTACACAGGTTGGTCCTATTAAATTTAAGAAGGTGCTCTTAACGACAACTTGTTATTGGTATAAAAGACACCTGTCCACAGAATCTTTCTTCCAGTCAAACCCACCATCATGGGCAAGACCAAAGAGCTGTCAAAGGCTGTCCAGGACAAGACTGTAGACCTGCACAAGGCTGGAATGGGCTACAAGACTATCAGCAGGAAGCTTGAAGAGGAGACAACTGTTGGAGCGAGTATTCGCAAATGATTTTTTTTTTTAAATAACCCTCAATCGCCCTCGGTCTGGAGCTCCATGCAAGTTTTCGCCTCATGGGATAAGGATGATCATAAGAAAAGTGAGGGATCAGCCCAGAACTACACAGGAGGAGCTTGTGAATGATCTCAAGGCAGTTGGGACCACAGTCACCCAACAAACCACTGGTAACACTATACGCCGCTATTGAAATACTGTAGCACCCATATGGTCTCCTTCCTCAAGAAGGCACATGTACAGGCCTGTCTGAAATTTGCCAATGAACATCTAAATGATTCATAGGATTGGGAGAAAGTGCTGTGGTCGGATGAGACCAAAATAAGCTCTTGGGCATTAGCTCGACTCGCCATATTTGGAGGAAGGAAAATGCTAACTATGACCCTAAGAACACCATCACTACATTCGAGCATGGAGGTGGAAACATTAAGCTTTGGGGCTGTATCTCTGCTAAAGGTACAGGCCGACTTTGTCGATTCGAGGAGCCAATGGATGGGGCCATGTATTGTAAAATCTTGGATGAGAGCCTTTCCTCAGCCAGAACACTTAAGATGGGTCGTGAATGAATCTTCCAGCATGACAATGACCCAAAACATACCGCCAAGGCAACAAAGGAATGACTCAAGAAGAAGCGCATTAGGGTCATGAAGTGACCTAGCAAGTCTCCAGACCTTAATCCTATAGAAAATTTATGGAGGGAGATGAAACTTCGAGTTGCCAAGCGACAGCCCAGAAACCTTAAGGATTTAGGGAAGATCTGTAAAGAAGAGTGGACGAAAATGAGATGTGTGCAAACCTGGTAACCAACTACAAGAAACGTCTTAACCCTGTGCTTGCCAACAAGGATTTCTTCAAGTACTAAGTCAGATTTTGCTTGGGGATCAAATACTTGTTTTACTCACTGAACTACAAATCAATTATAACATTTGTATCGTGTTTTTTTCTGGATTTTTAGTTGTTCTTCCGTCTATCATTTAGAATATACATATGATAAAAAATTATAGACCCTTCATTTCTTTGTAAGTGGGCCAACTTACAAAATCTGCAGGGGATCAAATAATTATTTTCCCCACTGTAAATGGATCTCTTTGAAGGACTTTTGTACATTTTAGAAGTGTTGCATTCTATTCTTTCATTTTTTGCTAATTATCACCAACACAGTTTATGCTAGCTGCTTGTTTAATAAAATTGTGTTACCCTAAGCACAGGTTGATTTTTTTTTTTTATATAACACAAATAGATAACCGATCAGATCCTTAATTTCCATCTGAGCAATTTTCTCATGAATTAAAAACAAAAAGGAACGGAAACCCCTATCTAGGACCTCTTGGAGGGTTAAAGCGGAGCTCCACCCTAAAGTGGAACTTCCGCTCATCGGAACCCTCCCCCCTCCGGTGTCAGATTTGGCACCTTTCAGGGGGGAGGGGGGTGCAGATACCTGTCTAAGGTATTTGCACCCACTTCCGGGAGTCCACTCTGCGGGTAGTGCGTCACTTCCCGCCCCCCCCCCCCCCCACGGGGCTCCCAGAACACAGCGGGGACCAGTGAGCTTGGCGCAGCGCGACTCGCACATGCGCCGTAGGGAACCGGGCAGTGACGCCGCAATGCTTCACTTCCTGGTTCCCTCACCGAGGATGGCGGTGGGGCCAGCAGAGTGACGAGCGATTGCTCGTCTTCTGCTGCCGACGTCGCTGGACTCCAGGACAGGTAAGTGTCCTAATATTAAAAGTCAGCAGCTGCAGTATTTGTAGCTGCTGGCTTTTAATATTTCTTTACAGCGGAGCTCCGCTTTAACACAGAAACTGTAAAAGAGAAAAGAAAAGGGAAATGAGAAGAGAAGAGGAGAGCAAAAGCAAGGACAGAGCCATATTCCTCGGAACATGTATACAGAGACCAAAATTGCTATTTATTTGATATTTAATTCTGTTATGTAAGAATGTTTTCCCTCATAGTTGTTTAGATTTTCTGTTTACCTTTAGTTCCAATTATATTCTACTGCCATCTTCTGTCCTTATGTGTTCACTAAATATCCTAACCTGCTTCTCCTAGTGGAATTTTTGGATATACTGTATGCTATTGTAAGACCCCCATTCATAGTGGCGTACCGAACTGTGTTTAATCTTCACAGGTGTTCCGTGCAGCCACGTGTAGACAGCCTGTTCAAATCAATGACGGGTGGGCAGCTGCGCAGATCTCCAAGGAATTTGAAGACTGTACATCCATGCAGGACCGATGCACAGATCAGATTGCAGACAGACATGCATCAGTCTTGCACAGATGTATAGTTACAGATGCATTTGGAGATCCGTACACCTACCCACCTGTCGTTTATTTAAACAGGCTGCCTGCATGTGGCTACACAGAGCACCTGTGCATCCCATGTGGGTTAAGACGGCCATACACATGTGTGAATGAGGACTAAGGCCCGGTTCACACTGATGCGCTGTGAATTTAGTCCGTTTTTTTGTCCATTCTGAGGTGCGAATTTTACAGCGAATTTACCACGATTTTAACGCGAATTTCAGGAGTGGGACATAGCTGCGATTTAATGTTCTAGCCAATGGAATCATAGTGTAAAAAAAAAAAAGGTGTTAACTTCCTGGTTTTTGTGGAGAATCGTGTGGTGGAATTCGCACATATGTGAACCATCATTGTGATTCCAGAACGATTTACACTCATGTCTATGGAGACTAAATTCGCAACGCAGTAAAGTCGGACAAGACCCTTTTTTTTTTTTATCGTAGTGGAATCGCAACGCATGTATGTGAACGACCATCATTGAAAACAATAACTTTAAGGATGATATGCGAATTCAAAGTGTTTTTGACGAATCGCATTCGTTAGGAACTCGCACAAGTGTGATCCGGGCCTAAGGCTCGGTTCACACCGCCGCGACCTACCATGCGACTTTGCCAAGTGACTTCAGTGCAACTTGATGTGACTTGAAGCAACTTCAGGGAATTCCTAGGTAATCTTCCTGTAATGTCAGATCCAAATCACATCCGACTTGGAGGTGACTTCTATTAAAGTCTATGGGCACAAGTTGCCTTGAAGTAGTACCGGAACCTTTTCTAAAGTCGGAGCGACTTCAGTTGTGCTAATTAAGATGGCTCTCATTGACTAATATGGGTTTATACATGTCACGCGACTTGGGGTCTCACAAGTCGGATCCCAAGTTGCGGCAGTGTGAACAGAGCCTAAAGCCTCGTACACACGGTCGGACTTCCATCTGACTTTTCCGTGGTTTTTTGTCCGAACGGAGTTGGTTGGGAACACCCATAGCATACACACGCTCTGACTTTTCTGCAAACTTTCTTAAAACTTCTTACAACATCACGTGTTTTTTCTTCTCTTTACTGCCACCCTTTGGTCAACTTCTGCTATTGTTGGTTGATTGTAACATTAGTTGTTTTGTCCATCGGACTAAAGTCCGATGGTTTTCTGTACACACGGTCGGACTTTGCTCCATCGGACTTTTGTTGGGCAAAAGTTTGTCCGTTTGCAGACCCAACTTTTGTCCGATGAAATCCAAAACCAAACGAAAAAAGTTTGTAAGATGGAGCGTACACACGGTCGGATTGTTGGTCCAACTTGCTCAAAACGAAGTTTGTTGGCCAAAAGTCCGACCTGTACGGGGCTTTAGCCAGATTTTCCACTAAACTTACTGGGTCTCATCTGAAGTTGTGAAAAAATTAAACTGCCAGTTTGGCATTTAAAAAAAAAAAAAAATTTAAACCTGTTTTATATGCCATATTTTTATGTCACATATTATGTAGCCTTTTAAGAAAATTGTTGTTGCACTCCTAGTTTCATCTATATGAAGCACCTTCTCAAACAGAGACTTTTGTGATTGCACAATTTATAAGAAGCTTTATTTATTGCATTGGCTTTTTTTGCATTATGTTTTATGGATTTCATTTGCACACACACACATATATACTGTGTGTATATATATACGTGTGTGTGTGTGTGTGTGTGTATGAAACCCTCATCTATTTAGTAATTTAATTTATTATCACTTTCTAATTATTATTTCTACCTTGATTGGGGGGCAGCATGATCACACATTTTAGTATTGATTTATTGCAGATGTTGGAACACATTTGGCGATTGCAGCAGCTGCACCCTGTAATCCTTAATTTCTATCACTAGGTGGCAGCGCGCTACTACCACATTTATATAATATATTTTTTCAGCTCCTGCCCTCCTAAGAAGTTACTAATCTAATGTTTTGTTACCATAGTCCTAAACCTTGTATTGAATTCCAAATTCAGCATTTCATGCACAGTGCTTAGGTAACTCCCCATTGTGAGAAAAATATATTGCAAATAGAAGAAAAAATATTATTACATATACAATTGCTAATTTTATCAATAATGACTTTTCGTTTTTAATCTGCAGCCGCTATAATTTTCTGTAAAATTCAATGCAGTATGGTAACCTGGAGGTGTTGGTGTACAAAACGCCCCCAGAAATACCATTTCCTGCTTGTGTGATTGGCTTACTTATTTTCCCAGAACTCTACACTAATTTTAGGCACCCTTCTACAATAAGGATTTCAGTTTTGGTGAGATGCTCTCCAAGAGTTAAATACTTCTATGGGAACGCTGACATTGCAGCTTTTCGCAGTAGAATATTGAGAGTGTATTATAATGAACCGTGTCTTCCCATTCAGAGTCAGTCCGCAAAGGACATGGTGAAATAAACAACCATTCTTTTAGACCCCTTTCACACTGGGGGCGCAGCCATGTTAGTGCTAAAGCACCACTCATTTTAGCGGCGCTTTAGCGCTGTTTAAGCAGAGCTTTTCGCTAAAGTACCGCTCATTTTGGCGGCGCTGTTTAAGCAGAGCTTTTATTTCTTTTTCCTGGGGATCACAAGAGTGCACTTTGTTCTGCACTCCTGTGACCCAGATTTAGTCAACAGGAGGCCCTAAATCCAATCTGGATCGATCTGGACTTTTAATGTCAGGATCCACCCAAATGCCTGGAGTGGCAACAGGCTCAGCCTCTCAGCGAGCCGCTTGGAGACTGAGCCAGCTGCTCCCACCACTTCTACTGCCCGACGCTCCAGTGAGCTCTAGACAGGCAGAGCAGAGAGCTGGTGACTGATGGTCACTAGCTCTCTAAACAATGAAGACCGAGAACGGAGCAACCGCTCCGTTCTCAGTTTAGAGGTATCAGAAAATTGGTGCTGCAGCCATCTAGCGGAGTATGACAGTTTTTTATCTTTGATTCCCGAACTTCTCTTTTAAAGTGGTTTTAATAGCAGAAGGTTTTTAACCTTAATATGTTCGTTGCATTATGGTAAAAAACCTGAATGCAGCTCTCCCCCAGCCCTTATACTCACCTGAGCCCAATCTCAATCCAGGTATTTGCACAAAAGCAACGGCTCTCTTGGCTCTCTCCCTCCTCATTGGCTAGTAGTGGGCACTGGTACCACAGAGATTTCCCCTAGCTTGCAAGTCCTGTGCGAAGCAGCCGTCCTCAGCACAGGCACCATTTAGGGAATGGTGGAAGGTCACATCACAATCTTCACCTTATCCAATCAGTGAATGCTTTACATTCATTGAGAAAACGCAACATGTTCTCTTAATGGCACCCATGTTGAGTGAATGACTTCCTGTGTTCAGTAAGCAGGGCATCCACTCAGCGTGGGACGCAGAAGCAAGTGGCAATCACTGTAGTTGCAGTGACCATTACAGTGTTTATTGACTTCCACAGGGATCCTACAGGTATGACACTTACACTTGTACAATTGTACAAACGTATTTAGTGTTTTATGCACCAAATAAATGTTACGTGACAGTTTGTTTGAGTAGATAATTAATAGTGCCGTGCTGTCTGTCCATACACATCCACCTCTCCTCTCCTCCCTACCATTCTGTTCCTCGTTGCCTTCCCTCCTCACTACAGTATTACTGTCACTATAGTAATTGAGTACATTTTAGAACAATTTTTAACTTACAACATTGGGATAAGTGCATGATTATTTTGGCACAGCCTATCGAACATTAATAAAAAAAAAATCTTGCATATCACTTTTAATGTGGCACAGCTGACATAACACATAGAAAGTGTGTAATGGCATTGTTAATTTGGCACGGGGAAGACGCACTGAAATTTACTCACAAAAAAAAATACTTATTCCCCCATGTTCCCATAGAGGCCAATAGGATTCCAGCTGTTCTGATTCTAGAACAGTTTGGAAAATAATGAAATAACCGTGAACTCTTTTTTTTTCTTTCTATGCAAGTTTTGGCATCACATCTGAGGGTACTCTGCTTTAATTATTAAACAGTACTAAAACCAGATTTGGAGAAATTAGTTCTTCAAATTCCTCTGCTAAATAATATTTTAGATAGATAGATAGAGATATATATATATACCGTATTTATCGGCGTATAACACGCACTTTTTTCCCCTTAAAATCAGGGGAAAATCGTGGGTGTTATACGCCGATACTCCGAATTCCCCTGCTGAAAACGAGCGAGAGGAGCGAGCAGAGCCGAAGCCGAAGTACAATCAGCTTTACTCGGCTCCTCTCGCAGTCCCGCCCATCTCTGACTGCGCCGCTGACGGAGAAAGCCGAGTGTACTTCGCCTAGTCTCGGCTCCTCTCGCAGTCCTGCCTGTGACTGTGAGCAGACACGAGTCTAGGCGAAGTACACTCGGCTTTCTCCGTCAGCGGCGCAGTCAGTGGAGATGGGCGGAACTGCGAGAGGAGCCGAGTCCAGCCGAAGTACACTCGGCCCCGCTCGCTCCTCTCCACAGAAATCGGCGCCAAATTTTAAAAACCGCCGGGACTGACACGATCGCAAAGGCACTGGGCACGGCTGCAGATGGACAGATGAACACTGGGCACGGCTGCAGATGGACAGATGGACACTGGGCACGGCTGCAGATGGACAGATGGACACTGGGCACGGCTGCAGATGGACAGATGGACACTGGGCACGGCTGCAGATGGACAGATGGACACTGGGCAAGGCTGCAGATGGACACTGGGCAAGGCTGCATGCTGCATTTAAATGTAAGTTTTTTTTCCTTGAATTTCCCTCCTAAAAGTTTTTTTCCTTAAAATTCCCTCCTAAACTTGGGGTGCGTGTTATACGCCGGTGCGTGTTATACGCCGATAAATACGGTATATATATATATATATATATATATCTCTATCTATCTATCTCTAATTTCATATAATTTTTTTTTGTTTTTAAATTTATACAACACACTGAAGCAGTTTAAAATGTTATAAATATAATTTTGAAATATACAGAAAAATATTACAATCAGTTTAAAGGATGACCACTGACAACAGACAAAACAAGTGTGAATGATATACAAAAGTCAGTAATTGCACTTCGTTTACCGTAATGTCAGTAAAACGTAATCCAGTACAGGGGGTCCTCGACTTACGAATGCCCGACTTACGAACAACTCCTACTTGCGACCGCTGCGGGGACCATCTGCCATTCTGCACATGCGCGGGAAGCGGAGCCTCGGAAATGTCTGTAATTGCTGTTCTGCGCATGCGCGGGCATTCGACGGACATCGGAAAACATCGGAAATGTCCGTAATTGCCGGTCTGCGCATGCACGGCCCGAGTTACGAACATTTCCAACTTACAAACAGGAGGAAAGTCCTTAACTCGTTAGCAAGTCGGGGACCCCCTGTATAGGCTTGTTCCTAGAACATTTCCCAGTGCTTCTGGGTGAATCTAAATCCTGGAACACTTAATTTAAGTAGTAATCCTTTACCACAAAACATCTAACATTTCCATGCTGGTGCACATAGGAAGGAAGGAAGCTTTAGTGTATTGTAAAGATTATCTGAACATACCTGTTGCTTTGATGTCCACAATTCATATCATGATATATTTTACATATTGATTTATCTTTAAATATTGGAACATATTTACAGTGCTGGTAATGTTGTATTCCAGACCATGCACCCAGCATTTTTTTAGTAACATAATCATCACTATAAGATACAGAGCTGACCCATAGGGCAGAGAGATGAGAGGGAAAAAAAGTACAGACACTGTGCTGCAGTACTGATCACAAAGCACAGCACGTAATGAGCTGCCTCATTGTACAAATGTAATTCCAAACTTATCACAGAAATAAATAAAATAAATTGATAACTCTAGCCAAGACTTTTATTTTGGTTTGACTAGAGTGGGGAAGAAGTAGAACCTCTGGGTTCCTGTTTTTTATTTCACTTAGATTTTGTTAATAAATGTTTTTACAGTGAGCTGTTGTGGTCCTGTACATAATAGCATCTAGTGGGCACAGCTACATCATAATAGCATTGGTTCCAAGAGAGCAATTAATATTTTACAAAGTAGTTAATAAAATAACAATAACTTGTAACAGAGTCATTTTTGTTAATCCTGGGCCGACACCCCTTGCGTGTTAAAGCACTGAGGATTATCCCCCCTGTTTATAATGGTATTCTCTCATTACAACCTCCCCATCAGGTTTTAATTTCTGTGTATGGTCCCATTGGGGAGATTTCCTTTTAAGCTTATGTCATTGGGACAGGAAGTAAAGGGAAGCTCCTGCAGACAAACGAGTAGCAAAAAAATGCAGATGAAATCTCCAGCCATTTGGGGAATTTCCCCTCACTTCTTTTACCAGTAACATTGGCACTGGGACAAGTAGGAAAATTCCTCAGTTGGGTCAAATAAACCCATCCATTCTATCCAAAACTACAAGAAAAGTTTTTGGCTAGAGTTGCACTTTAAGAAATTTCTGGGTCCATGGCCTTACTGAAATAATACCCATTTGACATCAGTCTCAGGGCGAGTGTTCGTGTGAATCAACTCTTGGACCTTCTTTACTTCCACAACTTTTTAAAGCTGACCATTAGTAGATGGAATAGTTACTATAAAGTGCGTTATATTGTAATCTTTTCTATTATTTCCATGGCAGAAAAAAATAATTGTGCATCATTACATGCTCTGTATGGCGTATTCTTCTTTTCAGAAATCTACAAATGATCAGTAGATGGTGCACTTACACCAAGAGTCAGACC
This sequence comes from Rana muscosa, assembly GCA_029206835.1. Lineage (NCBI taxonomy): Eukaryota > Metazoa > Chordata > Amphibia > Anura > Ranidae > Rana > Rana muscosa. The sequence goes on from CM055116.1 coordinate 1,104,534,980, forward strand.
AACTGACTTATCCTTTACGGTCCCAAAAGTTTCATGTGCGTTTCATTAGACACCTTATTCATTTCAGAGTAGCTTTTGGATAGTTTTGTTATTTCAGACATAAGGAAATAGAGAAAAGGGTCTAGGCAACTGTTCAAACTGCTGAAACACAATGCTATGAGATAGCTTCCATAAAGTTCATCCTTCTTGTTGTAGTGATAATTGACTTGGTGAAGAATGAGAATGATATTACTGGGTGTAAAGCACAAGGCAAATATAAGCAGAAGCAGGATGGTTATTTTGAGGTACATGAATCGTTTCTGGTCTTGGGTCCCCAGAGTTCTTATGATTGAGAAGTAACAGAATATTATCACGGTGAAGGGAATGAGATACCCAAACACAGCAAGTGATATAAAATAATAGAACTGAAATTTATCAGCAGACATTTCATATATGTCGTTGCACGATACAAGCCGAAATTCCTTCAAGTTATATGTCTGCTGCTTTGTAAAAAATGGTACCATGAACATGAGGACAGTAATCCACACAGAGCAACACAGGAGGACTGCACAAGTCCGTTTAGGTAAACTCCGGTATATGAAGGGATGGACAATGGCGATGTAGCGGCTCACACTAATGCACATGAGGAGCAGAATTGAGCAATACATGTTCCCATAGAAGCATATAGTCACAACGCGGCACATTGCCTCACCGAATATCCAGTTGTTCCCATTTAGGTGATATGCCGCCTTAAACGGCAGCATGAGGCAGAAAAGTAAATCGGATATGGCCAAGTTGGTGTAAAATATTGCCGTGCACACGGTTTTGGTCTTTGAAAACAGCATCCGTAAGATAAGTGTGTTAGCAGGAATACCAATAAGTATGACTATGATGTATATGGATGGTATCAGCTTTGTACTTGTAGAGCCTCTTAAGTAAGCCAACGTTGAATTGTTGATAATTGTCTGCTTCTCTGGCGCAGCTTTCTGGTCATTGGATGTTGTTGGCTGCTCTTGATCATCAGTAATACTGGGAATTGGTTCGAAATGTTGGATATGCTGACTTGCTCGAAAAGTCCTTGGATCTGCGATGTCGGTCTCATTCTCTGAAACTTCTGAAGAATTGTCTAAAATAATTCATGATAAAAATATTAATATCTTTGTTTAAATATCTTTTAAACTAATTATTCTTAAAGCGGAGGTTCACACAAAATCACAACTATATTGTAACACAACCGCTGTAATATGTACATCATCAAAAGGCACAAAAATTTTTTTTCCCATATATAAATACCTTGTATTTGCCTTTCATAAAGCGACTTCCGGGATTCCCTCCCGCGGGAGTAGGCGTTTCCAAGCCTTTTCCCCGGTGCCGCAATGCAATGTGGGACTTGGCTGCAGTGTGATACAAAATACATTGTGGTATGCAGTGCTGCGAAATCTCGAGAGATTTCACATACGACGTGACGCATGACGCCAGTCACGTGACAAGGGCATCTCTATTTACATTGGGCATACCATCACAACGGGGCATGCACTTTCAATGACGCCGCCCGTTGTGATGGAAACCTTTTAGTTTACGGCGCTACGCCAGGAAATGATTGCTTGTGGGCTTCACAATGCCCACAAGCAAAATGAAAACACAGAGAAACGGATTTTATAACTCCTTCTTTACGAGGAAAACGGACAGCGGATACTAGCAGAAAGTGTACTTATTATTGGTAAACCCCATTGAATGCAGAAAAAAAAAAAAAAGTTTTGCCGTGGAGCCTCCGCTTTAAATAGACCACAACTGTGCAGTATGACAAAAGTTGTCCATTTTGTCTTATTTGCTGTGATATATGCATGTAAGAAAAGGTCACAGATGAGGGCAAAACTTTTTTCAAGAGAAAATTCAAGCCCATTCAATAATTTTTTTTTCTTCCAACGTTCTGGACTATGTAAATTTTAGCTGCAAGTTGAAAACAAATACATAAAGTGGAACTAAACCCAACAATCTCATGGTTTCCCAAAACAGCTACATTTAAGGCATGGCCATGGTTGATAACCGTCCACATTTGATTTTGCTCTCAACCAAACTGCCAAGCCATCAATTGACTGATGTCATAACTGATCACATGTGCAGCATCGGGGGAACTGCAGGTCAAACAGAGGCTAAGATTTAAGTGAGCCCCCCCAAAAAATGTAAACAACATGAAATACCCCCACCCCCTTCCTTAAGGAAAATAAAAGTGTTTTTTTTAGTGCAGCGGGATGGTCAGAGGCAGGAAAATTTAATTTGCAGGGTGAAGTTCCACTTTTAAAAACACGTTGTTTATTATTGTGGACTAAAGCACACGGTCTGACTTTTTGCCAACAAACTTCATTTTGAGCAAGTTTGCCAAAAAATCCGACCGTGTGTATGCTCCATCGGACAAACTTTTTTGGTTTTCATCGGACAAAAGTTCGGTCTGCAAACGGACAAACTTTTGGGCAAGAAAATTTTTTTTGTATAGAAAAATTTTTTTGTATAGAAAACCATCGGACTTTTGTCCGATGGACGAAACAAATGATGGTAAAATCAACCAACAATAGCAGAAGTTGACCAAAGGGTGGCGGTAAAGAGCAGAAAAACCACATGATTTCGGAAAAAGTTTTGGGAAAGTTTGCAGAAAAGTCCTGTGGTGTGTATGCTATGGGTGTGCCCGGCCAACTCCGTTCGGACAAAAATCCACGGAAAAGTCCGAAGCTTTAGATGTGGTAAAGTCTTAGTAATTATTCATTGATTGCTTTATTTGTCATCTCAGTGTTGACCAAGTTGAGGGCAAACAAAAAGATCTTTTAGCATTTTTGTTTTGGTGAAAGCTGCTGGAGTGTACAGCCAGGCATAGATATCCTGGTCATCTTTAACCACTTGCTTACTGGGCAATTAAACCCTCTTCCTACCCAAGCCAATTTTTAGCTTTCAGCGCTGTCATTCTTTAAATGACAATTGCACGGTCATGCAACACTGTACCCAAATTAAATTTTTATAATTTTTTCCCACAAATAGAGCTTTCTTTTGGTGGTATTTAATCACTGCTGTGTTTTTTATTTTTTGTTAAAAAAAACAAAACCGTTTTATAGTTTCCTTATAAAGTTTTGCAAACAGGTAATTTTTTGCCTTTATTCATGTGCGCTGGTGAGGCTGCACTGATGAGCACTGATAAGGCGGCACTGAAGGGCATTGATAGGTGGCACTGATGGGCACTGCTTGGTGACACTGATAGGCAGCACTGATGGGCATTGATAGGTGGCACAGCTGGGCAGCATTGCTATGCACTGGCAGGCGGCACTGGTGGGCACAGATACTTGGGTAATGTCTCACCCTCTTCGGGACCGCTGTCCCTCTGACACAAGCCAGTGATCAGCCTTTTTTCTGCTCACGCTGACAAAAAAAGACGATTTACTGATCTTTTGTTTACATCATGTGATCAGCCGAGTCTCATTGACAGGACGTCTATTGATGCCCTCCCAGCAATTAAGGTCCACGCTGTAGCCGTCATTCGGCTATAGCGCGGGCGGGAAGCGGTTAATGTGATACTAAAGGTTTGTGTTTGTTTGTTTTTGTTTTTTTCTAATAAAAATAACAAACATGTTATACTTTACTCCTCTGTGAAATGGTTTTGCACAGAGCAGCTCTGATCCTCCTTTTCTCCGGTCCCTCTTCTGTGCTTCTGGCCCCTCCTTCCTGTCGAGTGCCCCCACAGCAACAGCTTGCTAACGAGGGCACCCGACTTGAGCTGAAGCTCCCTGTGTCCATTCAGACACGGAGCTGCGGTTAGGCCCCGCTCCTTCTCTCTCCTGATTGGCTCTAGCTGCTGTCAAAGTAGGTTAGCCAATCACGCCGCTGCTGTGTTTCAGCCAATCAGAAGGGGAGTCCCGGATGGCTGGGGCAGTGGTGTACATCTCAAAAACTCCTCTCAAAACCTACTAGTTCTGGGGGGATTTTTACAGCCAGAAAACGTCCCTGCAAAAAATGCTCATAACAGCCTATGTGTGCATGGACTCATAGAATAACATGCTGGGTAATTTACTGCCTGCAGAAAAAAACACCTGATGCCAAAAAAAGCAGCTGTAAAAACATCCAGTGTGCAAGAAGCCTTAGTCCTGGCAATCTTGGTAGGACTCCGCAGCAGCTATTACATGTTTGTGGCTAGAATTCTATTGTACGGTTTTCCTTCAGGCCTTGAGGAATGTATTTGATCCTGAACTTTGGAGCAAATGTATTGATTTTGCATAGTAATCTAAACTTTAAGGTGGCAATAGACGTTAGGTGGAGGTTTGAAGATCAGCCTACTGCTGATTCTTTTGCTGTTCAGATGGATCCTGATGCAACATCCACACTTGGTTGATTGCTGGGCACCCTTGGTAGCGGTCTTATTTCAGAACTAAATGGTTTCTAGGTTAACAGAGCCAATCATATCGGTCATGATTGGTCATCAGGAGGGTTGTATGTTGTGGTATCAGAATGTCTTTAGATGTACAAACATTTTTCTATCCAACCAAAATTAGCTAGTGGTAGAATTTAACAGCATTGCTTTAGACAAGAGATTGTTCCTTTTACATCAGTGGTTCTTAACCTTCCTAGTGCCGGGACCCCTTGATAAAATTTCCCAAGTTGTGGGGACCCCTAACAGTAAAATTATTTTCGTAGCGTGGGTTGTCCGCAGACAAGACAAGGCAAGTAATTTGCTCCCCTAACCCACGGACATTTAGCTCTCCCTAAGTCCCTTCCACTCATACAGTATTAAAACCCCTTATGGTACATTTTAGTATGTAGCACTCTTTCTCTTTGTTCTCCTTTTCTTTCCCTTTTATCTCTCTCTATCCTAATTTCTTTTTTTTTTTTCCCCCATCCCTCTCTCTAGCTGTTTTTCTTGTTTTTTCTCTCCCTTTTTTCTTTGTTCCACCCCCTCTTTTCCTCTCCCTTCCATGTATTCTCTATTTGTATTCCTTCTCTTACTCCTTGGTGGGGGGGGGTGGGGGAAATGGGATGAGTGGCAATGCTGGGGAGAGTTCTGATCAGCCAACTTAGGTGCTCTTGATCAAGGTCATCTGCTTATCTGATAACTGTAGTGGGGACTTTTAACGGCAACTATAATCCCAGGTAGTGTTACTCACTGTGTCTCCGGCTTTGTGGTGTCTCGTAGCAGTGACACCTATGCCGAAATCAGGAGATAGGGTCTCCTTCAGCCCCTCCCACTTCACAGTCCTCACCAGTCAGCTGACCTCTAGTCTCTGCCCCCCACCAATGTCATGAACTAAATTGGCGGCTGTGAAAAGGCTGAGTGGGCGGCTGCAGGTTTCAGGAACAGCCCAGCTGGGCTGCCACAGGCTCCAGAGACAGCCCTGCTGGGAGGCCGCAAAAAGGCTGGGAGAGCAGTGCAGGCTTCAGGAACAGCCCAGGGGTCGGTGACCCCAGGTAAATCATCATTCGACCCCCAGGTTGAGAACCACTGCTTTACATAGTTAGTTATTAATTGTTTAACAGTGTGAACACTTTCACATAGTGCCTAATTTTCTGATAAATTTGATTGTTTAAATTTTTTTGTCAGAAAGTATTACTTTAGTTTTAACTAAGACTCCAACGTAAAAGAACTGATTATGGTTTTATCCTTTGTTCGTATTTTATTTTTACAGGTACTTGTTGTGTAGTGCATAACTACTACAAGACCAGTTACGGGTTCTTGTCTTGGTCAAGTTATGATATGCTCTTGACCTCGGGTGAGCCAGGCTTGCCTAACTGAGTATTATTTCTAGATATGCGGCTCAAGTTGAGTGTTATGGTTTTCCTTTCCTTAATTTTTAGACTTGCTCAGCTTTTGTTCTTTTTTTTTTTTTTTTTTTTTTTATGTTTTGTACTTATTGGCTTGTTGGCTTGTTGCAACTGTGTTATTGAGGCCATCTGTACTGTGAGTTTGGCATAATGTCTGTAATATGCAAAGCCATGAATAAAAAAAAGACTGACTTGATTTAGTTTTATGAGATCATGTAACCTTACACAATTGCACAGCTGCAGATTGCCGAACCCTTTCCTGTGTCTGTAGATATTAGTATAGTCTGTAGATATTAGTATAGTAGTAGATGGTAGTATATATGTAGGAGGTCTCTGTACTCACCGATCAGACAAAGCGTAGACTCTAAGAAAAGAATCAAAACTAGCAGGGTCTTCATTTTCAGGCTGTGGGTTCAGTTCATGTTATGTGTAGTCATTGTTCCACTCCTAATAGCAGGCAGTGCTGTGTGCTCGATGGCTTCATGACAAATGTGTGGTCACATACAAGGGAAGGAGCTCCTGGGCTCTGTAACTTGTTTCCTCCTCCTTCCAGGGAATGACGCAGTGTACATGACTGGACAAGGAGGATGGAAGAAGGAAACGTTCCACAAATGCTTCTTAACTCTTCAAAGTGATACCGTTTTTTAAGTGATAAGAATACTATGAGGACTGCATAGTTCCAATCACTGAGGGCAGAGTATGGGGCAACATTTAGGGCATAACTTGAGGTTGGTTGTACACCAATAAGCAGAGACTGTTTGATTCAGCTTTATTTCAATCTCTGTATGTATGTGCTAAGGACAATACCAGAAGACCTAGATTGTCTGAGGGGGTTACACAGGCGTAAAGACAGATTTCTCTTACAAAGATAAGCTGACAGTTCACTGCATTTCTCACAGATTTTATAGTTGTGAAAAACATATAGCAATAGGTTGACCAAACTTGTACAGAAAATGGTATCAATGCATATATAGGGGTTAATTTACTAAAGGAAAATCCACTTTGCACTACAAGTGCACTTGGAACTGCAGTCGCTGTAGATCCGAGGGGGACATGCAAGGAAAATAATAAACTGAATTTTTGCTTGCACATGATTGGATGATAAAATCAGCAGAGCTTCCCCTGATTTCAGATCTTCCCCTCAGTTTACAGTGACTACACTTTCAAGTGCACTTGTAGTGCAGAGTGGTTTTGCCTTTAGTAAATCAACCCCCATAGTGTTATTATAATGATGACGACTAACACATACATCTTTTGCACATTTTCTGGTGCGAAATAGGCAACATGGTTGATCTATTTGTATATTTAAAAAGAGCCTTGCAGTGTCAAGGCATCCGGTCTTCATGTGACGTAATCCTTTTTCATCGGTCTTCTCTGGTCTTTCCACTGCATTCACATCTGTTCATTTCCTCCCAAGAATGTTTATGTCCTATAATTGTAATGTTTATGGGTGAATCAATTTTCATTTTAGTGCAGTCTCAGAAACATTTTATGTGTTGGTCTTTAGTAAATAGAAAAAAGAGATTAGGGGACTAGGTGAAAGAAATAAGATAAGTAGGAATAGAACAAGGCCGATATCATACAATGGTTGAAATCAAGACAGAGTTGACGAATGGGTGCTAAATGATTATAGGGGAATGAAGTTGGGGATGTGCGGAAGGGGCCCATCACCCCCTTACAGGGTGAAAGGAATTAACCAAGTGTTGGGCGCAAAATAATTTGTGATTGTGTCTTTTGTGTTTTTTTCTATTAAAATAAAAAACCTGTTATACTTACCTGCTCTGTGCAATGGTTTTACACGGGGCAGCCTGGATCCTTCTCTTCTCGGGTCCCTGGCTGGAGCTCCTGGCCCCTCCCTCCCTGTAGCAGCTTGCTATGGGGGCACCTAAGCCGAGCTGCTGCTCCATGTATCCATTCAGACACAGAGCTTCTGTTTCGCCCCACCCCTCTCTCTCCTGATTGGCTGATGTTGACAGCAGCAGGAGCCAATGGTGCCGCTGCTGTGTCTCAGCCAATCAGGAAAGAGAATCCTGGATGGCTGAAGCATGAAGATAAAAAAAAAACCCTTCTGCCTTTACAACCACTTTAATGAAGGTGGTAATGTATGTGGAATTAAGGACAGATATTGGTAAACTAAAGCCCTGTACACACGATCGGATTTCCTATGTTTTTTTAACCGATGGATTTTTCCATCGGAAAACCGATGAAGCTGACTTTCATCAGTCTTGCCTACACACCATCAGTCAAAAAAACCGACCGTTCCAAACGCGGTGACGTAAAGCACTCGGATGAGCCGAGAAAAATGAAGTTCAATGCTTCTGAGCATGCGTCGACTTGATTCTGAGCATGCGTGGGTTTTTATCCGATGGAGTTCCCCACAGACGATAGTAATTTTCTATCGGTTTTTTAACCATCGGATAAATTTAAAACATGTTCTATTTTTAAACACCGATGGAAAAAAGATCGATGGGGCCCATACACGATCGGTTTGTCCGATGAAAAAAGTCCATCGGACTGTTTTCATCGGTAAAACCTATCGTGTGTACAGGGCTTTAGTGTTAATAAACATTTGGTAAATCAGAAGTAATTTAAACATTATCCAAGGAGTCCAAATTAGCCTGAATTGAGAGATCGTATCAGCTGCTATTGCTCTGGCCTATTCCATATCAAATATACAATTGACCTTCAAGTGGTTGTAAAAGCACAAGGTTTTTTTATCTTCATGCATTCTAAGATAAAAAAAACTTCTGTGTGCAGCAGCCCCCCCTAATACTTACCTGAGCCTCATCTCGATCAAGCGATGTGCTCTAGTGCCTCGGCTGCCCGGAACTCTCCCTCCTGATTTGGCTATGACACAGCTGCTGTCAATCAATGTCGGTTAGCATCCCCCTTCTTCGTGCAAGGTGGGAACAGTAATTTCCAGTGAAGAGCTATCAGGGCCTTAGCCAAGTTTAGCAAGTGGCTAGGTAAGGATGGTTTATGCCTTTTCAAAGCAGTACTAGAGATATGGGCAGCACAGTGGCTAAGTGGTTATCACTTCAGCCTGACAACACTAGGGACGTCGGTTTAAATCCCAACCACCGCACTACCTGCCTGGAGTTGGCATGTTCTCCCTGTGCCTGCGTGGGTTTCCTCCCACAATCCAAAGTCATGCTGAACAGTTAATTGGCTCCAGTTAAAATTGGTCCTAGTACAGTATGTATAAATGTGAGTTAGGAACCATAGATTGTAAGCTCCTTGAGGGCAGGGACTGATGTGAATGTACAATATATGTGTAAAGCGCTGCGTAAATTGACGGCGCTATATGCAGTGCCTTGAAAAAGTATTCATACCCCTTGAAATTTTCCACTTTTTGTCACGTTACAACCAAAAACATGTATTTTATTGGGGTTTTATGTGATAGACCAACACAAAGTGGCACATAAACAGCGGAAGGAAAATGATAAATGGTTTTCATTTTTTTTACAAATATCTGAAGAGTGTGGCATGCATTTGTATTCCGCCCCCTTTACTCTGATACCCCTAACTAAACTTTAGTGGAACCAACTGCCTTCAGAAGTCGCCTAATTGGTAATTAGAGTCCACCTGTGTGTAATTTAATCTCAGTATAAATACAGCTGTTCTGTGAAGCCCTCAGAGGTTTGTTGGAGAACTTTAGTGAACAAACAGCATCATGAAGGCCAAGGAACACACCAGACAGCTCGGGGATAAAGTTGTAGAGAAGTTTAAAGCAGGGTTAGTTTAAAGCAGGGTTAGTTTATAAAAAATATCCCAAGCTTTGAACATCTCATGGAGCACTGTTCAATCCATCATCCAAAAATGGAAATAGTATGGCACAACTGCAAACCTACCAAGACATGGCTGTCCACCTAAACTGACAGGTTAGGCAAGGAGAGCATTAATCAGAGAAGCAGCCAAGAGGCCCATAGTAACTCTGGAGGAGCTGCAGAGATCCACAGCTCAGGTGGGAGAATCTGTCCACAGGACAGCTATTAGTCGTGCACTCCACAAATCTGGCCTTTATGGAAGAGTGACAAGAAGAAAGTCATTGTTGAAAAAAAGCCATAAGAAGTCCCATTTGCAGTTTGCGAGAAGCCATGTGGGGGACACAGCAAACATGTGGAAGAAGGTGCTCTGGACGGATCTTTTTGGCCTAAAAGCAAAACACTGTGTGGCGGAAAACTAACACTGCACATAAACCTGAACACCCCCACGGCGAAACATGGTGGTGGCAGCATCCTGTTATGGGGATGCTTTTCTTCAGCAGGACAGGGAAGCTGGTCAGAGTTGATGGGAAGTTGGATGGAGCCAAATACAGGGCAATCTTAGAAGAAAACCTATTAGAGTCTTCAAAAGACTTGAGACTGGGGGGCAGGTTCACCTTCCAGCAGGACAACGATCCTAAACATACAGCCAGAGCTACAATGGAATGGTTTAGATCAAAGTCCAGACCTAAATTCAATTGAAAATCTGTGGCAAGACTTGAAATTTGCTTTTCACAGACGCTCTCCATCCAATCTGACAGAGCTTGAGCTATTTTGCAAAGAATAATGGGCAAAAATGTCATTGCAGCGAAAATTGGTTCTACAAAGTTTCGTCTCAGGGGGCTGAATATAAATGCAGGCCACACTTTTCACATATATTTATTTGTGGAAAAAATTTTGAAAACCATTTATCATTTTCCTTACACTTCACAATTATGTGGCACTTTGTGTTGGTCTATCACATAAAATCCTAATAAAATACATTTACGTTTTTTGGTTGTAACATGACAAAATGTGGAAAATTTAATTGGGTATAAATACTTTTTCTTTTTTTTTTTTTTTGTAAATTCTTTATTTAAGAGAAAAGGACATGCGGATACACAGAGAGCACACTGATGCGTATCAAAAAACAGCAAACATTCCCCACCACCTCATGAGTAGATCGTACAGTAGAGATATAGAGCCCGTTGTCAGAGGGGGGGATCACAACAAGTGTCAGGCTTACAGGAGCTCTCCGCCCCCTGCATGGCCGTATTTTTGTGGCAAAAGCCGATTTAGATAAAAATAGAAACATCAAGCCCGTTAGAAACAGGCTTGCACAGGCCAACACTCTAGTGTTGGTAATACAGAAAAAGCAGGGAAAGTAAGAGAAAAGAAAGCAAGGAGTGCAAGAATACAAGAGGGGGAGGGGAGGGATGGGAAGGAAAAAAAAAAAAACACCCGGGGGGGTGGGGAACAGGGTGCCTCCAGCCACAGCCACCCCGCCTGGGGAGCAGTCAAATTCGATCCTCTCAGGTGGATCGAGCCATTAGGAGCCCGCATTCCTCCGAGAAGTAAAATTCGTGCCAGAAGTACCATGTTTTGGAAAATTTCTCACTTAGGCCTCTTTCCGTTGCTACCAAGTCCTCCATGTCATGGACATCCTTCACTCTGTCCAACCAACCTGCCACCGATGGGGGCTGAGTCTGCTTCCAATTCAGCGGGATGCATCCCTTTGCCGCATTGATCAGAAGCGGCAATATGGACTTTCTATAGCCCTTAGTTGGGATATTGTGGTGGTGCAGAAGGAAGAGCTCAGGTGACAACGGCAACTCCCTGTCCGTAAACTTTTGGACGATGCGGTGTACCTCAGACCAAAATGATTGTAAGATGCGGCATGACCAAAAGACGTGGAGGAGCGTACCAACCTCCTCCCCGCACCTCCAGCACATATCCGTGCTCTGAGGGAACATCTTGTGTATCTTTTCCGGAGTGTAGTACCAACGGGACAGAAGCTTATATTCCATCTCCTGGTGCCTAGCACTGATAGAAGTTGTTTGAGCGAAGAGAGGGATTCGGTCAACCTGTTTCCCCGTAAGTTGTAGGCCCAGCTCCCGTTCCCACTTGGTAACATAAGGCGGCCTAAAGTCCGGAGGGGGAGAAACTAGGATTTGGTATATCAGGGATATTGCATGTCTCAACGGGGACAGGTCCAGGCATAGCAACTCAAAAGGTGTCAGCTGCCGCCCATAAGTATTCGGAGAAGGCAAAGTGTGGATGAAGTGGGACAGCTGGACTTTTTGCCAAAATGAGAGCCCAGTCAGGGCAGGGTCCTCTAGGATTTGTCGTTGAGTATGCCATTGGTCGTTTGTGAGAAAGTGTCGCACTTGAGACCTGTCCACCGGTTTCAACGCCAGGAAGCTAGGGTCGTTGAGACCCGGACTAAAAGCCGGGTTGCCCACAATTGGGGTGAGCGGGGACGGGAGCGGTGCGATCGAATGATCACGGAAGGCCTTCCAAGCTGTCCTTATCGTCACCCCTACTGTAGGGTGATCAGAAATCTCATTTGGCAAGGGAGGTTGGCACCAGGGCAACGAGTCCAAGTGGGCCCCAGTCAAGGATCGTTCAATCTGCACCCACTGTTTCAGAAGGCCGTGACGGCACCAATCCAAGGCACGCGTTAAATGACATGCCTTGTGATAGAGAGTAACGTCCGGTAGGGCTACCCCACCCTTCAACTTTGGCAGCCGGAGAATTCTCTGCGCTAACCGCGGGGGCTTCTGGGCCCACACAAACCGAATTAGCGTTCTGTTAACCGCTCTCAGGAAGGACGCCAGCACCCGTATGGGTAATGCCTGAAAGTGGTATAACAGTCTAGGTAAGACATTCATCTTCACAATGCTGCAACGGCCAAACCAGGAAAACAGGCCATGCTGCCACTCTTGCAGGTCTTTTTTTACGGCCGCCAAAAGGGGAGGAAAGTTGAGGGGGAAAATCTCTTCCGTCCTGCTGGGTAACAAGATACCCAGATATTTGATATGGGACATAGCCCATTTGAAAGGAAAATCAACCCGGAGCAAGTCAGTTAAAGGAGGAGGTAAGGCGACCCCAAGTGCCTCCGATTTCTGGTAGTTAATGCGAAACATTGACACCTCCTCGTATAGCTTCAGTTCCTTGAGCAAGTTCGGAGTGGACACAAGGGGGTTGGTCAGAAAGAAGAGCAGATCGTCTGCGAAAGCCGCGATCTTGGGGGACAGGGTGGCGTCCAGGCGTGGTCCCGTAATGTCCGGGTTGTCTCTGATGATACGCAGGAAAGGTTCTAGCGTGAGGACGAATATCAGGGGCGACAAAGGGCACCCCTGTCTCGTCCCATTCGCAATCTGAAATGGTGAAGAAAGGTGGCCATTCACCTTGACCTGGGCCGATGAGCAGGAATAGATTGCCAACATCCAATTCATCATGCGTTCCTGCAGGCCAACCCAGCGGAGAGTTTCAAACAGGAAAGGCCAGCTCACCCTGTCGAACGCCTGTTCGGCGTCCGTCGAGAGGAGCAGCATAGGGATTTTACGCGTCCTTGCAGGGTGGATCATGTTGATTGCCTTAGTCGTGTTGTCATGCGCCTCTCTAGTAGGAACAAAACCGACCTGGTCGGAATGGATTAGTTGTGGCATTAAGTCAATCAAACGCATGGAAAGCGCTTTCGTGAATATCTTGAGATCCACATTGAGCAGCGAGATCGGTCTATAGTTATGGCATCGTAGTGGATCTTTTCCCTCCTTCGGGATCACGGCAATGTGTGCTCTCAAGGCGTCCGCCGGGAGGGGCGTCCCCTCCCCTGTAGCATTATACGCAGAGAGAAAATGCGGAAGCAGTACTTCTCCAAAAGTCCTGTAATAGAGAAGGGAATATCCGTCCGGTCCCGGCGCCATAAATACTTTTTCAAGGCACCGTAAATACCTGAAATAAATAAATATGTAGAAGACGGGTGGCGAAAGAGCCAAATCTAACCCAATGATCTGACTTCCAACGTTGGTCCAATATGATGAGATTTGGGGACATTCCCACCAAATATGGATCAAACTTCCTATAGCTATATTGCTTCTCCAACAGAGGTCTGAGGTACTGTTGTGCTCTGCATTGCTATTCGGGTGCTAATGAGAGATTTCCGGCTTGTACAGATTAGTAAAGCTACATTCATGTAGCTGTAAACATTTTACTGATCCCGATCCTATTATGCATTCTTTTTTCTAGCACAAAACTTCATGATCAGTAAATACTTGTTACACTGTCCTGTTTTATGTTTTTTTTTTCCCCCTTAAGGCCCGGTTCACACTTGTGCGATGCGAGAACCTTGCAAATCCACTGCGGGTTCCCGTATCGCACCCGACTCGCACTGCCGTTCACACTGTCATATGCGAACTGCTAGGAAGTGTCATTATATCTTAACGACACCCCCATTTCAGCTCGCGTATCGCACTGCGACTGACAGTTCGGACATGAATTGGATCGCATATGTGTGAACACCCATGCGATCCGATTCTGGTCCGAACAGAAAAAAGGGTCCTGTGCGTGTTTGGACCGAATGCGGTGCGATATCAGCCATACTATCTGTATGGCTGAAATCGCACCGCACAGATATCGCATGTAATGTGAACAGCAGTGCGCTGCGAATTACATGCGATGTCTGGCATTGCAGAAGTGTGAACCAGGCCTGAGGCTCGATAAACACCTATGCATGTTGCTTTTGAGCGTTTTTGCCTTGCTTTTTGCGGTGCTTACCGCGATTTGCGTTTTGCATGTTTTTTTTTTTGTTTTTTTTTTATTATACAGTAATTTTTTATTTTTTTACATTCCCTTTTAATAAAAAAAAAAACAAAACGTAAAAACGCGGCAAAAATGCAGTACTTGTGTTTTGGATGCAGGTCCATTGACTTCTATTACATGCAAAACGCTGCTTTTTGCAGGAAAAAAAGTCCCCGACCCTTTCCAAAAACGCAGAGGCACAAAAATGCATTGATGTGAACATGTTCCATAGGAACCCATGTTAAAAAATTTCCATGCATTTCTGCAAAATGCACCAAAAAACGCATTAGTGTGAATCGAGCCTAATACCTGCATCTGGCATACATTTATACGTATGTCCTCAGACACTGATTTTTATCTGTTTAAAATGCATTTTTTCTGAGATTTGTGTTTTTATGCAGTTGAGGAAATTTATTCTCATTCACCAGTGCAGTCTGTGAACTATCAACTTATCATTGGAAGCAATTTTTATACCTTTAGAACATTTAATGCTACTAATAGGAATAGGTAATCTGGGGCCAATCTGAGCAGCAGCAGAGAAAGACCCACAACTGAACAATAGGAATATGGTATAAAAAATGTTTAAAAAAAAGTCAGAATGTTAGATTTGTTATCACTGTCAATGTACCTATTGCAGAGATTTCCCCTTCCTGCCTAAATAACTCCTCGTCTCACCCTGATACACAAAAGCAGATTTACTAAAGGAGTTGAGAATTTTTTTTTTTTATAAATTGTGTTAACATTCTCCTAAATTAACCAATCATGTAAAAAAAAGTTTTTCAAATCTCCACAAAATATTGAAATAAGAGCACGAGAAAAAACACTGTGATAAAATATATATTTCTAATGAACATATATAATGGCCTCATTTTCTAATGAAATACATCCTCAATGTTTACTGTTGTATTTTGTTCGCACAGTGAAAAATTCCCTTAATTTCCTATCCCACTGACGTTCTGAGGCTGATTCACGACAGGAGTTGAAAATCTTCACACAATAATTAGTGTGACTATTCACTTCCAATTATTTGATCATGTCAAAAGCAGATTTCTGCTTGCTTGTTTATCTGCACACCACTGGATATTCAGAGAGAATAGGAATTTGCTTTTACTTTTTAATTAGTTTACTAGTTAAGTTTTTCTAAGGTTTCAGATTATAACAAAGAATGATTTTATGTCACATCTCGACCATTGAAATCTGTAAGACAGTAGCTGCAGTGGGGGATTCATCCATCTGCGCTGCGTGCCATAAATGGAGGAACATGTCAGATTTTTTGCGTTCAGTCTAAGGCTGAACTGAAAAAAATCTAAATCTGTATGGCCAGCTTTAGCGGAGTCAGAAATTACAAGTAATATTAAAAATAAATAATAGTGCGCTTATTCACTAAATTAATATGCAATAATTGATAACACCAAGTGAGTGTAATATGAACACAAATGGATAAAGTTGGAATAAAGTGAATGCAAACAGGCATTAAAATGAATAACTGGAGTCCAAATACAAAACAAAAATAGAAATAAAAAACAAGTGCACAAAATGTCCAAAGGCAAAAATATAATAGGGGTGACTAATCAGTCCACATCTTGATAGAGGAGAAATATAAATCACTCCAACAACGGTAGGGATCAGAGAAAAAAAACACCACCAGTGAATATATAGATTGGCTGCTCACCTCCAGGTATAACCAAAAGGTCAAGTAACGCTCAATGGATAGCTGATGGAAACCCAGTTGGTACGTCAGAAAAGACACCCTCCCCTGAGGAAGTCACGTGACCAGTGACGCAATGCGTCTGGTGGAGCCTTGTGACGTCACTTCTGGTGTCCATCGAGAATGGAAGTGTGGTGAGGAGGCGAGTGTGTCAATACCCCTACCTTTACTGCGAAAGTAAGCAGTTATTAAATACATTTATTATTTTTAAATGGCAATATTGCACTATTGATATCTTTGTTCTCTCTGAGTGACAGCTATACAAGAGGTATGATACTCTAGTGAGCCCCCTACAGTCCTGTTGGAATCTACAGTGGGGATCTGATGTTTCTCTGACGCTATGATCACCATTGAGCTTTATCTAACCTTTTGGTCATACCTGGAGGTGAGCCACCAATCTATACATTTACTGGTGGTGTTTTTTTTTCTTTGATCCCTACTGTTGTTGGAGTGATTTATACTTTTCCTCGATGAAGATGTGGACTGATTAGTCATCCTGATTATATTTTTGCACTTGGACATTTTCTGCACTTAGTTTTAATTTTTATTTTGTATTTGGACTCTATTTATTCATTTTAATGCCTGTTTGCATTCACTTTATTCCAACTTTATCCATTTGTGTTTATATTACACTCACTTGGTGTTATCAATTATTGCATATTAATTTAATGAATAAGAGCACCATTATTTATTTTTAATATTACATATATGTTCGTGTTTTGAGTGCACTCCCTAGTGGTTGCAGCTGTTCACAATATCATTTATTTGAGGTTTTCACATAGCTGTGCACAAGTTTTTCCATTTACACAGAAATTACAAGTAAACTCTACTTGGAGAGTACTGTACATTTCCTTGACTATATTGAACTCCTGGAATTTCCAGAACCAGAAAAGAACACATCTGTTATCACATAGCTGCAGACAATTGAAGGATGTGGTGACCTGTTCAGGCTTGCCAGACAAATTGGCTTATTGCATGCAAAATGACAGTAATAAAGACCATCGCACACTTTCCCTTTCGTTTCCAAACAATGTAAATGTCTAACCACTTAACGACCGCCCACTGTAAATATACGTCGGCAGAATGGCACCGACAGGCAGAATCACGTACATATACGTGATTGCCTTTGTATAGTTGGGGGGTCCGATCGGACCCCCCTTCTTTACAGTGGGTGGTCGTTTTACCTTCGGGAGCGATCCGGCATGAGGGGACGGCCGTTCGATTCCGGCCCCCCCCCTCTCGATCGCTCCCGGCGAATGAGAGAGCTTCCCCTGCCTGTGTACTGTTGACACAGGCAGGAGGAAGTGATGTCATCTCTCCTGCGGCGCTCACATATACCGAGCGCCGTACAGGAGAAGATGCAGGTTAGTGCACAAAACAGCACACTGACACCAGGACACATAGGCACATAAATCGCACCCCCAGATCACCCCCCAGTCACAGTGTCACTGATTGCAGTGACCATTTATTTAGTGATCACTGCAATCAGTGACATTTGTGACTGTAAAAGTGTCACTACATTTAGTTTTAGGTCCAGTGTAGCCCCCTAACCCCCCCTAATAAAGGTTTAACCCCCTGATCACCCCCCAGATAACCCTTTCACCCCCTAGCACCGCCGTCGCTAAGCGATCATTTTTCTGATCGATGTCTTAGCGTCGGTGATGCTGATCGGTAGCCAGTAATTTTTTTTAGGTTCGTCGCAGGTTTTTTATAGCGTCGGGTACCCCCATATATTACCTAATAAAGGTTTAACCCCCTTGATCGCCCCCCAGGTAACCCTTTCACCCCCTATCACCACTGTCACTAAGCGATAATTTTTCTGATCGCTGTCTTAGCGTCGGTGATGCAGATCGGTAGCCAGTAATTTTTTTTAGGTTCGCCGCAGGTTTTTATAGCGTCAGGTACCCCCATATATTAGCTAATAAAGGTTTAACCCCCTGATCGCCCCCCAGGTAACCCTTTCACCCCCTATCACCACTGTCGCTAAGCGATCGTTTTTATGATCGTTGTCTTAGTGTCGGTGATGCCGATAGGTAGCCAGTAATTTTTTTTTAGGTTCGCCGTCAGGTTTTTATATAGCGTCAGGTACCCCCATATATTACCTAATAAAGGTTTTAACCCCCTAATTGCCCCTAGTTAACCCTTTCACCAGTGATCATCATATAAGTGTTACGGGTGACGCTGGTTAGTTAGTTTGCTTTTTATAGTGTCAGGGCACCCGCCGTATATAACCCAATAAAGGTTTAACCCCCTGAACGCCCGGCGGGTGATATCAATTAGGTTTTAGCGTCAGAGAGGGTCTGCGTCACACCCCAGGCAGTGTCAGGTTAGTGCCAGTAGCGCTAACACCCACACGTGAAGTATACACCCCCCTTAGTGGTATAGTATCTGAACAGATCAATATCTGATCTGATCAGATCTATACTAGCGTCCCCAGCAGTTTAGGGTTCCCAAAAACGCAGTGTTAGCGGGATCAGCCCAGATACCTGCTAGCACCTGCGTTTTGCCCCTCCGTCCAGCCCAGGCCACCCAAGTGCAGTATCGATCGATCACTGTCACTTACAAAACACAACACACATAACTGCAGCGTTCGCAGAGACAGGCCTGATCCCTGCGACTCCAGTGCTGTAGGAGGTGATTTCACCACCACAGTTAAAAAAAAAAAAAAAAGCATATATGCCGAAGCATTGGGGCAGCAGGGGCGGAGGAGCGATTTTGCTCCTAATGCCGCGTACATACGGTCGAAATTCCGATGGAGGCTTGCCCGTGGAAAAGTCTGACCATGTGTACGCGGCATAACTTTTGCGGGAAGATGCCCCCATGCTTCGGCATATATAAATGGTGCATGTATGCCCATCATTAGAAGTGGGTGGATGAAGGGCGGTATTCTAATGGTGGGCATACTCACTGATCAATCTTTTTTTTTCGTTCAGCCAACAGGCTGCATGAAAAAAAAGATTACAATACATGTCCAACAAGGACCAGCAACGTACTGGTATGTTGCTGGACTTTGAATGTTTATACCAGAATGATGCCTGCGGGTTTAGGTATCATCTTGGGATCATTCTTTTCAGCCAGCGGCCGGCTTTCATGTAAAAGCAATCCTAGTGGCTAATTAGCCTCTGGACTGCTTTTACAAGCAGTGGGAGGGAATGTCCCCCCCCCCCCCCGGATATAAAAAGCGCCATTGGGAGATTGGGAAAGCATTTTATCACACCGATCTTGGTGTGGTCAGATGCTTTGAGGGCAGAGGAAAGATCTAGGGTCCAATAGACCCCAGTTTTTTCAAAAAAGAGTACCTGTCATTACCTATTGCTATCATAGGGGATATTTACATTCCCTGAGATAACAATAAAAATTATAAAAAATAAATAAATATGGAAGCAACAGTTTAAAAATAAAATAAAAAAGCAAAATTAATAATAAAAAAAAAAAAAAAGCACCCCTGTCCTGCCCTGCTCTTGCCCAATGGCGAACGCAAGCGTCGGTCTGGCGTCATATGTAAACAGCAATTGCACCATGCATGTGAGGTATCACCGCGAAGGTCAGATCGAGGGCAGTAATTTTAGCAGTAGACCTCCTCTGTAAATCTAACGGGGTAACCTGTAAAGGCTTTTAAAAATGTATGTAGTTTGTCGCCAATGCGCGTTTGTGCGAAATTTTAAAGCATGTCGTGTTTGGTATCTATGTACTCGGCCTAAGATCATCTTTTTTATTTCATCAAACATTTGGGCAATATAGTGTGTTTTAGTGCATTAAAATTAAAAAAAGTGTATTTTTTCCCCAAAAAATGCGTTTGAAAAATCGCTGCGCAAATACTGTGTAGAAAAAAAAATGCAACACCCACCATTTTATTCTGTAGGGCCTTTGCTTTAAAAATATATATAATGTTTGGGGGTTCAACATAATTTTCTTGCAAAAAAAAATGTGTTTTCATGTAAACAAAAAGTGTCAAAAAGGGCTTTGTCTTCAAGTGGTTAGAAGAGTGGATGTAAGCTTCCTAATGTTGTGTATAAAATGCCAGAACAGTTCAAACCCCCCCCCCCCCAAATGACCCCATTTTGGAAAGTAGACACCCCAAGCTATATACTGAGAGGCATGTCGAGTCCATGGAATATTTTATATGTTGACACAAGTTGCGGAAAAAATACAATTTATTTTTTATTTTTTGCACAAAGTTGTCACTAAATTATATATTGCTCAAACATGCCATGGGCATATGTGGAATTACACCCCAAAATACATTCTGTTGCTTCTCCTGAGTACGGGGATACCACATGTGTGAGACTTTTTGGGAGCCTAGCCGCGTACGGGACCCCAAAAACCAAGCACCGCCTTCAGGCTTTCTAAGGGTGTCAATTTTTGATTTCACTTCTCACTGCCTATCACAGTTTCGGAGGCCATGGAATGCCCAGATGGCACAAACCCCCCCCCCAAATGACCCCATTTTGGAAAGTAGACACCCCAAGCTATTTGCTGAGAGGTATTGTGAGTATTTTGCAGATCTCGCTTTTTGTCACAAAGTTTTGAAAATTGAAAAAAAAAAGAAAAAAAAAATGTTCTTTCTTCATTTTCAAAAACAAATGAGAGCTGTAAAATACTCACCATGCCTCTCAGCAAACAGCTTGGGGTGTCTACTTTCCAAAATGGGGTCATTTGGGGGGGTTTGTGCTATTTTGGCATTTTATGGCCTTCGAAACTGTGATAGGTAGTGAGGAGTCAAATCAAAAATTTGTGCCTAGAAATCCTGAAGGCGGTGATTGGTTTTCGGGGTCCCGTACGCGGCTAGGCTCCTAAAAAGTCCCACACATGTGGTATCTCCGTACTCAGGAGAAGCAGCAAAATGTATTTTGGGGTGCAATTCCACATATAACCATGGCATGTGTGAGCAATATATCATTTAGTGACAACTTTTTGTAATTTTTTTTTTTGTCATTATTCAATCACTTGGGACAAAAAAAAATATTCAATGGGCTCAACAGGCCTCTCAGCAATTTCCTTGGGGTGTCTACTTTCCAAAATGGGGTCATTTGGGGGGGTTTTGTGCTATTTTGGCATTTTATGGCCTTCAAAACTGTGATAGGTAGTGAGGAGTGAAATCAAAAATTTGCGCCCTTAGAAATCCTGAAGGCGGTGATTGGTTTCCGGGGTCCCGTACGTGGCTAGGCTCCCAAAAAGTCCCACACATGTGGTATCCCCGTACTTAGGAGAAGCAGAAAAATGTATTTTGGGGTGCAATTCCACATATAACCATGGCATGTGTGAGCAATATATCATTTAGTGACAACTTTTTGTAATTTTTTTTTTTTTGTCATTATTCAATCACTTGGGACAAAAAAAAATATTCAATGGGCTCAACAGGCCTCTCAGCAATTTCCTTGGGGTGTCTACTTTCCAAAATGGGGTCATTTGGGGGGGTTTTGTGCTATTTTGGCATTTTATGGCCTTCAAAACTGTGATAGGTAGTGAGGAGTGAAATCAAAAATTTGCGCCCTTAGAAATCCTGAAGGCGGTGATTGGTTTCCGGGGTCCCGTACGTGGCTAGGCTCCCAAAAAGTCCCACACATGTGGTATCCCCGTACTTAGGAGAAGCAGAAAAATGTATTTTGGGGTGCAATTCCACATATAACCATGGCATGTGTGAGCAATATATCATTTAGTGACAACTTTTTGTAATTTTTTTTTTTTTTGTCATTATTCAATCACTTGGGACAAAAAAAAATATTCAATGGGCTCAACAGGCCTCTCAGCAATTTCCTTGGGGTGTCTACTTTCCAAAATGGGGTCATTTGGGGGGGTTTTGTGCTATTTTGGCATTTTATGGCCTTCAAAACTGTGATAGGTAGTGAGGAGTGAAATCAAAAATTTGCGCCCTTAGAAATCCTGAAGGCGGTGATTGGTTTCCGGGGTCCCGTACGTGGCTAGGCTCCCAAAAAGTCCCACACATGTGGTATCCCCGTACTCAGGAGAAGCAGAAAAATGTATTTTGGGGTGCAATTCCACATATAACCATGGCATGTGTGAGCAATATATCATTTAGTGACAACTTTTTGTAATTTTTTTTTTTTGTCATTATTCAATCACTTGGGACAAAAAAATATTCAATGGGCTCAACAGGCCTCTCAGCAATTTCCTTGGGGTGTCTACTTTCCAAAATGGGGTCATTTGGGGGGGTTTTGTGCTATTTTGGCATTTTATGGCTAGGCTCCCAAAAAGTCCCACACATGTGGTATCCCCGTACTTAGGAGAAGCAGAAAAATGTATTTTGGGGTGCAATTCCACATATAACCATGGCATGTGTGAGCAATATATCATTTAGTGACAACTTTTTGTAATTTTTATTTTTTTTTGTCATTATTCAATCACTTGGGACAAAAAAAAAATATTCAATGGGCTCAACATGCCTCTCAGCAATTTCCTTGGTGTCTACTTTCTAAAATGGGGTCATTTGGGGGGGGTTTGTACTGCCCTGCCATTTTAGCACCTCAAGAAATGAAATTTAAAGCTGTGTAAATTCCAGAAAATGTACCCTAGTTTGTAAACGCTATAACTTTTGCGCAAACCAATAAATATACGCTTATTGACATTTTTTTTACTAAAGACATGTGGCTGAATACATTTTGGCCTAAATGTATGACTAAAATTGAGTTTATTCGATTTTTCTTATAACAAAAAGTAGAAAATATCATTTTTTTTCAAAATTTTCGGTCTTTTTTCCGTTTATATCGCAAAAAATAAAAATCGCAGAGGCAATAAAATACCATTAAAAGAAAGCTCTATTTGTGGGAAGAAAAGGACGCAAATTTCGTTTGGGTACAACATTGCATGTCCGCACAATTTACAGTTAAGGCAGCGCAGTGCAAAATTCTGAATTCACCTCTGGTCCTTTAGCTACCAAATGGTCCGGGGCTTAAGTGGCTAAATTGCATTTTGAGCAGAAGGGGCTTTTTTTTTCAATGTCTGCATGTTTGTTTTTTTTGTTTGTTTTTTGTGGGACACTGAAACAAAAATTACACACAAAATAAATGTAATTACATTTTTTTATTTATTTCAATATTTAAAGGTAAAAAAAAAAGAAGAAAATTAGCAGAAAAAAAAAACAAAGAGGAAGAAGTTAAATATGTCTGATTAAGGGTAATTTAAGATTAATATATTTGTAATTATTTTGTTAAGTTCCTTCAACTGATCATGTGCAGATCAAAAGTTATGCATATTACTAATATGAATACAATGTGGGTGTCTTTTTAAACTAGACCACCTGCATTTTAACAGCAAACATATTAA
This sequence comes from Rana muscosa, assembly GCA_029206835.1. NCBI lineage: Eukaryota > Metazoa > Chordata > Amphibia > Anura > Ranidae > Rana > Rana muscosa. The sequence continues at coordinate 1,104,558,293 of CM055116.1, forward strand.
GGCTAAGGTCCTCAAGTGGTTACAATATTGTAGACCATCACATCCAGTGATTTTTGGGATTGTGGGCGGAATCGCCATGGATCTGCCCGTAATTCCACATCGCACTGCAATGCTGGCAAAATGCAGCAGGCGTGCTTGTGTGTAATTTTTATCAGCACAAAAAAGATTGATTTTTGCGCGAAGCTTGTTGTCCAAAAAAAAGTGCGACGAGCTTTGTGCAATGCGTTTTGCTGCGATTGCCGCGTGACACGGCACTGCATTTTAGGTGCCATTAAAAATGAAAGGTACACACACACACACGCGCGCGTGCTGCGTTTTGCCAGCTTTGCAGTGCAATTTGGAATCACAGGCAGAATTGCAGTGATATCGCCCGCAACCCCAATTCGCTAAATGTGAGTGGTGTTGTGTAAGTTTTATTAAGATGTATTTAATATGTATTGTCCGTGTCTTCCAGTTTGAGTTCTCCACATCAGAGGGGCCTTGGATTGTAAAGAGGGAAAAAAAGTAGCATCATGGATCATAAACATGCAAAATGCTATGGCCTACATTACTCTAACCACTTGAGGACCTTAGCCCTAATATGTTTGCTTTTTAAATGCAGGTGGTCCAGTTTAAAAAGACATCCACATTGCATTTATGATATTATTAATATGTAGAATCGTGGTGATTCTGCCCGCAATCCCAAATCGCTAATGTGAATATGATCTTGGGGGTAAAAATAGAGGATTGGCTTCAAATTTTTGACCTAGTTGTCGGCCCTTTTCTAACCGTTGACACCACTAAGCAACTTACTTTCTTGGTATCGCTTGCCCTGACTATTGTAAAACTCCCTCCTCATTGGCCTACCTCTCTGCAAGCTATTCCCTGTTAAGTCTGTCATGAATGCCGCAACCAGACCCATCCTCCTTACCTTCAGTGTCCGCCACCCCTCTGCCAATCCCTCCTGGCTTCCCATTGCCCAACAAATAAAATTCAAAACGCTAGCAATAACCTACAAAGCCATTTACAATTCTGCCCCAAGCTACATCACCAATCTTATCTTCAAATATCAGCCAAACCATCCTCTTCACTCCACGACCTTTTGCTCTCTAGTTACCTTTCTCTCTTCCTCCCATGCTCGTCTCCAAGACTTCTCTAGAGCCTCTCCCAACACCTGGAACTCACTACCCCCCAATCTGTCCAGGCATCTTCTACTATTTCCACTTTTAGGCGAATTCCTGAAAACTTTTTTCACCTGCCACTCCCTCTTAAGCCTCATACACACGATCGGACTTCAAACAAACTTTTCCGTGGATTTTTGTTTGAAGGGCGTTGGCCGGGAACACCCATAGCATACACACGACAGGACTTTTTCAGCCAACAAACATGAACGTAGTGACGTAATTGACGTATTACGTGGTTTTTCTGCTCTTTACCGCCACCCTTTGTTCAACTTCTGCTATTGTTGGTTGATTTTAACATTGGTTCTGGGCACTAAAGTCCAATGGATTTCTGTACACACGATAGGACTTTGCACCGTAGGACTTTTGTTGCCGAAAAGTTTGTCTGTCTGATTGCAGAGCGAACATTTGTCCGATGAAAACCGTAAAAGTTTGTCCGATGGAGCGTACACACGGTCTGATTTTTTTGAAAACCTGCTCATTTTGAAGTTTGTTGTCAAAAAGTCAGATTGTGTGTATTCGGCTTTAGATTGTAAGCTCGCAGGAGCAGGGCCCTTCTAACCTTCTTGTTTTGTATTGTACTGTTGGTGTATTGTCTCCCTTTTTATATTGTAAAGCGCTGCGCAAGCTGTTGGCGCTATATAAATCCTGTATAATAATAATAATATTTGACATTGGTGTCTATTGAGCAAGTTCTGTTGTATTTATACCCTCACTGACAGTATGACTATTGTGCGCACCCAAAATGTAGTGGTCATAATTGGGAGTTTGGCAAGTCTTTAATCAGTACCGAGACACTGAAGGGTGGTGGCAGAGAAAAGCCAGGGATATATTCGAAAAAAGTAGTGAGTTGACCTTCACCAAACATTCACTGCAGGTAAACCTTCCTAGTGCGCATGTGTTTTTACTTGACAGTGATTGATTCACCTTCAGGCCAGGTTCACACTAGTGCGACACGACAGCCGTCCTACTTTGGATCCGACTTTGCCCTGCGACATGAAGCTGACATACGTCCGACTTTCAATGAACGGGGATCCGACTTGGATCCCCGCCAATACCAGGCACTGTGTTTGGTATGAAACCTGAGCGGGAACTCCACGCCAAATTTTTAATAAAAAAACGGCATGGGTTCCCCTCCAGGGGCATACCAGGCCCTTGTGTCTGGTATGGATTTTAAGGGGAACCCCCTACGCCGAAAAAACGGCGTGGGGTCCCCCCAAAATCCCAACCAGACCCTTATCCGAGCACGCAACCTGGCAGGCCGCAGGGGAAGAGGGGGGGACGAGAGAGCGGCCCCCCTCCCTCCTGAACCATACCAGGCCGCATGCCCTCAACATGGGGGGTTTGGTGCTCTGGGGCAGGGGGGTGACCTGCGGCCCCCCCACCCCAAAGCACCCTGTCTCCATGTTGATGAGGACAGGGCCTCTTCCCGACAACCCTGGCCGTTGGTTGTCAGGGTCTGCGGGCGGGGGGTATATCGGAATCCGGGAGCCCCCCTTTAATAAGGGGGGCCCCCAGATCCCGGCCCCCCACCCTATGTGAATGAGTATGGGGTGCATCGTACCCCTACCCATTCACCTGGTGGAAAAAAAATGTCAATAAAAACACACACAGCTTTTTAAAGTAATTTATTGCACAGCTCCGGGGGTCTTCTTCCGACTCCGGGGGTCTCCGGTGTCGTCTCCGCGCTCTCCAGTTCTTTCTTCCTTCTGCCGGGCCTCCGCTATCTTCTTCCAGCTCTTTTGCTGGAAGAAGTCGGACCAAAGTAGTACAGGGAGCATTTTCAAAGTCGGACCGACATGTGTCGGACCAGTTAAGACGGCTCCCATAGGGAAACATTGATTTTCACACGTCATGCGACATGAGCTCCCAATGTCGGAGCGTTTGTCGGACCAGTGTGAACCCAGCCTCAGTGAATGTTGCCATGTTCTTGAGCTCCGCTTCATATTGAGGATACTGCCCTCCTGAACCTTATTCATGCCCTTGAAGTAAACCTTGCATTTAGACCCCTTTCACACTGAGGCGGTTTTCAGGCATTTTAGCGCTAGAAATAGCGCTTGAAAACCGCCTCCCATTCATTTCAGTGTGACTTTTCATTTCAGTGTGCGCTTGTGGGATGTTAGGAACAGTCGTGCAAGCAGCATCTTTGGGGCGGTTTTGGGTCGCTGTATTTAACGCTCCCAAAATGCCCTGCCCATTGAAATGAATAAGCTGCACTTCCAAAGCGCCTGAAAAGCGCCACAACACGGGCCCTTCTTTGGAGTTAAAAGCACAGCCTAAAGCAATGCTGGAAAAAAAAAATGGCGCTTTAGTGCTGCCGCAGTCCCAGTATGAAAGGGGTTTAAAGGCAAGGAGCATAAAAAAATGTGCAATCTCACAAACTGTATTCTTGATGGAAATAAATGCCTGTTTTTAAATTAAGAAAGGCACGGGTTAGAGCTTCTCTTGGTTTTGTGTTGCTTTCTAGAACTAAACAGCCTACTACTTACAAAAGGCACAAAAAAGGGGACCATTTCATCCACCAATGTACCGTATCTCCAATCTCATGTTCCCATGACCACTTTTGTTAAAGAAAAGCAGTTATGATAGACATACGGGGGCTACAATTACTAGCCTCCATTTTTGCCTGGCTGGTATGCTTAAAGTGGTAGTAAAGTTCAGAACAAAAAAAACAAAAAATAGCCAGGGCCCCAGGTTGTTAATGCCATAATGTGCTAGTATGCACAGATCATTCACATAAAGGATTTTTTGTGGGTGACAGATCTCAATCTGTACAGCTGGAATTATCATTAGTTTTTCATCAGACCCAAGGGTCTTTTTGCATTATTTTGGAGCTGAAACATTGTGAGCAGTGCAGCAGTGACAAAAATAAATGTCACTCCAAATCTCATGAGACTAGCAGTCAGAGGCAGCATTGCGTTAACCACTTCAATACTAGGCACTTTCACCCCCTTCCTGCCCAGGCCAATTTTCAGCTTTCGGCGCTGTCGCACTTTAAATGACAATTGCACGGTCATGCAATGCTGTACCCAATCAAAAGCTTAATCATTTTTTTTTAGACCAATAGAACTTTCTTTTGGTGGTATTTATTCACCACCAAGGTTTTTATTTTTTGCTAAACAAATGAAAAAAATACCAAAAATGATGGGGGGGGGGGAAAAGGCTGCACGGATGAGGCGGCACCAATATGCAGCACTGATGGGCATCGCTGGTGGGCACTAGCACCACCGGTGGGCATCGCTAATGGGACTGCATTGATGGTCAATGCACTGATTATCAATGCAGACCCCCACCCCTTTCAAGAGTGCGACTTATCGGCTCTCCTCTACTCACGCAGCCGGCACTTCCTATTTACACTGTGATCAGAAACAGCTGCTTACATGCTAAAGCTTGAAAGAAAGAAAATTGCGCTAGAATCGGCTACTAGGGTTAATGACAAAGTAGCAGACAAATATAAGTATGCATGACATAAATAGTAACATGTGATGATCCCATATAGTGCTCGTGCTCAATAAAATCCTCCTATTTGGATTGTGGGGATACCCCGAACTCAGATCTTTAGGATGACGTCTTATTGATAGAGATGTGTCTCATAAGGATGAATGGGGATCAAAAGAGAAAGAGCCTCATTGCGCAATGCCGTATAAAACATTTATTGGTTCCACAAAAATTAAAAAGGTTACACTTGGGCCCCTTTCACACTGAGGCGCTATTGCGCTAAAAATAGCGCCTGCAATGTACCCCAAAAAAGCCAAGGGCTTTCACACTGGAGCGTTGCGCTTGCAGGAGGGTCAAAAAACTTCTGCAAGCCGCATCTTTGAGGCGCAATAGGAGCGGTAAAAATACCGCTCCTATAGCACCCCTGCCCATTGAAATCAATGGGGTAGCGCCTCCAAAACGCTGCAAAGAGGCGTTATTGCGGGCGTTTTTAACCCATTTTCGGCCGCTAGCGGGGATTAAAATCCCCCCGCTAGCACCTGCAAATCGCGGGAGAAAATACGGTATAGCGGCGCTAAAAATAGCGCCGCTATACCGCCAGCGCATCCAGCGCCTCAGTGTGAAAGTAGCCTTACATTGCTGAGTGCCTAATAGTCCTGGCACCCGGCGTGTATAGCAGGCGATTGCTTAAAGGGTAATCGGCCCTGGACGAGAAGATTCTGGTGGCGGCGTCCTAGTTCACGATTCCCTGGTAGTTTGAATTAGGGCGGAAGTGACGCGGTATTACCACATGGTAAAGCGCCTACGTCATAATCTCTTTACCGTGATCAGAGATATGTTGTGTCAGAGCGACACACTGCACCACCGATCGCCGTGCTGTGCGCTCCCAAGCGGCATGTTGTGAAGAATGTCATATGACGCCCAGTCACAATGAAAACCCCGCCAGGCCTCCATTTTTGCTATAGGCCAGGCGGGAAGGTGTTAAAGCAGGGGTCTCAAACTGGTGGCCCTCCAGCTGTTGCAAAACTACAAGTCCCATCATGCATCTGCCTGTGGGAGTCACGCTTGTAACTGTCAGCCTTGCAATGCCTTATGGGACTTGTAGTTTTACAATAGCTGGAGGGCCGCCAGTTTAAGACCCCTGTGTTTTAAAGTGTATGTCAAACCAACACTTTTTTTTTTATTTTTATTGCCAAAAGTAGATTTGGGGTGAGGTTGAACCTCCACTAACCGCATCAGCTCCTAAACGATCCTAAAAGCCTATGTGTACATTGACACACAGGCTTTTATGGAGTTGCGTTTAGGAGCTTTGGCAAAAAAAAAAAAAAAAAAAAGATTACAAAACCTCCTAAATGCAAGTTTAGGAGCGGCTAGTGTACATGGAGCCTTAGAGGAGATTAGTGGCAGAGGCGTTTAAAGACAGGGAAAACAATAAAAAAAAAAAAAAAAAACCACTGTCGGTGCGTCCAAGAGCAGCAGAGTTATGGCAGAAAAACGTTTGACCCTACTAAACATATTTAAACGTGCGTTTAGCGCTTGATTAATAAATTATTTATTCTAGCCAATGAAAGACACCCAAGTGCTTGACGCCTGTAAAGGCACCTAAAAGCATTAAACGCTTTTACAAGCGTCTGGCTTTTTTTCTGACAAAACGCTGCTGCTAGGAGGAAAGGCGTCTAGGAGAGTTTGCAAAACGTCCTGTGTGCATGAGGCCTAAGTATCAGGATATTTTATATAATTATACAATTTAGTTCTCCTGCACACGTATATTTCAATATCCTAATAAGAAATGCTTTACACTCTAGCGTATTTGCAGAAATACAAACCCCAGCTGTTTTTATTAGCTTTTAACTGAGACACTGTAATTTTTTTTTTTTTTTTTTTTAACAGGCACAGGAAGGTTGCATTAGTCTGGGCTGTAGTAGAAGCTCTCAGGCAAATCTACACTGCTGAGACCGCTAAACAAATTACTCTAACTACAGATATAAAACAAAGGGGGTCTGTGACTAGCGATGATCCTGATGACTTCTAGACTGCAGACTGTGCCTTAATGACCTCTCTAATAGGTCCCCCTCCCATCCATATGGCTAAAGTTTGCCACTGGGTGTTGTAACCTCTTGGAAGTCTTGTGTTGGCTTGAGTGCAGGGTGACACGTAATTCTTGGCTTCCTTGAGTTGCTGCTCTCAGTGCACACCACATTCACTAAAACTGATACATTTGGTGAGAGCACTGAAAACATTGCTGTGATCAATCTACCCTGCTCAGGGGCTGGCTTGCATGTGGCAGAGCATACTTTCCCCAGATCAAGTATGCCCATAAGAAATTCTGTCTGTCTTCTCCAGCTTTCCTGATTTGCATACTTGTTCTAGCAACTAGCTTTTTCAGGAGATCAGCAATGACGCTCAATATATTTCCCATGACAGGTTTACTTTAGACAATCAAACCCTACAATAGCTTCTCACTGCAGCATGTGGAATCTTCATATTTCTTCTGCATTCTCTATAATGTAATATGAAGTACTGTAAATGTCCAATTGAGAGAGAGAGACCCTGTTATTGTGGCCATGACAGGTGGGTGGGTCCAATAACTCTTTTGCTTGGACAAACAATTCCCACTTTAAAGCGGTGCTCCATCCAAAAGGGGATGCTCCGCTTGTTTGCTTCCTCCCCCCCTCCGCTGCCCCATGTGGCACCTTTCGGGGGGAGCAGGTAGCTGTTTTTTACAGGTGCCCATCCCCACTTCAGAGAGACCTCACTGCGACAAGGTCCCCTGGAAGTTCGGCCTCCTACTCCTTCCACCTCCGTTGGGCCATTCAGAAAGCGCTTTGCACATGCTTCACTGCCTGTTTCCCTTGCAAGGAATGGCAGTGGCAGCACCCGAAAGCCGATTGAAAAATCAACTGGGGTGCCGACATCGTGGGATCAGGATTCAGGTAAGTGTCCTAATATTAAAAGTCAGCTACAGTATTTGTAGCTGCTGACTTTTAATTTTTGATAGGGGGGCTGGAGTTCTGCATAGGTGAGAGCGTGACGCAATTTTAACATTTGTCACAAGTAAATGGAGTTGGAACTTTTTTTTTTTTAGACGTACAACTTCCAGAGAGAAGCTTATGAGTGGTTTGAACTCCCTCCCCCTACCATTATTTAGAAACTGAAATATAGGATTATTGTGGTTTGATCCATTTTTTATTGTGTAACAATTTTTTCCTCTTGGTGACTATTGCCTCCAATGCAGAAAGGAATAGAATAGTATTCCAAAATGTTTGAGTTGGCGTCATCAACAGGATTTAATGGGATATCTTCCAAAAAGTAATCCAGTTCTGGTGACAATGGTCTTATTTACTGCCGTCTCTTTGTAACAGGAAGTGAAATATCTAGGACATGGGAAGAAAAAAAAAAGTAAGTTTTGGCTTTCCATACACTTCTCACACTGTAGACATACAGCAATGAGGCTGCAGACACAGGAAGTGTACTGCTATTTTTCAGAAGGCACATGACAAAGGGTATATTTTCCAGGGCACTGCTTACACACAATTAACATTTCTAGATGTTTCCTATAAAGCAATGGTTCTCAAACTCCGTTCTCAAGTACCATGTCATATTTTGGGAATTTCTCTTAGATAGAATAGCTGTCCAAAATACCAAGTCATTGACTCTGATCTAAATCACCTGTGCAAGATAAAGGAAAACTTGCAAACATGGCCTGTTTGGGGTACTTGAAGACTGAGGTTGAGAAACCACTGATCTAAAGAAAAATCACTTTTTGAATTCAGGTTTACTTTAACACAGCTTCTGTTTTAATGACTTGCTGAGATATCAGGTATATACTTGTAGCAATTATATGTAGTGAGCAGTGGCGGACCGTCCATGTGCCAGGCCACCCCCCTAATCCATGCGTCTGGCACCTAATCTACATGCAGTGCGCCGGACGCATGGATTCCAATGGGTTTTTTTTTTCTTTTAAACAGGAGCACGTGATTAGAGCCAGAGGCTCTAATTGGCTTAAAAAAAAGGGTGGGCTCGGCGGGCAGAGAACTGCGGTGCTGGTGGGTCGGCGATCAAACGATTGGGGGAGGGGTATTGGCCCCAATAAATGGTGCACCAGCCCCCACTGAAAGAAAGTATACATTACATCATACATTTCCCATTCTCAGCAGTGAGAATGAACAGACTCGTGCATGTGCATGCACTGTGACTTGTATATGATGAAATCCAGGCTGCAGTAGAATTCTCCTCGCCCTGTATGACTGATCAGTGAGCTCATTCACTGACTCCTTGAGATTTCTCAATTTATAAATTTGCTATGTTGATTACTTGCAATGCACAAAGCAGCATGACAACTTTTTATTTTACTTAAGTCACATGTACACGCATTATAAAACTTTACATTGGAACTGTTTATCTTGAAAAGCCCTAAAGGCAAGGCTGAGTCACAATACTGGGGAATTGGAAGCAGGTGAATCTTTAACTGCACAATGATGGCTCATTCCAATGTCCTTGCTATATAGGGGAAAGTTTACCTGTTGCTTTCATTAAAGTGGTTGTAACCTTTATATGCATCAGTTCTCAAATACATGCACCATTTTATAGTTTGTTCTGTAAGAATCCAAATCGTTGTATTTTTACCTCAGTATTTTAATCACTACGGCATGCCACATACGGTTCAAATCTCTACCGGTTCAGCAGAAACCAGCCAAGATTCGAACCGTGTATGGGCAGGCTTAAGGTACCACGTTGATCGAGCAGAGAAGGCCATGGTCCAGCAGAAGGGATTCTTGCATCAACACTGTCTGTGTTGATGGGGGAATTGAGCGAATTTCTTTCCTGCAACCCATGGTTGCAGGAAAGAAATTTGCTCCGTGAATGGCTGGCCTAAGCCTGTCACAGCTCTCTGAAAATCTCTGGTCCATGGGTGCCTCTATGGACCGGAGCTCAAGAGGCGGAGTTGTGACATCACTGGCCCGACTCTCAGCTGTACACTTACACACTGGTGCTGGCTTAGCAGTGTGCACGGTGCTGGAAGTGTGCACGCACATCACTTTCTGCTTGGATGTGGGGCCAGTGATATCGCGACTCTGCTGCCTACGGCACAGAGATTTTTAGGTGCAGGATTGAAAATACTGAGGTAGAAATACAGCGCTTTGGATTTTTACGGAACAAACCATAAAATGATGCATGGGAACTGATGCATATGAGGTTTATAACCACTTAAAACTAAACACACTTTTACTCAGGCTGGGGCAGCAGGAGTTGTGCTGCTTTGCTGAGTTGGCTGAAATGTTCAGTTTACTTTCTGTTATTTGTGTTTACAACCACTTTAAGTTGGTTGGGACTAGAGCAAAGAAAAACACAAAAATGGAAAGGATATTATAAATGCATAAATGTTAGTTTTCACCTTTAGCCCTCGTTCACATTGAACACGGCTTTGAAATTGTGCGACTTCATCTGAAGCCGCACGATTTCAAAGTTGCGTGTCCATGCAACTTCGGGTGCGACTTGAAAGACTTCTGTGCAGCTTCATGCACAGATGTCTATTAAAGTCGCACCCGAAATCGGCAAAAGTAGAGCAGGAACTACTTTTGCAAATCAGTGCGGTGCCACAAATTCTGCCTCACACCGATTGGGACGGTGCCATTGCCAGCAATAGGCTGCGACTTGTCAATTTGACCTGTCAAATTGCATGACAAATTGCTTCAATGTGAACAAGGGCTTAAAGGAACGTAGTCGCTATGGGTTAAGCCTGGTACGCACAGGACGTTTTTTTTTTCCGTTCAACCCAGCGGAGGTTGCGGTACTAACCATTGGTACAGCGATCTTCCCTGCTGTGCTATTGTGTTTTGACAGGGGGCTGCCTCCTAGCCAAGACTCATCAGTCAGCACTTGCAGCCAAAAGATGCCAATCAGCTGCTGGTTTTCCAGCCTGCTCGTTCGACAGAAGCCAGTCGTGAGAACAGCTTCTGTTGAACAAGGAACTGTACACATGGGCTGAATATTGGCTGGTAACTGCTGAACCGAGCATTTTACGCCGATTTTTGGCCCTTGTGTACCGATCTTTCCTGCTGTACTTGAGCCATGTTTCTTCTGTTTTTGTACAATAGCTGCAGGTGATTTGTGGTGGTCACCTCCTGTTTAATATTGGTGGGTCTAATTTAACTTCACTTGTCTATGTAGGGTGGGGTTTATAGGAAACGGGTTTGCATTTAAAGTATAACTAAATTTTTTTTTTTTATTTGAATGGAGTAGGGAAGAATTTGAATATCTTTCAGGATTTTATTGCTGTCTATGCTTGATTAAGGATTTTCACCCTCTCTATTTTGTCCTTTTTACTGGTATAGTTGAAAGGGAAAGTAAAAGAAAATCCCACATTTTGTGTTGTCCCCAGAACAGTAATGCCCTGTACACTAGGGCTGGGAAAAAAATCGATTTTAATCTTGAATCGAGTTTGGAGCTCAAATCGATTCAGATTTGAAGAAAATCGATTTTTTTAGATTTTTTTTTTTTTTTGAAAAAAAAATAAAATACATATATATATTTTTTTCTTTTTTTCCCTTCAAAGTTTCCATAGCAGGACTGCAGGGGGCGTATCCGGAATGGCACTGGGCAGCGTTACCCCAATTACATCTACTCGCTGCAGCCGTAGTCTGCCTACCTGATCAGCGTGTCATGCAGACAGACGGCGGCCATTGCAGTGTTCAAAAGCCGCACCTCCCGAGTCCTCGTCGCCTGTTATAGGCGGAACACTCAATTTCACAGCAGGCAGTATTCAGCCTATCACGGGCATCCTCTCATCCTCGTCTGTGTTATGAGGATGACCATGATAGGCGGAACACTGAATGCTGGGAAATTGAGTGTTCTGCCTATCACAGACGAGGAGGAGGCGCAGCTTTTGAATACTGTAATGGCCACCGGTTTACCAGTAAAATCCGTATACCATGAAAATCTGCATCAGGTACGGGCACAGTGATTGAAGCCCGGGCACAGTGAGACACGGGCACAGTGAGACACGGGTACAGTGAGGCATGGACACAGTTCAATTCAACTAAGAGTAACCTCATGATTTTTTGTTGTTTTATTAGCTAAATCCAAATACAGTATTAATAATTTGGATGTTTAACAATCTTTGTTGCACACTGAAAAAAACAACAAAAGGTCACAAGCGCTAAATTGGTGGATAAAGAAAAAAATATAATGGATGATAATAATAATAAGAAAAAAATCCCAAATATTTTGGGAAGTACAAAGTATCCAAAAGGGGGAAAAAACAGGATCCAGCGCAGCAAGAAAAAATCCGTACCCAGAAGTACAAAATACACAACATGCACACAATATAATCCAGCGCTCATGGAACATACATTTTCTTTCTCGTACATCACGGGACACAGAGCGACATAGTCATTACTAATGGGTTATATAGATACCGTCAGGTGCTGGCACTGGCAACTTCCAAAACCGGAAGTACCCTCCCCTATATAAGCCCCTCCCATCCGGGAGCACCTCAGTTTTTTGCCAGTGTCTAAGGTGTTGGCCAAGAAGAAACATGTGTTTTTCACTGAGCTTGCGTACAGGTTCTTTTGGGCCTCAGTAAGCTATTCCGGATCCGACCAAAAAAGCTTCATAGCTAAACGGTCGGTACCCGGGCCTTGCAGAGAAGAGCAAGGTTCTGCCTGTAATGCTTCTCTTAGGAGAGCTGGACCCTGGGATCCAGAGCTCTGGTCATACCCACGACCAAGATGTTTTCTGTGCAGGGTGCTATACAGGTCCAGGGGAGTGGAATCCTTGGGAACCCGGTCCCTGAAGGTTTGATTACAATGCCTGCCGTGATAGGTGAAGTTTGGGCTTTTGTGGACCAAACAAAGTCCTGCGGCGGGGAACAGGTAAGTGGGGGCCCCCAGGAACTTGGTTCTATTGGGGGACCCCCAAGCCTAATTTGTCTTTCTGTCTGTTACCTAATGGTATTCCCGCAAAATTCTGTGCATGCCTGTAACTACTAAAAAAATGTAATAATTTTTAATGGTGGTCAAGAAAAAAAAAAAAAAAAATTTTTTTATATATATTTAATATATTAGACTGCGGTACCTGTGTTTGTCCACTAGAGGCCGCTGTGGAATGTTTTCTTGTCATGTGGACTAGCTTCTTCTCAGCAGAGCAAAGTCCAGGCAGATGGTGAGTTCTCTTATAGGAAACTGCTTCCTCTGCCATGTTGCAGTGCTCGTCCATCCCCCGGCCTGCGGCAAAGAGGGGCCCTGGCTCCTGTCCCTTGTTACCATATTTGAAATTAGCGCCGAAGGCGCACGTGCCCGCGCGCGTGCGCACGCGCCTCTATATATAGAGGTGAGCCGGGAAAGGGGGCGGAGCCTGGTGGATGACGCTCTGTGCGCGCCGCAGCGCTTCTGCGCATGTGCGGGCATCCCAGCAGTTTAAAAAAACCACAATATTGTAGTGAGCTGGCTATGAAGTACAGAGACAGAGCTGGCAACATTTAAAGGCATACAGCAAGCGGTTGATACAGGCATCCCCTAGAAAGGCACATTAGTAGACACCAACTGTGATATAGCAGCAATTGTGCTAGACTATTCTCAGTAAAAGTGGTGTATTACGGCTGGAATACCTCAGCTTTAGGCTTAGGAATATGCCGTCCAGAAGCTCCGGAACTGAATCTTCCAGGAAGCGAAGGGGGTCTCATCGGGCTCGGAGGATCTTGGGCATACTCCTGCTGCACCAGTCTCCCCTGAAGTTCAGAGGTAAGTGACCGTAGAGACCCCGCAGGGTACTTGGTACTGTGGCTGTCCTCAGTTCACCTGCTCCTGTGTATGTAACAGAGGAGGTTTTTTCCTCAGCTCTGGGAGGATTAGAGAGAGATTGTCAACATTCGCTGCCTCCCTGTCAGGGAAAGCACGCCCGATCTCCGTCTCCTCCTTCAAAGTGCCTGTTAGCAGAGCAACAGTCCCATACAGGGATCGACCTGCCTGAAGGGGATCAGGATGAGGTTGATTCTGTTATAGAGGAATCAACAGTGGGGGAACCTTTTCTCAGCATCTTAAGCTGAAAGATTATGGGTTCAGTCTCTGACTAACATGGTCCGATCAGCATTTAAAAATGCACCTTGCGGAACCATCAACCACTACTGTATCCTCGTTGGGGTCGCTAGAAGCCCCCAGACTGTTTGTTCTTTTCCACTTCACCCTTTACTGAAAGGGCTCATTTACCAGGATTGGGAACATCCTGAGAAAATATTTATTCCCCCAAGAGATTTCCGGTGGTCTATCCCATGGAGGATAAGTTCATCAAAAAAAAAAAAAAAAAATGGAAGGTCCCTACAGTGGACGCAGCCATCTCTTGTATGTATAAATCACTGACATGTCCAGTGGATAAATGTCCAAATGTTCAAGAACCCAATAGATAAAAGATTGGAGTCCTTATGAAAATCTGCTTGGTGATACAACCAGCAGTAGCAGCTATTGGGGTCTGCTAAGCAGTGAAGGATCAGTTGAAACAGGTCTTGAGGGACTTGACAGATCAGCAGGCTTTGCCCTAGCTGATCTACCTAGAGCCTTAGGCTTTGCGGTTGACGCCATAGAGGATTCAGTCCATCAGGCCTCCCGCCTTACGCTGTCTATAGTACATATGCGTAGGCTCCTATGGCTCAAAAACTGGTCTGCTGAAGCTCCCTGTAAAGAATGGCTGGTTAGCGTCCCATTTCATGGTGAACGCTTATTCAGGGAAAACCTGGACAAATATATCCAGAAAATTTCCAGCGGTAAAAATACGCTCTTGCCGGTTAAAAGCAGAGTTAGAGGTCCCTCTTTAAGAGGCCTGCTTCTCCAGTCCCTGGGGCATCGGCTGTGTAACAGTTCCGACGGCCTCCTCGGTCAAATCCCGGGGGTAAAAAACAGGGACAGTAGCAGGGTAATGAGAAACCCTGGGTCAGGGGAGGTACAAAACCTCCCCCAAAGTTAAATTCATTGAAGCCCCCACTCAGTCGGGTGGGGGGAGGACTCCAGTTGTTCGTAAGAGACCTGGCGGGACACGATCAAAACAGATAGGTGCTCTCCGCAGTAGGTTTGGGATACAGTTTGGAGTTAAAAGACTCTCCTCCTTCCCATTTTTGAGGTCAAACGTGCCAAGGGATCCCCGGAAGAGAGAGTCCCTCCTGTTGGCACTAGAACAACTATTGCTCCAAGGAGTAATTATGGAGGTTCCCCTGGAAGAATGAGGGTTCGGGTTTTACTCAAACCTCTTTACAGTCCCGAAGCAAACGCGGACGGGAGGCCCATATTAATTCTAAAAGGGCTATACAAATTCCTGTATATCAGGACTTTCCGATGGAGTCGATCCGATCGGTGGCCACTGCCCTACAAGGGGAGGATTGGTTAGCCACGATCGACATCAAAGATGCTTATTTGCACATTCCCATCTTTCCAGTCCACCAAAAATTTCTACGCTTTGCAGTAGAAGGGCGCCATTTTCAGTTCAGAGCCTTACCCTTCGGTTTGGCCACAGCACCACGAGTGTTTACAAAAATTCTGGCCCTTTATTGGCCAATCTAAGAACACAAGGTGTAATGATAATGGCATATCTGGATGACTTGTTGCTGATAGACCACTCAGTGAAAAAACTAGACGTGGTCGTTCACAAGACGATCAAGTATCTGGAATCTCACGGTTGGATTATCAACCGAGACAAGTCAGCCCTAAAAACCAGTCAAAAGTCTGGAATACTTGGGGCTAAGGTTGGATTCAGGCCAGAGAAAAATATTCTTGCCTCGAGGAAAGGTGTTGTCTTTGAAAGATTTGATCCACTTAGTGGGTACAAAAAAGACAGCCGTCCATACGCCTGTATATGAGGCTGCTGGGAAAAATGGTGGCATCATTCGAAGCAGTACCCTACGGTCAATTCCATTCAAGGAATTTGCAAGGGGCCATACTGTCAGCCTGGAACAAAAAAGTTCAGGCCCTAGACTTACAATGTCCTTGTTCCCTTCCGTTCGCAAGAGCCTCCGTTGGTGGTTGGTTCCCCAGAATCTGGAAAAAAGGAAATCCTTCAGTCCGATTTCTTGGAAGGTGGTCACTACAGATGCCAGCCTTATAGGCTGGGGAGCAGTACTGGAGCAATAGTCTCTCCAGGGCAGATGGTCGGATGCAGAAAAGGCCCTGCCCATCAATCTCTTAGAGATACGAGCAGCCCGGTATGCCCTAGTAGCATGGACATCCAAACTCCAAGGGTCCCCTGTCAGAATTCAATCAGACAATGCCACAGCAGTGGCATATATCAATCATCAGGGGGGCACCAGGAGTCGTGCAGCCCAGAGGGAAGTAAATTACATCCTGAAATGGGCAGAAAAATATGTCCCAGCCATATCTGCGGTATTCATTCCAGGAGTGGAGAATTGGAAGGCGGACTTTCTAAGTCGCCAGCAATTAGGCCCAGAGGAAGGGTCCCTTCACCCCGAGGTTTTCTGGACAATATGTCAGCGGTGGGGAACATCGGATGTAGATCTTCTAGCATCCAGATTCAACGCAAAGGGGGACAGGTTTGTCTCTCGGACAAGGGATCCCCTAGCTTGCGGCTCGGATGCCCTAGTGTTCCCTTGGGATCAGTTCAAGCTGATATATGCATTCACACCGCCAATGGTTACCTCGATTACTCCGCAGAATCAGGGTAGAAAAGAAACCAGTGATTCCGGTGGCTCCAGCGTGGCCCCGAAGAGCGTGGTACGCGGAGATTGTAAAATTTCAGTGGGGAGTCCTTGGACTCTCCCACGTCGTCCGGCTTTCGCAAGGACCGATATACCACCCTTCCTTACCAGCCCTAGGTTTGACGGCCTGGCTATTGAAGCCCACATTCTAAAAAAGAGAGGGCTCTCTAATGCTGTGGTATCTACCATGATCAATGCCAGGAAGCCGGTATCCAGGCAGATCTACTATAGAATCTGGAAGGCGTACATCGCGTGGTGTGAGGCCAAGAAATGGCATCCACATAAGTACGTAATAGGTAGGATTCTGGACTTCCTACAGTGGGCTGTAGATAGGAAGCTTGCCTTGAGTACTATCAAGGGTCAGATTTCGGCCTTGTCAATATTTTTTCAAAGGCCCTTGGCTTCGCATTCACTAGTCAAAGCCTTTATACAAGGAGTGATGCGTATTAGTCCTCCGGTTAATATTCCCATATGTCCATGGGATCTAAACTTGGTTCTGTCGGTTCTACAGAAACAACCATTTGAACCATTACAGCATATTTCCTTGGTGCTTCTCACCAGGAAATTGATTTTTCTAGTAGCCATTTGTTCGGCTAAAAGAGTATCGGAATTAGCAGCTATGTCCTGTAAGGAGCCATATCTGGTTATCCATAAGGACAGAGTAGTGTTACGTCCTCATCCAGCCTTTCTTCCTAAGGTGGTATCGAGGTTTCATTTGAACCAAGATGTGGTTCTTCCTTCTTTTTTCCCCAAACCTACTTCGGTAGAGGAAAAGTTATTGCATTCTTTGGATGTAGTAAGAGCAGCTAAAGCTTATCTAAAAGCCACTGCTCAGATTCGCAGAACGGATACTTTGTTTATTCTGCCAGAAGGCCCCAGAAAGGGTCAGGCAGCGTCAAAGTCTACTTTAGCCAAGTGGATTCGACAGGTCATTATGCAAGCTTATGGCTTGAGAAGGAGACCACCTCCGTTCAAAGTTAGAGCGCACTCCACGAGAGCAGTTGGAACTTCATGGGCAGTGCATCACCAGGCCTCCCTGGCTCAAATCTGTAAGGCCGCAACATGGTCTTCGGTACACACGTTTACTAGGTCCTACCAGGTGGACGTTAGAAGTCAGGAGGATGTCGCCTTTGGGCGCAGTGTGTTGCAGGCCGCAAAAGATCCTCATGTCTGATAGCGCTCAGCTTATATATGGTGTATCCCCCCCCCTCATTTGGCATTGCTTTAGGACATCCCATTAGTAATGACTATGTCGCTCTGTGTCCCGTGATGTACGAGAAAGAAAATAGGATTTTTATAACAGCTTACCTGTAAAATCCTTTTCTTGGAGTACATCACGGGACACAGAGCTCCCGCCCCTCTTTAGGGACACTTATTGCTTTGCTACAAAACTGAGGTGCTCCCGGATGGGAGGGGCTTATATAGGGGAGGGTACTTCCGGTTTTGGAAGTTGCCAGTGCCAGCACCTGACGGTATCTATATAACCCATTAGTAATGACTATGTCGCTCTGTGTCCCGTGATGTACTCCAAGAAAAGGATTTTACAGGTAAGCTGTTATAAAAATCCTATTATTAACTATTGAAAACTCTTGAAGAATTGATAAAAAAGCTTAGTCCATTTATTAATCACAATAAAGAGAGGGATCCAATCCCAAATGTGCAGAGGGCAAATGAATCTTAACTCTCCAGTTGCCAGTGGTGACAAACTTGTTAAACTTGCAGTGACATCCGTGGAGCAAGGAGGGGTTAAAAAAGTCAAAACAAAGCCTGTGGCATGATCTCCGTGTGAGCACAGTACCTTGAATGATGGACAACAGGCAGACCAGCGTGTGGAGGGCCCTCCAACCCAAAAGGATGCAGAGCCAGGATCGCAGCAAGGCTGGGACAGAAGGAATCACACACAGAGTTTCAACAGTTTTCAATAGTTAATAATGTATGTTCCATGAGCGCTGGATTATATTGTGCGTTTGTTGCACACTGACGGTTTGCCTTTGCAATTTTGTTTGTTGATGCACTTTAATATAATAAAAAAAAAAATCGAATCGTAAATCGAGTTTTTTATAAAAAAATCGCAGATTTTTTTGTGGGGGAAAATCGCCCAGCCCTACTGTACACACGATCGTTTTTTCCGATGAAAAAAGTCAGATGGACTTTTTAATCGGAAAAACCGATCGTGTGTGGGCCCCATTTGACTTTTTTCCATCGGTGTAAAAAAATAGAACATGTTTTAAATTTTTCCGATGGAAAAAAAAACCAATAGGAAATTCCGAAAGTCTGTGTGGAACTCCAACGGAGAAAAAACCCACGCATGCTCAGAATCAAGTCGACGCATGCTCAGACGCATTGAACTTAATTTTTCTCGGCTCGTTCGAAAAAATTAATAAAAGATAGCACCTGCAAGAAAACGACATAATGAGCTAGTATGCTATGCATACTAGCTCATTATGTGGCACTTACCTCCGATCGAAGCCTCCGCCACGCTCCCCGTCCCCCTCCGCCATATCCGCTCCGACCGTCTTCCTGTTATCGGCGCTGTGATTAGCTGGAGCGGCGATGACATCACACGCATGCGCGCAGGGCCGTTATTCTCCATTGAGAAAACCGCCAGTCTCCATTGAGAGAACCGGCAAAACGCTCAGTGCGACTGCGCCGTTGTCTACGGCACGCATGCATTGGTGCAGGGTTTTCTGCAAATATCTCCTTAACCATGTAGGTTAAGGAGATATTTCTTGCACCTACAGGTAAGACTTAATCTAGGTTGTGTGGTTGGTAGTGATGAGCCGAACACCCCCAGGTTCGGTTCGCACCAGAACCCGCAAACGGACCGAAAGTTCGCACGAACGTTAGAACCCTATTAAATACAATGGATGCGAACGTTCGAAATCTAAAGTGCTAATTATAACGACTAATATGCATGTTATTGTCCTAAAAAGGGTTTGGGAACCCGGGTTCTGCACCAGGGGACATGTATCAATGCAAAACAACGTTTTAAAAACGGCCGTTTTTCGGGAGCAGTGATTTTAATGATGCATAAAGTGAAAAAAAAAGTGAAATATTCCTTTAAATATTGTACCTGGGGGGTGTCTAAAGTATGCCTGTGAAGTGCCACGTGTTTCCCGTGTTTAGAACTGTCCCTGCACAAAATGACATTTCTTGCTTGCGGCTTTAATGTAATGTCTGGTCCCGGTAATATGGATGAAAATCTTTGAGAAAAATGGCATAGCTACCCCACCAGCCCCCCCTACCCCAGCCCATTACCAGCCCCTTTGGGTCTTGTATGGATATTAAGGGGAACCCCGCACATAAAATAAAAAAGGCCCTATATACTCTGAACCGCAGTATACAGGTGGTGCAAACAAGACAGGAACTGTAGGTTTGTTCTTAAGTAGAATCTGTTTGTAATTTGGAACAGGTACATTGTTTAAGTGTAGCTCCAGCCAAAAAATATATTTTTAAGCTTTTTGGAAAACATAGGGAAGGGTCATCACCCCTGTAACATTTGTTTTGCTGTCTGTGCCCCTGTTCAGAACATTTCACCTCACTTTCCGTCCCAATGACAACTGTTTTTGAAAAGTGGGGTTTTTATTGAAACAAGGATTGGTGATAAAGCATCAGTAGAGAGGAGACACCTTTTTCCCATATTAACTCTTACAGGAGAGAATTTCCCTTCCTTGGGGTAGATTTCCTCTCACTTCCTGTTGTCTCCTTCCATTTGCAAGTAGGAGTCGTTTGTAAGTTGGATGTTTAAAAGTAGGGGCCTGCCGTATATACTCTGCTGAAATTTGCCCCTTACATGTTGGTGTTGCCACAACACTGTAAGCCCTCACAGTTACTCTTGGTGGGCGCTGGAACGCCCTGCTGTGAACTATTATATAAGGAATTATATTTACATGCCATTGTTGAACAGTGGTAGGAAAAATTGGGCCTTTGGTGGGGGTGCTGGTGCCACAACACTGTAAGCCCTCACAGTTACTCTTGGTGGGCGCAGGAATGGGCCCTGCTGTGAATTATTAGATCAAGAATTGTAATTGCATGCCCCTGTTGAACAGGGGCTGAAAAATTGGGCCTTTGGTGGTGGTGGTGTTGCCACAACACTTTAAGCCCTCACAGTTACTCTTGGTGAGTGCAGGAATGGGCCCTGCTGTGAATTATTAGATCAATAATTGTAATTACATGCCCCTGCAGATGCCTGTTGGTGTAACACAAAAGAAAAAAAACACTAGCAATAAGGGGTAGCTTCAGGTGTATATTTTTTAGGAATCACACTACGCCTGCTTTAAGTGCTGCAGATGCCTGTTAGGGCTCTTTCACACGGAGGGTCCGTTCAGGTCTGCCTGTCAGTTTTTTTAGGCGGACCTGAACGGATGCTACATGTCCTCCTATGGAGCCACGGATGTCAGCGGTGACATGTCCGCTGGCATCGGACCCGCTCCGATCCGCAAAAGTGTGACGGAGGAAAACCCTATTTTTTCCTTCCATCTGCAGATCGGATCGGATGACAACGAACTCTACGGTCCGTCATCATCTGATCCCCCCATAGGGGAGAGCGGTGCTCTGACAGGGCGGTCCCTGCACAGTGTGCGGGAACCGCCCAGTCATCCGCCAGCTCAGCGGGGATCAACGGAGCGATCCCCGCTGAGCAAGTGGAGCTTCACGGGGCGGATCATTACTGATCCGTCCTGTGTGAAAGAGCCCTTAGTGTAACACAAAAGAAAAAAACTACGAGCAATAAGGGCTAGCTTCAGGTGTATATTTTGCAGGAATCACACTACGCCTGCTTTAAGTGCTGCAGATGCCTGCCTGTGTTACACAACAGGAAATCACAACAATACGGGCTAGCTTCAGGTGTATACTGTGCAGGAGGCTTAGCAAAAATATCACTGACACTGTCCCTACCTATCCTTCTCTCTCCCTGCACACAATATCACTGACACTGTCCCTACCTATCCTTCTCTCTCCCTACACACAATATCACTGACATTGTCCCTACCTATCCTTCTCTCTCCCTACACACAATATCACTGACACTGTCCCTACCTATCCTTCTCTCTCCCTACACACAATATCACTGACACTGTCCCTACCTATCCTTCTCTCTCCATACACACAATATCACTGACACTGTCCCTACCTATCCTTCTCTCTCCCTACACACAATATCACTGACACTGTCCCTACCTAACCTTCTCTCTCCCTACACACAATATCACTGACACTGTCCCTACCTATCCTTCTCTCTCCCTACACACAATTTCTATAACACTGTCCCTGCCTATGTACGTCTTTCCCTGCACGCCAACACACTACACAAGGCCGCCGCGCTGGCGGTCTTTTATAGTGTGGGGCGTGTACTAAACCCCCTTGAGCTATAATTGGCCACAGGCATCCTGCCTGTGGCCAATTATGGCTCTCCTCGCTGCCGGCGCTGTGATTGGCCAAGCATGCGGGGTCACAGTGCATGCTTGGCCAATCACAGCGCCGGGATTTTGGGCCGTTCGCGTCACTCGAATTTGGCGCGAACGACCCAAAACGTTCGATCTTCGTCGAACACACGATGTTCGAGTCGAACGTATGTTCGACTCGAACGCGGAGCTCATCCCTAGTGGTTGGGTTTACAACCACTTTAACTAAACACTGCCATAATGGAGTTGAGCTTGGGACATCCCAAAGGTTGTGGTATCTAAAGGATCTAAACATCCAAAAACTAGGCAGGAATTGGGGCGGGGGGGGGGGGGGGTCATTGATGGTAAACATTGGCAGATTTGAGAACAGTGAATTCTAAGCAGTGCAGGTAGGGCTTAGAATTAAATTAGTGTTATAACCCGAGTACGCTGTCCACTGCTGTGAACATTTTTATTAGAGAATATCAAAATGCAGACAATGGTATGAATGAGTATACATGTGTATACAATACACAAGCAACCGCAAAAGCTATGATAACCAATAATACAAATGTATAGTTGGGTAGGGTTTAAAGATTATGGTTATAGAGGAAAATAGTTTGGTAGCCTATAAGCAATGTACAGATGTCTTCGAGATATTTAAACCACTGTTTTTTCTGTACCTTTTTAGAGTGACTGTCATTAGGGTTATGAACTTGAGTTTGTTACCTCGTTGGCTCTTTCACACTTGCGTTGCATTTTAAAACAGCATAAAGGCACATTAACGCACCTATAGCATTAATGAGCATTTCGGATGCGTTTTGCAAGCATTCATTTTGCGTTGGGCAACACTTCCCAAGTGCCCCTTTTTTTTTTTTTTCTGAGGCTTAAATGGGAAATGATCATGTTTGACGCTTTGCAACCACACTGCAGGTGCCATAGGTGCATTTACAGTGCGTTTAACCACTTCCCGACCGCTTGCCGCACATATACTGCAGGAAGGCAGCTCTATTGCGCCCCATCACGTACCTGTACGTGATTTTGTCAATAGCCACTGGGGGGGCACGCGCCGCCAAACCCGCGATCGTGCCCTGATTGGCCACGGGGGGAGCCACACGCGATTGCTTCCCACAGAGACAGATCGACAGTTTGCCGATGTAAACAAGCAGACCGCTGTGCTGTCAGGCTTGGACACTGTGATCTAGTTTTTCTGCTAATCGGGAACAGTGTCCATGCTGTGGGCTCCCCCCCCCCCCCTTACAGTAAGAAAGCACAATTGGGGAATACATTTAACCTTTTGATCGCCCCTGATGTTAAACTCTTCCCTGCCAGTGTCATCTATACAGTGTTAGTGCATATTTTTAGCATTGATCGCTGTAATAATGTCACTGGTTCCCAAAAAAGTGTCAGCTAGGTATCCGATCTGTCCGCCGCAATGTCGCAGTCCCATTAAAAATTACTGATCGTCACCATTACAAGTAAAAAATAAATTTAATTAAAAATGCCATAAATCTATCCCCTATTTTGTAGACGCTATAACTTTTTTGTGCAAACCAATCAATATACACTTATTGGAATTTTTTGGCCAAAAATATGTAGTGGAATACATATTGGCCTAAATTGATGAAGAAATTTTGATTTTTAATTATTTTTTTTATTTGATGTGTTTTATAGCAGAACGTAAAACATTATTTTTTTCTTCAAAATTGTCATTCTTTTTTTGTTTATAGCGCAAAAAATAAAAACCGCAGAGGTGATTAAATACCACCAAAAGAAAGCTCTATCTGTGGGGAAATAAACGCAGTGTCGTATCGCAAAAAATGGCCAGGTCATTAAGGGACTAAAACCTTCCGGGTCTGAAGTGGGTATGTAGAAGTGAATGAAGGCAGTTGCAAAGCGTCAACGCCTGCCAAACTGTACAGCACTATTTTTCCCTCTCAGCAATGGAGGTAATACTACAGTTTGAACCCCTCCATCCGCTCCCTATTGTAACAATTCTGTGTGGGATTAATAGGCGTTCGGGAAGCATTAAAAACACGACCCAACTGCCTATTTTCAACGCATGTGTGAAAGAGCGCTAAAAGAAGAGCATGATTACTTTCTGGTGACCCTGTGTGTTAAAACTCCACCTTGTTGTAATTTTCTACTGCTGCAGCTATCCAATACTTGGATATTGAATATTGACTCCCCCCCCCCCCCACCCCCCACATGCACTGTGATTAACAGGGTTTGTGATCCTAAGGACAGGGTCACTCTAAGGTAAACATAGCAGTAACTAAGAGTAACTTCCACTAGAGTTTTCCTCTAAAGTAGAACATTTTGAAAAGTTATGGCTAAAGTGGAGAAGAAATAGGATGTGAGAGTTTTATTGCTATCTGTGTCTCCATGAGTGTGATTTTCTCCACTTCCTTTCTGACAGAGGGTTTCAGATGGGGAAAAAAATAGAAATCGCTCCCCTCTGTGGGAACCAGACAGCTTTTCACATGATAGAAAGTGTACAATTTTCCCCACTCTTGGGAACATTTCTCCCTACTGTGTGATTACTGAGAAGAAATTAGAAAAATCTCTCTAATGAAGACCCAAAGAGCAAGAGAAGTATCTTTGTTTAGTAAGATGGGGAAAGGTTTAGATGTTCTAGGATTGTTAGGATTCTATTGCTGAGACACAAAGCGAGAACAAATATTTCCAATGGGGTGGCTAACACGGGTTTTAACCCTTATCTAAACAAAGAAAAAAAACGATCTGAAGTTCAACTATAAATCTATATATATGTCACATATTTGTAATGAATTTCCATTGTATTCCTAGCACATTCTAAACAGCATACCATAAATGGGTCATTTAGTCCTAACCATGCAAGCTTTGTTATTTTTAATGAGTGTCTAGAGTTAAAGCGGATATAAATATCAGATATATATAATATATATAGAGAGAGAGAGATCTATCATTTTTTTTTTTTTTATTATTTTAATGTAGATTTGTGCTTTGACTTGAGATAATAGCTTTGAGTGAGTGAGTGAATAACTTGTATAGCGCTACAAATGCGAACTAAATCGCCTCAAGGCGCTTTGCATCCAGTGACGTCCTGATTCTTCAGAAAAGGTGGGTCTTGAGTTTTTTCCTGAAGGCCCGATGGTTTTCTAACATACGGATGTCCGTGGGTAGAGCGTTCCATAGCCGTGGTCCTTGAACTGCAAATTTTCTTTCTCCCTTTGATTTGTAGCTGGACTTGGGGATGTGGAGGAGGTTTTGGTTGGTTGATCGGAGAATGCGATTGGGGATGTAGTGTTTTATCTTCTCGCATAAATATTGAGGAGCGTTTCCTTGTGTGCACTTATGGGTCAGGCAGAGGGTCTTGAATGTGATCCGATCCTTTACGGTTAGCCAATGCAGGGTCCTCAGTGAAGGGGTGATGGATTCCCAAGGTTGTTTTTCTGTTACCAGTCTGGCTGCCGTGTTCTGGACGACTTGTAGGCGGGAAATCTGATATTTAGGTAGTCTTATGTAGAGGGAGTTTGCGTAGTCGAGTCAGGAGTTGATGATTGTTCCAACTACTACTGCTGTGTCCTCTTCCGGGATGAAGGGGATGAGTCTCCGTAGCAGGCGGAGGAGATGGTGTGATCCGCTGACTACTGATCCTATTTGTGCATCCAACGACATCTCTGAGTCAAAGATGACTCCGAGACTTTTGACTTTGGTGCTCGGGGTAACGGTCTGTCCAAGAATGGTGGGTGGTGTCCAAGACGTCTTTGTCTTTCGGTTTGCGTGGAGGAGAAGAAGTTCTGTTTTGGATCCATTGAGTTTGAAGGAACTCTGTCATCCAATCATCGATCAGTGTGAGGCAATTTTCCAGTCCATGATATTGGTCTTTTTTTCCGGTGATACGAAAGTAGAGTTGGGTTTCGTCCGCGTATGAGTGGTAGCACAACTCCTGTTTGCTGATGATTTTAAGGAGTGGGCGGAGGTAGATGTTAAAGAGCACGGGTGACAGTGGGATCCTTGAGGTACTCCGCAAGAAATTGCGCGAGTTTCAGAGGTGAAGACTTCTAGTTTCACTGTCTGAGAGTGATTTTCTAGAAAGGATGCGAACCAGGTTAGGTCAGGGTCTGCGACTCCTGCTACTTCTTTAAGACGAATAAGTAGAGTTTTGTGGTCTACTGTGTCGAACGCTGCACTGAGATCCAGCAGCAACAGAAGACGTGATTCTCCGTCATCTGCAGCTTTGTGCATTGTCTTTTTGTGTGATATGTAAATCGCAAATTAGTCACGATGTTTTGTCTTTGTATGTTTCTTTTTTATGTCCCTGTGTCCAGATAATAGGTGCTTTTTCCTGGCTCTGGAAAGCCTCCAGCAACACTTTACAGACTGCCAGCAATAAAGTATCCAATTCTCTGTGTTTCCATTCATTCCACTATTAAGTTTGGAAACAAAAAGGATGTTTGTTAGCACTATGTAAAGACAGAAACCATAATGAGATTGGACAATGTGGATGATAACATTTTAATAACTGCCTAGTCCTTTATACAGAAAATGTACACACATACATAGTGTAATACAAAATTGTCAAGTATGCACTATAAAAGCAGATTCAATTATTTATTGTACAGATGTTGTAAAAATGCTCCTCAGAATATTTGCCCATTAGCTAGCCGGATGGAGAGGTGGGGGGGTCATCAGGGACTTAACTACACATCATGGGGCACCCAAGATCTCTCTGCAGTACCTGGCAGTGTTAACTGAGACTTTACTGTCACATACTTTACTGCTCAGTTCATACCTATGCATATACAAATACTCTCATGCATTTTTGTGTGTGTATGTTGTTTTTCACCAAAGGGTAGATTTACTAACATTGGAGCACTCAGAATCTGGTGCAGCTGTGCATGGTAGCCAATCGGCTTCTAACTTCAAGTTGTTCATTTAGGCTTTGACAATAAGCCCAGGTTCACATTGATGCGATTTGACATGTCAAATCGCATGCCAAATCGGCAGCTATTGTCGGCAATAGCACCGTCTGAATCGGTGCGACGCCGACTTTGCGAAGCCGTACCGATTGCCAAAAGTAGATTTGGGTCGAGGTTGAACCTCCACTAACCGCAGCAGTTCCTAAACGATCCTAAAAGCCTATGTGTACATTGACACATAGGCTTTTATAGAGTTGAGTTTAGGCAAAAAAAATAAAAAATTACAAAACCTCCTAAATGCAAGTTTAGGAGCGGCTAGTGTACATGGAGCCTTAGAGGAGATTGGTGGCAGAGGCGTTTAAAGACAGGGAAAACAATTTTTAAAAAAAACTGTCAGTGCGTCCAAGAGCAGCAGAGTTTTGGCAGAAAAAACGTTTGACGCTACTAAACACATTTAAACGTGCGTTTAGCGCTTGAATAATAAATGATTTATTCTAGCCAATGAAAAACACCCAAGTGCTTGACGCCTGTAAAGGCACCTAAAAGCATTAAACGCTTTTACAAGCGTCTGGCTTTTTTTCTGACAAAACGCTGCTGCTAGGAGGAAAGGCGTCTAGGAGAGTTTGCAAAACGTCCTGTGTGCATGAGGCCTAAGTATCAGGATATTTTATATAATTATACAATTTAGTTCTCCTGCACACGTATATTTCAATATCCTAATAAGAAATGCTTTACACTCTAGCGTATTTGCAGAAATACAAACCCCAGCTGTTTTTATTAGCTTTTAACTGAGACACTGTAATTTTTTTTTTTTTTTTTTTTAACAGGCACAGGAAGGTTGCATTAGTCTGGGCTGTAGTAGAAGCTCTCAGGCAAATCTACACTGCTGAGACCGCTAAACAAATTACTCTAACTACAGATATAAAACAAAGGGGGTCTGTGACTAGCGATGATCCTGATGACTTCTAGACTGCAGACTGTGCCTTAATGACCTCTCTAATAGGTCCCCCTCCCATCCATATGGCTAAAGTTTGCCACTGGGTGTTGTAACCTCTTGGAAGTCTTGTGTTGGCTTGAGTGCAGGGTGACACGTAATTCTTGGCTTCCTTGAGTTGCTGCTCTCAGTGCACACCACATTCACTAAAACTGATACATTTGGTGAGAGCACTGAAAACATTGCTGTGATCAATCTACCCTGCTCAGGGGCTGGCTTGCATGTGGCAGAGCATACTTTCCCCAGATCAAGTATGCCAATAAGAAATTCTGTCTGTCTTCTCCAGCTTTCCTGATTTGCATACTTGTTCTAGCAACTAGCTTTTTCAGGAGATCAGCAATGACGCTCAATATATTTCCCATGACAGGTTTACTTTAGACAATCAAACCCTACAATAGCTTCTCACTGCAGCATGTGGAATCTTCATATTACTTCTGCATTCTCTATAATGTAATATGAAGTACTGTAAATGTCCAATTGAGAGAGAGAGAGAGAACCTGTTATTGTGGCCATGACAGGTGGGTGGGTCCAATAACTCTTTTGCTTGGGCAACCAATTCCCACTTTAAAGCGGATGCTCCACTTGTTTGCTTCCTCCCCCCTCCGCTGCCCCATGTGGCACCTTTCGGGGGGGGGGGGGAGCAGGTACCTGTTTTTGACAGGTGCCCATCCCCACTTCAGAGAGACCTCACTGCGACAAGGTCCCCTGGAAGTTCGGTCCCCTCCTCCTTCTACCTCCGTTGGGACATTCATAAAGCGATTTGCGCATGCATGCTTCAATGCCGGTTTCCCTTACAAGGAATGGCGGTGGCAGCACCCAAAAGCCGATTGAAAAATCAGCTGGGGTGCTGACATCGCGGGATCAGGACTCAGGTAAGTGTCCTAATATTAAAAGTCAGCAGCTACAGTATTTGTAGCTGCTGACTTTTAATTTTTGATAGGGGGGCTGGAGTTCTGCATAGGTGAGAGCGTGACACAATTTTAACGTTTGTCACAAGTAAATGGAGTTGGAACTTTTTTTTTTTTGGACGTACAACTTCCAGAGAGAAGCTTATGAGTGGTTTGGATCCCCCTACCATTATTTAGAAACTGAAATATAGGATTATTGTGGTTTGATCCATTATTTAATGTCATGGTATCATTCTTGTGTATCAGAATTTGTGATCTTTCCTATTTTTTTTGTTTTTTCAGGATTCCAAGGATGAATCGGCCGCTCTCTGGGTAGATGAAATACAGAAGGGAGTCGTTGATTCCAACCAGGACACACAAGATGCATTTAGAGGTATGTAAAATCAATGCTGCTGAATTCTGAGTCCACTCTTTCAGTATCCTAATAAATAGAAGCTGCTGTGATATGTTTTATCTAGTACAGCATAGTGCTCATCACCCCCCTCCCACAATGCCCAACATGTGGCTACTTCACATTTGAAATAATATAGTAAGGTTGTAATTGCATTATCCTTTTCAGATCTGTACATCTTTGCCCAGAAAATTGTTGCAAATACAAATGTTTAGGCATTTTAATTCTTTAGTTTCTATTGTTATGACACAAAAAAAGGGAGAAACCAAAACTGACGCATTCCACACAAAACTCCAAAAATGGAATTGACAAAATTATTGTCACTGTCTAATAATTGTAAGAAAGAATTGCATTACAAGTTTGTGATGCTACTGTAGTTTCTAAACTCACCTGCATCAATTAATAGGTGCTGACAATATAGAAATTACATTGGCACCCAGTTAAAATGCTGAAAAATTGTGTCCTTGTGTGCCACACGGAGCATGGAGAAGACAAAGAGCAGCAAAGAATTGTCTGAGGATTTGAGAGCAAAAATTTGGGAAAAGAATGGACAATCTTTATAGGTTACAAGTCCATCTCCAGCGATCTTAATATTTCTGTGTCCACTGAGCGCAACATTGTCAAGAAGTTTACAGTCCATGGCACTGTAGCTAATCTCCCGGGACGAAAAGTTTTTATCACCGATTGCAACAAAAGATTGCTTGAATTGTGGATAAAGAACCTCGATTAACTGTCAGACAAATTCAAGCTGACCTTCAGGCACACAGGGTACAACTGTGTCAGCTTGCACTATAAGTCACCATCTGAATGAAAAGGGTAAAATTAAGGTAGGAGACCCAGGAGGACCCCACTGCTGATGCAGAAACAGAAAGCCAGATTGGAGGTGGTTTTATTTATTATTAACCACTTGCCGACCAGCTCATGTACATATATGTTGGCACTTTAAAGATGGATATCTCGGTAACGGCAGCAGCTGCTGCCACAACCGAGATATCTATCTTTTCTGTGAGCGGTTCTGTAAACGATAATGGTGGTCTCTGCGGCTGATTCGCTGCAAGATCACCGTTATCGGCGGCGGGAGAGGCCCCCCCTTCCATCTGCTCTCCCGTGCCCTCCGCCACTTACCGGAGCCGTCGGTAGCGGCGGAGGCGATCGGGTCCTTGTCGCTTTGTGGTATGGATACGAGTGAGGGGAAGATGGCCCCCACCCGTCTCCATACCATAGCAGGGCGGAAGTGACGTAAAAACGTCCGCTCCGCTCATACGACTAAAAGGGAAAAAATTTTTTGGTAATTTTTTCAAATGACTTTTTTTTTTATTGCATTTTAGTCTAAATATGAGATCTGAGGTCTTTATGACCCCAGATCTCATATTCAAGAGGACCTGTCATGCTTTTTTCTATTACAAGGGATGTTTACGTTCCTTGTAATAGGAATAAAAGTGACCCATTTTTTTTTTTAAACCATGTAAAAAGAAATAAAATCAAGTAAAATAAATAAAAAAACAAAACCTTTTTTTAAAGCGCCCTGTTCCGACGAGCTCGCGCGCAGAAGTGAACGCATACGTGAGTAGCGCCCGCATATGAAAACTGTGTTTAAACCACATAAGTGAGGTATTGCCGCAATCGTTGGAGCGAGAGCAATAATTCTAGGCCTAGACCTCCTCTGTAACTCAAAAGATGCAACCTATAGAATTTTTTGAAATGTCGCCTATGGAGATTTTTAAGGTTAAAAGTTTGACGCCATTCCACGAGCGGGTGCAATTTTGAAGCGTGACATGTTGGGTATAAATTTCTTCGCGTAACATTATCTTTCACAATAAAAAAAAAAAAATTGGGCTAACTTTACTGTTGTCTTATTTTTTAATTAAAAAAAGTGATTTTTTTTCCCCAAAAAAGTGCGCTTGTAAGACAGCTGCGCAAATATGGTGTGACAAAAAGTATTGCAATGATTGCCATTTTATTCACTAGGGTGTTAGAAAAAAAAACAATATATAGTGTTTGGGGGTTCTAAGTAATTTTCTAGCAAAAAAAAACTGTTTTAAACTTGTAAACACTGAGTCTGAAACAGGCAAGGTCCTTAAAGTGGTTGTAAACCCAGGTAAAAGTATTTTTTTTTTAAAAAACCACCTGTAAGCGAAAGTCTTAAGGAGCTATTATGACTAGCATAATAGCTCATTATGCATCACTTACCTTAGATCGGGGCCCCCGAAGCCGTCCTCGTCTCCCTTTCCAGCCGCATCCATCGCTGCGAAGCATAGCCGAAGATTACTTCCGGGTATCGCCGCTCCATCCAATCACAGCGCCGCTCTGGCGCTGTGATTGGCCGGAGCGGCGAAGACGTCACTCCGCGCATGCGCGCGGGAGCCGTCAAATCCGGCTAAGCCGGATTTGTGAATGGGATTAACCCTGTAAATAAACCGTTGTCTACGGCGCGCATGTAAATAAATAAACCGTAGACATCGGTGCATGTCTTTTAATGCAAATATCTCCGTGTAGGTTAAGGAGATATTTCTTGCACCTACAGGTAAGCCTTAATCTAGGCTTACCTGTAGGTGCAAGTTGCATACGTGGGTTTACAACCACTTTTAGTGGTTCATTATATTATTATTTTTTTGGGGAGAATGTACTGTGGACAGACACAACAAAATTTACAGCTTTTTGGTAAAGTCCATCATTCTACTGTTTTCAGAAAAATAAATTAGGCCTTCAAAGAATATAATACATTCCCTACAGTAAAACATGGTGGAGGTTCACTAATGTTTTTGGATTGCTTTGCTGCTTCAGGCACTGGATGTATTGACCATGTGCATGGCATTATGAAATCTCAAGACTACTAAAGAATTCTGGGGTGCAATGTAGGACCCATGTTGGAGAGTTGGATCTCCGTCCGAGGTCATGGGTTTTATAGCAGGATAATGACCCAAAGCACATGTCAGAAATCACCCAGAAATGGTTTAAGACTAAGCGCTGGAGAGTACTGAACTGACCAGCAATGAGTCCAGACCGAATTCCCATAGATCACCTGTGGAGAGATCTTTAAACAACAATTGGGAAAAGGAATCCTTCCAATCTGAGAGACCTAGATCAGTTGGCGAAAGAAGAGTGGTCCAAAATTCCAGTAGGAAGGTGTAAGAAATGCATTGATGGTTACAGAAAGCAATTGATTTCAGTTATTTTTTCCAAGGGGTGTGCTACCAAATATTAAATTAAGGGCTCTTTCACACGGGGCGGATCCGTGAAGATCCGCCCCGTGAAGCTCCGCTTGCTCAGCGGGGATCGCTCCGTTGATCCCCGCTGAGCCGACGGATGACTGGGCGGTCCCCGCACACTGTGCAGGGACCGCCCTGTCAGAGCGCCGCTCTCCCCTATGGGGAATCGGATGACGACGGACCGTAGAGTCCGTTGTCATCCGATCCGCTCCGCCGACGGAAGGAAAAATAGGGTTTTCCTCCGTCACACTTTGGCGGAGCGGAGCGGATGTCAGCGGACATGTCACCGCTGACATCCGTGCTTCCATAGGGCTACATGGAGGATCCGTTTCAGGTCCGCCTAAAAAACTGACAGGCGGACCTGAACGGACCTCCGTGTGAAAGGGGCCTAAAGGTGCCAATAATTTTGTTCAGTCCATTTTTTAAGTTTTGCGTGGAATGTGTCAGCTTTGACTTTTTTTGTTTCTCCACTTTTTTTGTGTCATATCAATACAAACAAAAGAAATAAACATGATAATGCCTAAACATTTCTAATTGCAACAATTTTCTGGGTGAAGTGGCCATGACTGTGTGTGTGTGTGTGTGTGTGTGTGTGTGTGTGTGTGTATATGTGTGTATATATATATATATTTATCACAGCAGGTGCTAATGGGGTGTGACCACATGTTAACACTAAAAATCGAAATGTCCTTCCTGCACACTGCTGTACAACCATTCTAACAAAAAAAATGTAGAGCTGATAAATGTGAGTCAACAAATAAATGAATAACCCTTGCAGGAAAAAGAAAAAGAAATATCTCAATATGAGTGTCAATAGTCCATCATAGTGAAAAAGCAACTGAAACGTCTCTGGTGAATGATATCAAAGTGCGTTCATGATGGCGTGAATAATAATCCAATAATTTTCCACAGTGTATCCAAAATATATTCGTGATTAAACAGTACCAAATAATCCTGAATAAATATGTGAAAAAAAACACCACCGATAAAGAGGAGGCTTAAGTTGACCCTCTAGATATATGTTTAGTAGGGTCCACAGAGTCTGGTAAGCCTCCTCTTTATCGGTGGTGGTTTTTTTCACATATTTATTCAGGATTATTTGGTACTGTTTAATCCTCACAAATATATTTTGGATACACTGTGGAACATTATTGGATTATTATTCACGCCATCATGAATGCACTTTGATATCATTCACCAGAGATGTTTCAGTTGTTTTTTCACTATGATGGACTATTGACACTTATATTGAGATATTTATTTTTCCTTTTCCTGCAAGGGTTATTCATTTATTTGTTGACTCACATTTATCAGCGCTACAATTTTTTTGTTATTTTGTACATGCACCTTTTTGTCCACTGGTTTTGTAGCTTCTTTTTCTGTTCATATTAGCAGTGCGGAAATTTTTTGTATTTGTTTTCTGTACAAACATTCTAGCAAATGGTTGGACATAAACAGGGATTTTTTGTTCACATACATTACATGTTTAAGCTGGCCAACTGAGTCAAAGTAATCCCTCTCTGGCCAGTCCCTACTCTACTCTGTAAAATGCAAATGCTCCAGTGGATATAGTGCTAATATGGGGCAAATAGACATGTAGGAGATCTCCAGGTTTAGTCTGGTCACTTACATGCACTATGCAAAAGAGAGAGATATACCTGTGCTGTGCTCAAAACCAAATTCTATATATGTATGTGTAATTATATATATTCTCACAAAAGTGAGTACACCCCTCACATTTTTGTAAATATGTTATGATCTTTTCATGTGACAACACTGAAGAAATTACACTTTAATAAAATGTAAATTTGGGGCATAACTTGAGGTTTATTGTACACCAATAAGCAGGGACTGTTTTGGTTCAGCTTTATTTCAGTCTCTGTATGTATGTGCTAAGGACTATACCAGAATACCTAGATTGTCTGAGGGGGTTACACAGGCGTAAAGACAAATTTCTCTTATCAAGATAAGCTGACAATTCTCTGCATTTCTCACTGATTTTATAGTTGTGAAAAAGATACAGTATCTCACAAAAGCGAGTACACCCCTCACATTTTTGTAAATTCTTTATTGTATCTTTTCATGTGATAGCACTGAAGAAATTACACTTTGCTACAATGTAAAGTAGTGAGTGTACAGCTTGTATAACAGTGTAAATTTGCTGTCCTCTCAAAATAACTCAACACACAGCCATTAATGTCTAAATCGCTGGCAAAAAAAGGGAGTACACCCCTAAGTGAAAATGTCCAAATTGGGCCCAAAGTGTCAAAATTTTGTGTGGCCATCATTATTTTCCAGCATTGCCTTAACTGTCTTGGGCGTGGAGTTCACCAGAGCTTCACAGGTTGCCCCTGGAGTCCTCTTCCACTCCTCCATGACGACATCATGGAGCTGGTGGATGTTAGAGACCTTGTGCTCCTCCACCTACAGGTTTAGTCTGCACACATTTGCAAATACATGTGTAAGCCACAGAGCCTCGTCACGGCACCTTGGTATCTGTGGTCCTATCGCTAGCTTATGAGAGACTCCACAATGGAAGCACATGCACTCTGATGGATAGGTGGAGGTCAGGTGGACTGAAGGGAGCCACCCCTTCTTAAAGGTACAGGAGCACACTGGACACCCAGGAAATCGCACGATGGCTGCAAAGGTGTCCGTGCGTTGCCTGACCAATATAACAGTAACATTACAACAAAAAACTGTGTCCACCACCTCCACCTATAAATTTCCTTTGCAGTAACATATGATATAAACAAGACCAAGGAGAAAATCCAAGGAAAGATCCAAGCTTTACTTAACGGCCAGCCGGCTGACAACCAAATCAACCTATCTAACAGTATGCGTTAAAACATTGGTTTAGTCTGCACACATTTGCAAATACATGTGTAACCCACAGAGCCTCGTCACGGCACCCTGGTATCTGTGATCCTATCTCTAGCTTATGAGAGACTCCACAATGGAAGCACATGCACTCTGATGGATAGGTGGAGGTCAGGTGGACTGAAGGGAGCCACCCCTTCTTAAAGGTACAGGAGCACACTGAACACCCAGCAAATCGCACAATGGCTGCAAAGGCGTTTGTGCTTCCATTGTGGAGTCTCTCATAAGCTAGAGATAGGACCACAGATACCAGGGTGCCGTGACAAGGCTCTGTGGCTTACGCATGTATTTGCAAATGTGTGCAGACTGAACCCCTGCTTTAACGCATACTGTTAGGTTGATTCGGTTGTTAGCGGGCTGGCCGGTGAGTAAAGCTTGGCTCTTTCCTTGGATTTATCCTTGGTCTTGTTTATATTATCTTTATGTAGAGCAACAATTCTTTTTTTTTTTCAGATCCTCAGAGTTCTTTGCCATGAGGTGCTATGTTGAACTTCCATTGACCAGTATGAGAGAGTGCTAACACCAAATTTTACACGCCTGCTCCCCATTCACACCTGAGATCTTGTAACACTTTTTCACTTTGGGGTGTACTCATTTGTTGCCAGCGGTTTTGACATTAATGGCTGTGTGTTGAGTTATTTTAAGGGGACAGCAAATGTACACTGTTATACAAGCTGTACACTCACTACTTTACATTGTAGCAAAGTGTAATTTCTTCAGTGTTGTCACATGAAAAGATATAATAAAATATTTACACAGATGTGAGGGGTGTACACTTGTGTGTGTGTGTAAGTGTGTGATATAAAGACCCCAATTCGACAGCCGTGTGGGTCCTCAAAC
Source organism: Rana muscosa (assembly GCA_029206835.1). Lineage (NCBI taxonomy): Eukaryota > Metazoa > Chordata > Amphibia > Anura > Ranidae > Rana > Rana muscosa. Next base: position 1,104,594,093 of record CM055116.1, read on the forward strand.
ATAGACAGTGTGCACTTTGGGGAACTGCACCATCACAAATGTCAAATTGGGAGGAGCATCTGTCCGTGCAGCCACTGCATCTTAAATTACATGAGTGGGTTTGCCTGCACAGGGATGCATGGACCACATATAGGCATACGCTTAAAGCATTTCTAAACACAACTTTTTGTCTTTTTTAATTAAAATAATAAGCATTCTATACTTACCTGCTCCCCAAACATCCTCTTGTGTGGTTCCCCACTGGGGCTGTCCGCTTCTCCTCTTCTCTGTCTGCCCCCATAGCAAACCACGGTGTGGGCTTACTCCCAAGTTGGGCTGTGTGCGTCCATAGACACACATGTAGTGGCCCGGCCCCGCTCCCCACTCCTTCCTCTCAGGATTTAATTGACAGCAGCAGGAGCCAATGTTGGAGAAAATATGCAGCCGTGCAGAGCACTGGGTCGATCGAGGACTCATGGAAGTGTTTGGGGGTAAAACAGCAAGTTGTAAAACATGTTTTACCTTAATGCACGGAAGGCCTATTCCTTTTTATAGCAACACTTGGACTGGGAGCAAGTGCTAACAACCAACCAGGCTCTGTTGCGGTGCACATGTGTTGACGGGGAACATTGACCCTATCGGGGGTGCTTCTGCTTCTTGTCCAATCAGCAGGCTTTGGTATATTTTGCCATTCTATTGAGAGTCCTGTACCTGACCATTCTGTTTGTCAGAAATACTGGGATCATCAGACTAGCCTTTATATATACAAATCCTTTAACCAGTAAAACCGTTAACCTATATCCTTTAATCAAGCATTTATTCAGACAAAAGCATTTTGTCAAGCATTTCCCAAAGTGTGACAGAACTAAACATTAAGAATCACATTTCAATGGTGCCCATTCACACCTAAATGCTGTGTCATTTGTCATGTAAAAAAGTACATTAAGCTTATTTTCAGACAGAATTGTGCATTTATAGACACATGGACTACAGTAAGAACATTTGAAAATATGCAAAACAAGTCTTTGTGTTTTTTTGTGGGGTTTTTCCACCTAAGAACTGGTCTAGCAGATACAAGTATGTGATGTCATAGATGATGCTGAAGTTTGAAATCACATAAAAAAAATAAAAAAAACACATGCGATGCAGATAAAACTTGTTAGGGGGGGGGCTTCAGAGTTGTCTGGATATGCTCAAGTGTAATCGGAAGCTAACACGTTTGCCTAAAGCTCAACAATTAAGTGGCTGTAAACCTTAGACATGAATAATAAACAAAGCATCTATAGTGTGTACTTGTCTCAATCCAGAGCACTAAGTGTAATTTCTGTCTGCTGCTTCCTTCCTCTATCTGCATTAATCACTTCTGAAAAGTCTTCCTGACACAAAGAGAAAAAAAGATGACAGGGGAGGGACCTCCAGCTGATTTACAGCCTCAGCTCTGTTCCTGTGTGAAAGGGTGTGTGTCCCTTCCCTTCAATCAGCTCTCAGAACTCTCCTCACTGAGCTCTGCAAAGAGTAACTTCAGCTTTCCTCCCCCTTTTTTTCTGAACTCTCACACAAGCTTTAATAACAACTGGACTTTGAAGGGATGCTGAGGAGAGAAGACTGCAGATGGACAGATGCAGCTTATGTAGCAGGATTTGTTTTTTCTTTTCTCTGTGTATTATCTGAGGCCGGTCACTTCACTTGGTATATGTAAGAGTTTATAACCACTTTAAATGTAACTGGAGTGATGCAACTGACTCCGCAATGAAGAAGGAACGGTTTATAATAGTGTATTACAGTATATGGAGAGCAAAGCAATGATGGTTTTCTTATCACATAAAACCTCAAAGTAATTAAATATGCAGGGATTAGTTGGTTAAGTCAATAAAATGTTTGCTTTGATTTCCTAATATGTTTGGAATAACAATAGGTGGGATCTACAGTAATGGTGCCTCCTGTTGTCACATGTAAGAAATAATGTTACTCTTTCGTCCATGGACCGACAGCCTCTCTATTGACAAAGTGGGTATTATCCGTTAATTAGGAGTGACTAGGCAGAAAACTTGTAAAAAGTGTTGCATCACCCCTTCTACAGTACCGCCCAGGGGGCGGACCCTCTGGGTATATAACCTCAGTCTGCATCTCGCAGATCAGTTTTTTTCTGTCTAGCAAGGAGTAGGACATGGCTCCCTTCGGGCCCATTGGTCCGGGGGGAAAAAGATATATATTTTTTTGCTACATTTGTTTTCTGCGATCTTCGATCAATTGCTGACTGGGTGACAGGCTGGATCCTCGATCCTTGTAGTCTCCCCAGTTTCGGCCATCGAGCGTGTGCCGACCCTAGCTACGCGCTGGGTTTTCCACGACATGCCCGTTGCTCCACGGGTGGCCGGTGAGCCTACGCTCCAGGGCCTGCATCGGACCGCTCAGCTTCGGCTGACCTTACGGCCGAGTTGCAGCAGCCTGGCCGGTGAGCTTACGCTCCAAGGCTTGCATCGGACAGCTCAGCTTCGGCTGACCTTGCGGCCGAGTCGCAGCAGCCTGTCCGGTGAGCGTCGCGCTCCAGGGCATACATATGATCGTCCCCTTGGGTCCAATCACAGCATGCCTGGCCAACAGTCACCTTCTGTGCGTGGACGATGATCTGTTTGGAATGTCTTCCAGCATGATACATGCAGGATATGTAAGTAAACTCCCCTGCCTCGGCTGGGTGATTTGGCTGGACATTCCTGGAGAGATCAAGTAAGTGGTTTTGGCCCCTTTATTCCCTCTCTCCCTGCCTTTCCCTCCTCCCTGGGCTTCTAGCTAAAGGTTGCTGGGTACTGGGGGTCACCTAAGGGGTTCCACTGGAGCGGGGCTGGCTGTAACTAACATTTAAAAGAAATGTAATTTCTGCTTACCTGTGTGTGCTTCCTCCTCCATGCTGTCGGTGGCCATTTTGTGGTGGTCTATGCCGGGTTGGGCCTCTAGTAACTGCCCGGCGGCCATCTTCCTGTGGTTTCGGCACCATTTTTTTGTAGTTCTACACCCACTGGCCTCTATCGACTGATCGGCGGCCATGTTTGTTATGATCCACGCTGTAGGTATAGATTGCCGTTCGGCGGCCATCTTTTGTGGTCTACGGCTGCTTTGGCCTCTATCGTCGGCTCAGCGGCCATTTTCTTAGAGCCCACATTATCTTCCAGACAGACGTTTTGGCGGCCATTTTGCGAGAGTTTCCGGCCTCTAGGGTGCATTACACTGGCGCAAAAGATTCACACAAGAAGCACTGATAGAAGAAGCAGACTGACACAGCAGCAGGGGGACAGCATCACAGGCGCAGCACACGGCAGCATAGCAGTACCGGTCCAGGGTGGTGAGTCCTCTGGGTGATCCAGCATCTCTGCAGCGCAGGAGGGTGGCCTATTGATATCTTGCCTGGAGCCCTGTGGTTGTCAGCGTGTGGTCAGCATGGCATCTAAACCAGATGTCTTCTCCCCTGAAACACCAGATTTAGCAGCTGGTGCCCCTGAGGTGTCTATGAACGCTATGACGGCAATCCTAGAGGCGTTTGCTGCCAGGGTGGAAGCGGCACACTAGAAGACAGGGGGTAGTAAATGCCCCCGTCCCCTGCAAGCTTCTGGGGATAATTCTGATGCAGAACCAGGTCCAGCTACGGCTCAGGGCCCAGATTCTGACGCATCAGAGACTGCAGACCGTGACCGGACAGTGAGGATGACTCCAGGTCCAGGTCAGTACGGCTTGGTATCTGACCTTATTACTGCAGTGCGGGATACGCTAAAGTTGGAAAATACTGCAGAAGCAGCAGAGACTCCGGTCCACTTGGGTTTTCATAAACCTGCCCGCACTGCTAAGGTGTTCCCTTGTGTGTCTTATTTTGATAAACTCTTATACAAGGAATGGGAGAACCCACTGAGGGTCTTTACAGCCCCAAAGAGGTTTGCGGTACGGTACCCCTTTGAGGAGAGTTTTCTGAAGAAATGGACCTCTCCCCCTATAGTGGACCCTCCGGTGTCCAGACTTAATAGAGCCACCACAATTCCAGTAGAAGGGGCTCCTGTTTTCAAGGACCCTGTGGATAAGAAGGCTGAAGCACTCGCTTGCTACCTATACTCAGTGGTAGGCTCGGCAGTACGCCCGGCATTGGCGGGGGCCCTAGTGTCTCAGACACTTAATGAATGGGCAAGATTGCTACTCCAGGGGTTAAGGAGCGAGATGCTCCTCCTGATGAGATAACATTGGCCGACCAGTTGGTCCAGGGCCTTAGGTTTGTCTGCGAGTCAGACATGGATACTATTCCCCTGCTGTCTAAAGCTTCGGTTTATGCAGTAGCAATATGCCGCCTGATCTGGCTAAAGGGCTGGTCTGCGGACCAGACCTCCAAGAAAGCCCTGTTCGATCTGCCTTTTAAGGGCGACAGACTTTTTTGGGGCCTCTATGGATGACATCATCAAGGATGCCACAGGAGGTAAAAGAACTTTGCTTCCTCAAACTAGCAAGGGTAGGGGCCACGCCAAGGGCAAGGGCCCTCCTTTACTGCACGCAAGCGTTTTTTTCGTCCCCCTAGGGCGACAGGGAAAAGACCCCAGGCCGACCAGGCACCTGCCCAAGGACAAAAGCGTCCTTGGTCCCGCAGACCCAACAAGCCTGCAAACAGATCTGCGTCCGCATGTAGGTCCGCCCCCACCCAGCTTTCGGGTGGATGGGACGTCTTCGCAAATTCGCGACTCAGTGGACAGCTCTAGTCTCCGACAGGTGGGTTTGCGAAGTAATCTCCTCAGGCTACAAGATAGAATTTCTCTCTTGTCCACCGGACAGATTCGTCACCTCCAATCTCCAGCTACTACCGACCCGTCGGGAGGCACTGTATGGGGCGGTCCAGGGTCTACTGGAATGCGGAGTAGTTATTCCAGTTCCAGAACAGGAACGGGGTCAGGGTTTTTACTCAAATCTGTTCATTGTGCCAAAGGAGGAGGGGGTTCGTCCAATCTTGGATCTCAAAGCCCTCAATTACTTTGTTAAAGTACAAAGATTTCGGATGGAGTCGGTTCGATCTGTAGTCACGGCTCTCCATCCGGGGGACTTTCTGGCCTCCTTGGACATTAAGGACGCATACCTGCATGTCCCCCATGTACTCCAGACACCAGAGGTTTCTGCGATTTGCTATCAGGAAGAACCACTACCAGTTTGTGGCCCTCCTGTTTTGCCTTGCCTCAGCACCCAGGACGTTCACCAAGGTGCTCGCTCCAATTCCGGCACTTCTAAGACAGCGGGTTATCGCTATCATGGGCTACTTGGACGACCTTCTGCTGAAGGCCCCTTCAAGCTCAGAATTAGAGGTAAACGTGTCTATTACCTGTCAGACTCTTCGAGACTGTGGTTGGACACTAAACACGCAAAAGTCAGTATTGGTACCCACTCAATGCCTAGTGTACCTGGGGTTGATTCTGGATTCCTCAGAGGCAAAGGTATTCCTCCCTGTGCAGAAGTTGCAGACCCTTCGGGCTGCAGTACGGCAGCTGACTTCCAGGAATTGGTCGCCACTCCGTTTTTTGCATGCGAGTGTTGGGCCTCATGGTAGCCTCCTTCGAGGCGGTCCCATATGCTCAATACCACACTCGAGTGTTACAGAAGGAAGTTCTGTCCAGATGGAAAAGATGCCCTTCATCTCTGGATTATCAAATCCGAGTGAGCCACCTAGTCAGGAGATCCCTGGTATAGTGGCTGACAGCACCGGCTCTAATGGCCGGGACGTAATTTCTTCCGGTTTACTGGATAGTGATCACGACGGACGCCAGCCTTACAGGTTGGGGGGGGGAGTCTGGGGTGTTCAGTCGGTGCAAGGTCACTGGACCCCAGAGGAAGCCCCCCTGCCGATCAATGTCCTGGAAATCCGGGCGATCAGGCTGTGCCTCTTCAAATGGTCTCAGAGGCTGCAAGGGCGTCCAGTCAGGATCCAGTCAGACAACGCCACAGCAGTGGCATATGTCAATCAAGGAGAAACAAAAAGCTCAGCTGCAGCATCGGAGGTCGCTCGCATCCTGAAGTGGGCAGAGAGGAGCGTACCAGCACTGTTGGCCGTGTACATTCCGGGTGTGGAAAACTGGCAGGCGGACTACCTGAGCCGCCAGATGCTGGACCAGGGAGAATGGTCCTTACACCAGGTGTTCCAACTCCAGTGTCCAAAGATGGGGCACACCAGACGTAGATCTTCTGGCTTCCCGACTCAATCGGAAGGTATTTAGGTTTGTGGCCCGGTCAAGAGACCCATGGGCAGACGCAACGGACGTGTTGGTGGCATTGTGGGGTCAGTATCGGCTAATCTATGCCTTTCCTTCCTTAAGGCTTCTTCCTCTTCTGCTCCGCAGAGTGGAGGCAGAGGGAATTCCAATGATCCTAATCGCTCCAGATTGGCCTCAGCGTCCTTGGTACGCCGATCTAGTACTTCTGGTAACAGATGTCCCCTGGTGCCTACCACTATGGAAGGACCTGCTATCGCAAGGTCCCATACTCCATCCTGCTTTACAGTCACTGGCTTTAACGGCATGGCTGTTGAGAACCAGGTATTGAGAGACCGGGGCCTATCAGACTCAGTAATCTCTACTATGAGAAGTGCTCGGAAACCGTCCTCTAGGAAGGTTTATCACCGCACTTGGAAGGCCTACATCTCCAGGTGTGAGGAAATGAGATGGCATCCGCGTACTTATTTGGTTTCCAAAATCCTGCTGTTTTTACAGCATGGGGTGGACCAAAGGCTTGCCTTAAGTACGATTAAGGGACAGGCTGTCTTTTTTCAGCGACCCCTGGCGACTCACTCTCTCGTGAGTACATTTGTGCAGGGGGTTCGACATGTGGCTCCCCCGGTCCGTCCCCCCGCTACCTCCGTGGGACTTGAACCTGGTCCTCTCGGTGCTTCAGAAGGCACAGTTTGAGAATATTAGAGATATTCCCCTGTGGTCTTTCTGGTGGCTGTTACGTCAGTTAGACGAGTCTCTGAGCTGGCAGCCTTGTCCGGCAAGGCTCCCTATTTGATTTTCCACAAGGATAAGGTGGTGCTGCGGCCGCAGCCTTCCTTTCTTCCGAAAGTCGTTTCGGCTGTTCATCTGCTACTTCCATGTTCCGGAAGTCAGACTCACTGTTTGTTTCGGTGGCTGGTCCCAAGAAGGGCCAAGCAGTCTCGTCGGCCACCATCTCTAGGTGGATCCGACAGATAGTAATCCAGGCTTATGCCTTAAACGGTCAAGCGCCCCCCTTTCCGGTCTCGGCGCATTCGACCAGGGCAATAGGTGCCTCTTGGGCTTTCCGACATCAAGCGTCTGTTTCCCAATTATGTAAAGCGGCGACTTGGTCGTCCGCTCACACTTTCACAAAATTCTACAAAGTTGATGTAGGTGCATCTTCAGGTGCCTCTTTCGGCCGCAAGGTTTTGCAAGCAGCTGTTTAGAGTTGCAACTCCTCCGTTGGAGTGCTGTTTTGTGTTTGGGCTGAAGTTTATTTTTATGCTGTTACCACCCCTCGTTTTTTCTCTGACACTACTTTGGGACGTCCCACTTTGTCAATAGAGAGGCTGTGTCGGTCCATGGACGAAAGAGTAAATAGGATTTTTTACTCACCGTAAAATCCTTTTCTCTGAGTCCATGGACCGACACAGCACCCACCCCTCCTTTTAAGTTTGTACTGCTTTTTGACGAACTGATCTGCGAGATGCAGACTGAGGTTATATACCCAGAGGGTCCGCCCCCTGGGCGGTACTGTAGAAGGTGTGATGCAACACTTTTTGCAAGTTTTCTGCCTAGTTACTCCTAATTAACGGATAATACCCACTTTGTCAATGGAGAGGCTGTGTCGGTCCATGGACTCAGAGAAAAGGATTTTACGGTGAGTAAAAAAATCATATTTTTTAGACTACAACTATCCATACTATCAGAATTCTCTGTATTTTTTTTCCAGTTCTTATCAATCCTTTATATTATTCTGTTCATTTTGCGTATATTGGCAGTAAATAACTTACAGACTCTTCTAACAATATGTTTTTGTGTCTTACATGTTTAGTGGCAGCTGGTGTGGCAGAAATGAACCTGGCTCTGGAGAAAGAGGAAGCACCACATACCCTTCAAGCACTGCAGTCGTCTAAGGCAGGATTAAAGGGGATCATTCCAGAGTGTGCAGAGGCTTATCATAAGGACCTTTCAGAGTCCAAAAAAAATAAGACCAGCGAAGGTAACCCCAATATATAGTTATATAGTTAGCCAGGTTGAAAAAAGACACAAGTCCACCCAGTTCAACCAAAAAAAAAAATCATTCAATCCCATATACACAATCCTTCACCCACAGTTGATCCAGAGGAAGGCGAAAAACCCAGCAAAGCACGATTCAATTTGCTCCAGCAGGGGAAAAAATTCCTTCCTGATCAGAGAGGCAATCATATTTTTCCTGGATCAACTTTATCTATAAATGTTAGTACCCAGTTATATTATGTACATTAAGGAAAAATCCAGGCCTTTTTTTAAAGCAATCTACTGAGCTGGCCAGAACCACCTCTGGAGGGAGTCTGTTCCACATTTTCACAGCTCTTATGCCGCGTACACACGATCGATTTTTTCGACGGTGAAAACACCGTCGAGAAAATCGACGTTAAAAATGAGGAACAGCTTGTTCCCCCCACACACGGCCGTTTTAAATGTCATTTTTTTTTTGGTCGAAAAAAAGACCGTGTGTGGGCTCCGCGGCAGTGTTTCCCTATGGGAAGCACTGCCGCGGAAAACATGTCGAAAAAAACGACGAGAAAAATTAGAACATGTTCTAATTTTTCTCGTCGTTTTTAATGCCGTTTTTCTCGTCGAAAAAAACGACAGCCCACAGACAATCGTTTTTCTCGACGAGAAAAACGGCCGTGTGTACGCGGCATTACTGCGAAGATGAAATCTTTTTTTCTCTAGACGTAAAGAATGCCCCCTTGTCCTCTGTGATGACCTTTTAAAGTGAATAATTCAACACCAAGTTCACTATATGGACCACTTATATATTTGTACATGTTGATCATATCCCCCCTTAATCTCCTCAAGAGGGAATACATTTGGTTCCTCTTATCTTCCCCTTATAGCTGAGCTCCTCCATGCCTCTTATAAGTTTGATTGTCCTTCTCTGCACTTTCTCCAGTTACCCGTTTTATCCTTTTTGTGAATTGGTGCCTAAAACTGAACTGCATATTCCAGATGAGGTCCTATAAATAGTTTATATAAGATAACATTGTCACTTTTTGATAATTTATAGCTTCTGGCTGTATTTTTACATGTATGTTGAATGACTGCAACAAACATATGAAATACAAGCCACATAAACGTGGGCTATATTACAGATTGTGCCTGACTTGAGAAAAAAAGTTGTTTCATTTGCTCACTGACACGCCTGTAATTTTCAGTGAAAATGCTGTTGGCAGATTAGTCCATATACAGTACTTTGCTTTGAGATATCAGAACCATATTAGTTGTGTCCTGCTGTGATTGGGTTTTAATAATTATGAAGTATTAGTTATAGATTAAAGGAGGGATTTAGTTCCCAGTGGAAGTCACAGAAAATAATATTGTTAGACATTATACTAACATCCTTCATTTTCATAGTCTTTCACTGTTCTGTTATTGCACTTGTGCAATATATCAAAGGGCATGTGTCAATAGGTTTTTGTTCTGGACAATCGGAGTTTGCATTCCCATACAAATCATTTGAAATATGCAAGTCCCAGTTGAAGCAGATCAACTGCAGGTCAAATGCACCTGTCAATTAATTCTGATTGATCTCAGAACCTTTCTAAACTGATGTTAAACTGATGCGATCGACACACAGCCCATTGACACAGGCCCCTTAAAACAACACTAAAGTTTTGATTTTTTTTTTGATTTTTTTTAAAATAACAAACATGTCATACTTGCATCCACTGTGCAGCTCGTTTTGCACAGTGGCCTCCCTGCATCAGATTACCCCCTCTGGGAAGCGCTCTCCCAAGAAGGTTACCTTGTGGGCATGCTCCTGTGTCCAGTAATTGGCCTCCATAGCCGCCGAATGCAGGACTCGGCCCCGGCGCCCGCATCATTGGATTTGATTGACAGCAGCGGGAGCCAATGGCTGCGCTGCTATCTATCAATCTAAACAAGAGCCGAGAACCCCTGGCAAAGATGCAGCGCGTCCTCATCGTGGGACATTTCAGGGCTCAGGTAAGTAAAACAGGGGGGCTGGGGGGCCGGTAAGTGTCAGATGTTTTTTCACCTTAATGCATAGGATGCATTAAGATGAAAAAACAGGAGAGTTTACAACCCCTTTTAATATGACATATGAGTGCAATAGCCACCAAAGTTTTGTCCGCACTGCACCCTGCATTCTGTAGTCTAACAGACCAGGTCAGACATCTGCCGCTATCCTACTGAACTGCAAGTCTGCATGAGGACTCTTGTAATGGATGTTTTGTGGCTATTATTCATCTACACTAGCATGAAGCACTGGATGGTGAAACCAGAGAAAAGCATTTAAGGCATTTACAAGGGAAAAATCAATTTACAAATATTCAATATGGTGGCACAGGTCTAAAGGAAAAAAATATGTATTTGTCTGGAGTTCCATTTGAATGGTTCTGTATGTTTTAAAATGTTTGAGGCTGGTGGGTTTCCACCTAAGCTCCATCCTGTTTTAGATAGATGGATAGATAAGGTTTATTGTCGTTAAAGAAAACAAATTCACAATGAAATTACATTTCTAGTCCACACATTATTCATACACTACAATGATCACCTACACATTTGTAATACACAATTATACCACAATTAAAATTCCCATTTAAAAACATAACAAATTATTATATTATTATTATAGATGATTTACTGTATATAGCACCAACAGTTTACGCAGCGCTTTACAATGTATAGGGGGGACAACACAATTACAGTACAGTTCAATACAAAAGGTACAGGAGGGCCTGGCTCGTAGAGCTTACATTCTAAAGGGAGGGGTGGTGATACAAAAGGTAATGGCTGCAGAGAATTTGATGGGGGTGGCATAATGGTAACATAAATCTGAATGACCACTTTCATTTCATTCCCGCATTAATAGCTTTATAGTCCTGGGGAAAAAACTCTCCTTAAATCTATTTGTCCTTGCTTTTATCAGTCTAAAATGTTTCCTGTTTTACAGATTTGAGAGGAAAATTTAGTACACTTTACAAAGTTTTGAGCTTGTATGTTCATTAGACAAACATACAAACTAGCATACAAAAATGTCTCCCTCTTTCTCATGGCAATTTTTTTTATTTTGTGAATGCTGCCTGGGGTACATGCATAGTGAAGTGCATTCCTCTTGACTCAGGAAATTGAGCGAGGTGCTGGGCATACTTGCACATCATGGCAAGGGTTCACCCACCCAAAACCGGTGCAAGGATTTTTGTCTACATGGGCAAAGGTGCACCCATCCACACTGTCCTCCCACCACCCCCTCCTCTCCACAATGCAACCCCCACCCCCATATGGCATACATTTTATTTGTGCTCCATTAACCCCTTAACGACCGCTCACGGCATATATACGTCGGCAGAATGGCTCGTACAGGCACAATCGCGTATCTGTACGTTCCCTTTAACTGCCTGGTGTGTGGTTGCGCGTGAGCCGCCGCCGGCACGCTCGCGACCCTGCAGTCATCCCCATGAGTCGGACCACGGGTCCCGTGGACTCAATCGCCGCGGGGATCCCCGCGATCGTCTCACGGAGGGATGGAGCGGGGAGATGTTAGTGTAAACACAACATCTCCCCGCTCGCCTACTGACACTGTCACCGATCTCCGCTCTGTGTAATCAGAGCGGAGATCGGTGACGTGTCACTCGTAGCTACGCCCCCTAACAGTGAGAATCACTCCCTTAGGCACACTTAACCCCTTCAGCGCCCCTAGTGGTTAACCCCTTCACTGCCAGTGTCATTTTTACAGTAACCAGTGCATTTTTATTGCACTGATCGCTGTAAAAATGACAATGGTCCCAAAAATGTGTCAAAAGTGTCCGATGTGTCTGCCATAATGTTGCAGTCACAAAAAAAATCGCTGATCGCCGCCATTACTAGTAAAAAGAAAAATTTATAAAAATGCCATAAAACTATCCCCTATTTTGTAAACGCTATAACTTTTGCGCAAACCAATCCATAAACGCTGATTGCGATTTTTTTTTTTACCAAAAATATGTAGAAGAATATGTATCGGCCTAAACTGAGGAAAACAAATGTTTTTTTTATATATTTTTGGGGGATATTTATTATAGCAAAAAGTTAAAAATATTTAATTTTTTTCAAAATTGTCGCTCTATTTTTGTTTATAGCGCAAAAAATAAAAACCACAGAGGTAATCAAATACCACCAAAAGAACGCTCTATTTGTGGGAAAAAAAAGGACGTCAATTTTTTTTGGGAGCCATGTCGCACGACCGCGCAAATGTCTGTTAAAGCGACGCAGTGCCGAATCGCAAACAGGGGCCTTGTCTTTATGCTGCATATTGGTCCGGGGCTTAAGTTCTTAAGTTAATGGTTTTGGTGCTTTCAGTGCTTGTTTAACTTACAGAAAAAAAGACCAAAAACTATTTGTGGTATTGTAAAGTGCATTTAAATAATAGTTGTTCATCAATGGGGGTTATGTATTCCCCGCTTCCACTCAATGCCTACAGGTAGCAGGCAGATGAGGCAAATTAAAACGTCCACACTGTGCCTGGTAGGACAGAGGGTATACTGTCGAGGAATGGAAGACAGGTACATACCTTCCAACTTTAGAGCTTATTCATGAGGGACACTTGATGGCATCAACCTGCAGCGCGCCATGCCAAAAAGTAGGTGTGGCCAAACTGTTAACAAGGGGAGAGGCTTAAGGGGCATGGTTAAGCAAAACCCAGCCAGCCTTGTATCTACAAAATATGCTTTGATTGCTGTGCCATAAGCAAGAGTCTCAGACACCTACAAACCTCAGCACAATCAAAAATATAAAACAAAACTTATAATACACATGGCTATGTACACACTAAAAATCGAGAGAGAGCTAACACTTTGTCTGAGCTAACCCTAAAAAAGCTGTGTTGAGTTGATCTGAGCTGTGCTCAGAGCAGACCCAAGAACTGAGTGATCAGCAGTCTTTGATTACTCTGATCGATGCTGCATCCACCTATGTGAGTATAAAGGTTTTTTTTTTTTTTTCAAAACTCACACCTCTTTTAAGTGCTCAGGCATGGGCATAGCTTCAGGGGTAACACTGTCACATTAGATCTGCAGAGCCTGGACAGGAGTGGGGCAACATTTACTGGAAGCGATCCCCTTTTCCTCTTGCAGCAGTTAAAAGCCTGCTTCTCCTCCTCTCCCTCCCATCTGGCTTTTTTTTTTTGTTTCCACCTGGACCCCCATGTGCTCCCCTGGTAACAACCAAATGGTACTGATCACTGACTGTTCAATCATAATGGAAGCATAGTAAACTGTTCAGCTTCATACATTCTGTACAGCTAAGTCTGCAGTGTTGGAGACTGAGAATTACCGTATATACTCGAGTATAAGCCGACCCGAATATAAGCCAAGGCACCTAATTTTACCACAAAAAACTGGGAAAACGTATTGACTCGAGTATAAGCCTAGGGTGTCCATCTGCATGCCTCACTTTGCCCCACTGTGCCCATGCCCCACTGTGCCCATGCCCCACTGTGCCCATGCCCCACTGTGCCCATGCCCCACTGTGCCCATGCCTCACTGTGCCCATGCCTCGACTGACGTTTAACATGGGAGTCTATTGAAGGGGTGCTCCCCGGCTGTAGGTCCCCCAGACAAAAAACTTTGCACACTTATAGAGCAGAAATGGGGCTACATGTGTGCCAAGTTTCGGGTCCAGGTGACCTACGACCAGCCAATACTGGGTCCCCAAAGTCACCAGAGAAATTACTTTTTTTAACATGGGAGTCTATGGAAGGGGTGCCCAGATTAAAAAAATTGGTGCTCCCCGGCCGTAGGTCCCCCAAACAACAAACTTTGCACACTTGTACAGGAAGAGTGGGGCTACATGTGTGCAAAGTTTGGGGTCTAGGGGACCTACTGCCAGCCGGTACCGGGTCCCCAAATTCCGGAAGATCAGGCACAAAAAGGTGACTCGAGTATAAGCCGAGGGGGGCATTTTCAGCACAAAAAAATGTGCTGAAAAACGTGGCTTATACTCGAGTATATACGGTATGTCCTTAAATTTCTTTCTCAACAGTGAGACTTTCGGGGTCCTTTTAGTCCCCTGATATTTCACCAAAGCCCACCCCCTAACAGGGCTACTAAAAAAATTGAAAAAAATAGACAATAATAAAAAATAAAAAAAAACGACTAACACTGTCCTTTGCCCCACTGACACCGTCCTCTGCCCCTACTAACACTGTCCACTGCTCTACTGACTGACACTATCTACTTTTAAGGTAGGCTAAGTTTATATTTTTACAGTGACATTTGTTTTATTCGATTTTTAAAAAATTTCCTTACTATTTAGTTAGGCCTGGCTAGTTAATTTTTTTTTTAAAAAATGGGGCAGGAAGGACATTCAGCTGCTTATGCTTAATTTCTCATCTGCAAACATTGTTAATTATTGAATGTATTCTTTGAGACATCGCCTTGTCATTTGAATAATGAAAAAAAATATATATTGAAAGTTAAAAAAAATGGGGCACCGAATCCTGGTCATCTTTGAACTTTCATGTTGTTCAGGTAGATCTCCACCTCTCAAAGGTTGCCTACCCCTGTTTTACGCTGTGTCCCTGGGGAAAAGCATTTGTCGAGTCCCCCTGTGTGGGCCTTCTGAGTTTCTGGGTTCACCTATGCAGGGTGACGGGGCAAGACCTTTCCCCCAGCTACGCACTCTTTGCGCAGCCCCTCTGCCCAGCCCAGTACAGCCCTGCTCAATTGTGCATATGCACACAAGGTGGGGACAGGCAAGCCACACTCTAAAAGGGAAAAGCGGTGGGCTTGTTTGCTAATATGGAGGTCAGAGGGTCCGCTCAGCTGGGGCAGGGCTCAGGCCAGGCCCTCTGAGTTTCCTCCTACATACAATCCCACCGGGAGTATCTTGGCACACCGGGGATGCACCGGGGCCTACAAGCTTCAGGTTGAACCTCTGTGCTCAGGGATGTGTCTGACCAAGCCAGTTCGATTTCTGAATGCACTGTACAGTTTGGTCATACTCTGTTATCTCGCAATTAAACACACTGCACAATTGTCATAATGGGACAGTGATGGAAACACCATAAAAAAGAGGCTATTAATACATTCATGTTCGTCTGGCTGAGTATCCATTTGTGTGAATTCTATTGGGGTTTAACTGCAAACAAGATCTAAACTTTCTGACGTCCTTTCACTAAAATAAATAAATGTATTGTTCCTACAGCAGCACAGGAGAGCTCATGGCTGAAGGTAAAACTGAAGGATCAGTATGACTACTATTATAATATTGAAAGCAATGAAGGCCACTGGACTGTACCAGAGGGGATCACGCCAAAGACTTCATGGCTTACCCGAGAAGAGATCCAGGTACCCTTATTTTAATACTTTTTCTGTACATATGTCGTTGAAATAAATACTCAGGTAAGGTAGTTGTAAACCACATGCCATGCTCCCAGAGATTAATCAAATATACTGTATTCACGTGTATTTAATATTGCAATGGTTCTGACTTTTTGTTACCAAGAACAAGTTGCACACTCTTTTGTTCTCTAGGTCAGCCTTTTTCAACCAGGGTGCCTTCATGTTTCTTCAGGGGGGTGCCTTGGCAAAATGCCTAGAAATTTCCCAATAATTGTATACAAGCCAGCAGGTGGAAAAAGCCTGCCTTTTGGTTAAACAAAGCCACTGGTTTTTATTGTGCACCATTGGAACCTTCTAGCCACCGGCATCCTAACAACCAATGACTTCCCTCTCTCCATCAACAATCGGGTCACATTAGCTGAGTAAGGCTGAGAAACTGAGGGAGAAGAGAAATGTAGGAATATTAGCCATTATCAGTGCAATGTTGTATTTGCTTTCGAAAGAATAAATCGCGTCTAACGTTGGGTGTCCTGCATGTGTGGATATTGCTGAATTATGTTTAGTTTTCTACAATTTAGAATGGGGTGTCCGAGGTTGTGCATATTTTTTTTTTGTTTACAAACGTTTTTATTCAAGTATCAGCATCATACAAAGAAAATGTCAGACAGCATAATCAATTCAGAGGGAAAATAAACGGCGCATGACATGGGAGAGAGATAGGGGTACATAATAGAGAGGACATTACATAAAACTGCACAAGACTGATAAATCAATAGTGGTTACATGTGGTGGTTATGAAAGGTGCCAACAGAAAAAATTCTAGAGTGGGATTACGGTACATCGAACCAGTGTTTCCATTTATCATCATAAATTTGCATAGTGTCATAAAGCGTGTGGTGGATACGATCTGCCAGCTTAATCGCTTCCATTCGAGCCAGCACCTGGGACCAGGCAAGGGACGGGGAGCGCCAGTTACGTGCAATGACCCAATGGACGGCCAAAAAGAGGGAGTATATTAGTTTAGCGCAAGGTGTAGGGATATCGGGGATGGGTGTAAAGCATAGGCACATTTGGGCTGTAAGGGTAATGGTCCTACCAGCTATGGTTGAAGCTTTGGTGGCTGCCGCCTGCCAAGTGGGTTGAAGATGCGCACAGCTCCAGAAGGTGTGAATCAGTGTGCCCGACTCCGGGCAGCCCCGAAAACAGAGCGGGGAAACTGCAGGGAAGAGTGTGTGGAGGTGTGCTGGGGTTAGGTACCATCTGAGATGTAGTTTAACAGCAGTTTCACGAATGGAGTAGGCTCTGGTGTGTTTATACATATTTGTCAACATTTCCCTCCATTCCAGGGGCTCAAAAGTCAGGCCCAACTCCTCCTCCCACCTGAGCATAGGTTTCGACTTGGCTGGCAGGGCATAGTTGTTCAGCATGGTGTATGTCTTGGATATAATCCCTCTGTCTCTAGATGATTGAGAGCATAAGCGTTCATATGGGGTACAATGGATGTGGGAATCCAGAGAGCCCCTGTGTTGGAAGAAATGTCTAACCTGCATGTACTTATAGAATTCGGAGGATGGGAACTCATGATCTGTCTGTAGTTGCTGGAAGGATTTAAAATGTCTGCCTTCTTTTAAGGATTGCAACGTAATCACCTCCGATGTTGACCATCTGGAGAAAGCCTTACTATATAGACCTCAAAGTCCTCAAAGGCCGGAGGGAAATCAGGGTCTCCTATAAAGGAGTATAACGGGGAGAGAGAGGAGGATAAATCAAACTTATAGCCATACAACCGCCAGAGGTGGAGTGCCTGACTGACAATAGAGTTTAGTGGGATGAGTAGGCACGGCTTTATAGATCCGGCCCACAAGAGTCCCGGCAGGTGGAATGGGAGTATTGACTGAGTCTCGAAGGCCAGCCAGGGAATACCAGACGGGGTTGCGTGCCATTGTGCAGTTTGTGCAAATCTCGATGCTAAGTAGTAGCGCCAGAGATCAGGAAGGCCTAGACCTCCTAAGGGTTGGGGTCTATATAGTAAGGCTTTATGAAATCTCGGTTTTTTATTATGCCACACAAATCTATTAACCTCTTTTTGGATTGAATCAATATAAGTCTTAGGGACATATATAGGGAGGGCCCTGAAAAAAAACAATAGCTTGGGCAAAATGGCCATTTTAATGGCTGTGACCCTACCCAGCAGGGAGACATGATATGTATCCCAGGTTTTAAGTAAGGTTTTAACATGAGAGACTATGGGGTGAAAATTCACACGGGACAGGGAATGAAAAGCAGGGGTAAGCTGAATTCCTAAGTAGCGGAGGGTGGTCGTGCACCAAGTGAATGCAAAGTGGTGTCTCAGGGAGGTCTCAAGATCAGGAGGTATATTGATTGGCATGGCCGAACATTTGGCTAGATTAACCCCCAGCCCAGAGATTGTGTGGAAAGAATCAAGTAAAGATGTGAGGTTAGGTAATGCTATAAGTGGGTTGGACAAGAATAGGAGCACATCATCGGCATAGAGGCTAAGTTTAAATTCGTGAGGGCCTTTGCCGTATCCTTTAATGTTAACATTGTTGGTTATAGCACGGGAAAGGGGCTCTATGGCCAGGGCAAAAAGGAGAGGGGATAACGGACATCCCTGCCTCGTGCCCTTCTGGAGGGGAAAAAATGGGGAATTATTGCCTGGGAGTTTAATGCGTGTTTGTGGGTCTCTGTATAAGGAGTGGAAACCGTGTATAAAATTTCCCGAGATACCGAATTTGGGTAGGAGGTGATCAAGGTAGGACCAGCTGACGCTATCGAACGCCTTGTGAATATCCAGACTGAGTAGGAGAGTTTGCTTAGAATGAAGGTTGGCATCCTGTATTATGTTAGAAACTAGGCGGATATTATCTGTGATCTGCCTACCGGGAATAAATCCCGTCTGGTCGGGTGAGATCAGGCTGGTTATAACAGAGGCAAGTCTGTCTGCTAGCAGTCTACCGAAGATTTTCAGGTCATTGTTGATCACTGATATTGGACGAAAGTTTTGGGGTAGGGAATGATCTTTGTGTGGTTTGGGGATGAGGGACATATTCGCTAGAAGCATCTCTGCTGGAAAGTCATTTCCTTTCAAGATGTAGTTAAACAGAGAGGTCAAATGAGGGGACAAAATGTGTGCAAATTTCTTGTAATAGGAAGTGGAGTAGCCATCCGGGCCAGGGGCTGTTGAGGATTTGAGGGATTTAATAATGGATAATATTTCCCGTTCAGAACAGGGGGCATTCAGGGACTCTAATTGTTGGTCTGTTAGAGTAGGTAGGGCCAGGTCCGAGAACCAGGACTGTGCAGAAGGGTCTGAGGTGGGACTCGATAGCCTGAACAAATCTTTATAATATTTTACAAAAATCTCCAGGACATCCTTAGGGTGAGAAACCAGAATGCCCGCAGAGTTGCGAAGTCTGTAGGTATGTGAGGGTATTGTGGCCTGGTTCAGTTTCCGGGCGAACATGGTTGAAGACGTATTGTTATGAAGCAAAAACTTAGCTTTGGCCCACCTCAAGGCCTTTTCCGCATCCTCCGAAAGCAGGAGATCTAATGCGTGTCTTTTAATGTGGATTTGCCCAAGAAGGGCAGGGGAGGGATCTTGACTATATTTGTTGTATAGGGTATTCAGGGCCTTTGTGAGCAAACGGAGATCAGATATTTTAGCTTTGTTTCTTTTGGAGGCTAAGTCAATGAGGTTGCCTCTCATGACTGCCTTATGGGCAGTCCATAAAGTACTTGGAGATGTGTCAGGTAGGTGGTTATCAGTGAAGTACTCCTGAAGCTTGGTGTTGAGTGCCTCAACTGTTGGGGAATCAGTAAGTAGTGACTCGTTCAATCTCCAGGAGTAGGTCGTGGGTTTGAGGCCCATCCCCCGGATTGTAAACTCAACTATATTATGATCGGACCAAGGACAAACGTGAATGTCTGCCCTCGAAGAGTTAGCTAGGATAGTGGGGGTGCTGAAAATATAATCTAATCGCGCAAAGCTATCATGGGGGTTCGAGTAGAATGTATAAGACCTGCACCCAATATTATGTGCCCGCCACGTGTCAATAAGTTGCAGGGCATGTAGACTATTGGACAGGGTTTTAGGAAATGCCTTAGAGGCGGGGGTGCTCCTGCTCCGATCTAGGCTTGGGTTTGCTGCGAGATTAAAATCCCCCCTATTATTAAATGCGGTGAAAGGTATCGTTCAAGGATTGAAAAAAAATGTTTAAAGAAAGAAGCCTGTGCCTCGTTGGGGGCGTATAAAGAAACCATGGTAACAGCTCGGCCTTGTATTTTACCCTGCAGGATTATAAACCTGCTATCCGGGTCCTTATATATATGTGTCGCCTCGAAGAGGACTGTATTACTAATAAAAATGGCAACTCCACGTGTCTTGGTAGAGTGGGAGGTACAGTGAAATTGTTTAAATGCACGATCAAAATATTGTGGGTGATTTGAGCTAGAAAAATGGGTCTCCTGTAGTAGGAGAATGTCTGCTCCCAGGTTTTTATAGTGTCCAAAGGCCTTTCTACGCTTCTGGGGCAGGTTAAAGCCCTGTACATTATGGGACAAGATCTTAAGGGCCATCATGAACTAACAAGAATAGGGCAAATGAATGGGAGGTGCATGCATAAGGAGAAGACCACGCAGAATTGCCATGTGCGTTTCCGTCAAACAAGAAACACAGCATGTCTGTCTTTGAGTAGAAAGAATGAGCGTCTGAGCGATACTTTAACGAGGAGAAAAACAACATAAATAACTTTTCAAGATAGAATGCAAAAATAAGAGCATAACCAGTAAACTTTAACTCAAGGGTGTTAACATAACCAGCATGAGCTTGGGGGTCAAAGGAAAACAGCCCAAATGACCAAAAAAACTTTTCCAAAGGAATATATAGTCCTATACTAACCGACGGATCCCGATAGGATCGCAGCGACGAACAGGGCGACCATACAACGCACATCGCCCTGAACCCCACAGCGGCCCGGGTCCTAAAGTCAGCAGGGGGGAAGCAGTGGACGAGAGGAGACTCGTCGCCTCAGATCGTATTAGAACTATAGCAAAAAGAGTCTAAAAAAAAAAAAAAAAAACACCGTGAAAAATAATGTGCCAGAATAAAATAAACTGATGCATGCCTTCTTTCAAGAGTAAAGCAGTGCTCCCGCACAACTATGGTAAATCTATCCCCGAGAGGGGAGAAGTTGATACCACCCAACACAAGGAGCAGTCAGGTGTTATTGGTGTAGGTCACATCTTGGGTCATCTATGAAGGCCCGTGGTCCGGGAGCCAGCACAGAAGTCCCGAGCGTGGGCAAGTAAGTTGACTGTTATGTAGGTAGGACGTCAATACAACTGAGGGGGGCTGGAGCATGAGACATGAGCCAGGGGGCTCTGCAAACATGCTAGTGACGACCTCAGTCTCAAGTGTGGACAGGACCCCGATAGGGGAAATCCTGCCCGTCCAGATATCGGAGCCTGCACAAATTCTAAGTGTGGATCTTTAAGCCGGGAGGTCTCGGAAGGGTTGGCGCCATCTGTCCTGGTTCCTACGAGATGAAGGGGTGTTCCAGATTGGGTTAGGCCCCGGAGTGGAGGGTCTGCGGTCAACAGCCTCTGGCTCCAAGAGGCCTAGTTTAAGTAAGATCTCCTTTCCCTCCGCCACATTAAAGGCTGTGTAGGTGGTTCCATTGTGTGGGACTGTGAGTTTAAACGGGAAGCCCCATCTGTAGCGAATGTGGGCTGACTGCAGGACTGATGTGACTTCCTTCATGCGACGTCTGCGGTCGAGGGTAGCCTGAGAGATATCAGGGAAAATTTGGATCTTTACCCCATCCAGATTGATCGCTGCTGAATTCCTTGCTGCCCGGAGAATCTCCTCTTTAATCAAGAAGTCCTTGAGGCATAAAACTATGTCTCGCGGCGGTTTCTCAGCTGGGGGCTTGGGGCGCAATGCCCTGTGAATCCTATCATACACAAATGCTGAGGCGGGTGTAGAGGGAAGGAGGCTGAGGAACAGCTTAGTGGCAGCGGCCGGGAGGTCTATGACAGACTCGGGTATACCCCGCAGTCTGAGATTGTTCCTCCTGTTTCGATTATCGAGATCCTCGACCTGTGATTGCACCAGTTGGAAATTTTCAGCCAGTGCCTCATAGTCCTTGCGGAGATCAGCGTGCGCTACAGCCAATTCGTCATGTTTAGCTTCTAACATGTCTTTGCGGCCTCCCAGCGTGGTGATCTCCAGTGAGAGAATACTAGTGGCTTTGTGGAGTTCACTTTGGAACTTTCCAGCTATTTTCTCATACATGGAGGCAAGGCTGTCGTCAAGGTCAGCTTTAGTTAGCTGATAGGGACACTCACCTCCTGAGCGGGTTGAAACCGAAGCCTCTGGGGATACCGCCGGCGACGGGGAACCTCGTTGTGCCTGGGCGCCATCTTTGGACATGACTGCCTTTACAGCGGTGCGGAGAAGGTAAGTTGTAAGGGACCTCTGCGGCTTAGATCTTTGAGGTTTTTTCCGTGAAGGCATGCACCTGAAGTTCCCACAGGGGTGCTGGGTATATTCAGTACGAAACAAGTGTATAATAGCCCTGTGGGGAGGCGGTTGGTCTCTTCTGTCGGAGCTCCTGCTAGTTGCGACCTTCTCTCATCGCGTCCAAGCCACGCCCCCAGGTTGTGCATATTTTAAAGGGTGCCTTGATTGAAAAAAGGTTGAGAAACCCTGCTCTAGGTCAAAGAATGCCCTTTGTAGGAGCACATCTACCAAACTAAAAAATATCAAAATATCTACAACCTGTCAAGTAGTGTAAAGCCAGGCTAGGGGTCAATGTAAACAGGCCATCAATCACAAGTGTGCATCCTTCTCAAGCTTCTCTTGCAGTGTTCGACCATTTCTGAGCTGTTGCCCATAAAAGGTTCATACCACACATGAACCTTTTACAACCGTTCAGAAAAACCTCTGCGCAAGTAGTTCTTTCACAGTTTTCTCTCATCATTCACTTATATGGAAATATGGGAGCAATGGTTAGTAATGCTGTCACTGTTGGGTGGGATCATGACAGTTCCTGCTGCTACAGGGTCTTTTGCTTAAGGATGGGTAGATGCTTTCCTTCTATCACTGCCCATCACTCTCAGGGAGATATCTGCCTGTCGATGGGCAACCTACAAAATTGTACATGAAATTCCATTCAGTTATTGTATTCTAGTAAAATACAGGTCCTTCTCAAAAAATTTGCATATTGTGATAAAGTTCATTATTTTCTGTAATGTACTGATAAACATTAGACTTTCATATATTTTAGATTCATTACACACAACTGAAGTAGTTCAAGCCTTTTCTTGTTTTAATATTG
Organism: Rana muscosa; assembly: GCA_029206835.1. NCBI lineage: Eukaryota > Metazoa > Chordata > Amphibia > Anura > Ranidae > Rana > Rana muscosa. The sequence goes on from CM055116.1 coordinate 1,104,616,962, forward strand.
ATGATTTTGGCATACAGCTCATGACAACCCAAAATTCCTATCTCAAAATTAGCATATCATGAAAAGGTTCTCTAAACGAGCTATTAACCTAATCATCTGAATCAACTAATTAACTCTAAACACCTGCAAAAGATTCCTGAGGCTTTTAAAAACTCCCAGCCTGGTTCATTACTCAAAACCGCAATCATGGGTAAGACTGCCGACCTGACTGCTGTCCAGAAGACCATCATTGACACCCTCAAGCAAGAGGGTAAGACACAGAAAGAAATTTCTGAACGAATAGGCTGTTCCCAGAGTGCTGTATCAAGGCACCTCAGTGGGAAGTCTGTGGGAAGGAAAAAGTGTGGCAGAAAATGCTGCACAACGAGAAGAGGTGACCGGACCCTGAAGAAGATTGTGGAGTAGAAACATCCAGAGCCACCGTGAACAGGCGTGTGCAGGAAATGGGCTACAGGTGCCGCATTCCCCAGGTCAAGACACTTTTGAACCAGAAACAGCGACAGAAGCGCCTGACCTGGGCTACAGAGAAGCAGCACTGGACTGTTGCTCAGTGGTCCAAAGTACTTTTTTCGGATGAAAGCAAATTTTGCATGTCATTCGGAAATCAAGGTGCCAGAGTCTGGAGGAAGACTGGGGAGAGGGAAATGCCAAAATGCCTGAAGTCCAGTGTCAAGTACCCACAGTCAGTGATGGTCTGGGGTGCCATGTCAGCTGCTGGTGTTGGTCCACTGTGTTTTATCAAGGGCAGGGTCAATGCAGCTAGCTATCAGGAGATTTTGGAGCACTTCATGCTTCCATCCGCTGAAAAGCTTTATGGAGATGAAGATTTCATTTTGCAGCATGACCTGGCACCTGCTCACAGTGCCAAAACCACTGGTAAATGGTTTACTGACCATGGTATTACTGTGCTCAATTGGCCTGCCAACTCTCCTGACCTGAACCCCATAGAGAATCTGTGGGATATTGGGAAGAGAAAGTTGAGAGACGCAAGACCCAACACTCTGGATGAGCTTAAGGCCGCTATCGAAGCATCCTGGGCCTCCATAACACCTCAGCAGTGCCACAGGCTGGTTGCCTCCATGCCACGCCGCATTGAAGCAGTCATTTCTGCAAAAGGATTCCCGACCAAGTATTGAGTGCATAACTGAACATAATTATTTGAAGGTTGACTTTTTTTGTATTAAAAACACTTTTCTTTTATTGGTCGGATGAAATATGCTAATTTTTTGAGATAGGAATTTTGGGTTGTCATGAGCTGTATGCCAAAATCATCAATATTAAAACAAGAAAAGGCTTGAACTACTTCAGTTGTGTGTAATGAATCTAAAATATATGAAAGTCTAATGTTTATCAGTACATTACAGAAAATAATGAACTTTATCACAATATGCTAATTTTTTGAGAAGGACCTGTAGTGATGTTTGGATTGTGAAAATGCATTTTCCTTTAATTGAAATTGCACAACATACTGTATGTGTGAGTAGAATTTCTAAACCGTCTGGCAGATTATCATTGAGTCAGAGCACTGGTTGTCTGTAATTAAGTCGACAAAAGGCAGAAACCAACATGCTTTACAAAACAGGAAATTCTAATTGTTTAAAGCTGTGCGTTGTTCTTTGCTATTTAATAATGTTACTTACTGGAAATGAATAACATTTTTAATAATTGGCCAACGTATATTAAAAGGCAAGTATAGTTTTTTTGAAGGCTTTTGGATCTACTACACATTTGAATATATTAAAGGATAAGTTCACCTTTAGTAACATGTTACTAAACTAGCAGCCCCCGTTGTGACAGGGAGCTGGGGATCTTCTCGCACCCGCTGTCAGAATTTTAAAAAGCCGCGCCTGTGTGGGGCTCTGCCCACCCCGACACACCATTCATGCACAGAGTTCTGTAAATGGGAGAACTACAACTACTGTCAGCCATTGCTGCTGACGGTTTGTAGTTCTCAATGACCTACCAGGGCGCTGATGAGCGCTCTAGGTAGTTAATAGAATCTTCCTGTCATTCAGTAACTGCCTGCCTGTACAATGGGCAGACAGCTGCAGCGACAGTCTGTGGGAGCCTGAGATTGCACCCGGGAAATGCTATTTCCTAATAAAAAAATGCAAATTTTTGCAAAAAGATGTGCATTTTTTAATTTATTTATTTTTAAAGGGGAACTTCTCCTTTGACCACTTTCCGATCGCCTTAATACTTTTACTGCAGGCAGGCCTGCCCCTGGTTAGGGGCGCAAAGCTGATTCTGTTCCCTGCAACTCGGTGATCACGTGATTGCTATGCGATCACATGTTCAGAATGGCAACAAAGCTCTTATGAATGAATTCATTCAGAACGGCTGTGTTTCATATGCTGTAAATTGACCCACAGCTATCACATGTTACCTGGGCCAATCACCATGTGATTAGCTATATCCGATCACAGGGGAGAATTTTGTTCAGTTTTGTGCTTTTTTTTGCGGTTTACTACTGCTTTAAGGAGTAAGTATGTAAGTAAGGAGTTATATATATTGGAAGGGTGGAATGGAGGGTGCAGCATTGTCTATGTATCCAAGGTAGGGCAAATAGGGGAAGAGGATAGTTTCCAGGCTGACCCACAGTATATCCTTATTGTGTGAAATATTGTAGAACGTGGATCAATAACATGGCCCTGTAATATACTTTGAAGTGGCAAAGACCCAAACCCCTTGATTGTTTGGGACGGACCAGAACATTGTAATGCAAGCGAACAGAATGAGTGTCCATTTTGAATAAGGTCTTGCATCTGAACCAGGATTGTCTTTTAGAGGACCATTCTTTAAGTCTGTGTAACCCATTTTGAAGGAGAGGCATGTAGTTAAGTGTACAGGCGGTCCCCGGGTTACAAACAAGATAGGGTCTGTAGGTTTGTTCTTAAGTTGAATCTGTAAGTCAGAACAGGTCAATTTTGTAAGTGTAGCTCCAGCCAAAAAACTATTTTTACGCTTTTGTTCTCTGTGACACTGTTCAGAAGATTTCACTTCCTGTCCCAATGGCAATTGGATTCAGAAAATTTTGGGTTGTTGTGAAAACAAGCCTTGGTAATAAAGCATCAGTGGAGGTACCTTTTTCCCATAATAACTCTTACAGGAGTGAATTTTCTTCCTAAGGGTAAATTTCCTCTCACTTCCTGTTGTCTCCCTCTGTCTGTAAGTAGGGGTCGTTTTTAAAGCGGAGCTCCGCCGGAAAAAAAAAATATTAAAAGCCAGCAGCTACAGCAGCTGCTGGCTTTTAATATTTGGACACTTACCTGTCCTGGAGTCCAGCGACGTCCGCAGCAGAGGACGAGCGATCGCTCGTCACTCTGCTGCTCCCTCCGCCATCCTCGCTGAGGGAACCAGGAAGTGAAGCCCTGCGGCTTCATGCCCGGTTCCCTACGGCGCATGCGCCAGTCGCGCTGCGCCGTTCTGATTGGTGCTCCTGTGTTCTGGGAGCCGAGTGTCTCCCAGAACACCAAGGGAAGTCTGCGGGAAGTGACGTCACTCCCACAGATTCCCGGAGAGAGGACTCCCGGATGTGGGTGAAAATACCTGTCTTAGACAGGTATCTTCACCCCCCTCCCCCCTGAAAGGTGTCAATTGTGACACCGGAGGGGGGGAGGGTTCCAAATAGCAAAAGTTGCTATTTAGGGTGGAGCTCCACTTTAAGTTGGATGTTGGTAGCTAGGGTACCTCCTGTATAGAGCTTAGAAAGGTCTATGCCCTTGATTGAGCCAGTGGCACATTGCAATTTGAAAAGAAGAGGAAAGAAACTGTTCCATGTTAGGAATTGTCATGTTTGTCATAATTAGTTTGTGAGTGGGTATTGACCTTAAAGTTGCTCAGTTTGCCAAAAAGCCGAAATTTTTGCAATATCGTGGGAAAGGCCAGTCTGGAGTTCGAAATATAAAGCGGTATATTGTTCACATAAAGACCAAACCAATTTATGATTACCGGTATGTCCCCCCAGCAAAAAGGCCCAGAATAGTAGGTTTTCCCCAAATTGCACCAGCAAGGTCTTCCATCGCCACTATGTAAAGGGACTGGGGCAGCCATGACGTGTTCTGTTGCAAATGACTACAAGGTCTGACGGCAAACCATTGACCTGAATACAGCCTGTGGACTTGTCATATAATGCAATGATTTCTGTTAGAAAAGGTGGCGGATATGTATCTGTTGCAGGGTAGCTGACAGTCCCACCTCAAGTGATCATTGTCTTTTCAGCATTAATATTGGTGTTAATATTTTGATCATTATATTGGCTTTGTATTATAGACAAAGCAGTCTTCTGGTAGTTTTGAGCTATTGCTGAGGACAGATTTTAGCTCCATACTGTATATATTATAATTCTTTTCAGTCTTCCTTTTGTTGCTCAGCTGCAGAGACTGTGGCCATAGAAAATTTTAGGTATTCAGTCACATTCAAGTCTTTATATTTATGTTTGACTCAGTCGTCTTGTGGCTAATTGTATTTTTATTTGTACATATTTTTACTAAATGTATTGGATTATCATTCTTTAATCAAAAGTTGCTTTGTACTTTTTCTGACTGCTTTGACAACTTTTTTGCAACTTTTGCTCTGGTTCTGCATACAAATAAAAGGCAGCTTGATTGTGTCACAGGAAACTTCAATGCATGCTGAAGTCAGACAGATAGGTAGTTTCTGGTAGGACAGGGCAGATCTTTTATCAGACCTGTACTGGCCATATGGCATGGCATAGGATTCTTTGGCACCCAAGGCAAAGTTGCCAACTTGTGTCTCCTCTCAGGCAGAAATGGATGAAGCTTGCACATCAGGGGGTAGGGTGGTTGGGCCAGTGTAGGGTACAGAAATGACAGCTGCCATCCACCGAGCTTGGAATTAAGACAATTTGGTCCAAGGACAACAAAACAGGCTTTGGGGAGGTATTGTAACATGGTTGAACCATTGTGATTTAGTCGTAACCAGATTTTTCTTTTTCATATATAAACTACAGCTTACACTTACAACTTGTGCTTACAAGTGTAGCCTCCATTCATACAGTAAGTTACTGACGAGCAGGACAGCGCAGTCATGCAGACTAAGCAGTTGGTTGGCAGTTCTCCCATTGTATTCGGTGGAGCTCTGCTGTCACATTGACACATAGTCCACCTCGCTCTGTTTATCAGGATATAAGAAGTTTCAATTTGGCCTTGATTACTGCCAAAATGTTTTTGTTTATTTTTTTAAGCAACATTGTACATATGATTGTGAAGAGAACTGCGCTAAACTTGTGTCAAAATTTATACCACCGCTAAGGCCGGGTTCACACTTGTGCGACACGACAGGCGTCCTACTTTAGATCCGACTTTGCCCTGCGTCATGAAGCCGACATACGTCCGACTTTCAATGAACGGGGATCTGACTTGAATCCCCGCCAATACCAGGCACTGTGTTTGGTATGAATCTTGAGGGGGAACTCCACGCCAAATTTTAAATAAAAAACCGGCATGGGTTCCCCCTCCAAGAGCATACCAGGCTCTTTAGGGGGAACCCCCTAAGCCGAAAAACCGGCGTGGGGGTCCCCCTCAAAATCCAAACCAGACCCTTATCCGAGCACGCAACCTGGCAGGCCAAAGGAAAAGAGGGGGGGACGAGAGAGCGGCCCCCCTCTCTCCTGAACCGTACCAAGCCGCATGCCCTCAACATGGGGGGTTTGGTGCTTTGGGGCAGGGGAGCGTTTGTCAGACAAGTGTGAACCCGGCCTCATTCAGTGAACTTATCAAAAAACATCAAAATTAGATTAAATTCATGTGTTCCTGATTATCAATCGGGGTGATCGTGCTATCAAGTACTAACTACCCCACATATTATACTCAATATGCAGATATAAACATACAAAAATGCCAATAAGGTGCAATGTTCAAAATTATATCATAAAAATCTGTCACTCAGCAGGAAACATAAAAACTAACAAATATATCAAGGCTATGATTGCCTCTTCAGAATTTGAATCTGTCCACAACAAAAAAAGGAGAAAAAATTAGAATAAAATCCTTATGTATATGTGCACAAAAAATCCTTTGTAAATTATTTCTTTCTGTGATGATCAACTGTGCTTCCACCTTCACCACTTAACGTGCCTACACCGACACCAAATAGAATGGCCACTCACCAGATGAACCAGATAATATGCCTTTGGTTTATATGGATAACCACTCCCCAAGCTGTAGTTATGGTCTCTTTCTATGTCCGCTCATGCAACATACAGAAGACCATCATGGTGTAGTATATCAAAACATTTATTGAAGTTTAAAACATATAAAAATCTTGCACTCACATGGAATTGTGCCTTGAAGCCGGCACTGAGCTAATCCAGCCGTAAATAGAAGTGTACAAATGGTTGCCTGGTCCGCGCGTGTGATTCCTCACTTGTAGCCTAGCTTCGCTTGCACTCAGACTGGACGTGACGAGCTGACAATGGTGCTGCAGCCTCTATGCATTTCGCAACTTATTGTGTCATCAGGAATCACACGCGCGGACCAGGCAACCATTTGTACACTTCTATTTACGGCTGGATTAGCTCAGTGCCGGCGCATGTGACTGTGACGTCATGAGAGGCCTATATAAATTGTTGCGGACCGCACACCCAGCATTACAGCGGGAGGAAGCGACGAGTGAACATCGAGGAGAAGAAGAGGGAAGAAGGCGACGAAGAAGACCGGGCCCCCGCTAGCAAAAGAGCTGGAAGAAGATGGCGGAGGTGCCCGGCAGAAAGAACCGGAGAGCAGAAGAAGAAGAGACCCCTGGAGTCGGAAGAAGACCCCTGGAGTCGGGAGAAGACCCCCGAAGTCGGAAGAGACATTTGGAGTCGGAAGAAGACCCCCAGGACTGTGTAATAAATTACTTTAAAAACCTGTGTAATGTTTTTTTATTGACATTTTTTTCCACTAGGTGAATGGGTAGGGGTACGTTGTACCCCATACTCATTCACATAGGGTGGGGGGGCCAGGATCTGGGGGCCCCCTTATTAAAGGGGGCTCCTGGATTCCGATAAGCCCCCCGCCCGCAGACCCTGACAACCAACGGCCAGGGTTGTCGGGAAGAGGCCCTTGTCCCCATCAACATGGGGGGCAGGGTGCTTTGGGGTGGGGGGGGCCGCAGGTGGCCCCCCTGCCCCAAAGCACCAAACCCCCCATGTTGAGGGCATGCGGCCTGGTACGGTTCAGGAGTGAGGGGGGGACCGCTCTCTGGCCCCCCCCCTCTTTTCCTGCGGACTGCCAGGTTGCGTGCTCAGATAAGGGTCTTGTTTGGACTTTGAGGGGAACCTCAGTACCGTTTTTTCGGCTTAGGGTGTTCCCCTTAAAATCCATACCAGACTGAAAGGGCCTGGTATGATCCGGGAGGGGAACCCATGCCGGTTTTTTATTTTAAAATTTGGCGTGGAGTTCCCCCTCAAGATTCATACCAAACACAGTGCCTGGTATTGGCGGGGATCCAAGTCGGATCCCCGTTCATTGAAAGTTGGACGTATGTCGACTTCAAGTTGCAGGGCAAAGTCAGATCCAAAGTAGGACAGCTGTCGTGTCTCACAAGTGTGAACCCGACCTTAATGTGTTTCTTGTGCACAGTTTATTAATGGATAGGTATCATTAATATATGCACTGACCATATGTCTTAATGATTAATACTAATAAAAAATATCATGTGCAACCAGTTGTAAATGCCACGTTCATACATGAAAGTAATATCAATCTACCAATTATGAAAATTTTTATGACTTTATTTTATGAACCAGCCACAATTTGCTTTGTGGAAGGTCCTTTTGCTTAATCCGTGCGATTCCTCTTCTTCTTCTGGGATTTAGTGATGCATGAGAAGTGAATCCACCTACACTGTTCCTTCCATCCAGCTGGGGCCCATCACACTCTTCCTCATCACAACCCACTTTAATTCTCTCCATATAACTAAGCATCTTCTATTATTGCAGAACCTGCAAAGGCAAAAATGTTCAGATTTAAAAACAACAGTATAACATTCCTTCCAAGTAATTTATCACATCATTACACCCAATCTCACAAATTACTGATGTCACAATTGTACAGCATCTGCAAGTATTCAAGGACAAAGAGAACACAGAACTACCAGTGTCCTCACCTGACCTGACTTTTTGCTGGTCTTCGGGTCCAGGCACCGGCATCTTAACTGGGCATCCAGCTGTGACTCCTTGTGGCTTCACAGCTGGCTGCCAACTACGCATGCGCCCCATGAATGGTCCCACAGTCTCCTGGGACCTGTGACATGTCCCAAGAGGCTGCGGGGAGAGGTAGGGGAGCGAACCTCTGCTCCGATCACCTAGGCCAGTGATCAACTACGACCACTCCGGGTGTTGCTGAACTACACATCCCATGAGACATTGTAAAACTCTGACATTCCCAGACATGATGGAAATTGTAGTGACAGGTGGTGGACTCGAGCAGGTACAGGCAGTGTGCAGTAAGGAAGTCAGAGTAGTGCTGGATGGAGGTAAGTGCAAGTAAAATGCTGGATTATACCGGTTTAGTTAGTCTCACCAGTCCTTGACAGAACTAAAGGATCCACCAGTCTGCTCCAGGATCAGCCTCCGTAGCACCTCGATCGCCGCGTCCACACACCTCCTGTTATCTCAGCTCGATTCCTAGGGCGGTAAGGCAGGTCTGTTGGTTCCTGTCTGTGTCAAAGCATCCCTGTCGTGATGACAGCATGCTGACACGTTTCGCTCATGAGACAAGTTTCTTCAGAGCGAGGAGGGGCTAGGGAGAGGTGTCTTCTTTTTTTAAAGCTCCAAACGCCTGTGGCATTAATTTTCTTACCCTAAATGATCCCAGGCATCCCAACCTCAACAGACATTCATCACTAAATAAGAATTAAACACTGAGCGCAACATAGGAAGCAATGTCATGTTTACACAAATGGGGAAAGGACGAAAATATGGTGACCAAACCGAGTCGGAGAGAAATCTCTTTGCTACAAACGGCTAGTTATATTTATAAATATCAGACTGAGGATCTGTCATAGAAAAAGAACGCCAGGAGGACACCAGGCAGCACTGACAGCAGTAATCCTATCATGGCCATGGCAGATATTTACTTTTATAATTACAAGCAGCTGGTCATCAGCTATTCTAGAAATGCAGATCGATTGCACTCTGTGTTCAACCCTTTCGGGTATCTAAAGTATCTAAGCAATATATCCAAATTTTTTCCTTTTTGAATTAAAATCCTGTCAAAGTCTCCCCATCTAGTAGGTTAATTAAAGCATTAAATACCTTTTTGATGTTTTAACCCCCATGGGTCACCTCCATGATGTTGAATACAGTGCAGAGCAAGTGGAGGTTCATTGTTCTTTTTCCTAATGCTTTGTACATGGCTCACTAATCCGGACTTTAAGCTGCCTTTTGATTTTACCCACATCAGCTTTGCCACAGGGGCAAGTAAGCATATAGATAATGCGAGTAGTTGAGCAGTTAATGAAATGTTTCTTAAATATTTTACTACCATCTGAACTCATGAACGAGTCAGTTTTTTCCACATACTTGCAAATCATGCACCCACCACATGGATGCATGCCTCGCAAGGGTGGGCTACATACAGCATATCACACTGTGTTCCGGGTTTGAGCTGAGACCTTCCTGTCTCATACCCAGAAAACACTAGATTCTATCTGACCGGCGCTCAGCCATTCAGAGAAAGCTTCCTCTGATTGGCTGAGTCAGAGAGGCGGGCTGATGATGTCGCAACCTCTGACTCAGCCAATCAGATGAAGCTTTATTGGTAGAAACCATTGCTTTCTCTGAATGGCTGAGCGCCGGTCCGATTGTGTTCCGGGTATGAGACGGGAAGTCTCGGCTCAAACCCAGAACACAGTTTGGTATGTTATATGTAAGCCTCAGCTACATACAGTTTATACCACACATCAAGCGGCCTCACATATTTGTTTTTGGGCCAACTTGCAAATGTAAAGTGTATCAAAAGCTGGAGTTCAGCTTTTAAAGATCATTTACACCATCTGCCCACATCATATTTCTTATGTAGCTTCATTGTTTGTAATTCATTCTGTCATGCACTGTCGCAGAATATTTGGAAACAAACCTATTTGCTTTCTTCTTTCTAAGGCCATTGTGGGAAAGATTACCGCTGATTACAACCGAGAACAGCTGTGGGTGGCAAATGAGCAGCTGATTACTCTGCTGCAAGCACGGATTAGGGGCTACCTGACCAGAAAGGCATACCAAGGGAGGAAGACCTACCTCCACCAACAAGAACCATATGCTGTTAAAATACAGGTATTAAAAAAGTAATACATTTCAAATGAAAGATCTTTTTTTTTTTTTTTTGCAAATGCTTGTATATTGGATTTTTTCTAGTAAAAAAATCTCTTGCTTTAAACACAATGCAGTGTGTCCTGCTAGTGTCTCCTTATCTGTTCAAACAAAGAATTGCCCTATTCAAATGTGCATTAAAGTAAATCTAAGTACAGTAAGTAGTAAAAGTATGTTTTTAAACATTCCATATACAGTGGGTTTAGAAAAGAATCGCCCACTTTAACATAATCACATTCTGTTACTTTGCAGCCTGAAATGTAGACAGATACAATTTTTATATTTTATCCAGCTGTATTTACTCAGTGCAACTTATAACATCCAAGTGAAAGATATAACACCAACATATCAGAAAAAAAATCAAAAACAGAATCACGGAGTTGGAAAAAGGATCACCCCCTCCTAAAAATGACTTGTAAACTCATTTTGGTAGCTAATCACCCTCCTAATGGCCCACTGATCAGCTGTGGTCATTTTGATTAGCTCATTAGGAAAAGAGATTTCCTGGAGCATTTCAGTCCCTGGTAGTGCAACTGAAACAATCAACTGTGGATGGCAAGGCACTGTCAAGATCTCCAGGATAAAGTTGTGGACAGGCACAAGTCAGGAGATATATACAAAAAAAATGTCAAAGGCTTTATCAATGCCTAGAAGGACAGTGAATTTTATTAGAAAGAAGTGGAAGGTGTTTGGTACAACGCAGACCCTCCCTGGATCAGGACGCCAGTCCAAACTGGATGAAAGAGCCAGGAGGAAACTGGTCAGAGAGGCTACCAAGTGGCCTACAGCAACTCTGAAGCAGTAAAGCATGGAGGTGGTTAGTATCTTGTTATGGGTGTGTTTTCTCTGCAGCAGTGACTGGAGCACTTGTCACGATATACAAAGAAAAAGAGCCGCTGCTCCAGGTGTATGATGATAACCTGAGGTGGAATGTCTGAGTGCCAGCCCTGGCCCGCCTCCGTGGGAAACTTGTAAGAAAAGAAATGGCTGCACATCCAGGAATTCCGATTGCCTTTTATTGTTCAAAGTGATAACACCAAAGACACCAACACGAGGTCACATAGACGCGTTTCACACAAACATCTTGTGCTTAAACTTGTCACGATAGAAGGAAATGGGCAAAATACCATCAAATTCTTGGGGAAAATCCGCTGCCCTCTGCCAGAAAGTTGTGAATGGGAAGAAGGTTTACCTTCCAACATGACAATGACCCAAAGCACACGGCAAAAATAACCACCCAGTGGTTGAAGGAGAAAAAGGTGAATGTCCTTGCATGGCCTAGTCAGAGCCTTAAACCCCATTGAAAATCTGTGGAATGACTTGAAGATTGCAGTCCACAAACAGACAGCATCAAATTTAACTGAACTTGAGCAGTTCTGCAAAGAAGAGTGGGCAAATATTGCAAAGTCTAGATGTGCAAAGTTAGTACTAGGGGTGCAACGGATCAAAAAACTCACGGTTCGGATCGTTCCTCAGATAGGAGTCACGGATCGGATCATTTTTCGGATCAGCAAAAAAAAAGAAAAAAGACAAGACAAAGTCCCCACTGTAATATCCACCTCTCCCCCACTGTAATATCCACATCTCCCCACATCTCCCCCCACTGTAATATCCACCTCTCCCTCACTGTAATGTCCACATCTCCCCCACTGTGATATCCACATCTCCCCCCACTGTAATATCCACATCTCCCCACATCTCCCCCCACTGTAATATCCACCTCTCCCTCACTGTAATGTCCACATCTCCCCCACTGTGATATCCACATCTCCCCCACTGTAATATCCACATCTCCCCCACTGTAATATCCACATCTCCCCCACTGTAATATCCACATCTCCCCCACTGTAATATCCACATCTCCCCCACTGTAATATCCACATCTCCCCCACTGTAATATCCACATCTCCCCCACTGTAATATCCACATCTCCCCCACTGTAATATCCACATCTCCCCCCCACTGTAATATCCACATCTCCCCCCCACTGTAATATCCACATCTCCCCCCCCCACTGTAATATCCACATCTCCCCCCACTGTAATATCCACATCTCCCCCCCACTGTAATGTCCACATCTCCCCCCCACTGTAATGTCCACATCTCCCCCCCACTGTAATGTCCACATCTCCCCCCCACTGTAATGTCCACATCTCCCCCCCACTGTAATGTCCACATCTCCCCCCCACTGTAATGTCCACATCTCCCCCCCACTGTAATGTCCACATCTCCCCCCCCCACTGTAATGTCCACATCTCCCCCCCCCACTGTAATGTCCACATCTCCCCCCCCCACTGTAATGTCCACATCTCCCCCCCCCACTGTAATGTCCACATCTCCCCCCCCACTGTAATGTCCACATCTCCCCCCCCCCCCCCACGGTAATGTCCACATCTCCCCCCCCCCACTGTAATGTCCACATCTCCCCCCCCACTGTAATGTCCACATCTCCCCCCCCCAACTGTAATGTCCACATCTCCCCCCCCCCAACTGTAATGTCCACATCTCCCCCCCCCAACTGTAATGTCCACATCTCCCCCCCAACTGTAATGTCCATATCTCCCCCCCAACTGTAATGTCCACATCTCCCCCCCCACTGTAATGTCCACATCTCCCCCCCCACTGTAATGTCCACATCCCCCCCCCACTGTAATGTCCACATCCCCCCCCCACTGTAATATCCACATCCCCCCCCCCACTGTAATATCCACATCCCCCCCCACTGTAATGTCCACATCCCCCCCCACTGTAATATCCACATCTCCCCCCCCCCCACTGTAATATCCACATCTCCCCCCCACTGTAATATCCACATCTCCCCCCCACTGTAATATCCACATCTCCCCCCCCCCCCACTGTAATATCCACATCTCCCCCCCCCACTGTAATATCCACATCCCCCCCCACTGTAATATCCACATCTCCCCCCCCCACTGTAATATCCACATCTCCCCCCCCCACTGTAATATCTACATCTCCCCCCCCACTGTAATATCCACATCTCCCCCCCCACTGTAATATCCACATCTCCCCCCCCACTGTAATATCCACATCTCCCCCCCCCACTGTAATATCCACATCTCCCCCCCCCACTGTAATATCCACATCTCTCCCCCTACTGTAATATCCAGATCTCTCCCCCCCCACTGTAATGTCCACATCTCTCCCCCCCACTGTAATGTCCACATCTCTCCCCCCCACTGTAATGTCCACATCTCCCCCCCCACTGTAATGTCCACATCTCCCCCCCCCCACTGTAATGTCCACATCTCCCCCCCCACTGTAATATCCACATCTCCCCCCCCACTGTAATATCCACATCTCCCCCCCCACTGTAATATCCACATCTCCCCCCCCCACTGTAATATCCACATCTCCCCCCCCCCACTGTAATATCCACATCTCCCCCCCCCACTGTAATATCCACATCTCCCCCCCCCCACTGTAATATCCACATCTCCCCCCCCCCCCCACTGTAATATCCACATCTCCCCCCCCCACTGTAATATCCACATCTCCCCCCCCCCACTGTAATATCCACATCTCCCCCCCCCCACTGTAATATCCACATCTCCCCCCCCCCACTGTAATATCCACATCTCCCCCCCCCCCACTGTAATATCCACATCTCCCCCCCCCCCACTGTAATATCCACATCTCCCCCCCCCCACTGTAATATCCACATCTCCCCCCCCCCCCCACTGTAATATCCACATCTCCCCCCCCCCCACTGTAATATCCACATCTCCCCCCCCACTGTAATATCCACATCTCCCCCCCCCTGTAATATCCACATCTCCCCCCCCCTGTAATATCCACATCTCCCCCCCCCCACTGTAATATCCACATCTCCCCCCCCCCCACTGTAATATCCACATCTCCCCCCCCCACTGTAATATCCACATCTCCCCCCCCCCACTGTAATATCCACATCTCCCCCCCCCACTGTAATATCCACATCTCCCCCCCCCCACTGTAATATCCACATCTCCCCCCCCCACTGTAATATCCACATCTCTCCCCCCCACTGTAATATCCACATCTCTCCCCCTACTGTAATATCCAGATCTCTCCCCCCCCACTGTAATGTCCACATCTCTCCCCCCCACTGTAATGTCCACATCTCTCCCCCCCACTGTAATGTCCACATCTCCCCCCCACTGTAATGTCCACATCTCCCCCCCCACTGTAATGTCCACATCTCCCCCCCCACTGTAATGTCCACATCTCCCCCCCACTGTAATGTCCACATCTCCCCCCACTGTTATATGATATTACAGTGGGGAGATGTGGATATTACAGTGGGGAGATGTGGAGCTTACCTAGGCCGCTGCCGGGTGTACCAAGATGGCCGCCGTTTCAGAGCTAGGCCGAAGCCGCGGCCTTTCTTATGGCCGAGGCAGCAGAGCTCAATCCGCGGATCGCGTGGTGTGCCGATCCGAACATGGTGACCCATTCGGATCACGGATCAAGGACGATCCGTTGCGCCACTAGTTATTACAGACATATCCCAACAGACTAAAGGCTGTAATTAAAGCAAAAGGTGGTTAAACAAAATACTGACACAAGGGGGTGATCCTTTTTTCAACTCAGTGATTCTGTTTTTGAATGTTATAAGTTGCAATACAGCTGGACAAAGCACAATTATGTCCGTCTTCATTTCAGGCTACAAAGCGCCAACATTTTGAGGGGGGGGGGGGGGGGTGTTGATTAGTTTCTATATACCAGGGATATGCAATTAGCGGACCTCCAGCTGTTGCCAAACTACAAGTCCCATGAGGCATAGCGAGATTCTGACAGCATCAAGCATGACAACCAGAGGCAGAGGCATGATGGGACTTGTAGTTTGGCAACAGCTGGAGGTCCGCTAATTGCATATCCCTGCTATATACCCACTGTAGTTTAGAATAATAGGAGTAGGCTAGAAATAATTGAAATACTGATGGAAATTAATGTATGGTTTTAAATTTTGACCATAAATACATTGTGAGGTATGAATAATTTTAAAGCGGCTCTAACGTCAGAAGGTTTTTTTCTTACCTTAATTCATTCTTTGCCTTAAGGTAAAAAACCTCCTGCATGCAACTACAACCCCCCTGCCTTTCTTTCTTTATTGTAAAAAAAAAAATATATATATATATCTATATATCTATATATCTATATATCTATATATCTATATATCTATATATATATATATATATATATATATATTGTGGGAGATTAGCTCGCTGGGATCACCTTTTCACAGAATGAAGGTCAGCGTACAGGCAGTTTCTTTAAAACCTGGCGTATTGCCAGCTTTATTTACAAGTGGTTTGCAATAGTCATACAAAAATAAACAAAACAGTAAAACAAATCCTTGCCATCCAGCGCTAAACTATGCAGTAACCGCTCTCTATACGGTGAGGGGCTGGTCCCCGTCACCCACAAAACACAAGGTGAAGTAAAGCAAACCTTTTCTTTCAGCCCAAAATAACCAGCGCTCCTCTTACTCAGATTCCTTTCTGAGTCTCAGGCCAGATCAATCCTGTGCTCTCTTCCTGGTTCTTTAAAGCCCAGCTGCCTATGGATTCCAGTGAACCTGAATATCCGGACCGGAACCCAGCCAACTACAGAGGCTGGAAAACCCTGGGCCGGATTCTGGTTCAGTCCCTTACAATGGACCGAATGCGAGGTGAAACATAGCGATTGTCATATCTCACCTCGCATACCGTCACATATCCTCCCCTTCTGCTCAAGCCCCTGCGGCTGAGCACTTGACCCAGCCATACAGTGCACGCGGGAGAGGACATCAGCATTATCCTGGAGTTTGCCCGGCCTGTGCTCAACCGTGAATTTAAAGGGCTGTAAAGCCAGGAACCACCTTGTCACACGGGCATTTTTCTCCCTGTTGTCACACATCCACTTCAGGGGAGCATGGTCAGTGACCAGCCTGAACGACCTCCCGAGTAGATAATACCTCAGGGAGTCTAAGGCCCATTTAATGGCGAGACACTCCTTTTCAACAATGGCATAGTTCCTTTTGTGCTTGTTCAGCTTCCGGCTTAGGTATACAACCGGGTGCTCCTCACCATTCCTGACCTGTGACAGTACAGCCCCTAGGCCCACCTCAGAGGCGTCTGTCTGTACGACAAACTCCTTTGTGAAGTCCGGGGTCACCAGCACCGGTAGTGCACAAAGGGCCTGTTTTAATTTTTTAAACGCCTTCTCGGCCTCAGTGTTCCATTTGACCATGACCGACCCTCTGCCCTTCGTCAGGTCAGTCAGAGGGACGGCAATAGTGGCAAAGTCAGGTATAAACCGTCGGTAATACCCCGTAATGCCTAGGAAGGCCCGAACTTGTTTCCTGTTTACGGGTTGGGGCCACTTTTGAATTGCCTCAATTTTATTGGTCTGAGGCTTGACAAGTCCCCGGCCAATAACATAGCCCAGGTACTTGGCCTCCTCCAGGCCTATGGCACACTTCTTTGGGTTAGCCGTGAGGCCTGCTTCTCTAAGGGAATCTACCACCATCTGTACCCGGGGCAGGTGCGATTCCCAATCTGGGCTGTGGATGACCACATCGTCCAAATAAGCAGCCGCATACGGGCGATGTGGTCTCAAAGTTTTGTCCATCATTCGTTGGAATGATGCAGGGGCCCCATGCAGATCAAAAGGCATCCGCTTGTACTGAAGCGAGCCCTCAGGAGTGGAAAAGGCAGTCTTCTCCTTGGCCGATTCAGACAGCGGTATTTGCCAATAGCCTTTTGTCAGGTCTAGGGTCGTTATATAGCGAGCCTGTCCCAACCTGTCCACAAGTTCGTTGACCCGGGGCATTGGATACACTGTTAATTTTTCGAAAGTCATTACCAAACCTAATAGTGCCATCAGATTTTGGGACCAGCACTATGGGGCTCGACCACTCACTGTGGGACTCTTCTATCACATCCAACTCCAACATGTTTTTAATTTCTTTCGCGACTGCCTCACGCCTGGCCTCTGGGATTCTATACGGCTTCACATTTACTCGAACCCCTGGTTCCGTCACTATGTCATGTTGGATCACGTTGGTCAGTCCGGGTAAGGGGGAGAAAAAGGCTCTATTTTTATTCACAAACACCCTAACGTCACTTTGTTGTGCCACGGACAGGGTATCCGTGATGGGAACGTCAGGTGTCATGGGTACCCGGTCGGTTGGAGGCGGGGACGTGGCCAGTAAAGTCTCTCGGTCCTTCCAGGGTTTTAAGAGATTCACATGGTAAATTTGGTGTGGTTTCCTTTTCCCTGGCTGGTAGACTTTGTAGTTTACCTCCCCCACCCTTTCGACAACCTCGAAGGGACCCTGCCACTTGGCTAAAAACGTACTTTCCACCGTGGGGACCAATACCAACACTCTGTCCCCAGGGCTGAAAGTACGGACCCTGGCACTTCGGTCATAGACCCTCCTTTGGGCCTCCTGGGCCCGCTCCATATGTTCTCGCACCAAGGGCAGGACAGCTGCGATTCGATCCTGCATCAAGGAGACATGCTCTATGATGCTTTTATATGGGGTTGCCTCACCTTCCCATGTTTCCTTGGCAACATCTAGCAGTCCCCTGGGATGCCTACCATACAAGAGTTCAAAGGGGGAATAGCCTGTGGACGCCTGCGGAACCTCACGTATTGCAAACACTGAGATATGGCAGCAAAAAATCCCAGTTTCTCCCATCTTTGTCGACCACCTTTTTCAGCATACTTTTCAAAGTTTTATTAAATCTTTCGACCAGACCATCCGTTTGGGGGTGGTAGACAGAGGTACGGAGATGGGAGATTTTGTATAACTTACAAAGCTCCTTGGTACCCTTGGACATAAAGGGGGTGCCCTGGTTGGTTAAGATCTCTTTTGGGATCCCCAGTCGACTAAAGACATGGACCAATTCCTTGGCGATAGCCTTAGCAGAGGTATTGCGCAAGGGTATGGCCTCAGGATAGCGAGTCGCATAGTCCAGGATCACCAGAATATGCTGGTGACCACGGGCAGATTTCACAACCGGCCCCACCAGGTCCATGCCAATCCTCTCAAAGGGGACCTCGATTATTGGCAGAGGAACGAGGGGGCTGCGAAAATGGGGTGACGGTGCTGACATTTGGCACTCGGGGCACGATTCGCAGTACTCCTTGACATCTGCATGCAATCCGGGCCAGAAAAATCTCTGGGCGATTCTCTCCCTGTTTTTTTCAACACCGAGATGCCCCCCATTACATGACCATGGGCCAGGTCTAGCACCACCCTGCGGAAGGGTTTGGGGACTAGTAGCTGTTCTACCTCGTCCTCTCCATGTTTTATCACTCGATACAATAAATTGTTTTTAATTGCCATGTAGGAGAAAGACACCACCCAATTAGGATCCACCGGTTCCCCATCCAACATCTTAACGTTTTCCCTGGCTCTCATGAGCGTGGCCTCTCGTAATTGCTCTGTACAGAAATTCTCTCTCCTGACCTCTAAATCGGGTACCACATCTTGGCTACTCTCAATGTCAGGGTCAGAGGGGTTCTCCTGTTCGTTACCCTCAGGCTGGGAGCTAGCTTCCAGGTCCTTTCGGCTCCCCAACCATGACAGGGAAAGGAAGAGGGTCTCCGGCTTCCTTGATCCCACCAACAGCATCCCCTTCCCTTTGGCAAAAAGGGTCGGGTGAGAGTTCCCGTGCTTCCCCAGCAGGGGGAGCTCTATCTACCAGCCTCCCTTTTCTCTCCCATAAATTCCAGAAATGGGGAAAATCTCTTCCCACTAAAGCTTCATGAAGCAGTGAAGGTACCACCCCAACTGAATGTGTTATACTGCCCCTGGGGGTCTCAACCTCAACCACCGCTGTCTGGTAGTCTCGAGTGTCCCCATGGATGCAAATTACCCCAATAGTACTGGGGTGTAGTTTTGTGGGGTTCACACAATCACTCCTGACTAGGGTCACCACACTACCAGAGTCTAGCAGGGCTGTCAGTGGCTTTCCGTCCACAGAAATAACACACATTTGTTTTTCAATGCGACTCTGACATGATGCAATACATGCGACCTGTGCAAACAAAGAAAGGCGTCTTTTCATATAAGCATAATCGCATTGCATAGGTTCATCATTTAAAGGACAGTTCGCAGCAATATGCCCTAATGCATGGCAACGAAAACATCTTATATGCTCAACCCCCAGTCCTCTCAACTGTTCCAAAGACCTTCCTGGCTTCTTTGGCCAGTCTCCAGGTCTAGGAAGCACAGTCTCATGAGTTGGAACAACAGTCTTATCAAATCTCCCCAAGCTCTTGGACCCCGGAACAGTCTTACCCGAACCGCCGGGAGATCTTGCACCCCTAGACACACCGAAGTGGGGCGTAGATGGATTCACCAAGTCCTCAGTAGCACTGTACCTCTCCACTAGGTTGACCAGTTGGGCTGCAGTTTTGGGGTCGCCCTGTCCGACCCACTTCCTCAGAGCAGCCAGAAGCGCACGCTCTACAATCTGCGGGCCTGTCAAGGTCTCTGGCTGCAACCACTTCTTGGTGAGGTGGACCAGGTCAAACATTTGCGAACGGGGTGGCTTGTTGCTGGAGAATGACCACTGATGCTCCCGCTGGGCCCGGATTGCCATGGTGACACCCAAGCGTGCGAGTATCTCTGTCTTTAGAGTCTCATAGTCCTGGACCTTATCGGGTTCTAGGTCAAAATAGGCCTTTTGGGGTTGTCCTGTTAAAAATGGGGACAACAGCCCCGCCCACTGTTCTTTTGGCCATCCTTCGCGGACAGCAACTCTCTCAAAAGTCGCCAGGTATGCCTCGATATCATCAGCAGATGTCATTTTCTGTAAGTGGTAGGATGCACGTATCATCTTGGCTTCCACTGGCACATGAGGTGCGGACCCCTTTTTCAGTTCCATCAGAGCCTCTGCATACTGACTGTTCATCTCCTGCTGGGCCGCCTGTTGTGCTGCAGCGGCCTCTGCGACTTGGCGGTTCATCTCCTGCTAGGCTGCTTGTTGTGCTGCAGCGGCCTCCTGTTTTGCTGCCTGTTGTGCTGCGACTTGGCGGTTGGTTTCCCGCTGAGCTGCATTGGCCTGTAGCAGGGCCTTTAACATTTCCTCCATCTTCAGAAAATGCCCGCTGAATCCACCACGTGTGGGCGATTAGCTTGTGGGGATCACCTTTTCACAGAATGAAGGTCAGCGTACAGGCAGTTTCTTTAAAACCTGGCGTATTGCCAGCTTTATTTACAAGTGGTTTGCAATAGTCATACAAAAATAAACAAAACCGTAAAACAAATCCTTGCCGTCCGGCGCTAAACTATACAGTTATCGCTCTCTATACGGTGAGGGGCTGGTCCCCGACACCCACAAAACCCAAGGTGAAGTAAAGCAAACCTTTTCTTTCAGCCCAAAATAACCAGATTCCCTTCTGAGTCTCAGGCCAGAGCATTGCTGTGCTCTCTTCCTGGATCTTTAAAGCCCAGCTGCCTATGGATTCCAGTGAACCTGAATATCCGGACCGGAACCCAGCCAACTACAGAGGCTGGAAAAACCTGGGCTGGATTCTGGTTCAGTCCCTTACAATGGACCGAATGCGAGGTGAAACATAGCGATTGTCATATATCTCACCTCGCATACCGTCACAATATATATATATCTATCATCAAATGACAGTAGTAAAATCCCTCATCTACGTTCCCATCAGTAACCCACCTGCAACAGTTGTTGTGCAATGGTATCACTAAGGTATCCTTTCATATTTTCTGTTCTTTGCAGTGTTTCTTAATTTTACTATGGTGTCTTCCCCTTTATTGCCAGCTGGGAACCAAGTACTCTCTATCATGTTTTAGTCTATCCTTAGTCCCACCTGAAGTGTGTTTATCTATTGGCCATAAAATATTTTAAGAATACAAATTTCCTGCTATATACAATATCAGAAAAATAAATATGTGCAAAGAAAATGTGCAAAAATGCAGAACTGCTGCAACCACGAATATGGTAAACTTCAACCACTACAGTATAAGGCTCCATGTACACTGCAGTTTATTGGTGTTTTTAGAAAAAAAACTCATTAACTGCACTCTGTTAGCCTATGTGTTCATGTACACATGGTCGTTTTTTAGCGTTAATGAGCAGTGCAGTTAATGGGTGTTTTTCTGAACGCCAGAAATTTGCGTTCAAATTGCTGTTTTTCGGTGGTAAAAACGCAAAAAAACGCATAAACGGCCACTAATTGGCGTTTTGCATTCTGGGAGTTTGGGAATGCATTGTGGGATTTTTGGAGTGTCCTTGGTGTTTATACAATAAAAAGGCTTATTAATGCTGACGCTATAAAACGCTCATGAACGCTGATAAA
Organism: Rana muscosa; assembly: GCA_029206835.1. Lineage (NCBI taxonomy): Eukaryota > Metazoa > Chordata > Amphibia > Anura > Ranidae > Rana > Rana muscosa. The sequence goes on from CM055116.1 coordinate 1,104,638,602, forward strand.
AGCTATATTTTAAAGCAGCTTTTTCAAAACGGACGCTTTTGAGCTTCAATGTACATGGAGCTAAGGGTTATGTATAAAATTAAAAATAAATCAATATATAAAAAAATGGTGCACTGTCGCGCACCATTTTACATTTTTTACATTTATTGGCCATACCCTCTAAATATATCTTGGTGCTTTCCAAGCAGCCCCTTATTTTGTATTATAAAAAAACAACCAATTCAGTGTATTTTGTGTGAAATGTATTATTTAATAAAATAAATAATGAATTTAATTTAACTAGCAAGCGTACCTCTAGAAGCAGACATACCTCAGGGGTATGTTTTAAACATGAAGAATTATACTACTATCCTTACAACACCAGATTTGTTTTATATGGTAAACCCACTTTTAGGCTCCATGTACACTGAAGCTGATAAACTGCAGTTTATTGGCGTTTTGGCGTTTTTTTTTAAAAGCCCATTAACTGCACTCTATGTTAGCCTATGTGTTCATGTACACATGGACGTTTGTTAGCGTTAATGAGCAGTGGAGTTAATGGGCTTTTTTCTGAACGCAAAAAAAATCGCGTTCAAAGTGCCGTTTTCCGGCGTGAAAAAACGCATAAACGCTCAAACGCACGTCGCCAGTGTTTTTTTATCGGTTTTTGATCCATTGAAAAAAAAAAAAAAAAAGCTAAAAAACGCTGATAAAAGCTATATTTCAAAGCATCTTTTTCTGCCAGAAATCTGGCGTTCAAAACGACCGTTTTTGAGCTTCTGTGTACATGGAGCCTAAAAAGTAAACCTCCTTGGATAGTTTTGTTTGTTTTCAGCAGCCAGCAGAATCCCAGCGTACTAATATATACATGTAGAAGTGTGTTTATGGTCAGTCTTTTAATGGTCACTGTATTTTCTTAACATTCAGTCTTCTTGGAAAGGATATAAGCAGAGGAAATCTTATACGGACAGGCTGAAACTACTGCAAGGAAACATTATAGGCATTGTCAAGGTATGCAATTTTAACCATAAATAATGCTACTGATTTTGACATTCCTTGTAAGTCATCGTTGGTTTTGGTCTGAAAGGTTAAAGTCAAATTTGGCAAATTTTCATTGAGATCATAATATATAATATAATATTTTTGTCTTCAGCCTGACATACGCAATATGGTCTAAAGTCTGTTGAAAAAAGGAAAACGGAAGGAGTTCAGCAATAGCGGCCTCCAATTTTCATTTTCATAGAAACATGGGGAAAAAAAGATGCTGGTCAAAAATAATCATAATCTTTATAGAAATAGTACTCGCTAATAACATGGAAAGTACTTTCTTGAATCCCTCAAAATTAAGATTCTTCCATCAGGATAAAGCTAAAATATATTCTAAACTTATCTACGAAAAAAAAAAGCTTATTAATAAATTTCAGTATGACAGTGACTCCCCGGATAGCAAGGATAACTTGAGACAATTTTTTTGGCAGTGTTGAGTTGTAAATCTGATTACTTGCTGTATATTTTCACTGGCAAGTTGTACACTTGCAGAGCACTTGAAGCACAAGTTCTACTTGAGTCTCTAGCAAGAGCCAAGTTGTAGTGGTGAGTCTACAGCAAGAGCTCTGCAAAACTACCGCATGGAAATTCAGCCACAGTGACCCCTGTGGTGGGATGACTTTTGCACAACATAACTGAACCAGAACTTTCAGCAGACTTGCAGAATGTTTGCAAAGAAAATTAATCTGGAGTCATGCAATGCGGACTTGCTGCAATTGTGCAACAAACTTGTGAAGCCTGGCAAGTCTAGCAATAGCTTAACAAGTCATTTTTGCAGCACAATTGCTTGCTATCTGGGTCAGAATTACTGTATATAGTCCCACAATCTCAGTCACTTGTGTTTCCATACATACTGTATATTGTATATTGCTTGATGCAAATACTGTAAAGTGTATTCCATCTGTATCAATTACATTAAATCCAGAATAAGTGATTAAAGTATAGATTGAATATTGTTCAATCACCTCACTTCACAGCATCATATTTCACTCATAACCGAGTTCCTTTAACCACTTGCTTACTGGGCACTTAAACCCCCTTCCTGCCCAGGCCAATTTTCAGCTTTCAGCACTGTCACGCTTTGAATGACAATTGCGCAGTCATGCGACGTGGCTCCCAAACAAAATTGGTGTCCTTTTTTTCCCACAAATAGAGCTTTCTTTTGGGGGATTTGATCATCTCTGCGGTTTTTATTTTTTGCGCTATAAAAAAAAGAGCGATTTTGAAAAAAACACAATTTTTTACTTTTTGCTATAATAAATATCCCAATTTAAAAAAATATATATATTTTTTCTCAGTATAGGCCAATACGTATTCTTCTACATATTTTTGGTAAATAAGCGTTTATTGATTGGTTTGCACAAAAGTTATAGCGTCTACAAAATAGGGCATCGTTTTATAGCATTTTTATTAATAATTTTTTTTTTTACTAGTAATGGCGGCGATCAGAAATTTTTATTGCGACTGCGACATTATGGGACCATTGTCATTTTTACAGTGATCAGTGCTATAAAAATGCACTGGTTACTGTAAAAATGACACTGGCAGTGAATGGGGTTAACCACTAGGGGCGCTGAAGGGGTTAAGTGTACCTAAGGGAGTGAGTCTTGCTGTGGGGGATGGGACTGACTGGGGGAGGTGACCGATGGTTGTCCCTATGTACAAGGGACACAGCATCGGTCTCCTCTCCCTGACACACAGAGATCCACGTCCCTGTCTCTGTAAATGCCGTTCGCGGGTACCTGGCGGACATCGCAGCCGCCAGGCACGTGCATCGGCACCCATAATGTCTGTTTTGTTGACTGTTGTCTAAATGATTCTGATGTGCAGTCTGTTTAGAACGTTTACCACCCAGTAATTGAATACCCTCTATTTTGGTCTGTTTAAGATTCAGTCATGGTTCCGGATGCTCAAAGCAAAGAGAGAATACCAGAAGAGGCTTCAGTATTTTAAAGATCACGTGAGTTCCCTTTCTCTAGAAGTATCCGCTCTGTTGAATTCTTTTAACTTGTTGACAAACCATAAAACTGCATTCTTTTATTGCACAGGAGAAAGAAATAATTAAAATACAAGCATTTCTCAAAGCTAACAAAGCCAGAGATGACTACAGGACATTAAGTAAGTGTTAAGAGAATTGTGGAAAATATCAATTGCAATATATTACTGTAAAATAATTAAAGGATAGGTTTCAGGTAAAATTATTTTTTTTTTTTTTTTTTAAGGAGCCTGCAGAGCATTGCATCTGCAGTCAGCAGATTGCAGGTGCAGTGTCCGGCTCCTGCAGACTCGGCATAGTTGTCTGCCCATACCTCGTACGAGCAGACAGTTACCTGAGAGCAGGAAGATCAATGGACTATGAGGATTACTCATCAGCGCCCTTGCAGCTCATTGAAACCTGCAATCTGTAGGCGTTCATTCACAGGAAGCAGTTTTCAAATCATGGCAGCAGGTGCAGGGAGACTGTCACAGGGAGGGGGGTGCCCTAAAAACCAGTGGACCAGTTTTTAGGATCATGTGTCCACTGTCGCATGATCTGCCCTAAAAACAGGTGGAGCATGTAACATGTTCCAAAAGTGAACTTATCCTTTAACAGAGCAAAAACTGAACAGGATGCTGTCTGCAACTAATCCTCTTACTTGCCTCTCTTGGACGTATTGGCAGATTCACCCAGGGGTATTATAGTACGAGATCTATCTATAAAACTTTTCACCCATGATTCATACAACTATAATCTAAGATTCACATGATTTCCCAATTAAATTCAGAACAGTTCAGTTTGCAGCTCATGTCTTGCCCATGTACCCATGCTGTTTTTATATATAAGTGTAAGAATAGTGTTACAAATAGTAAGCTAATAATGCAAAGGTCGTCCGTAGCTCTCCTTCAAGGATTCTATAAGTAAGCTAATATGAAATTGACCAGGATGTATTGCTAAATCCAAGCGGAAAATGGAGTCTGCTTCAAGATAGAGACAAGAGAAAGAGTCTCTGCAGTAGGGAAATATAAGGAGGTATCAGAGGGGGTAAAAATCCCTTTAAAGTATAAAGTGAGGGAGGGGAAAGTACACATTGAAGACACCCAAGCCAGGACCATAAGAGACTGTGCCTATAGGGATGAATAACTTGCTATGGGGATCGAAGGATGGACAAACTGTATCTACAGAGCCCATAATGTAGGGAACTTCTTATGTGTGTAAAAGAACACTGGTAAGTTTTTCACCCATGAAAAAGGCATTTACAGGTCGGCAAACTTCAGCAAACTGCTTTTTCCAAGCTTATGCTAGTGTCTCTTTTGCCGCTAATAGAAAATAGGTCACTAATTTAAATTGGGACTTAGTGAGACCTGGAAGTTGTGCAAAACATCTTCCAAGGCAGGGCACCCATGATGGCATGTGCCAAGAAGAGATGGGTGAAGATGCTCTAATCGTTTGTGGTTACATTAGTAGAGCAGGAGGCCATTGTAGACCAAATTTGTAGCCAATCATTCCTGTTTTTAGTGCACCAAAGGTCTTTCTCCCATTTGGAAACCTAAAAATAATGACTAGTAATTTGGGCAAGAGAAGCATTTAATAGTATATTGCATGGAGATTTTTTCAGTTATCTTCAGCCATGTGTTTTTTTTTTGGCTAAATTGAAAAGAAAGCAATATTAAAGGATTAAACATTTTCATTTGTATTTTGTAGGGTAATAATGTGTGTGATTTAATCGAAATTTTTATTTTTTATTTTTATGTATGTAATCTTTATATGGCATTAGTCTTACAATACTCTAAGAAGTCACATGTGAAACAAGAAAGTGTTTTGTGTAAAAGATTGGTTATACTAGTAGAGGCTCCTGTGATATCAATCCAGGCCTCATCTTTTGGTATCCTTTTACACTTAACGTTTATGATCTGTAACTAGATAACCTGCCATTTATTTGTAGATGAAATCTATTGATGCTCCTATTCTTTTCACGTTTCATTGCAGTTTGCTCAGAAAACCCGCCTCTTAATGTGGTCAGAAAGTTTGTCCATCTCCTGGACCAGAGTGACTTGGACTTTCAGGAAGAGTTGGAAGTGACCAGGTTACGAGAAGAAGTGGTGACAAAAATTAGGTCAAACCAGCAGCTGGAAAAAGATCTCAACCTCATGGATATCAAAATAGGCTTGCTGGTGAAGAATAGGATCACTTTACAGGTTAGCATTTCTGTATATGTTTTTTGGCAAGCATTAGAAACAGGATGGCCTTCCTGAAGAGTGCAGGAAGTAGAGCAGACATGATTGCTTTTCTTTGGTAATATGTTTTTATAAGCACCAAATTCAGTCTGGATGTGTACTTCAAAGCATTGCTTGGAGTTGCCTAATCAGAAAAGGTGAAAAAATTGGTTCTGTAGTTCAAAAAGACCTCCAGGTAAATGTAATGTACAGTGCCCTCTGTAGTAATTATAATATGCAGTATACACTCTGTGATGTCCTTTGCTGGATATCCTGCTGCAAAAACCTGACTGTTTCTATTGCTATAGCTATTGGCCCCAGCATGTGTTTGAATTGAAGTAGTCAGCCTTATAGTGGTCCTAATATTCCCCCCCTCCCCACAAGAAAACCAACTGTAGCCATTTAAACAGCAGTAGGGGTGCCACAGACTGCTGCCTGTCAGATGAAAGCAGTGTGACGCTATGTATCCCAGCTAAAAATGCAAAAAATGCCCCTGGCAGCGAACGGGTTAAAGAATAAGTTCATGTTCTGGAATATTTTAGGAGTTACACCCTTATTTAGGATGTAACGTGTAACAGAACATGTCTATCTCCCCCCCCCCCCCCCACACCTCCTCCAAGTAACAGCAGGCAGGAGTTTTTCTCCCCCACAGCCACTGCCATAATTAAATTTAGTGTGACTGTGGGGTTCTGCCCACACAGCCATGTCATTCATTCACAGAGATCTGTGAAAGGAGAAACTACAAGAGCTCCTAGTCCATTCACAAGTCCTCCAGCCTTCAAACAGCATGTACAGAGGTATGGACAGGACTTGTCTGCAGGAGCCCAACATTGTACCCACGATCTGCTGGTTGCAAGTGCAATGCTTTGCAGGATCCTGTGGAAAAAATAATAATTGAGCTTTATTTTTTCTACAAAAATATGTGCATTTAGTATTTTTTACTGAAAGGTGAACTCTACACTAGGTCATACACTAGTAAAATCTTGTTCAAATTTTGCGTTTTGAGAAGGTTTGTTCAATTCTCTGTTAGTGTGGTCAAATCAACATTCGTTTTCTACCTCAGTGATAAGGAAATTTGAAGGAGCAAGATGTAAATCTTTTATTGATGATCAAATTTTTAAAAGTGGGCAAAGTCCATTCATTCTGAAATCAAATGTTGAAAGCAAATGAAATTTTTAAGCACTTTCAAACGATTTTCTCATGTCATTGAATGTGCAGAGAATTTTCATATGAACGTTGTTACAAACGTTCTTTTAATATATAAAAAATATAGAATGTAGACTCCGCGCTGAGGTATAAAACATTTTTTTGCACATATAGCAGCCTTCAAAAATGATTATCCCTTAAGGTAACCTAAATCTTGTTTAAGTAAATGTGGCACTACTCTTTTTAAACCTTTTGTGTGTGTATATATGCTACTAATCAATTCATATTAAAATTACTCAAAATGTGTGACAACCAATTCAATTCATATGTCAAAATCCATAAAATGCATAAAGTGCTCTGTGCTCATCAATGAATCAGTTGCGATACTAGTATTATAAAGTCCATAAATATAAAAAGTCAATGATGTGTTAGAAAGTACTCAGTGCTCCAAACTTCAGCATATCACAGACTTTTTATATTTATGGACTTTATAATACTAGTGTTGTAATTGATTTATTGATGAGCACAGAGCACTTTTTGCATTTTATGGATTTTGATATATGAATTTAATGGGTTGCCACAGATTTTGAGTAATTTTATTATGAATTGATTAGTAGCATATATACACACAAAGGTTTAAAAAGTAGCGCTGCATTCACTTTAACAAAACATTCTTTTAAATATCTACCAATGTACGGCCAGCTTTACACTTACCTCTGAGAATATAGTATATTAGACTTTCCCTGAGTCGTCCTTGCAGGACATATTGTGGTAGGTTATCGCTCAAAAATATTTTAAGGGCATCATAAAACTTCACATAGCCCAGACCTGTTGAGACCAGTTCAGCCATCCTGTTAAGCTAAATACGCACAGGGATTATTATTTTTTTGTTTTAACCCAGTGGGCTGAACAAAAAAAAGCTGAGAGGCCGCCAAACTAACACATCCCCATATTACTGCGACAATCTCTCCTGTGCTATTGTGTTTTTACAGGGGAGCATTGCAATGGGCATGAGCGCTGATCAGATGCTGGTTTTTGCAGCATGTTCATTTAACACAAAAGCAGTTGTGAGAGCGACTTCTGTCGGATGAGGAAATGTACACATTGGCCGAATGTCGGCTGGTTTCTGCTGAACTGGCCAATATTTGGCTCGTGTACCAGTCTTTAAGTATGCTGGCTGCAGTACAGCTGAGACTGTAGATGTTCCAGGGATGATTGCAGCAGAAGAGAAGTAAGAATCTGGTTTCTGTGTATCAGCAGGGTGTTGTTCCTAATCAGTGCGTACAAGAGATTGTCCTAGCCCATCAGATCCCAGACCCTTTCCATTTTTAAGAAGAAATCGTTTTCTTTGGATTATTGCCACCTAAATGGAAACACTCAGTGCAGAAATACTTTAGCTGCCATTTTTGATTTGCTGAGGACTGGTTAACACCAGAACGTGGTACGGGAAAAACTGTGTTTTACTTTTGGTGACTCACTGAAATCGCATTGCATGGTACTTCTGTACCATGTGATCCAGTGCGGGCAAATGCACTGCGCTTGTGATCTGCAGCGGGTGTCCGTGTTAAGTTAATGACACACTAATCCAGGCCCGGACTGGGACAAAAAATAGGCCCGGGCATTTTAGACTGAGCAGCCCAGGGGGGTGGGGCGCTTCGCGGCGGCGGTTAATGATGGAATGTGGGGTTCCAGCACCTTGTACCTCTGGACCCTTTTACATTACACAGCACCCTGCACCTCTGGGCCCCTTTACATTACACAGAACCCTGCACCCCTTTACATTACACAGCACCCTGCACCTCTGGACCCCTTTACATTACACAGCACCCTGCACCTCTGGAACCCTTTACATTACACAGCACCCTGGACACCTTTACATTACATAGCACCGCACCTCTGGACCCTTTTACATTACACAGCACCCTGCACCTCTGGGCCCCTTTACATTACACAGAACCCTGCACCTCTGGACCCCTTTACATTACACAGAACCCTGCACCTCTGGACCCCTTTACATTACACAGCACCCTGCACCTCTGGACCCCTTTACATTACACAGCACCCTGCACCTCTGGACCCCTTTACATTACACAGCACCCTGCACCTCTGGACCCCTTTACATTACACAGTCCCCCCACAGTTTGTTACACAGACACCCCCTAACAGTTCTGGACCCCCTGCATGTTACACAGACCTCCCTACAGTGCAGACCTCCCTACAGTGCAGACCCCCCTACAGTGCAGACCCCCTCCCTACAGTGCAGACCCCCTCCCTACAGTGCAGACCCCCTCCCTACAGTGCAGACCCCCTCCCTACAGTGCAGACCCCCTCCCTACAGTGCAGACCCCCTCCCTACAGTACAGACCCCCTCCCTACAGTACAGACCCCCTCCCTACAGTACAGACCCCCTCCCTACAGTACAGACCCCCTCCCTACATTACAGACCCCCTCCCTACATTACAGACCCCCTCCCTACATTACAGACCCCCTCCCTACATTACAGACCCCCTCCCTACATTACAGACCCCCTCCAGACCCCCCCTACATTTCAGACCCCCCTACATTTTAGACCCCCCCCCCTACAATACAGACCCCCCCTACATTTCAGACCACCCCTACAATACAGAAACCCCCCCCTACAATACAGACCCCCCCCCCCTTCAGACCCATAATGTACCTCAGATCAGCGCGGGACTGCATGTTGGGTCCCCTTCCCCTGTGTGGCCATAGAGGAGGGGGAGGCCGCTTCACTCTGCTCGGCTGTGTGAGACAGCCGAGCCGAGACTGATCAGATCATCAGTGCCACGGCTACCTTGCCGGAGAGAAGGGGATCGTTGCGGGTCCCCGCCCCCTGATGTGCCGACGGGTGTCACTGTCACTCGAGTGCGGCTCCGACTCGCAGCTGAGAGTGCACTGGGGCAGTGGCGTCGCTAGGGTTGGTGTCACTTGGTGCGACAAAACATGGTGTCACCCCCCTTCTGTCTATCCTGCCCAGCGCCCTGCAGGCAGCTCACGGTCACGAGGCGCACCCCCAAATGACCCCTGTAAATTAAAGTATAGGGTGGTATTGGGCTGGCTGGGGCGATATAGGGCAGGTTGGGGTAATATAGGGCACGTTGCGGTGATATAGGGCAGGCTGGGGTGGCATAGGGCAGGTTGGGGTGGTATAGGGCAGGTTGGGGTGGCATAGGGCAGGTTGGGGTGGCATAGGGCAGGCTGGGGTGGCATAGGGCAGGTTGGGGTGGCATAGGGCAGGCTGGGGTGGCATAGGGCAGGGTGCGGTGGAATAGGGCAGGGTGCGGTGGTATGGTGCCAGGTTAAGACTCTATGTAGTGACATGTGCAGCAGTGCAGTAACTTACAGCATGCCTGGAGATGAAGACACTCTGGCTGCTGTGTCCTCGTTTCTTTCTCCTTCAGCTGTGGGATCAGCCAGAGTGAACGAGTCTGTGGGAGGAGTGGAGGGGGCAGCCACACCCCCAGCTCCGCCCACCAACTCTGGCTGCCTCTGGAGACATTGGAGAGTTGATGGGGAAGACGTGACATGCTGTCCGGCGGCCTGTGGGCCGCCGCGGCCCACCGGGCATTTGCCCGGTATTCCCTATGGCCAGTCCAGCCCTGCACTAATCGCAGGTTTGCCTGCACCAGATTGCCTGGTACAAAATTACCATGTTATACAGTTGCAGCGAGTTTCCAAAAGTAATGCAAGCACTACTTTTGGTGCGGTGTGTTGCAGTTTTAGCCTGTTCAAAATTAATGGGCTGAAATTGCATAGCACAGAACTGCATGTGAATTGCACAGGAACGCATAGCGCATTCCTATGTGGTTCCCAGTGTGAACTGGCCCTGAAAGTTTAAATAGCATCCTCAGTGGCTAGATATAACAAAAGAAGGTTGTACAGGTAACACAGTCCATAATCAACAGGAAAGAGGTCCTTGCTTCACTACTATAATTACTGTGAATGCATTAGCCTAAAAAAAAACCTGTAGCCTTTAGTACTACTTTAAATGTGTAAATGCAAGCAGTGTAAGTACCTTCATTTTTCTTGGTAGCAGCCTTTTACAATCCATGAATGTTAGGTGGAGAGCGGGGTGACAGAGAGAGATGAGCTATTTCGTTTGCTATTTCTCCTTTTACTATTCAGTCACAGGCTGGAGTAGGGCAAGACCTGCAAGTGTTATTGAAATGCAGTGCAGGAAAACTAGGCCTCTTGCACTGCCAGACAGGGCTGTGTGGTGTGTGGCAGAGATGTGTACATTTCTGAACTGGATACTTTGGCAGGTAAAACGGCTCCCATATATGAATTTCATCTATATGTATTTTGCTGTCTGCCTGGAGTTCTGCTGCAACATTTATCTCACCACAGTGAGAGTGTTATAAAGCTATAATTTACTGGATTGCTAAACTGTATCCAGACAACAAGGCTTCATTAGATATTGCAATCTGTACAGGTGAGGGAAGAAAAAGAGGAGGAAGGAACACATCCCACAGTCCGTATACAGTAATTTTCAATATTAAAGTGATTGTAAAGGTTCACAATTTTTTTTTTTTAAATAACAAACATGTTATCCTTACCTGCTCTGTGCAATGGTTTTGCACAGATCAGCCTAGATCCTCCTCTTTTCAGATTCCCCCACCAGCATTCTGGCTAATTCCCCCCACCGAGTGCCTCCATAGCAAGCTCCTTGCTATCAGGTACTCGTGCGGGTGCCGCCTCCCACTCCCTCCCCACTGGCTGTGATTGACAGCAGCAGGAGCCAATGGCTTTGGTTGCTGTCTCTGAGCCAGAGAGAAAACGCTGGATCGAATTTAGGCTCCTGTAAGTATAAGGGGGGAAGCTGTATGCAGGCTTTTTTACCTTCTAAATGCATTAAAAATCTTTGGCCTTTACAACCACTTTACGGCAGCATTTTAATGGGTGTTTTGCCACTATAGGAATCCCAATGGGAAGAATCAACTGATTCCTACTGCTGGGATTGACAGCTGTGTGCAGATAGCTGCCGCCACCGAGCCTGTACACGGCAATGACAGGTTGTCTTCAGCTGCCTACAGCCTGTCATTGTAGTGTACAGGTTCGGTGGCCACAACTATTCGCACTCAGCCGTCAATCCCAGCAGCAGGAATTGGGAGATTCCTGCCACTGGGATTCGCAGCATGGCAACACGCCTATGCAAATGGAGCACAAGAGAAATTAAAGTGTAAGAAAGGATTTGTTTATTTGGGAAAGGAAATGTGTCATTTCTTGAATGTTCGCCATACAGGTCACAGGGAAAATCCGCATTCAGTTTAGATCACAGGATGTTGTTCAATATCAATGTGTATTCCTCTGCAGGATGTTGTGTCTCACAGCAAGAAACTGAACAAGAAGAGCAAAGATCAAGTGGAAGAGATGCTGACGGTGGATAAACAAGGCATTAAAGGGCTAAGTAAGGAGAAAAGGAAAAAGCTGGAAGCCTACCAGCATCTTTTCTATCTCCTGCAGGTATGTGTATATAAAAAATAAATACATTTCACTGAAGATGATTTACATTTATAAAGCGGTACCAAGCCCAAATGTGAACAATTAATAAATTCCATCTTACTATTTTTTTAGATATGATGGCTGCATATGTTTTTTTTGTTTTTTTTCTAGTAATCTTGTAGCAGTTAGAGGGTTGAGACAAACTATTTAACACTGACAGGAGTGCTTAAAGTAATCAGCTGTACATTTATGCAAAACCTTTATCCCAAAAGGAAAAAAAAAACATTTGCTGAAACTGCCTAAAAAGTGTTAGCTAGAGTTTGGCGTCAATTTATTAGTGTATCTAAATCTGCTAGTCCATCTAACACTCCCTCCCCCCATACTGACAATGCTGCTGTCCAAAGGTGGCTGTTACTCCTTCATCCAGAATGGAGGCACTCTAATACAGGAGGAGCATTACTGGCACAGATCATTTGGTAAAAACTGGGGTGGGGGGGGACTAAAAAAGAAAGCTAATGCAGCCACCACATCTAAGGATTGGTAAATTGCAATAGATTACATTTAATCCTTCTTTAAACATATTTAGATCCAACATTTTTCTTTTCAATTGTTGATAGAGTGTAATGCCGCGTACACACAACCGTTTTTAAATGTCATTGAAAAAACAACTTTTTTCTCAACGTGATTCTTCTCAAGCCTGCCTTGCCTACACACGATCGTGAAAAAAAATGCTCGAGCAAAGCGCGGTGACGTACGACGGCACTATAAAGAGGAAGTTCCATTCGGATGGCGCCACCCTTTGGGCTGCTTTTGCTGATCCTCGTGTTAGTAAAGTTTGGTGAGAGCCGATTTGCGGTTTTTAGCCTCGTGCTCTTCAGTCCGTTACAGCGTGATGAATGTGCTATCTCCATTATGAACGCTAGTTTTACCTGAACGAGTGCTCCCGTCTCATAACTTGCTTCTGAGCATGCGCATTTTTTTTCACGTCGTTAAAGCCTACATACGGCCGTTTTTCATGACGAGAAAAACAACGTGAAAAATGACGAGAAAAAATAGAGCATGTTCGAAATTTTTAATGCCCATTTTTTACGTTGCGAAAAATGCTCTGGAGCCTACACACAATCGTTTTTAATGACCAATTTAAAAAAAAACGGTCATGTGTACGCGGCATAAGAGTTAAAGCCTCCATCAGGTTTTTATTGGGGTCTGTATGTTTACTGGGTACATTCACCCTCTCTGTTTGTCCTTGAGAGCATTACAAGAGAATGGTAGGAAATTCTTTCATCGGGGACACCTCTTCCTGTAACAGTATAAAAGGGTAATTTCCCTCTCTTTGATGAGAAATCCTATTTTGCTGTTGGTCTGCAGGACAGGAAGTGAACGGAACTTTCTTCAAAGGATCATAGACAGAAAACTGACAGGGGTTTCAGTCCTTCCATACTCAATCCAAAACAAAGCCAAAACGTTTTGACTTCACATACACTTAAAAAAAAAAAAAGGGAATAAAGAAAGACAAGGCAAATTAGTGTGTGTGAATTTTCCCAGCAACAAGTTTCCACCTTCACACCTTGCCAGTCTTCTTATACCCCAACCACATTTCTTTCATAAGAATAAAGCTGATGGAAAGACCCTGGAAACTGACTACCGAAAGCTTAAATTTAAAGTAGATCTTTCACTTTTATCTGGATTCAAATGTTAAAAGCCCACGGAATCTCTATGGAAAATGCTAAAAATAACTATAGGCAATTTTTTTAAAATTTTTAAGTTAAAATTCCAGTGTCAAGTGTTTTGGCATTTTTAGATGATATGTGTGCACTGAAACCGGCTTTTCCAGCAATGAAAGGCTCTTAGTAGTTGGTGGTGTTCTCATATTTTGGTGCTGAAGTCTTGATCATACAAACAGAAGCTACTGTATATATTTTATGTAGAGTCTCACCAAGTACACACTTCACATTCACTGACCTATGCCTTGTCTGTAGATTATATAACACTAAGGCCTCATGCACACAGAGCGTTAGAAAAAATTAGCTGCAAAGCCACTACCAACAGCAAGAAAAAAAGCAGACATAACACGCTTTTAGTAGCTTTTTGCATTGATGTTAATGCACATTTAGCCACGTTGGCTTTTAGCAGCGTTTTTCTGCCTCTATTCAAAATCAAGGGTTCCCTATGAGAGCCGTCTTAACTGATCCGACTTTCAGCCCATTGGATTGAATAGAAGTCGCATCCAAGTCGGATCATGATGATCCGACTTGTGGTACGACTTGTTCTGTGAAGGGGAACCCCACACCAAAATGAAAAAAAACAAAAACAATGTGGGGTCCCCCCCTAGAATCCATACCAGGCCCTTTTTAGTCTGGTATAAATTTTAAAAGGGAACCCCACGCCAAAATGGGAAAAAAAGAATGGTGAGCGCGCCCCCGCACCTTTACTTCCCATGTTATATAAGGAAAGAAAAAGTTTGGGACTTTAGATGAGGCATATGACAGACCATATATGTAAAAATGTATAGAAGTATTTATTAACACAGAGTATATTTGTACGTGATATAGGGTTGTCCCGATACCACTTTTTTAAGACCGAGTACAAGTACCGATACTTTTTTTCAAGTACTCGCCGATACCGAATACCGATACTTTTTTTTAATCTCATGTGTCAGTATTTTTTTTTTTTTTACATTTTTTTTTTTTTTTTTACAATTTATTTTATTTATTTATTTTTTACAATGCTTTATTTTTTTAAGGGGGGGGGTCAGTGTCAGTGTGTGTGTGTTTTTATTTTTTTTACAATAAATTTTTATTTTATTTTATTCTTTTTTTTTTATCAGCCTTGTTGTGGGGGGCTTTGGTGAGATATCAGGGGTCTTAACAGACCTCTGACATCTCCCCTTTGAGACAGGGAAAGGGTCTAGGGACACATATTCCCCAGTCCCTCTCTCAGCAGCCTCAGCTGCGCTGAAAATGAATGGAGAGAAGACAGCGGCTCCTCTCCATTCATAAACTGAAACATTGTAAAGACAGTTTACGATGTTTCAGTTATGTGAATGGACAGAGTCAGTGATGACTCTGTACATTCCGACAAGTAAGGAGCCGGGTTTACCGGCTCCTACCTCCGCTCTCCATCCTGAGATACCGAGGGGGTGGAGGAGGAGCACGGAGGGGCACGGCGGCATTGAGGTGAAGGGGGCACAGCGGCACGGAGGTGAAGGGGGCACAGCGGCACGGAGGTGAAGGGGGCACAGCGGCACGGAGGTGAAGGGGGCACAGCGGCACGGAGGTGAAGGGGGCACAGCGGCATGGAGGTGAAGGGGGAACAGCTCCGGGAGCATTTGAGCAGCAGACAGCAGACAGGCAATTGGATCAGATTCATTTTACTTACCTGCCTGAAGACTCGCTCTGGTCTCTGCCACGCTCTCCGCCTTGGTCTCCGCCCCCCGCCGCACACTTTCCGTCCTGCTCTCGGCCCTGGTCTCCGTCCCCGCCACGCTCTCCGCCCTGGTATCCGCCCCCCGCCGCACACTCTCCATCCCACTCTCCGCCCCCCGCTCTGAAAAAAAGAAAAGTATCGGACTGGGCATCGGGAGCATTTGCGCGAGTACAAGTACTCGCGCAAATGCTTTGTATCGGTACCGATACCGATACTAGTATCGGTATCGGGACAACCCTAACGTGATACATACATGCAGAATAAAATTGTATACATAACATAGATACATTAAATATATGTTAAAACATATATTGCATTGGTGTGAAGACACAAGCTGGTAGCTGGTATAAGGTAGTCCATGTAGTGGGTATAAAAGTAAAAACATGAGGATATGAAGAGAAACATGATATTTTGGAGGTCATGACTGCATTTAATGAAGCCCGGTGCGTTTCATGGTATAAAACCATTCTTCAGGGGCGAATGCGTCAATCTGTCTATAAAAGACAAAAAGATAAAATAGAAAACATGAGAAAGTAATATCTGCATATATAGGTATATGGTGGGTGGAATTGGAATATTAAATCCCGCATGACTTACATGGAGCCAGTAAACAGGGCATATGTTGTGGTCCAACCAGGATGCCGTATGATAGCCTGTCCCGGGAGCTGAGGCAGGCAAGCTGCAGAGGGCGCGCAAGCGCACACAGATGCCAGTAAAAGAAAACCTCTGTGAATATTGAGTAAAGGTGCATGACTCCAGAGTCTGTAAAAAAATATATGTATACAGTGTGAGAATCTCACATGTAGCGTAGAGATATAAAAAATGGAGATGAGCACCTGACACCGTAGAGGTGGTGAAGATTATGTGTGCAGGAGTGTGGGATGTGAAGGTGGGAGGAATGGAGGACTAGCAGGTCAGTGGGGATAAAGCAATAGCAGCAGGGGTGCCAAAGGTAAAGGGTGTCCCATGTTAAATGACCATGGAGACAAAGGAGTGTGAGAGAAGTAATAGGTACACCAGCCGCTGTGACTAAACAGACAAACATTACCTTGTGGTGATGATTAAATGAATGTGAGGGGTATCCGCAGAGTGATGTGCAGCCTACAAAGGTGTGCAAGTGAATGGATGTGACCGTGAGATCTATTTGTGTGCGCGCGCGCCCAATGCGCGCACAGCCCAACCAACGTCATGTGGGCATGACGAAGGGGGAGGGGCAGCCACAGGTGGGCGGTAAACTACCGCCCACACTTGGCGCCAAAACATCTCCCCACATGGGTCAGCCAAGATGGATGGGACGCACATGTGGTGGCGCCAATGAGTGACGTCACACATGAGCGTCAGGACGTGACGTCGATGCGCGGTGATCGAACCGCCCAGTCATCCACGTGCCACCTCTGGTGTGAGTATGGGAGGGGGAGACAGGGCAGGCACACATCGCGCATCGCAGCTCCCGGGACCAGACATAAAGACGGCTCAGGTAGACCAATCAATGCGGGTTTAAAACATAGCAGCCACAAGGGCAAACGGGAGCAAGTGCTATGACACCAGATGGAAAAATCTGCATATCGCTACACACAGATCTATGGCCTATGGAACCTACAGGACTCTGTAGGTGTCAGATGCATGAAAAATTATGACATCTGTGTGTCATGTGCCTCCATCCCATTTGTATTGCTTGAAAACAAAGAATATCCCTATTTGGGTTTTATAAGGAAAGAAAAAGTTCGGGACTTTAGATGTGGCATATGACAGACCATATATGTAAAAAAGTATAGAAGTATTTATTAACACAGAGTATATTTGTACGTGATACATACATGCAGAGTAAAATTGTATACATAACATAGATAGATTTTCCCTAAAATTCCCTCCTAAACTTGGGGTGCGTGTTATACGCCGATAAATACGGTATGTTAAAACATATATTGCATTGGTGTCAAGACACAAGCTGGTAGCTGGTATAAAGGTAGTCCATGTAGTGGGTATAAAAGTAAAAACATGAGGATATGAAGAGAAACATGATATTTTGGAGGTCATGACTGCATTTAATGAAGCCCGACGCGTTTCATGGTATGATACCATTCTTCAGGGGCGAATGCGTAAATCTGTCTATAAAAGACAAAAGTAGAAAATAGAAAACGCGAGAAAGTAATATCTGCATATATAGGTATATGTTTACCACTTGTTTATGGGGACAAGGGCCTCTTCCCACAACCCTGGGCGGTGGCTGTGGGGGTCTGCGGGCAGGGGGCTTATCGGAATCTGGAAGCCCCCTTAATGTAGGGGCCCCCAACCCTATGTGGAGGAGTATGGGGTACATTGTATCCCTACTCATTCTCCCAAAAAAGTTTTAAAAATAAATAAAAACGGTACACATGTTTTTGACAAAGTTCTCCGATGTGTCTTCTCCCTCTGGTTCTTCTCCCTCCTCCGCTGATGTCTTCTCCCTCTTGTTCTTCTCCCTCCACTGTCTTCTTCCTTTGGTTCTTCTGCCTCTGGTTCTTCATCCCGATGCTTACACCCTCTGTTAGCTCCGGCGTGTGCCATTACTTATATAGCCATGGGGCCTGGCCATCCGGTGACAACATCTGGAGACCTCACTCCCTTGTGACCTCACTGTGCCATCATGCCCTAGGCGGTGATGTCACAAGAGGCGGGGTCTCCAGATGACATTGCTGGATGGCCACTCCCCATGGCTATATAAGTAATGGCACATGACGGAGCTACCGCAATGGCGGTAGCTAGTGTTGAGAACAGACAGCAGAGGGAGAAGGACCAGAGGAAGAAGATGGCGGAGGGAGAAGAACCAGAGGAAGAGGACAGCAGAGAGAGAAGAACCAGAGGAAAGACGGAGGAGGGAGAAGAACCGGAGGGAGAAGACACGTTGGAGCTACTTTAATAAAAGACTGTACTGTTTTCATTGTTGCTACTTTTTTGGGTGAATGAGTAGGGGTACAATGTACCCCTACTCATTCACATAGGGTGGGGGGGGCAAGATCTGGGTTCCCCCTTCTTAAAGGGGGCTTCCAGATTCCGATAAGCCCCCTGTCCGCAGACCCTTACAACCCTCTGCCCAGGGTTTTGGGGAAACGGTCCTTGTCCCCATCAACATGGGGACAAGGTGCTTTGTGGTGGGGGGGAGCACAGAGCCCCCCTGCCCCAAAGAACCCACCCCCTACCCTGTGCTGAGGGCTTGTGGTCTGATATGATCTTTTTAGGGGGGGCACGCTGTTTTATTTTTAATTTTTTTCCCATTTTGGCGTGGGGTTCTTATTCCAGATCCATACAAGACCAAAGGGCCTGGTTTGGATCTTGGGGGTGGGGACCCCACGTCGTGTTTTTTTTTTTTTTCATTTTGGCATAGGGTTCCCCTTCAAGATCCTCAGAGCACAAGTCGGATCATCATGATCCGACTTGGATTTGAATTAATGGGCTCTCATAGGGAACCATTAATTTTGACATGTCAAAAAATAAAATGCTTAACGCTGTATCCAGTGTTAAGCCGCGTTTAGCAGCGTCCAATGTTTTTACAGCTGTAAAGCCACTCCTCAGAGCGCACTGGCCTTGAGTTTTTTTTTTGCAGCTTGAAAACGCCTATGCCACTTACATCTCCTAAAAGCCTATGTGTGCATGAGGCCATCGAGTAAGGCTGGATTCACGCCTATGCATTTTTTGTGCTTTTTTGCATTTTACAGATTTGCTCTACAGAACGTGTTCCATAGGAAACCATGCTAAATGGACGATTGTACTGCAAATCTGCAAAATGCAAAAAGCACTAAAAATGCATAAGTGTGAATCCAGACTAACATGGAGAGGCGTTTTTAAGCTGCAAAAAAAACACTCAACACTGGTAAAAGCAGCTGCAAAAACGCCCTGTGTGCATGGGGACTTACAGTATTTATATTCTCATGGACATATAGATAAGAGAAGGATTGTGGGGTACAGCCCCCGCAAAAAGAAAGTCACAGGTGAGACCGTTCAGCTTTAAACATGGGTTTAATTACAAATCTATGAAAAACAAAAGACTTGGTAAAATTACACACCACTGTCACCTGGCCTTAATAAAAAAGACAACGTTGTCTATAGTGATGGCAGCTGCAAAGCATGCGGCACATGCATACAAAAATGTATACCACCAATTGGTGAACTAGTCTTTCTACACATCTAATTCGGTGTTCAATAGATAATCCTGGGCTTGTATGTGATTTTTGTATGCATGTGCCGCGTGCTTTGCAGCTGCTATCACTTTTGTTGAGTACATTTGTTCCCATGGAAGAAATAGAAGATTCTACGACCTTTTGGAAGAGACCGAGCCCATTTTATTAGACCTCTTCTAAGTGGATATTGATTTTTTTGAAGTATAGACAACCAGGAGGAAAACTAGTCCAAATGGTGAAAAAGTCCAAATTGATGTAGTGAATAATTGAAAGCTCACCTAAAACAGCCAATGAATTACAGGGGGCGAGATAACTCTCCCTTCATCAGGTTTAATATCAAGTCCGAGCTTAAAGGGGGATAAAACCCCAAAGCAAATATCTATATTGCAGCTTACAATTTCTTAGGTGGCAGAGACTTTGGGAGAGACCTTTGCATCCACTTAGCGATATTAAAGGCTTTTTTTTTTATAAAAATGTTATACTTTCCTGCTCTGTGCCCTCACCGGGGCTCCTGGGACCTCCCTCCTGCTGAGTGCCCCCAGGGCAGGCAGCTTGCAATGGGGGCACACAAGCATGGTTCATTCCTGAGCCACGGCTCTGTGTGTCATTGGCTCACTTACTGTCATTGACAGATTAACTCCCGCGGTTGTCTTAGCCAATGTGAATGGAGGGCTGAGCTCTCGTGCAGATCACTGGATCGAGATGGGGCTCAGGTAAGTATTGGGTGGGGGCTGATGGACTGCCGCACAAAGACGTTTTTTTTACCTTTGGCATTGAATGCATGAACGGTAAAAAACCTTGAGGGCATGACGGTAAAAAAAAAAAAAACACTTTACCTCTGACTTGATATTAAGTCCTGATGAAGAGGAAGTGGCTTGACCCCTGACATGCGTTGGATGTTTTAGGTGATCTTACTAATAATCATTAAAGTAATTTGGACTCTATTACCATTTGATCTGGCGCTCCTCCGGTTTGTCTTCGCTTTAAGTCAAAATCTTGGGACCCATTAAAGGGTTTCCCTTTTTCATGTCTGCGACTTCACTAGAGTTCATAAGCTTGCTGAATTATTTTTTTTTCCCCCTCAATGTTCTAAACAAGTAAATGTTAACGTCCCAGCGCCTCTTGTATATGTCCCTTTTGAAATAAATTTCTTTAAAACCGGCCATTTATAATGAATTACCATATATACTCGAGTATAAGCCGAGTTTTTCAGCACATTTTTTTGTGCTGAAAATGCCCCCTCTGCTTATACTCGAGTCATCATTTTGCGCCTAATCTCCCAGATTTGGGGACCCGGTACCGGCCAGCCGTAGGTCCCCTGGACCCCAAACTTGGCACACATGTAGCCCCACTCTTCCTCTACAAGTGTGCGAAGTTTGTTGTCCGGGGGACCTACGGCCGGGGAGCACCGATTTTTCAAAGCCGGGCACCCCTTCCATAGACTCCCATGTTAAACGGTAATTTCTCCGGTGAATTTGGGGACCCGGTACCGGCCGGTCGTAGGTCCCCTGGACCCCAAACTTGGCACATATGTAGCCCCACTCTTCCTTTCCAAGTGTGCAAAGTTTGTTGTCTGGGGAGCACCGATTTTTTAAAGCGGGGCACCCCTTCCATAGACTCCCATGTTAAACGTCAGTCTAGTCATGGACACAGTGAGGCATGGGCACAGTGAGGCATGCACATGGGCACATTTAGGCAAAGTGAGGCATGCAGATGGACACCCTAGGCTTATACTCGAGTCAATACGTTTTCCCAGTTTTTTGTGGTAAAATTAGGTGCCTCGGCTTATATTCGGGTCAGCTTATACTCGAGTATATACGGTAAGAATAAAATATAATTGTTTGGTAGTAAGTATATCTTCACTCAACAAATGTGCCTGGTGCCAGGTTATGTGGGAATGATGTAATTGGTGTCATAATAATATCTAGTGTGAGTAGTTTTGTGTCATGCTAATAAAAGCTATGATTGGTTGTTGTGATTTGTGATGTGTTGCACATTAGTGATATACAGTAACCATTTAATTTATCTCTTCATCCTCCTCCTGTACACAGTACTGCATCTAGTTTTAGGGATTCTCTTATATAGAATTAGTATGTCTCATGATATGGTTTCACTTTCCAGACTAACCCATCATACTTGGCCAAGCTGATTTTCCAAATGCCTCAAAACAAGTCCACTAAGTTTATGGACACCGTGATCTTCACACTCTATAACTATGCATCTAATCAACGGGAAGAATACCTTCTGCTGAAACTCTTTGAGACTGCTCTGCAGGAAGAAATCAAGTAAGTGTTGCTGGTAATTTGTAAAATATTATAAAATGATGCCGCCTTCTCACAAGTATTCTACTTTAATACAAGATAAATGTATATATTAAGCTAAAGATTTTCTTCTATGTGAATTAACAGGTCAAAAGTTGACCAAATACAAGATATAGTGACTGGAAATCCAACAGTCATAAAGATGGTGGTCAGCTTCAACAGAGGTGCCCGAGGACAAAACACCCTACGCCAGCTGCTGGCCCCTGTAGTGAAAGAAATCATAGAAGACAAGTCACTCATTATTAACACCAGTCCAGTTGACGTATACAAGGCTTGGGTGAATCAGCTGGAAACAGCCACTGGAGAAGCAAGGTCAGAGTTTTGTGTTATATTGGAATAATAATATAATAAGACTGCAATTTTCTTTACATTTGGAGGAATGCTTGGCTCCATAGAAGCCTTTTCTGCCTTGCCACCTTCCTTCTTTGCCTCTTTTTTTCCTTCCTCTCATATCACCTGCCATTTTAAGCTGGATCAAGACCACTTCACCTGTGATTTTTAAGAAGAAATAACAAACCTGTTATTGTATTTTGCTCTGTGTAATGGTTTTGCACAGAGGATCCCCGATCCTCTTCTTTTGGGTCCCTTGCTGAGTGCCCTCAAGAGCTAGCATGCCTCCTGTTATGGGGTCACTCAAGCAGGCTCGCGCTCTAACCTTGCTCCTGTGAATGGACATTGTCCATTTACACACAGTGCAGTTCGGCCTTACCCCCACTCTCCCCTCATTTGCTAACTGGCTGTGATTGACAGCAGCAGGAGCCAATGGCTCCTGCTGTTGTGTTAGCCAATGAGCACAAATAGACCCCAGGAGAGCTGCTGCTCTCATGCACATCACAGGATCGAGATGGGGCTCAGGTAAGTATAAGGGGTGGGGGATGAGGGGGGAGCTGCACCCATAAGGTAGAAAACATTCTGCCTTTAGAACCCATTTAAAGGAAACCTGTCATGAGGGAAGCATGCAAGCTGCTGACCTTTGTGGACATGTAAAGTAGTAAAGACATAAAGAATTATGATACTTCCCTGACACTCATATGCTGTATGATTGTTCTGGGTCAGAAAATTATAAATAATGAAGACAGATATGGCTAGGCAGCTAGCATTTTTCTAAGGAGGCTTCTTCATTTGCTCAGCACTAGAGAGAAAACTTGGATTGATTGTTTGTTTTTTTCAGTAAAGGAATTCACTTTAGTGCTACTTTTATCACTTCTGGATTTATAGACAAATACATCTTGGGTTAGTTAGTACAGGTCTGCTATAAAGGAAACGTATAGTGTCATTTCTTTCTCGTACATCACGGGACACAGAGCGACATAGTCATTACTAATGGGTTATATAGTTACCGTCAGGTGCTGGCACTGGCAACTTCCAAAACCGGAAGTACCCTCCCCTATATAAGCCCCTCCCATCCGGGAGCACCTCAGTTTTTTGCCAGTGTCTAAGGTGTTGGCCAAGAAGAAACATGTGTTTTTCACTGAGCTTGCGTACAGGTTCTTTTGGGCCTCAGTAAGCTATTCCGGATCCGACCAAAAAAGCTTCATAGCTAAACGGTCGGTACCCGGGCCTTGCAGAGAAGAGCAAGGTTCTGCCTGTAATGCTTCTCTTAGGAGAGCTGGACCCTGGGATCCAGAGCTCTGGTCATACCCACGACCAAGATGTTTTCTGTGCAGGGTGCTATACAGGTCCAGGGGAGTGGAATCCTTGGGAACCCGGTCCCTGAAGGTTTGATTACAATGCCTGCCGTGATAGGTGAAGTTTGGGCTTTTGTGGACCAAACAAAGTCCTGCGGCGGGGAACAGGTAAGTGGGGGCCCCCAGGAACTTGGTTCTATTGGGGGACCCCCAAGCCTAATTTGTCTTTCTGTCTGTTACCTAACGGTATTCCCGCTAATATCTGTGCATGCCTGTAACTACTAAAAAAAAATGTAATAATTTTTAATGGTGGTCAAGAAAAAAAAAAAAAAAAAAAAAGAATGTTTTTTTATATATGTTTAGTATATTAAACTGCGGTACCTGTGTTTGTCCACTAGAGGCCGCTGTGGAATGTTTTTCTTGTCATATGGACTAGTTTCTTCTCAGAGAGCAAAGTCCAGGCAGCTGGTGAGTTCTCCTACAGGAAACTGTTTCCTCTGCCATGTTGCAGTGTTCGTCTATCCCCCGGCCTGCGGCAAAGGGGGCCCTGGCTCCTGTCCCTGGTTTCCATGTTTGAAAATTAGCGCCGAGGCGCACGTGGCCGCGCGCGTGCACGCGCCTCTATATATAGAGGTGGCCGGAAAAAGGGGCGGGGCCTGGGGGATGACGCTCTGTGCGCGCCGCAGCGCTTCTGCGCATGTGCGGGCGTCCCAGCAGGTTTTTAAAAAGGCAGTAAGCTGGCTATGAAGTACAGAGACAGAGCTGGCAACATTTAAAGGCATACAGCAAGCGGTTGATACAGGCATCCCCTAGAAAGGCACATTAGTAGACACCAACTGTTTATTATAGCAGCATTTATGCTAGACTATTATCAGTAACTGGTGTATTTTCGGCTGGAATACCTCAGCTTTGTGGCTTAGGAATATGCCGTCTAAAAACTCCGGGACTAGAAATTCCAGGAGGAATAGGGGGTCTCCATCGGGCTCTGAGGATCTTGGGCATGCTTTGGCTGCACCAGTCTCCCCTGAAGAATCAGAGGTTAGTGACCGTAGGGCACCCCCAGGAGTACCTGGTACTGTGGCTGTCCCCAGTTCACCTGCTCCTGTGTATGTAACAGAGGAGGTTTTTTCCTCAGCTCTGGGAGGGCTGGAAGAGAGATTGTCAGCACTAATTGCTGCTTCCCTGTCACAGGAGAAAAGCGCTCGATCTCCGTCTCCTCCCTCAGAGTGCCTGTTAACAGAGCAACAGTCCCATACAGAGAACGACCTACCTGAGGGGGATCAGGATGAGGTTGATTCAGTTGTAGAGGAATCAACAGTGGAGGAGCCGTTCTCAGCATCACATGCTGAGAGGTTATGGGTGCAGTCCCTGACTAATATGGTCCGATCAGCATTTAAAATGCCACTTGCGGAGCCATCCTCCTCTTCTGTCTCCTCGTTGGGGTCGCTAAAAGCTCCCCAGACTGTTTGTTCTTTTCCGATCCATCCTTTACTGGAGGGGCTCATTTACCAGGATTGGGAGCATCCTGACAAAATATTTACTCCCCCTAAGAGATTTCCGGTGGTCTATCCTATGGAGGATAAGTTCGTCAGAAAATGGAAGGTCCCTACAGTGGACGCAGCCATCTCTTGTGTGAATAAATCACTGACATGTCCGGTGGAAAATGTCCAAATGTTCAAGGACCCAATAGATAAAAAATTGGAGTCCTTATTGAAATCTGCTTTTTCTACAGCAGGATTGGTGACACAACCAGCAGTGGCAGCTATAGGGGTCTGCCAAGCAGTGAAGGATCAGTTGAAACAGGTCTTAAGGGACGTGCCAGATCAGCAGGCTCTTGCTCTAGCTGATCTACCTAGAGCCTTATGCTTTGCGGTGGACGCTATAAAGGATTCAATCCATCAGGCCTCCCGCCTTACGCTGTCTGTAGTACATATGCGCAGGCTTCTATGGCTCAAAAACTGGTCTGCTGAAGCTCCCTGTAAAAAATTGCTGGTCAGCTTCCCATTTCATGGGGAGCGCTTATTCGGGGAAGACCTGGACAAGTATATCCAGAGAATTTCCAGCGGTAAAAGTACACTCTTGCCGGTCAAAAATAGAGTTAGAGGTCCCTCTTTTAAGAGGCCGGCTTCTCCAGTCCCTAGGACATCGGCTGTGAAACAGTTCCGACGGCCTCCCCGGTCAAATCCCGGAGGTAAAAATCAGGGACAGTTGCAGGGTAACAAGAAGCCCTGGAGCAGGAGAGGTACAAAACCTCCCCCAAAGTCAAATGCATGAAGGGTTGCCCCCACCCAATCGGGTGGGGGGAAGACTTCAGTTGTTCACAGAAACCTGGCGGGACACGATCCGAGACAGATGGGTGCTCTCCGCAGTAAATCTGGGATACAAATTGGAGTTAAAAAACTCCCCTCCTTCCCGCTTTATAAGGTCGAACGTGCCAAGGGATCCCCAGAAGAGAGGATCCCTCCTGTTGGCACTGGAACAATTATTGCTTCAAGCAGTAATTATAGAGGTCCCCCTGGAAGAATGGGGGTTCGGGTTTTACTCAAACCTCTTTACAGTTCCGAAGCCAAACGGGGACGTGAGGCCCATATTAAATCTAAAAGGGCTAAACAAATTCCTACATATCAGGACTTTCCGGATGGAGTCGATCCGATCGGTAGCCACTGCCCTACAAGGGGAGGAATGGTTAGCCTCGATCGACATCAAAGATGCGTATTTGCACATCCCCATCTTTCCAGCCCACCAAAAATTTCTACGCTTTGCGATAGAAGGGCGCCATTTTCAGTTCAGAGCCTTACCCTTCGGTCTGGCCACAGCACCAAGAGTGTTCACAAAAATTCTGGCCCCATTATTGGCCAATCTAAGAACACGAGGTGTAACGATAATGGCATATCTAGACGACTTGTTGCTGATAGACCACTCAGTGGAAAAACTAGAAGTGGTTGTTCACGAGACAATCAAGTATCTGGAATATCACGGTTGGATTATCAACCGAGACAAGTCAGCCCTAAAACCAGTCAAAAGTCTGGAATACTTGGGGCTAAGGCTGGATTCAGACCAGAGAAAAATTTTCTTGCCTCGAGAAAAGGGGTCGTCTTTGAGAGATTTGATCCACTTAGTGGGTTCAAAAAGACAGCCATCCATACGCCTGTGCATGAGGCTGCTGGGAAAAATGGTGGCATCATTCGAAGCAGTACCCTACGGTCAATTCCATTCAAGGAAGTTGCAAAGGGCCATACTGTCAGCCTGGAACAAAAAAGTTCAGGCTCTGGACGTACCAATGTCCTTGTCCCCTTCCGTTCGCAGAAGCCTCCGTTGGTGGTTGGTTCCCCGGAATCTGGAAAGAGGGAAATCCTTCAGTCCGATTTCTTGGAAGGTGGTCACTACAGATGCCAGCCTTTTAGGCTGGGGAGCAGTACTGGAGCAATGGTCTCTCCAGGGCAGATGGTCGGATGCGGAAAAGGCCCTGCCCATCAATCTCTTAGAGATACGAGCAGCCCGGTATGCCCTAGTAGCATGGACATCCAAACTCCAAGGGTCCCCTGTCAGAGTTCAGTCAGACAATGCCACAGCAGTGGCATATATCAATCGTCAGGGGGGCACCAGGAGTCGTGCAGCCCAAAGGGAAGTAAATTACATCCTGAGATGGGCAGAAAGATATGTCCCAGCCATATCTGCGGTATTCATTCCAGGGGTGGAGAATTGGAAGGCGGACTTTCTAAGTCGCCAACAATTATGCCCAGGGGAATGGTCCCTTCATCCCGAGGTTTTCCGGACAATATGTCAGCGGTGGGGAACACCGGATGTAGATCTGCTAGCATCCAGATTCAACACAAAAGTGGACAGGTTTGTCTCTTGGACAAGGGATCCCCTAGCGTGCGGCTCGGATGCCCTAGTGTTCCCTTGGGATCAGTTCAAGCTGATATATGCATTCCCACCGCCACAATTGTTACCTCGATTACTCCGCAGAATCAGGGTAGAAAAGAAACCAGTGATTCTGGTGGCTCCAGCGTGGCCCCGAAGAGCATGGTACGCGGAGATTGTAAAAATGTCTGTGGGGAGTCCTTGGACCCTCCCACATCGTCCGGACCTGCTTTCGCAGGGACCGATATACCACCCTTCCTTACCAGCCCTAGGTTTGACGGCCTGGCTATTGAAGCCCACATTCTAAAAAGGAGAGGGCTCTCTAATGCTGTGGTGTCTACCATGATCAATGCCAGGAAACCGGTATCCAGGCAGATCTACTATAGAATTCTGGAAGGCGTACATCGCCTGGTGTGAGGCCAGGAAATGGCATCCACGTAAATACGTAATAGGTAGAATTCTGGACTTCCTACAATGGGCTGTAGATAGGAAGCTTGCCTTGAGTACTATCAAAGGTCAGATTTCGGCCTTGTCAATATTTTTTCAAAGGCCCTTGGCTTCGCATTCACTAGTCAAAGCCTTTATACAAGGAGTGATGCGTATTAGTCCTCCGGTTAATATTCCCATATGTCCATGGGATCTAAACTTGGTTCTGTCGGTTCTACAGAAACAACCATTTGAACCATTACAGCATATTTCCTTAGTGCTTCTCACCAGGAAATTGATTTTTCTAGTAGCCATTTGTTCGGCTAAAAGAGTATCGGAATTAGCAGCTATGTCCTGTAAGGAGCCATATCTGGTTATCCATAAGGACAGAGTAGTGTTACGTCCTCATCCAGCCTTTCTTCCTAAGGTGGTATCGAGTTTTCATTTGAACCAAGATGTGGTTCTTCCTTCTTTTTTCCCCAAGCCTACTTCGGTAGAGGAAAAGTTATTGCATTCTTTGGATGTAGTAAGAGCAGTTAAAGCTTATCTAAAAGCCACTGCTCAGATTCGCAGAACGGATACTTTGTTTATTCTGCCGGAAGGCCCCAGAAAGGGTCAGGCAGCGTCAAAATCTACTTTAGCCAAGTGGATTCGACAGGTCATAATACAAGCCTATAGCTTGAGAAGTAGACCGCCTCCGTTCAAAGTTAGGGCGCACTCCACGAGAGCAGTTGGAACTTCATGGGCAGTGCATCACCAGGCCTCCCTGGCTCAAGTCTGTAAGGCCGCAACATGGTCTTCAGTACACACGTTTACTAGGTTCTACCAGGTGGACGTTAGGAGTCAGGAGGATGTCGCCTTTGGGCGCAGTGTGTTGCAGGCCGCAAAAGATCCTCATGTCTGATAGCGCTCAGCTTATATATGGTGTATCCCCCCCCTCATTTGGCATTGCTTTAGGACATCCCATTAGTAATGACTATGTCGCTCTGTGTCCCGTGATGTACGAGAAAGAAAATAGGATTTTTATAACAGCTTACCTGTAAAATCCTTTTCTTGGAGTACATCACGGGACACAGAGCTCCCGCCCCTCTTTGGGGACACTTATTGCTTTGCTACAAAACTGAGGTGCTCCCGGATGGGAGGGGCTTATATAGGGGAGGGTACTTCCGGTTTTGGAAGTTGCCAGTGCCAGCACCTGACGGTAACTATATAACCCATTAGTAATGACTATGTCGCTCTGTGTCCCGTGATGTACTCCAAGAAAAGGATTTTACAGGTAAGCTGTTATAAAAATCCTATTTTTTAGGCTTTCTTGGAAGCCATTTTTGACGTGACTTGTACATTGTTACTTGCTATATCATATTATCTTGATGGTGTTGGCATCCAGTTATTACATGATAAATTGTATTTTCTTTCTCGTACATCACGGGACACAGAGCGACATAGTCATTACTAATGGGTTATATAGATACCTTCAGGTGCTGGCACTGGCAACTTCCAAAACCGGAAGTATAAGCCCCTCCCATCCGGGAGTACCTCAGTTTTTTGCCAGTGTCTAAGGTGTTGGCCAAGAAGTAACATGTGTTTTTCACTGAGCTTGCGTACAGGTTCTTTTGGGCCTCAGTAAGCTATTCCGGATCCGACCAAAAAAGCTTCATAGCTAAACGGTCGGTACCCGGGCCTTGCAAGAGAAGAGCAAGGTTTTGCCTGTAATGCCTCTCTTAGGAGGGCTGGACCCTGGGATCCAGAGCTCTGGTCATACCCACGACCAAGATGTTTTCTGTGCAGGGTGCGATACAGGTCCAGGGGAGTGGAATCCTTGGGAACCCGGTCCCTGAAGGTTTGATTACAATGCCTGCTGTGATAGGTGAAGTTTGGGCTTCTGTGGACCAAACAGAGTCCTGCGGCGAGGAAAAGGTAAGTGGGGGCCCCCAGGAACTTGGTTCTATTGGGGGACCCCCAAGTCTATTTTGTCTTTCTGCCTGTTACCTAACGGTATTCCCGCTAAATATTCTGTGTATGCCTGTTACTACTGAGAAAATGTAAAATATTTTATAGTAGGCAAGAAAAAAAAAAATATGTAAGACCGCGGTACCTGTGTTAAACACTAGAGGCCGCTATGGTTCTTTTTCTTGTAATGTGGATTTTTTTCTTCCGAAGTCAAATCCAGGCAGTTTGTAAGTTCTCTGCGGGGAAGCTGTCTCCTCTGCCCTGTTGCTGCGCTCATCCATCCCCGGGCCCTGCGGCAGGGACCCTGGCTCCCATCTAGC
Source organism: Rana muscosa (assembly GCA_029206835.1). Taxonomy (NCBI): domain Eukaryota; kingdom Metazoa; phylum Chordata; class Amphibia; order Anura; family Ranidae; genus Rana; species Rana muscosa. The sequence continues at coordinate 1,104,668,520 of CM055116.1, forward strand.
TCCTGGTTTTTTCAAAAAAGGCGCCGAAGGCGCCCGTGCGCGTGCACGCTCCTCTATATAGAGGCAATCTGGAAAAGGGGCGGTGCGGGTGGATGACGCTCGGTGTGCGCCGCGGCGCTACTGCGCATGTGCGGGCGTCCAGCATGTTTTAAAAGCAATCAAGCTGGCTATTGAAGTGCACAAACAGAGCTAGCAACAGTAAAAAGGCACACAGAGGTGGTTGATGCAGGCATCCCCTAGAAAGGCACTTTAGTAGACACCAACTGATATATAGCAGCAATTGTGCTAGACTATTCTCAGTAAAAAGGGTGTATTACGGCTGGAATACCTCAGCTTTGGGCTTAGGAATATGCCGTCCAGAAGCTCCGGAACTAAATCTTCCAGGAAGCAAAAGGGGTCTCCATCGGGCTCTGAGGATCTTGGGCATGCTTCTGCTGCACCAGTCTCCCCTGAAAATTCAGAGGTTAGTGACCGTAGAGACCCCGCAGGAGTGCCTGGTACTGTGGCTGTCCTCAGTTCACCTGCTCCTGTGTATGTAACAGAGGAGGTTTTTTCCTCAGCTCTGGGAGGATTAGAGGAGAGATTGTCAACATTAATCGCTGCCTTCCTGTCACAGGGAAAGCACGCCCGATCTCCGTCTCCTCCTTCAGAGTACCTGTTAGCGGAGCAACAGTCCCATACAGGGATCGACCTGCCTGAAGGGGATCAGGAGGAGGTTGATTCTGTTATAGAGGAATCAACTGTGGAGGAACCTTTCTCAGCATCTCAAGCTGAAAGATTATGGGTTCAGTCTTTGACTAACATGGTCCGATCAGCATTTAAAATGCACCTTGCGGAACCATCAACCACTACTGTCTCCTCGCTGGGGTCGCTAAAAGCTCCCCAGACTGTCTGTTCCTTTCCAGTTCACCCCTTATTGGAAGGGCTCATGTACCAGGATTGGGAACATCCTGATAAAATATTTACTCCCCCCAAGAGATTTCCGGTGGTCTATCCCATGGAGGATAAGTTCATCAAAAAATGGAGGGTCCCTACAGTGGACGCACCCATCTCTTGTGTGAATAAATCACTGACATGTCCAGTAGATAATGTCCAAATGTTCAAGGACCCAATAGATAAAAAATTGGAGTCCTTATTAAAATCTGCTTTCTCTACAGCAGGCTTGGTGACACAACCAGCAGTGGCAGCTATTGGGGTCTGCCAAGCAGTGAAGGATCAGTTGAAACAGGTCTTAAGGGACTTGCCAGTTCAGCAGGCTCTTGCCCTAGCTGATCTACCTAGAGCCTTATGCTTTGCGGTTGACGCCATCAAGGATTCAATCCATCAGGCCTCCCGCCTTACGCTGTCTGTAGTACATATGCGTAGGCTTCTATGGCTCAAGAACTGGTCTGCTGAAGCTCCCTGTAAAAAATTGCTGGTTAGCTTCCCATTTCATGGTGAACGCTTATTCGGGGAAGACCTGGACAAATATATCCAGAAAATTTCCAGCTGTAAAAGTACACTCTTGCCGGTTAAAAACAGAGTTAGAGGTCCCTCCTTTTAAGAGGCCTGCCTCTCCAGTCCCTGGGACATGAAGGGTTGCCCCCACTCAATCGGGTGGGGGGAAGACTCCAGTTGTTCGCAGAGACCTGGCGGGACACGATCAGAGACAGATGGGTGCTCTCTGCAGTAAGTCTGGGATACAAATTGGAGTTAAAAGACTCTCCTCCTTCCCATTTTATAAGGTCAAACGTGCCAAGGGATCCCCGGAAGAGAGGATCCCTCCTGTTGCCACTAGAACAACTATTGCTCCAAGGAGTAATTATGGAGGTTCCCCTGGAGGAATGGGGGTTCGGGTTTTACTCAAACCTCTTTACAGTCCCGAAGCCAAACGGGGACGTGAGGCCCATATTAAATCTAAAAGGGCTAAACAAATTCCTACATATCAGGACTTTCCGGATGGAGTCGATCCGATCGGTGGCCACTGCCCTACAAGGGGAGGAATGGTTAGCCTCGATCGACATCAAAGATGCTTATTTGCACATTCCCATCTTTCCAGTCCACCAAATATTTCTACGCTTTGCGGTAGAAGGGCGCCATTTTCAGTTCAGAGCCTTACCCTTCGGTCTGGCCACAGCACCAAGAGTGTTCACAAAAATTCTGGCCCCATTATTGGCCAATCTAAGAACACAAGGTGTAACGATAATGGCATATCTAGACGACTTGTTGCTGATAGACCACTCAGTGGAAAAACTAGAAGTGGTCGTTCACAAGACAATCAAGTATCTGGAATCTCACGGTTGGATTATCAACCGAGACAAGTCAGCCCTAAAACCAGTCAAAAGTCTGGAATACTTGGGGCTAAGGCTGGATTCAGACCAGAGAAAAATTTTCTTGCCTCAAGAAAAGGGGTCGTCTTTGAGAGATTTGATCCACCTAGTGGATACAAAAAGACACCCGTCCATACGCCTGTGCATGAGGCTGCTGGGAAAAATGGTGGCATCTTTCGAAGCAGTACCCTACGGTCAATTCCATTCAAGGAATTTGCAAAGGGCCATACTGTCAGCCTGGAACAAAAAAGTTCAGGCCCTAGACTTACCAATGTCCTTGTCCCCTTCCGTTCGCAAGAGCCTCCGTTGGTGGTTGGTTCTCCAGAATCTGGAAAAAGGGAAATCCTTCAGTCCGATTTCTTGGAAGGTGGTCACTACAGATGCCAGCCTTATAGGCTGGGGAGCAGTACTGGAGCAATGGTCTCTCCAGGGCAGATGGTTGGATGCAGAAAAGGCCCTGCCCATCAATCTCTTAGAGATACGAGCAGCCCGGTATGCCCTAGTAGCATGGACATCCAAACTCCAAGGGTCCCCTGTCAGAATTCAATCAGACAATGCCACAGCAGTGGCATATATCAATCATCAGGGTGGCACCAGGAGTCGTGCAGCCCAGAGGGAAGTAAATTACATCCTGAAATGGGCAGAAAGATATGTCTCAGCCATATCCGCGGTATTCATTCCAGGAGTGGAGAATTGGAAGGCGGACTTTCTAAGTCGCCAGCAATTATGCCCAGGGGAATGGTCCCTTCACCCCGAGGTTTTCCGGACAATATGTCAACGGTGGGGAACACCGGATGTAGATCTGCTAGCATCCAGATTCAACGCAAAGGTGAACAGATTTGTCTCTCGGACAAGGGATCCCCTAGCTTGCGGCTTGGATGCTCTAGTGTTCCCTTGGGATCAGTTCAAGCTGATATATGCATTCCCACCGCCACAATTGTTACCTCGATTACTCCGCAGAATCAGGGTAGAAAAGAAACCAGTGATTCTGGTGGCTCCAGCGTGGCCCCGAAGAGCATGGTACGCGGAGATTGTAAAATTGTCTGTGGGGAGTCCTTGGACCCTCCCACATCGTTCGGACCTGCTTTCGCAAGGACCGATATACCATCCTTCCTTACCAGCCCTAGGTTTGACGGCCTGGCTATTGAAGCCCACATTCTAAAAAAGAGAGGGCTCTCTAATCCTGTGGTATCTACCATAATCAATGCCAGGAAGCCGGTATCCAGGCAGATCTACTATAGAATCTGGAAGGCGTACATCGCGTGGTGTGAGGCCAAGAAATGGCATCCACGCAAGTACGTAATAGGTAGGATTCTGGACTTCCTACAGTGGGCTGTAGATAGGAAGCTTGCCTTGAGTACTATCAAGGGTCAGATTTCGGCCTTGTCAATATTTTTTCAAAGGCCCTTGGCTTCGCATTCACTAGTCAAAGCTTTTATACAAGGAGTGATGCGTATTAGTCCTCCGGTTAATATTCCCATATATCCATGGGACCTAAACCTGGTTCTGTCGGTTCTACAGAAACAACCATTTGAACCATTACAGCATATTTCCTTGGTTCTTCTCACCAGGAAATTGATTTTTCTAGTAGCCATTTGTTCGGCTAAAAGAGTGTCGGAATTAGCAGCTATGTCCTGTAAAGAGCCATATCTGGTTATCCATAAGGATAGAGTAGTGTTATGTCCTCATCCAGCCTTTCTTCCTAAGGTGGTATCGAGGTTTCATTTGAACCAAGATGTGGTTCTTCCTTTTTTTTTCCCCAAACCAAGCTCGGTAGAGGAAAAGTTATTACATTCTTTGGATGTAGTAAGAGCAGTTAAAGCTTATCTAAAAGCCACTGCTCAGATTCGCAGAACGGATACTTTGTTTATTCTGCCGGAAGGCCCCAGAAAGGGTCAGGCAGCGTCAAAATCTACTTTAGCCAAGTGGATTCGACAGGTCATTATGCAAGCCTATGGCTTGAGAAGGAGACCGCCTCCGTTCAAAGTTAGAGCGCACTCCACGAGAGCAGTTGGAACTTCATGGGCAGTGCATCACCAGGCCTCCCTGGCTCAAATCTGTAAGGCCGCAACATGGTCTTCAGTACACACGTTTACTAGGTTCTACCAGGGGGACGTTAGAAGTCAGGAGGATGTCGCCTTTGGGCGCAGTGTGTTGCAGGCCGCAAAAGATCCTCATGTCTGATAGCGCTCAGCTTATGTATGGTGTATCCCCCCCCCCCCCCCCTCATTGGGCATTGCTTTAGGACATCCCATTAGTAATGACTATGTCGCTCTGTGTCCCGTGATGTACGAGAAAGAAAATAGGATTTTTATAACAGCTTACCTGTAAAATCCTTTTCTTGGAGTACATCACGGGACACAGAGCTCCCACCCCTCTTTAGGGACACTTATTGCTTTGCTACAAAACTGAGGTACTCCCGGATGGGAGGGGCTTATATAGGGGAGGGTACTTCCGGTTTGGAAGTTGCCAGTGCCAGCACCTGAAGGTATCTATATAACCCATTAGTAATGACTATGTCGCTCTGTGTCCCGTGATGTACTCCAAGAAAAGGATTTTACAGGTAAGCTGTTATAAAAATCCTATTATTTGTATCCAGTATGCATAGGCCGAAAGCACAGTGTATTTTGGGAAATCGGTGATAATGAGCCAGTAGTTGTGTATCCAGTTTTGTTATATCCCCAATGCAAATGTTTGACCTAGGCCAACAGCAGAACCCCAAACATATACTTTCCACTTCTCTCTGCCATAAGCCATTTTTCCAAAACTCACAGTAACACACTTAAGTAACATATGGTCATTTGCTGACAACCTTGTCTAATTATTAGTGACCAGAATCTAGATTCCTTTTATTGTCCTTTTATTGACTTTGGACAGAGTTTGCAGTAGTGATCTTGTTTATTGGTTGCCTGTGCTGCTTTGCACACACTCACAATAATGAACTTTGTTTGGCTGTTTGTGCCCAATGACATGCACACCATAACTGGAATTGGGGTCTGAAGTGAACACATTTACAGGTCCCTTTTCCCCTCAAACATGCATCCTTCTTCCAATCCCCCAACACACACCTTAGCCTCGCAACCAGAACCTGAAGTAACAGTGGCAATGTACCAATGAGCAAACATTATTCCACATTTGTGTACATTTGACAAGTGAATGAAAGAGGCTGGTCTTAAGCCTGGTACACACAATCGGGTTTTCCGCGGACAAAGCGTAGGACTTTTGTCCGAAGGGCGATGGCCGTGAACTTGTATTGCATACAAACGGAAAAGAATTGTTGGCCAACAAACATGAAACTACGTGGTTTTTCAGCTCTTTAGCGCCACCCTTTGGGAAACTTCTGCTAATGTTGTGTTATGGTTAGCATTGCTTCTGAGCATGCATGTTTGTACTTTTGGATTTTTTTCCAAAGGACTTGTGTACACACGATCAGATAATCCGACAGCACACATTTGTTGTCGGAAAATTTTAAAGCATGCTATCCAACATTTGTTGGCGGAAAATCCGACAAAACTTGTCCGATGGAGCATACAAACAGCCTGCCATCACACAATTCCCATCGGAAAATCCGAACATGTGTACGGGCCTTTAGAGTGTATCTAAAGCCATAAATAAAAATTGTATGCATTGCAGCTTACTAGTCGTTCAATATGGTGCCTGCAATAGTTTTCATCTTTCAAGCTTCTTTTGCTTTATTTTCACCTGGTGATACTGCCAGTAACACACTTCTGTCCAAGGGTGACAACACTTACTCATGTTACTGTATTTATGGATGAGCAATATTATCATCCTAGGACAGGACTACATGTTACCTTCCCTCTACTTTTTTTACTGTAGTGAGGAGTGCAGCACAGGCAGAAGGTACAGGAAGTCACCTTTCTTTCTCCTGAATAGTTATATCAAAACACTTTAATTCTATCTTTAAAAGGCCAAAAGCTAGCAAAAAGATGTTTATTCTTAGGGTTTGTATACATTTTAAGGACCCTATTTTGCCTGTGGAATGCAGCATGTGCATCCGTGTTTATTCCCAGAAATGAGGGGGTAATAGCTGTCCCACCTCAGTAACGGGAGTTTATTTATCTTGTCTGGAGTATGTCCAGCTTTGGGTCATTTTCTGACTTATGTTTACCAAAGTGACATGCAGAAGTGACTCACATTTTAAATCAATTTAATCAAATTAAAACACACTGGAACTTCAGTTTCCCATAACAGCATTCTGCTGGGAAGTTTTAGAACATGCATGCATGAAATGACCTTACTGACGCACACTATACAATGACCTTTTAGCTGACAATACCCATATTTGTTGATGCAGCTCTGTAAAAACTTTGAATTGAGAAGGGTAGTTTTACAGTACAGATTGTGTCACAAAAAGACGCAATTCTTTCTGGTAGCAAATGTCCAGAGAACAGTAGACACAGTAAAGTTTATATGTAAACCTCAGTTTACAGCCGGGCTCCTTTACACTTGCTTCAAAGCACGGCTTTGGACAGGCTTTGTTAAAGCTCTCTGAATGCCAGTCAAAGCTCATTTCACTAAATAAAATGGTTAGCTTACAGTCAGGGCTGTTGGAACACGACAGGCAAACAAAGCAACTGCTTGGGGCCCCGAGCTGGCCTGGGGCCCCAGCAGTCCCGCAATAGTGTGAATTTTCCCGCACAGCAGGAAGAGGAGCAAGAGGAGGCAGCACTGGAGGAGGTAAGACAATTTCCCCTCTCCCCCGCTTATCCACTCACTCTAATGTCGGGCGATCGGGCCCCCTCCCGCGATCGGCGCCCCCCCCCTCCCGCGATCAGCATCAATGTCCCGCGCCCCCCCCCCCCTTCAACAACAGGTAAAAAAAAATCAGTAGCAACCGCCCCCCCCTTCCAGCGCTCAACAACTTTCTTGACAGGTGAAAAAAAAAATCAGCAGTAGCACCCCCCTCAACTTGTTTCAAATTTTGTTGCCCATTCTGCTTGGGGCCCCCAAATTCCTTCAAACGGCCCTGCTTACAGTCCTGTTTACACCTTGCTTTTGCTTTGCTTCGGCTTCGCTTCAAAAATTATACCCTATGTCTCTTTAGTGGTACCTCAAATCATCTTCAAAGCCTCCAAAGAAGTCTAAATCAAAGCTCGCTTGAAGCACCTGCAGCTTTTGAGAGGCTTTAGCTGCACTTTGTTTTGGAGGTACTGCAGGTATGAGATATCAACACACACACACACACACACACACACAGGGCATCTGCCAAGATTCATTAAAGCATCACAGAAGCATCAAAAACACATTAAAAAATAGCATGTTGAAGCAGTAGACGTTTTTGATGTGTGTTAAAGTGGAAGCAAGTGTAAATGAGCCCTAATGACAATGTTCAATCATGGTAAGTAGCTGCTCAGGTGAAGAGCACTGCATCTTGGAGACCAGGGGAAAAGTTCATTTTATTCCCTGTACTTGTAAGTACCAAATATCTATAAGGGTTTCAGCGGGATAATAAAACAGTCGAAGAGAGCGGCAAAGGTGAGTAACAGCAGAAAAGAGGTGTTTCATTAAGAGAACCTGTCACGTGAAAAGTGAGGACTTTACTTTTCCTGGGTAGCATTAGCAGTATGCTGAGTGACTCTAGTTGATCTTTAAAAAATTAATATCTCTATTTTTATTTGCAGTAAGCTGCCATATGATGTGACAACGGAGCAGGCGCTATCTCACCCTGAAGTGATCAACAGACTGGAATCCTCAATACAAAGCTTACGTACTGTGACAGATAAAGTTCTCCAGTCCATAATCTCATCTATGGAACTTATGCCGTGAGTTGTCTCTGAGTTTGCAAGATGGGCTTTGTGTTCGAATGCAGAACTACACAAAAGCGTGTGCTTGTTCTAAATGAGCATTTGTATCTGAGAACCCTTTCACTTAGTGTCTCAGGTCCCAGCATGGATGCAAGTAGAGGATCATGTTGAATCTGTGCTGGCTGCACTCTAGAAGCTTTTAAAGTAGCTCAAACTTCTCAGTAGGTTTGGCCTTTTTCACAAAAACACAAAGCAAGCTTATTGCAGCCACAACCACAAATACATTTTTAGCTGCAGACTTGTATTTCACTTGCATTTCCACTTCAAATGCAATGTAGGTGCAGAAATACAAAACCCCGTCAGCATCTACCCCAAAACAGTGCAACGGGCAGAAATGATGTGCAAAAATCTGTCATATTCAGTACTCTGCCCTATGTATAGATTTATACTTGCCTGTGTGTATAGACTTGTATAGTTGGAAAAAAATTATCGTTTCCATTGTCTTTTTCTGCAAAGTGCAAGAGACATTTTGAAATATCTCTGTTTTTATCTTTAAAAATAAATAAATTGGGCAACAGTACCAGGGTTGCCAACTTTCAGTAAATTTACAGTTTGTAAAATCCATAGATTTTGCATCTGTCCTTGAATGTCTATTACGGACATGTAGGCTGCATGTCCGTAACTGACATTCATGGACAGATACAACAAATATGGATTTTACAAACTGTATGTGTGTGTGTGTGTACACACACACACACACACACACACACACACACACACACACACACACACACACACACATATACACATACACACACATATACACATACACACACATATACACATACACACACATATACACATACACACACATATACACATACACACACATATACACATACACACACATATACACACATACACACATATACACACACACCAATCAGACATAACTTTATGATCACCCACCTGGAGGCATAGAGACCACTAGACCTCTAAAGGACCTCTAAAGGAATGCTGTGGTATCTGGCACCAAGCCATCAGTAGAAGATCCTTTAAGTCCTGTAAGTTGCGTGGTGGGGCATCCATGGGTTGGATTTGTTTTTTCTGCGCATGTCACAGATGCTCGTTAGGATCTGGAGAATTTGGAGGCCAACTTAACACCTCAAACTGGTGGGTTTGTTCCTCAAACCATTCTTGAACCATTTTTGCAGTGTGGCAGGACCTATTATTCTGCTGAAAGAGTCCACTTCCATCGGGGAATAACGTTTCCATGAAGGGGTGTACTCGGTTAGCAACAATGTTTGTTTAGGTAGGTGAAACGTGTCAAGTAACATCCACATAAATGGCAGGATCCAAATTTTCCCAGCAGCACATTGCCCAAAGCATCACACTGTGTCCGTCAGCTCGTCTTCTTCCCATATTGCATCCTCATGCTATTTTTTACCCTGGTAATAAACAGCATACATGCACCTGGCTATCCACATGATGTAAAAGAAATTGTGAATCATCAGACTAGGCCACCTTCTCCCATTGCTCTGTGGTCCACTTCTGCTACTCCGATGCCCATTGTAGGCACTTTTGGCTGTGGACATGGGTCAGCATGGGCACTCTCACCGGTCTGCAACTACATGTCCCCATGTGCAACAAACCACAATACCCATTTTTTTCATCAACTTCAGGAAATCATGCTTACTTGCTGCATAATATATCCCACTGACTTTCAGATGCCTTTGTAACAAGATAATCAGTGCTAATCACTTAAACTGTCAGTGGTCATAAAGTTATGGGTGATCAGTATATTTTAGAATTCTTGTGGCACAAACATTTACAAGTTGTAACAAGCACTTTGTTTAGGTCAAAATACACAATTGACGGCTCTATATAGAGGCAGAACTACCTAAAGATTTCTTTATGATTTATTTCTGTGAGATGACAACTGTGACTGTTCATGCCAGAAAATTCTGATATGAGCAGTCTACTTTTATAGTCACACTACATAAAAATCAGAGAACATACTGTATTTGTACATGAAACTCTGGGCATATATGCAGTAGTGTATTTAGGTTTTGTGCTGCCCTGGGCCTGACTAAAGTTGTCCACCCCCTAATTTAAATATGACCCACCCCTTTCTTTTCAAGGCCACACCCCTTTCTGTTTAAGACCCGCCCTGAAATTTTCAAGTGGGGACAAAAAAAAAGTGTTTCCTATAGTTCTACTTTAAGCACAAATTTCTGATAATTTTATGGAGAGGACTAAGAAGATGTAACTATGCCAATGGTGCAGCAGAAAACTTATAGCACAGTGAGGAAGGTTTGTGGTCCAGGATGATAGGACAGTCAAAATTAGAAGCAGCGCCCCCCACAGTTGCGGAATCCTGTCCGTCCGCATCCCAGAAGCAGCGTGGCCGCTTTATGGGGGCGCTAGACTAATTTGCCTCTCAGCCCAGTCCTCCCCATAAAACTGGCGCTACACTAACAGTGTAGCGCAAGCCGACGGGAACTCTTTCTGTGCTGCCCCCCTGCAAAGTGCTGCCCTAGGCCTGGGCCTTGTTGGCCTAGGCCAGGATACAGCATTGCATAATATGTACAATGATACTAATAGTAGTGCTGGTAGTATTTTGTTTATGTACTAGTAATTTATTGTATGACTAGTCACCTCAGGCATTCACCACCACTTGGTCCCTGATTTACTGCTGTGATTATAATATTGTGCAATGTACTGCACATACACCATACATAATGAAGGCTAAGTACTAGGAGCTAGCCTAGAAAACATTAAAAAATAACCTAATATCTACTTGGAAGTAAACTTGCACATTGCAGAATCCGATGGTTTGCCCCAAAACATAGCCATAAATGCAATTGATTGTGCAGAAACATCTAATATTGTAAAGACAAATCCAGTATACACAAATCTGATCCCAAGCACTTTTTGGACATAAGTGCCTAGGCAGACCTCTGCTTTCCCAATTTATTTAGGGAGATGGTCCTCAAGCTTCCTCCCCACAATCCTATAATCTGACATGAAACCATGCATCCGCTGATTCCTCTAGCATAGTTTTTCCTGGTGCTAACACTACAGAAATGTGTGGATAGTCCTGTAGAAAAGATATGACAATGCCTGTATTCTAATAATGAATCTGTACGGTCAGTGCTGCTCAGAAGAGTCCTGAGACTCTGTAGCTTAAATATATATATATAAATATAATTTACTAAACTGACTTAATTTCCTTTCTAAAGCTACGGAATGAGGTATGTGGCCAAGGTTCTGAAAAATTCCTTACATGAAAAATTCCCAGATGCAACAGAAGATGAACTATTAAAGGTTAGTATGTTTACTTACTGGTTATTTATACTATTATACAAGATTTATTTAGCGCCAACAGCAGGTTATGCTCCCTGCTTAGTAGTGCTTGTGCTTTAATGGTCCTTCCTCTCAATGCTATTTCATCATTCTGCTAAATCTTAAATAATGATACCAGTATTCTATGTTTTATGTTTTTTTAGTATTTATGCAGCAAAGGCGCTACTTGCATTTTTCTCATGCTCTAGATACGTTTACAGTATGTATGTATGTATGTATGTATGTATGTATGTATATGTGTGTGTGTGTGTGTGTGTGTGTGTGTGTATGTATATATATATGTATTGTACAGGACGCCGTGGCTGGGTCCTGGAAGGACGCTATATTTCCCCTCTGTTTGGGCTGTGGTTCCTTTAAGGGAACAGCAATGGTTAACACACCTGTCCAAGGAAGTGGTTTAAGAGAGACAGGAAGTTGTAGGTTAGAGAGAAGGAGTGTAGTGAAGTCTGCATGGTGAATGGTGGACACTGCAAAAGCTGTGGAGGCTGTGAAAAGCTCTGGGAAGCTGTGAATGTACATGGCAGTGGCCTGCATGGAAGCCTGCTATCTGGGAAACTTACCTGCAACACCAAGGAAGGACTGTTTAACTGCGACAGCAGTTATAAACTCTACAAGTCGGTGAGACTGTCATTTCTTTTGTTTTGCTGCTGTGAAGCCATTTAAGTTGAAATAAACGTCCTTTTGTTTGAAAAGCCTGTGTCCTGCGATCTAGCGGGTTCCCCGAACATTACACTGGTGCTCGAATGCGGGCACGACAGAATAACAGGCATAAGAAGAAAAAAAAAAACATTTTTTTTTTTTGCATTGAACTTGACATTGAACTGACAGTTAAAGGGACAGTACATTGGATTTATGTCCTGGGTTAAAGCTGCACAAACGTTGAAAGCTGAAGCAATGGAGGAGCTAATTAAACAGCTGTCCCTGGCTAATATGCAAGCGCAAACTCGCCATGAGGAAGCAAATCAGCTGCAGCAAGAAAATACCCGCCTGTTGGTGACCCAGTTGGCAGCCCAGCAAGCAGCCCAGCAAGAGGTTATGCAGGCTCAGGTGGCTGTCTTAAAGGAAGAAGTGCAGCAGCTATCTCAGGTTCGGGAGCAAGCGGCTGTTGCCCCTGGCAACCAGGTGACTGTGAGGGCAAGCCATTTTTTGCAGAAATTGTCCCTGAGCGATGATGTAGAGGCATTTCTTGCTACATTTGAGAGGACGGCAGAGAGAGAAGGGTGGCCTCAGGACCAGTGGGCCAGCCTCATTGCCCCTTTTCTCACTGGAGATCCTCAAAAAGCCTACTTTGACCTGCCACCCGATGATGCTAAAGACTATCAAAAGTTAAAGGCAGAAATTCTGGCTCGTCTGGGGGTGACTACGGCCGTTCGGGCCCAACGAGTGCACCAATGGAAGTATCGTCCAGATCGGCCACCTCGGTCTCAAATGCATGACCTGGTGCAACTGGTAAAAAAATGGCTGCAGCCTGAGGTGTTGTCGGGCCCCCAAATCGTGGAACGGGTTGTGCTGGACCGATACCTGCGATCCCTGCCAGACGACCTTTAACGGTGGGTCAGCCATGGAGACCCCAAAACAGCAAACCTCCTTGTCGAGATGGTGGAACGATATACAGTGGTGGAGGACCTGCTCGGACCTACCAAGCGCATAGGCCCTAGTCTACCACGGCCTGTTCGACCAACTGCTGCCCTTCGAAAGGATGTTCCAAGGAGTCCTGGAGCAAACACCCCGGAAGGTCAAGAGTCATTCCCGGTACCTCCTCAGCGTTCTGTTCCTGTTCGGAGAGGAGGGGATGTACAATGTTGGCGATGTCATTCCTGGGGTCATACCCGGGCACACTGCCCACTGCAAGAGGAGCCCATGGAATGCGGGGTTCTTCGGAGGGGGTCTTTTTATGCCCATAAAGTATGCACCACACAGCTCGACCTGGGTGAGGAAAAATTTGAGTGTGAAGTCCAAGTGAACCACCTCCCTGCCCGGGCTTTGTTGGACTCCGGAAGCATGGTAACCCTGGTTCATCCTAGAGTAATTGGGAAGATCGGTCCGGTAAGAAAAACCTTACGGGTGGTGTGCATTCACGGGGACACTAGAGAGTACCCTCTCATCTCGGTGACCATCTCCTCAGCATGTGGCACTGGTACTCAAGAGGTGGGGATGGTAAAGAACTTGGTACATGATGTTATAATAGGACGAGACTGTCCGTTGTTTACAAAACTGTGGGAACAAGGAGAACAGTTCAGAGATTGGGGAGAAACTAGCCTCCCTGTTCCTGCTGCTGAGAGGAATAACCCTGAACTGCCAAATGTTCTTAATGTGGATCCAAATGATGAAATTGCTAATGGTTGGGTTAATGGTGATGAAAGTAGAGCTGATACTGTTGATAATGTCAAGACATGTGGTCCACAGATCTACCAAAACACTGAGGGGGGAGGATCTTCCCCACTTCAGGTAATGCTGGGGGAAGAGGACGAGGAAGTGGCCTCTACCCCTGCCCTGCCAGATTTGGGTGTTCCCCAGGGGGCGTTTGGTACTGCTCAGATGCAGGACCTCACTTTGGCCCGTGCACGGGAACAAGTTGTAGTAGTAAATGGGGTTCCCCAAGAGCCAGGCGCTAATGAGCGGTGGCCACACTTCGCAATGTATAATGAGTTGTTGTATCGGGTTACCAAGGTGAGGGAAAATGTGGTAGAACAATTGTTGGTACCCCAACAATATAGACGAAAGGTTCTGGACCTGGCCCATGATGATGTGTTAGGGGGACACCTGGGAGTTGAGAAGACGGAAGCACGGATCACCGACCGGTTTTACTGGCCAGGTCTGAAAGCAGAGGTAAAGAAATACTGTGCCTCTTGTCCCACCTGTCAGTTGACCGCTCCGGTGACCCACTTCCGGAGCCCTTTGGTCCCTCTGCCCATAATTGAGGTCCCATTTGAGAGGATAGCCATGGATATAGTGGGTCCCTTGGTAAAGTCGGCTCTAGGTTACTCCTACATATTAGTGATTCTTGACTATGCCACCCGATATCCTGAGGCGCTTCCACTGCGGAATACCTCCTCTAAGGCTATTGCCCGGGAATTATTCCAGTTGTTTACACGGACTGGTTTTCCCAAGGAAATACTCAGACCAGGGCACCCCATTTATGTCGAGAGTTATGGCCGATGTGTGCGAGCTGTTCCGGATTAAACAGCTGCGCACATCGGTCTACCATCCCCAAACGGACGGGTTAGTGGAACGCTTTAACAAGACCCTTAAGTCTATGCTAAAGAGAGTGGTACAAAGGGATGGGAAAGACTGGGACTGCCTGTTACCAGCTCTCCTGTTTGCTATCAGGGAAGTGCCCCAGGCCTCCACTGGGTTTTCGCCCTTTGAGTTGGTATATGGGCGGAGACCTCGCGGACTACTTGACTTTATTAAAGAGGCATGGGAAAGTGAACCTGTTCAGCATAAGAGTGTTCTTGAATATGTCTCCCAAATGCAGGAAAGGATCCAAACTGTGATGCCACTAGTCAAAGAGCATTTGCAAAAAGCCCAGGAGGCTCAACGACGGGTCTATAACAGGGCTGCTAAAATAAGGCACTTCCAAGTGGGGGATCGAGTAGCGGTGCTAATTCCCACTGTGGAAAGTAAATTCTTGGTCAGATGGCAAGGTCCCTTTGAAGTTGTGGAAAAAGTGGGAGAGGTAAATTATAGAGTCCACCAGCCAGGCAAGAGGAAACCGTATCAGATATATCATGTCAACTTGTTAAAGCCCTGGACAGACAGGGAACCGGTGACTTCCCTGGCTAGTGCAAGACTTGAGCCTCAGGTTGGGGTGGAGAGTGTCCAAGTAGCAAGTACCCTGTCTAAAATCCAAAGTCAGCAGGCAAAGGAGTTCTTGCAGAAAAATAAAGAAAAGTTTTCAGACTTGCCAGGGCTAACTAGTGTCATAGAACATGATATTATCACGGAACCTGGAGTCAAAGTTTTTGTCTGGCCCTACCGCATCCCAGAGGCTCAGGCCTCGTACACACGACCGATTTTCTCGGCAAGAACCAGCAAGAAACTTGCTGGCAGAGAGGTCTTGCCGAGTAAATCGGTCGTGTGTACGCTGCTATCGGGTTTCTCGTCGAGAAAACCGACAAGAAACCTCGACGAGAAAATAGAGAACCTGCTATCTATTTTCTCGTCGAGATTCTCCTCGGCATGTTTCTCGACGAGAAAAGTGAGTGTGTGTACACTTACCTGTCCTCCCGGAAGCCCGCGCATGTTCGAAATGAATTCGACGCATGCGCGGTAGCTTCCTAGGCATACGTAGGGTATACCAAGATAGCGGCGACGGCATCGAATGTGACGAGCACATGCTCGATGTAGTCGATGACGTCACCGCGTACGCTCCTTTCAAAGAACCGCGGGTTCTTTGAAACGAGCGTGTGTACACTCGGCCGGGACAAGTTTCTTGTCCAAGAATCTCGTCGAAAAAAACGACATGTTTTTTTCAACGAGAATCTCGGCCGTGTGTACGAGGCCTCAAATCAAAGGAAGGCCGTTTCAGAGGAAGTGAAGAAGATGCTGGACCTGGAGATCATTGAAGAGTCGCAGAGTGAGTGGTCGAGCCCAATTGTGTTGGTACCAAAGCCCAACGGGACTCTGCGATTCTGCAATGATTTCCGGAAACTTAATGAGGTTTCACGGTTTGATGCCTACCCCATGCCCCGGGTAGATGAGCTTATTGAGAGACTAGGTCCAGCCAGGTATATTACAACATTAGACCTTACCAAGGGGTATTGGCAAATCCCGTTGACTAAGGCTGCTAGAGAGAAAACTGCTTTTTCTACCCCAGAGGGGAGTTTTCAGTACAAAAGAATGCCTTTTGGACTACAAACTGCTCCAGCCACTTTCCAGCGAGCAATGGATAGGATTTTACGACCTCACCGGGAGTATGCCTCAGTGTACTTGGACGACATAGTCATTTTTAGCAGAGACTGGGAATCACACTTGCCCAAAGTCCAGGCAGTACTGGACTCTCTTTGGAAGGAGGGGTTTACAATAAACCCTGAAAAATGTGCTTTGGGAATGGAGGAGGTGAAATACCTGGGCTATATTGTAGGTAGAGGGGTGGTGAAACCTCAGGTTAACAAGGTAGAGGCTATACAGAATTGGCCCCGCCCCCTCACAAAAAAGCAGGTACGTGCATTCCTGGGCATGGTGGGATACTACAGGAGATTCGTACCCAACTTTGCCACATTGGCGGCTCCATTGACCGATCTGACTAAGGGACGGGAATCGGTCATGGTGGAATGGAATGCAGATGCTGAAAAGGCTTTTTTGGAGCTCAAGTCAGCACTGTGCCAACACCCTGTCCTGATAGCACCCAATTTTTCAAACGAGTTTGTTGTCCAGACTGATGCTTCCGATGTAGGATTGGGAGCTGTGTTGTCACAGGTTGTTCATGGTGAGGAGCACCCAGTAGTCTTCCTCAGTAGGAAGTTGACACCAGCGGAGAAAAACTACGCTATAGTTGAACGAGAATGTCTGGCCATTAAGTGGGCTCTGGAATCCCTCAGATATTACCTCTTGGGAAGGAAGTTTAGGTTAATTTCTGACCATGCCCCTTTAACATGGATGAGGCAAGGTAAAGGGACTAATGCCAGAATTACACGTTGGTTCCTGGCGCTCCAGGAATTTAAATTTGTAGTGGAGCATAGGCCCGGGAGACAGCATCAAAATGCAGATGCCCTCTCCCGAGTCCATTGTTTTAGCACCACTGTTGCCTCCACCTCCTTGGCGTTGGGGCACAGGGGGGGGATATGTACAGGACGCCGTGGCTGGGTCCTGGAAGGACGCTATATTTCCCCTCTGTTTGGGCTGTGGTTCCTTTAAGGGAACAGCAATGGTTAACACACCTGTCCAAGGAAGTGGTTTAAGAGAGACAGGAAGTTGTAGGTTAGAGAGTGAAGGAGTGTAGTGAAGTCTGCATGGTGAATGGTGGACACTGCAAAAGCTGTGGAGGCTGTGAAAAGCTCTGGGAAGCTGTGAATGTACATGGCAGTGGCCTGCATGGAAGCCTGCTATCTGGGAAACTTACCTGCAACACCAAGGAAGGACTGTTTAACTGCGACAGCAGTTATAAACTCTACAAGTCGGTGAGACTGTCATTTCTTTTGTTTTGCTGCTGTGAAGCCATTTAAGTTGAAATAAACGTCCTTTTGTTTCAAAAGCCTGTGTCCTGCGATCTAGCGGGTTCCCCGAACATTACAGTGTGTATATGTATGTATATATATATATATATATGGGCTGGGCGATTCTCCCCCCCCCCCCCGCCCCCCAAAAAAAATCAGCGATTTTTTTTTTTTTTTTTTTTTTTTATAAAAAACTTTGATATTCGATTCAATTTTTTTATTTATTATATTAATTAAAGTGCATCAACAAACACAATTGCAAAGGCAAACCCTTTCTCTAACTGCAAAGTTAGTGTGCAGTGTGCAACAAAGATTGTTAAACATCCAAATTATTAATACTGTATTTGGATTTAGCTAATAAAACAACAAAAAATCCTGAGGTTACTCTTAGTTGAATTGAACTGTGCCCGTGCCTCTCTGTGCCCGTGCCTCTCTGTGCCCGTGCCTCTCTGTGCCCGTGCCTCTCTGTGCCCGTGCTTCACTGTGCTCATGCTTCAATCACTGTGCCCGTACCTGATGCAGATTTTCATGGGATACGGATTTTACTGCTACACCGGCAGCCATTCCAGTATTCAAAAGCCGCGCCGCCTCCTCGTCTGTGATAGGCGGAACACTCAATTTCCCAGCATTCAGTGTTCCGCCTATCATGGACATCCGCTCATCCTCATAACACAGACGAGGATGAGAGGATGTCCGTGATAGGCTGAACACTGCCTGCTGTGAAATTGAGTGTTCCGCCTATCACAGACGATGAGGACTCGGGAGGCACGGCTTTTGAACACTGCAATGGCCGCCGTCTGTCTGCATGACATGCTGATCAGGTAGGCAGACGGCGGCTTGCGGTTAGTTAGTGTTACATTACATCTACTCGCGGCGGCTGTGCCGAGTAGATGTAATTGGGGTAACGCCGCCCAGTGCCATTTCGGATACGCCCTCTGCAGCCCTGCTACGGAAACTCTGAAGGAATAAAAAATCTAAAAAAATCGATTTTCTTCAAATCTGAATCGATTTGAACTCAAAACTCGATTCAAGATTAAAATCGATTTTTCTTTATTGTACATCATGGGAAACAGAGCCTTAAGTAATTTACTTAATGGGTAATAGGCCTACCTTCAGGTGTTGACACTGGTAAACCCTAATTAAGGAAGTTTACTCCCTATATAACCCCTCCTCCTTCCAGGAGCACATCAGTTTTTTCGCCAGTGTCTAAAGGTGTTGGTCACGAGTGAAGATGTGCTCTGAGGAGCTCCAGGAGGGATCCATGCTGGATTTAAATTCCTCCATAAAAAGAAGCCAGATCCACCACCGTGCCACTGTGGCCTAAATGGATGGTACCTGGGACCTCGTATCCGAAGCACAAGGTTTTGCCTGTAACGCCTCTCTTTGTAGGGCTGGACCCCAGGAAACCAGGGCTTAGGTCTTGTTACATTGCCTATTTGCTTCCTGATGGGATGCTATACATGGCCCAAGGCAGTGGAAATCCCTTTTCAGGGACCCCCGTTCTTGAAGGTTTGGCTAAACACAGCCCACCGTGATGGGTGAAAGCTGGATTTTTTCTGTTAATTCAGAAAAATCCTGCGACGATGATAAGGTAAGGAAGAAACTTAGGTATTTTCAATGTCTATGTATTTCTTCAATTAAGGAAAAGAGATTGTCATGCCTTAAAGTCTCCACTAGAGGGAGCCTATGCACTTACCATACTCTGTCGTCTTCACTAAGCTCAGTCCGTGCTTGATTGGTACAGCAGGTGGAGGGGATATTCTTACCAAGGTAAGATAAAGCCTTTTAAAATAGTTTTTTCCCCCCTCTGATGGGACCAGTGGGTTAGGGAGACAGCAGCGCTGCACCCGCCTTACTTACCCCCTCCCCCCGCCGTGGGGGACGCAGAGGTCCCGCTATGTGCCACGATAGGATTGTCTGGCTGTTTTTTTTTGTTTCTCTGCCTCATTGCAGTCTCTGCTCCCCTCCCCCTCCCCTTCTCTTGTTTGGTCAGGGATCCATCTAAAAAAAAAAAAAAACTTTTTTTTTTTAAATGGAAAAAGGGGGCGGAATTTTTTCCGGAGGGTGCGGAGCCTAAACGCAGTACCGCGAAAATGGGAAACATATAGCCATGTCAGTCTCTCCTCCGCTGCTGAGGAGGAAGCATACACAGAGACACACAAGCTGTGAGACACGTATGGGTTGCACTGGCATTCCTGATTCAGGAAAGACACTCTTTTCAGCACTAGGCTGAAACTTTATAGCGGCTTTTAAAGTCATGACTATTTTCAGCGATTTAGTGCAAATTGTATAGCGCCTCTGTTTTTGTACTTAGGACTATGCCTACCAAAAAAGACACCTCAAAAGCCAAAAAAGCAAAGATTTCACCCCCAGGCATTGAGACTTCTAGCTGTAATTCCATGCTGTCATTCTCGCCTGAATTACCAATTATGGCAACACAGGGTGAGCCATTGGAACAAATTGATGGTGCAACTGCCTCTTACATCTCAGCACCTAGATATGTGAATGAAGATGCCCTCTTCTCCTCCCTCCAGGGTATGGAAGAAAGATTAGCGGCTTTAATCGCATCCTCTATTCAGAGTGATAAGAAACGTACTAGCCCTTCCCCCACTTTAGCTTTACTAGGGGAACAGTGGACTCACGATGAGGTGTTACCCTCAATCGATCAGGAAGAAAGACAAACCGATGATTCCTCCTTGGAGGAGACAACGGTAGATGAACCTTTTTCAGCTTCCCAAACTGAGAAATTGCTGATACAATCTCTTACAGAAATGGACCTTCACCTTCATGCTGCCTCTAACAGAGTCTCATGAAAACCCGGCCTCTTCCTTAGGTTCTTTGAAACCTTCCCATGCTTTGCATGCGTTTCCAGCACATGCATTGCTAGAACAGCTTATTTTTCCGGAATGGGATCATCCGGATAAACATTTTCTCCCTCCTAAGAGTTTTGCAAATCGCTATCCTCTGGAGGAAAGATTCTCCAAAAGATGGAAAGTACCAGCAGTTGACGCTGCGATTTCCAATGTGAATAATAACTTGACTTGTCCTGTAGACAATGCACAAATGCTTAAGGATCCAACAGATAAGAAGTTGGAATCCCTGCTAAAATCTGCCTTTTCCATAGCAGGTGCCATCACTCAGCCAGCAGTCGCCGCAATAGGCGTCTGCCAATCCCTAAAGGACCAATTTAAATTAGCCCTTAGAGAACTTCCTACACAACAAGCTCGGGATTTGGCTGAACTACCTTAGGCATTATGTTTTGCCATAGATGCCATTAAAGATTCCATTCACCAGGCATCCCGCTTTACGCTTATGCTTGTACATATGCGCAGGATCCTGTGGCTAAAGAATTGGTCAGCTGAAACACCATGTAAGAACCTCCTAACTGGGTTTCCCTTCCATGGGGAGCGACTTTTCGGAGAGGACTTGGATAAATATATCAAGACAACTTCTAGTGGGAAAAGCACGCTTTTACCCGTCAAAAGAAAATGCAAACGCCCTTCATTTAAACGGGCCCTTTCCCCTGCGCCAAGGGCTTCTGCCTCTAAGCAGTGGCGACGGCCTCTGCCGTCAGACTCTAGAGGAAGACCTCACAGTCAGACCCAGGCTCAAAAGAAGCCCTGGGGTAGGAAATCTGCAAAACAGAATCCTAAAGCCTCGTCATGAAGAGGCAACCCCCCTCACCAAGGTGGGGGGAAGACTTCTGCACTTTTCAGAAGTCTGGAAAAGGGAAATTCAGGACACATGGGTCATCTCCACGGTAACGCTGGGATACAAGCTGGAATTCCAGAACTTTCCACCATCTCGTTTCCTAAGATCAAGCGTACCCAAGGATCCAGAGAAGAAACAATCTCTAGACCGATTAAGATCTTAAGGGGTGATCATACAGATCCCCACAAGGGAACAAGGTCTGGGGTTTTATTCAAATCTTTTCATGGTACCAAAACCAAATGGAGACGTCAGACCCATTCTAGATCTAAGAAAGCTAAATCAATTCCTGAAGATCCGCACCTTTCGCATGGAGACAATCAGATCAGTAGTTTCTATCCTTCTAGGAGGAGAACTTCTCACGTCAATCGACATCAGGCATGCATATCTGCATTTCCCTATATTCCCTGCTCATCAAAAATTTCTGCGGTTCGAATTAGAACAACAGCATTTCCAGTTTGTAGCCCTGCCCTTCGGGCTAGCCACAGCACCAAGGTGCTGGCCCCACCTCTAGCCAGGTTAAAGGCACAGGGCATAACAATCATAGCGTACCTAGACGATCTATTACTTATAGATCAATCAGTGATTCGCTTGGAGCAAGCTGTACGCACTACAACCGACTATCTGAAAGCATTTGGTTGGATTCTCAATCTGGAGAAATCTTCCTTAATACCGCTAAAAAGACTGAAGTACTTGGGTCTGATCATAGACACAGCCCAGGAAAAGGTGTTCTTGCCTCTAGCAAAGATCAACTCCATAAAATAATTGGTACGGCGGGTCAGGTCAAATGGCAATCCCTCCATTCGCCTCTGCATGAGGTTACTAGGAACCATGGTGGCTTCATTCGAAGCAGTTCCTTTTGCCCAGTTCCATTCAAGACTGTTGCAAAACAGTATCCTGTCTGCTTGGAACAAAACAATTCAAGCCTTAGACTTGCCAATGCGGCTGTCCCCAAGAGTGGCCCAAAGCCTCACTTGGTGATTACTAACCCAGAATCTGCTGAAAGGAAGATCCTTCAGACCAGTTATCTGGAAGGTCGTAACGACGGATACCAGCCTCTCAGGCTGGGGAGCAGTACTAGAAAGGACAACTGTCCAAGGACAATGGTCAAGGACCGAAAGAGGCTTGCCCATCAATATCCTAGAGATTTGGGCAGTACGTCTGGCTCTAAAGGCCTGGACTTCCAGGCTACAGAATTACCCTGTCAGGATTCAATCCGACAATGCCACAGCTGTGGCCTATATCAATCACCAAGGGGGCACCAAGAGTCTCTCAGCGCAGAGAGAGGTGAACCATATTCTAACTTGGGCAGAAAGGAATGTTCCTTGCCTTTCCTGCAATATTCATTCCCGGAGTAGAGAACTGGCAGGCAGACTACTCAAGTCGCCAGCAGTTATTTCCAGGGGAATGGTTGCTTCAACCCGACATATTTCGGGCTGTTTGCCAAAGATGGGGGACTCCGGACGTAGATCTCCTAGCATCCAGATTCAACACAAAGTTGGTCAACTTTGTGGCCAGAACAAGGGATCCATTCGCATGCGGAACGGATGCGTTGGTGACCCCATGGGATCAGTTCTCACTGATATATGCATTTCCCCCCCATCCAGTTGCTGCCTCGACGACTTTGCAGAATCAAGCTGGAAAGGAAGCCGATTATTCTGGTAGCATCAGCATGGCCCAGAAGGTCATGGTATGCAGAAATCGTAAAGATGGCAGTGGAGGGCCCATGGTCCCTCCCACTACGATCAGATCTGCTCTCTCAGGGACCGATATTCCATCCTTCCTTACAGTCTCTAAATTTAACGGCTTGGCTATTGAAACCCACATTCTAAAGAGACGTGGGCTTTCCGGGTCAGTTATCTCCACCCTGATCAATGCCAGGAAGCCAGCTTCCAGAACAATATATTATAGAGTCTGGAAGGCTTATGTTTCCTGGTGTGAAGCCAAGGGTTGGCACCCTCTGAGATATATCATAGGCAGTAGACTTGTGCACAACGGAAAAATTCGTTCCGTTTCGGTTCGTTTCTTTCCGGTCCTGTTGATTCGTAATCATTCGTAATTTTGCTAGACGGGATTTTTCGTGTTCGGACTCATTCGTATTTTTGCAAGCGACATTTTTCGTTGAATTTTTTGTTGCTTTATAATTCGTACTTTCGGTAGAGTACGTTGTTTTTCGTTGATTCTGGACACAACTCCTACTTTCGTAACTTTTTTTGGGTTCGTTGATTCGTAATTTTCCGTGTCTCTCTCACAACGACGCTGCCTATTATGCCTAATGTGCTTCGAATGAATTTGTACTTTTCTAAATACATTGCGGTTATTTGTAACGATTCGAAATCTCGTATTTTACTTTCGTTTTTAACATGCGGCTATAGGCTCCGCCCCTGTACACCATTTTCAGAGGGTTCAGCACGGTGAGGGAGAAGCAGAGAGCAGAGCAGAGTGAGTGTTATTGTGCTTCGAATGGATTCGAAATCTCGTATTTTACTTTCGTTTTTTACATGCGGCTATAACCTCCGCCCCTGTACACCATTTTGAGAGGGAGTTCAGCACGGTGTGGGAGAAGCAGAGAGCAGAGCAGAGTGAGTGTTATTGTGCTTCGTATGGATTCGTACATTCGTAACTTTTTCATAACGAATTATGCCGAAGACATTCGGGCATTCGCTATTTGCGGTATAATTTATTTCGGATTCGGTCTTATTCGTAATTGCTTTGTTCGGAAATTCGAATGCTTCCGAATGTCCGAAAGTTGCTAAATTCGGACGAATTTCAATTCGTTACGAAACGAATTGCACAAGCCTAATAGGCAGAATTCTTGCCTTTCTACAATTAGGGGTAGAGATGAAATTGGCCTTAAGTACTATTAAGAGCCAAGTCTCAGCTTTATCGGTCTTATTTCAGAGACCACTTGCTACTCATTCTTTAGTCCAGGGATTTATACAAGGAGTAACGCGGCTTAATCTGCCCGTCAAACCTCCCTTGAATCCCTGGGACTTAAATTTAGTTTTGTCTGTGTTACAAAAACAGCCATTTGAACCGATACAACATATTCCCCTAGTCCTTCTGACAAGGAAGTTGGTATTTTTGGTTGCTATATCCTCAGCAAGGAGGGTATCAGAGTTGGCTGCTCTTTCTTGTAAAGAGCCATATTTAATTTTTCATGAGGACAGAGTGGTACTACGCCCTCGTCCAGGCTTTTTGCCAAAAGTAATTTCAGGTTTTCACCTGAACCAAGATATTGTCCTGCCATCGTTTTTTCCAAAACCATGTTCCAGGGAAGAAAAGTCACTACATTGTCTTGAGGTGGTGAGAGCAGTGAAAATCTATTTAAAGAAAACTGCTCAGATTCGTAAGACTGATGTCTTATTTATTCTGCCGGAGGGTCCTAAGAAGGGACAGGCAGCGTCGAAATCCACTGTCGCTAAGTGGATTCGGCAAGTGATAATTCAAACCTATGATTTAAGGGGCAAGATTCCCCCGTTTCGAGTTAAGGCGCACTCTACCAGGTCGGTTAGTGCTTCTTGGGCAGTGCAACATCAGGCCTCCATGGCTCAGATCTGTAAGGCCGCAACTTGATCTTCAGTGCATACATTTACAAAATTTTATCAGGTGGATGTAAGGAGGTATGAGGATATCGCCTTCGGGGCGCAGTATGCTGCAAGCAGCAGTGTAGATCCTCAAGTCTGGGTGTACCCTGCGGGTTGTTTTTCCCACCCCTCAAGTGGCATTGCTATGGGACGTCCCATTAAGTAAATTACTTAAGGCTCTGTGTCCCATGATGTACGATAAAGAAAATAGGATTTTTATTACAGCTTACCTGTAAAATCCTTTTCTTGGAGTACATCACGGGACACAGAGGTCCCTCCCCTCTTTTGGGATTTAGACATATTGCTTTGCTACAAAAACTGATGTGCTCCTGGAAGGAGGAGGGGTTATATAGGGAGTAAACTTCCTTAATTAGGGTTTACCAGTGTCAACACCTGAAGGTAGGCCTATTACCCATTACCGGATATACTCGAGTATAAGCCGAGATTTTCAGCCCTTTTTTGGGGCTGAAAGTCCGTCCGTCCCCCCCCCCCCCCCCCTCGGCTTATACTCGAGTCATATAAATTTTACATTGTAAATATTACCTGTAAAGAAGTTGCGGCTGCGGCGTCCATCGTTCGAATTCCGCGGCGTCCATCGTTCAAAATTCCGCGGTCTCTTCCTGTTCCTTCCTTGATAGGCGAGTCTCAGCAGACACTCTCCGCCTATCATGAACGTTCTCTCCATCCTCAGTTTTCCAGCAGACGTCTGTGATTGGCGGAATACCCAACACAGTGTCTGCTGGGAAAACTAAGGATGAGAGAATGATCGTGATAGGCGGAGAGTGTCTGCTGAGACTCGCCTATCAAGTAAGGAACAGGAAGAGACCGCGGAATTTGAACGATGGACGCCGCGGAATTTGAACGATGGACGCCGCAGCCGCAACTTCTTTACAGGTAATAATTACAATGTAAAAATTTATTTTTACAGGGAACAGTGGGGCATCGGCTTATACTCGGGTCAGTGGGGTTTCCCAGTTTTTTGGGCAACATTAGGTACCTCGGCTTATACTCGAGTCGGCTTATACTCGAGTATATACGGTAAGTAAATTACTTAAGGCTCTGTGTCCCATGATGTACTCCAAGAAAAGGATTTTACAGGTAAGCTGTAATAAAAATCCTATTTTTTCCCAGCCCGTATGTATGTATGTATGTATGTATATATATATATATATATATGTGTATGTGTATATATATATATATATATATATATATATATATATATATATATATATATATATATATATATATATATATGTGTATGTATATATATATATATATATATATGTGTATGTATATATATATATATATATATATATACACACACAAATTATTATTATTCAGGATTTATATAGAGTTTGTGCAGCGCTTTACAACGTTAGGGCAGACAGTACAGTTACAATACAATTCAATACAGGAGGAATAGGAGGGCCCTGCTTGTTAGAGCTGGTTTTATCAGTATTTAGATATGAACGTTACAGTGACTTAAAAAAAGGTATACCATTAGTCTGATGGCTTGAAGGGACTCCTACCCTAAATGGGTTGCTTCCATTAAAGTTTAATTTTAGACAAACTGCTAAATGCACAGATGTTAAATTATATAAGGAAGCTGCCAAAGGATTTGTATTTTTGTCTGCCAATTCTCAAGTTTTCATAGCCCTGCCAGACAGCACAGACATGTGTATGGTACCACTTTTAAGGAATACAGTGGTGTCTTCTCTCTACCCCCTGCCTGCTGACTGGACAGTGAAAGAGCAGCAATAGGCTGATGATAGGCATTCGTCTGCTCACTGTGCCCTCTCCTAAACAGTGTGCATTCAGGGATATGCACCCACCCCCACATGGATGTCGAATTGGGAGCAGGGACACAGCTGCTGCGACCCAATTGCCATCATTGGGACGGGCTGCACTGGGATACACAGAACACCAGTGCATTCCCGTGTGGGTAAACACAGCCCTCCACGGGTGTACACTCTGTGTAGTGCATGAGGCCTAAGAGGGTACACAAGACTTTGAAAAGCATTTTTCTATTAAACAAAAGATTGTTTCTCTTTCGTCCATGGACGGACACAGCTCCTTTATTCTTGACAGTAGGGTTTATATGCCGTGTAACAGGAGAGGACTAGGCAGACATGTTAACAGTTAAAAACATGCAACAGTAAAGCTGAACAGTACCGCCCAGGGGGCAGTACCTCTGGTCATAACCCCCTCACCCTG
Organism: Rana muscosa; assembly: GCA_029206835.1. Lineage (NCBI taxonomy): Eukaryota > Metazoa > Chordata > Amphibia > Anura > Ranidae > Rana > Rana muscosa. The sequence goes on from CM055116.1 coordinate 1,104,695,627, forward strand.
CATCTAGCAGCTCAGTTTTTTTCTGCCTAGCATAGGAGAAGGACCTGGTTCCCTGTTGGGACCATTGGTCCTGGAGATTTAAATTTTTACTTTTTTTGATCTTGAGATCTACTATCAACTGCTGGCTGGATAATATAGATCCTTGTAGTCTCCCTAGTCCGGCCATCCAGCGTGAGCAGACCTTTAGCTACGCGCTGGGTCGGCCACGACATACCCTGTTTGCTCCAGGGGTAGCCGGTGAGCTATATGCTCCGGGGCACACATATGACCGGGCTACTGCTGTCCGAGTCACAACGGGCCGTGGCCGACAGCCACTCCGTACTTCTCGGGTGGTGGGTCTGTCCGGAATGCGTCCAGCAGTCCCCGCAGGACAGGTAAGTAGGGTTCCACCTGTTTCGGCAGGATGGAACAGCTGGGCATTCCTGGGGAGGTCGACTAGGGGGTCTCTCACACTCTCCTCTCCCTGTCCCTTCCCTCCTCCTTCTGCATCTGGCTGGGCCTGCTGTGTACCTGACCGGGGGTCCTCCGGGGGGGGGGGCTCCGGGTCCTGGGTCCTGGTTGGGTGCTGCGCTGGGTGTCCTGGGTCCGCTCTCTGTGGTGGGGTGTTGTCTGTCTGCCATGTGGGAGGCCTCCGCGTTCGCAGCCTTTTCTTTTACCTCAGGAAAGATCCGGCGGCCATTTTGGGTGAGTCGGCGCCATTTTCTTGTAGCCGCGCTGTTCTAATGCTGATGCAGCCGGCGGACATTTTCTTGTAGCTCGCACGCTCTTTTTTCCTGAGGCGGCCATTTTCTTGTAGCTCTAGCTTGGTTTTGGCCTCTAGCGCTGGAAATGTCTTTCTGAACAGCACAGAACACCTCAGGCACAGGCAGTGCAGGAGAGAGAGCGGACAGCAGCACTGTGCAGTACCTGGGTCAGGGTGGTGAGTCCTCTGGGCGGCCCCTCGGTCTGTAGCAGCTAGGAGGTTGGACCTTTTGTGTGCCTTGCCTTAGTAACTAAGTGGCTGTCAGGCGAGTGTGGGTCAGCATGGCGTGAGAAGCTGACGCTTTTTCCCCAAACATCCCTGTGGTAGCAACCGGTGCCCCTGCAATTGCGGTACCTGTGGACGCTTTGTCGGCGGTCCTGGAATCATTTGTTGCCAGGGTGGAAGCGGTGTGCAGGCACAAGGGGGGTAAAAAGCGCCCCCTCCCCCCACCATCTTCTGGGGAAAGCTCTGATTCAGACTCGGGCCTGGCTGTGGCACACGGCCCCTGTTCTGGATGTGGACCAGGATCATTCGGACAGTGAGGAAGACTCCGTGTCCGGGTCAGCGCAGGAAAAGGCGCTTGTTGGAGCACTTATCACCGCAGTGCGGGAGACCCTTAAATTGGAAGATACGGTGGGGGCATCTACTGAGGTGTTGGTCCCTTTTGGGTCCCACAAGCCGGCCCGCACTGCTAAGGTATGTCAACCATCAAGGAGGAACAAGAAGCTCGGCTGCAGCATTGGAGGTCGCTTACATCCTGAAGTGGGCAGAGCGGAGCGTGCCTGCTCTATCGGCCGTATAAATTCCGGGCGTAGAAAACTGGCAAGCGGACTACCTAAGTCGCCAGATGCTGGACCAAGGAGAATGGTCGCTACACCCAGATGTGTTTCAACTCCTTTGCCTAAGATGGGGCACGCCAGATGTGGATCTCCTGGCTTCTCTACTCAATCAGAAGGTCTTGAGGTTTGTGGCCAGGTCCAAAGATCCCTGAGCGGACGCGACAGGCGCGTTGGTGGCTCCGTGGGGGCAGTATCGGCTGATTTATGCCTTTCCTCTGCTAATACTTCTTCCTCGTCTGCTTCGCAGAGTGGAGGCCGAGGAGATTGCGGTGATTCTAATTGCCCCAAATTGGCCTCGGCGTCCTTGGTACGCCGACCTAATATGACTGGTGGCGGATGTTACTTGGCGACTGCCGATGCGAGAGGACCTTCTGTCGCAAGGTCCTATACTTCATCCTGCTTTACAGTCGCTGGCTTTAACGGCATGGCTGTTGAAAGTCAGGTACTAAGGGACTGAGGCCTATCGGATTCAGTAATTTCCACCATGCTGAGGGCACAGAAGTCCTCTTCTTGGAAGATTTATCATCGCATGTGGAAGGCCTACATCTCTATGTGTGAGGAGATGGAGTGGCGTCCACGGACTTATTCAGTTTCCAGGATCCTGCTGTTTTTACATTGTGGAGTGGATCAAAAACTTGCCTTAAGCACCATTAAGGGGCAGATATCAGCCTTGGCTGTCTTCTTTCAATGACCCTTGGCGGCTCATTCACTGGTGAGTATGTTTGTGCAAGGGGTTCGACATGTGGCCCCTTCGGTTCGACCACCACTGCCTCCATGGGATTTGAATCTGGTGCTCTCGGTACTTCAGAAACCACCGTTTGAGAACATCAGAGAGATTCCCCTTTTGACACTCCCTCAGAAAGTTGCCTTTCTGGTGGCTATTACATCAGTCAGGAGGGTTTCTGAGTTGGCGGCCTTGTCTTGCAAGTCTCCCTACTTGATCCTCCACAAGGATAAAGCGGTGCTACGCCCACAGCCTTCGTTTCTTCCGAAGGTTGTTTCAGCTTTTCATGTAAACGAGGACGTTGTGCTTCCATCCTTGTGTCCTCGGCCGTCGAATCCCAAAGAGGTTGCTTTGCATTCCTTGGCCGTGGTCCGAGCTCTGTGGGTGTATCTGTCTGCTAGGGCTCAGTTTCGGAGGTCAGACTCACTGTTTGTGTCGGTGACTGGTCCAAAGAAAGGCCTGGTGGTCTTGTCGGCCACCATTTCTCGGTGGATCAGACAGATCATGATTCAGGCTTATGCCCTAAAAGGGCGGGCGCCTCCTTTTCCTGTCACGGCGCATTCAACCAGGGCAATAGGTGCCTCCTGGGCCTTCCTACATTAAGCGTCTGTCTCCCAGGTGTGTAAGGCGGCAATCTGGTCGTCCGTTCACACTTTCACTAAGTTTTACAAGGTTGACGTGCATGCATCTGCGGATGCTTGCTTCGGCCGCAAAGTTTTGCAGGCGGCTATTTAAGGTTGCAACTCCTCCGTTGAGGAGCTCTGGTTGTTTTGGGGTGAAGTTTGTTTTCATTGCTGTTCCCACCCCTCGTTTTTTTACACTGCTTGGGGACGTCCCTACTGTACTACTTTTTATGTTTGTACTGCTTTTTGACGAACTGAGCTGCTAGATGCAGGGTGAGGGGTTATGACCAGAGGGACTGCCCCCTGGGCGGTACTGTTCAGCTTTGCTGTTACATGTTTTTAACTGTTAACATGTCTGCCTAGTCCTCTCCTGATAAACGGCATACTGTCAAGAATAAAGGAGCTGTGTCCGTCCATGGACTTCAGAGAAAAAGATTTTACGGTGAGTACAAAAATCCTATTTTTGTATTGTTTCTCCTTCTGAATAGGACTTGCTAGAGGACAGCCACAAGGCTGGTACATTATTTTATAACCACGATTTAGGAGTGGTACATTTTGGCATATATTTCTACATGAACAAAGGTCAGGAATCAAAGACAGCCAAAATATAACTGAAAAAATGTTGTTGCTCCAGGCCACAGCACTGCAAAGCAACGCTGGCAGTCATGGAGCCACCATGTTGGCTGGACTTTATTTTTACATTCTTATTCTTTGTTGATGTCCTTTTTTCCCATAGATTGTTGGAAACCTCCTTTATTACCGGTACATGAACCCTGCTATAGTGGCCCCAGATGGATTTGACATAATTGACATGACAGCTGGTGGTCAGATTCATCCAGACCAGAGAAGGAACCTCGGTTCTGTTGCCAAAGTGCTTCAGCATGCTGCTTCCAATAAGCTATTTGATGGAGAAAATACTCACTTGTCTTCCATGAACAACTACCTGTCTCAGACCCACCAGAAGTTCAGGTACATATGTTTTCCTGATATTATTCTCTGTTTGGGAAAACAAGTATTTTCCTTTATGGCATTTATCTGTAAGAAACCATTTTGTAAGCTAGGTGTAGAGTGCATGAAATGGAGTGACGCCATTTCCTACTCTTAAATAATTTAGAAAAATGCTGCTTATGTAATCATTAACAATCTGTATTTCATAAATAAAAAAAAATACAACATGCAGAACCAGGGAAGATGTGGGAACCTTTGGTCTGAGGGGATACGCTCAACCAGTTAGTCCATTCATGGTAAAGGCCGATTTCTGAAGGCTGTATCATGCATAGTGTGCCTTGATTGATGAGCATGGCAAAAGATATGTTTTCCTGGTTTATTGGGACACATTTTCCAATCTTCCAACATAAACTTCCTTTGCCGCTCTCAGCATTTGGCCACATGGCATCCCAGAGAATCAAGGAAGTTGGCACTGTCAGAATTTATTTTTCGGACATTGTGGCTGCAGATCTGAATGGGGGGAGCATATAGCTAGATAACCCCCAGCATGTGTCATTGACTGTGGATTCCAGTGTTATCGAGATCTAAATTGTTGAATATATCCACACATTGTGTTCAACAATTTAGATCTCTATTATAGTACAACAAAATAATTTTTGTTGTACTATAATATCCCTATACATACCTTATTTTAGACCCAGTGATGTCATAGGAGGCCTTTGCGCTTCTCTGTGCAATACAGGCAGATCATGACTGGTGGGAGAGACCAGCATGGTGCTGTACTTAGCGTCTTAAATGCAGGAAGTTATGTTAATGCCTACATAGGATTCTAAACCTCTGATTGAAGGAAATTAAATCCAGTGAATGAAAGAGGGTGGGTCAGGGACAGATAGCCTAGCAGAAGGGCCAAATGATGCTTGATGTAACCTGATTTTAGCACAGGAGACGAGCCTATACAACTGCACAAGGCAGAAAGGTAATGCTGAAGGTCAGCTTTAAGCATAAAGATACAACAAACATAAATAGCATGGTCATTTTTTGTTTTATGTGATGTATTGTTTTCATATGATAACAAACAATTTACATTTTTCATTTAGAAAATTCTTTCAAGCTGCTTGTGAAGTTCCAGAACCAGAGGAGAAATTCAATATTGATGAGTATTCTGACTTGGTGACGCTAAGCAAGCCTATCATATACATCTCAATAGAAGAGATCATCAATACCCATTCAGTAAGTAGCTATAGTGATTCCTGGTATATGCACATCTGTATGTGTGTAGCATAACTGGCAAATCTAGAAAACCATTTCACCCCTACAAGCAGGTTTTTATTTTATCATCAAGAGTTATTGGAAGGACAACATCTAACGGAAAACCCATTTTACCTATTTTCAGTTCTTTTCGGCTATGGTAGTTGTTGGTCCCAAGTCTAGCATGTTAGTGAACTGATTAGCAAGGGTGCTGTAGCCTAGGTTCTGTTTCTACCATGGAAACTATCTGCATGAAGTTTGCATTGCCTTGATTTCCTTCAAAGACTGGATTTTCTTTTGTTGCACTTTAAAGTGGTTGTAAACCTCGGACATATGGACAATGCATATTCTTCTATAGTGTGTACTTGTCTCAATCCAGAGCACTAAGTGTTATTTCTGTATGCTGCTTCGTTCCTCTGCTTTCTGAATGAGTCACTTCTGACATGTTTTCCTGACCCCCCCCCCCCCCCCCAAAAAAAAAAGATGACGGGGAGGCACTCCAGCACACAGCCTGTGATTGACAGCCTCAGCTCTGTTCCTATGTGCTGTGTGGAGCGGTGTGTTTCCCTTCCCTCCAATCAGCTATACTCACTGAGTTCTGCAGAGTGTAATTTCAGCTCCCCGCTCCCCGCCCCCTGCTTTCTGTAAGCTCAGGTAAGTTATAAATATTGTGCATGTAGAGAAGAGAAGGCTGAAGATAAACATGTACAACTTATGTAGGAGGCTTTGTTTTACCTGTGTATCACCTAAGGCCAGTCGCTTTACTGGGGTATATGTCCGGGTTTACAAGCACTTTAACGTAACTTGTTATTGAGTATGTAGTTAAAACCCCCTCCTGTTTTCTTCCATTTAGTCTATTGGATGGGAACTAAAGCTACATTTAAATAATTTCAAACAGCCAGGCAGGCTTATTGCAGAAGAGATATACAATGTTTCTTCTTCAATAAAACAAACTTACCTGCCTGATTGCAATCTTATATTAAATGTGCACTGACCTGCACTTGTGCAGCTCAGCGTTCATTCTTGATACACTACATTAGCGCTGAAATAAATGACTCCCCTGTGCGTAGACAGGAATCATGTCATTCCCCCACCAATCAAAACAGGTGAAACCCGGGGACAAGCTAAGCTGTCAGCACCCAGTGAGGCATCTTCCAGTCACAATGCTGGAACAGAGGTGAGCATCTACGGATCACCATAGGGTGGCTTTTCTCAGTAAAGAACCTGCCTGCTCACAATTTTTCACTTTTTTTTTCTTTTTTTTTTTAGTTTAGTACTGCTTTAAATTTTCTGTTTTAATTTGTATATCTTCTGTTATATCAGAACTTCACCCACACACATTTCTGTACATACTGAAGGTCACTGACTGCTGACATTATGTCATTGGCTTCTGTAATAATATTTATTGTTTTGAACTGTAGGATCCAGATTACAGCATTAGTCTTCATTCCTAATCTCACATAGACTTTTTACTGTTTTCATTCCAGTCTTGGATGTGACCTGCACTGGAGCATTGCACGGCTGCTCCGGCACTTAGTAATACATCCCATGGTATCCATAATTAATAACATGTATTCAAAACAGATGTTCAAGGCTTGTAGTACCGACCTTTTTTATAGGAATTAGGTCTCAGACATAGGACTGGCCTTGATTTTCTGATAAGGAAACTCACAAATCCTGTTTGCTTTTCCGTATAACATTCTTCATTCCAAGCAGCTTCTTTATTTCCCATATTTTTGCAAATCCAAGATATTACACAGTCCTCTAAAGAGTCCATAGAGCCATTACACCAGAGTCTGCTCACAAAGGCACTTATAGTATAACACAGACCTAAAACCAGAAAGTTTAGAGTCAGTTTGGTGAGAACTTTAGCACCTGGATGAACATCCATGCAAACATAAGGAGAACTTATAACTCCATTTGAATGTTGTCCCTGTTGAGAATCAAACACATAAACACCCTGAGCTAATGTGTCCAACATATTTTACAGGAAAGCACTCAATATCCGTTCCTGATGGCGCTTACAGTCTGCTGTCCCCTCCACAGTCATATATATTTGAGATTAGATCTTAATAAATTCTATTTAACTGTTATAGCATTTTTACATCTTTTCCATGACGTTTTTGTTACTGTAGCTACTTCTAGAACATCAGGATGCCATATCACCGGACCACAATGACGTTTTACATGAGTTGTTGGAGGATCTTGGATCAGTCCCAGATGTGGAGTCTTTTCTTGGTGAGACATTTTCTTTTTCCTGTGCGCTGTGCTATGTTCATGTCACTGTGACCTGATAGCCAAGTTTTTGTCATATAATTTCCTCTTCTGTGTTTCCGAGGTCTTTGAGGTAATTTCAAGGTCTTATTATTACGTTCTGGTCAGTGGCGGCTGGTGCTCCATTTTTTTTGGGGGGGCGCAACCAAACTGAAAAATTCAGAAAAAAAAAAACATTAATTGCAGCCTCACTGTGCCCATCGATTGCAGCCACTGTGCCCCATGAAACGCTGCCACTGTGCCCCATGAAACGCTGCCACTGTGACCCCCCCACTTACCCTATCTTGGTGGCGGATCAGGCAGCGGGTGACGGCGGCGAGCTGTGGGACCTTGCAGCGGCTCCTGTGTCCTCCATGCGTCTCCTCCTGATAGGCATTCAATCGCAGAGCCTGTTCTTTCAGCCAATCAGGTGACGGGTAACAGACCCGGGCTACTTGATTAGCAGAGAGGCGGTTCAGTGTTCGAAAATGCTTTGCGCTCCGAGTTCATCTTTTTTGAAGCCTGTTAGAGTCTATGGCTCTAATCAGGTACTTCAAAAATACACCCCACCGCTGTAATTCAGGCTCCCGGCATCCAAAAAGGGGGCAGACGCCTGAATAGGGGGTAGCGGCGGCAGCCATAGAATAGAGGTCATAGAGGATATCCATCAGTCATAGAGGAGGGTAGCTGTAGAGAGGGGGCAGCGCCCGTGCGCCCTTAATGGACGCACCGCCACTGGCTTTGGTATATTTACCTGTAAAAGCAAATTCTGTATGGCCAACAAAAATTGTCAGGGACACTTATCTTTATAATACTGTATGTATACAGTATATATATACACACACACACACAATATATTAATAATTTGTACCTATGATTTCCAACAGGTGAAGGTGCAGTTGATTCTCACGATCCTAATAAGGAGAATGCACTTGGTCAACTGGCCAAAACCGAAATTTCCCTTACTTTAACAAGCAAGTTTGATTTAAAAGACGGTGGGGATCAAGACATGAAAAGCCTGATGATCAAGTATGTATTTTGTTCAGGGACAATCTTTGTGGTCTCTTTACAGCTTACCAGAGGTGTTTAAAAAGAGTTTCTAAATATGTTTTATGATTAGGATGTCATCTCTTACGGGATAGCATTAAATCATTCTTTGCCATCTTTGGCTTGTATAGTGTTAGAATGGCTTCTAGTAAGAAATAGAATAGACTAATTAAAGCCGTTTGATAGTAGTACAAATGTGTTGTTGTTAGTATTGTTATTATTAATATATCTTACAATATTGAGCCCATTCAGTAAAATAGTGCAAGGAGCTATAGTGACCAATCAGATCCCATGTTTTTACTCTCCAGAATTTAGCGTGCTTTAGGTTTTTGCAATTTCCACCTAGTGCATTGCTGCTATCACTGGATATTAAACAAGGCTAATCTGCAGAATATAAAAAATATACATTGAATTGGTTCGCATTTTTTATGTTGCGTAAAATCAGTACAAAAAAATACTAACTTTACTTTTTGTAAGCCAACTGGTTCTTCGGTTAATTTGGTTTCTTATAAGTTGGTACAGTATCTTGATAAAGTCTACAAAATGCTTGCCAAAATGAAGTAAAAGTTTACATTTCCAAACATGTTTTCCTATGTATAATTATCCGGTGTTAATGATGCCATGTGTAGGAACATCATTCCTCATCTTCCATATCAGTGTTAATTTAGTCGACTAAAATGTGCTGCCAAAATTAACACTGCTCCATATCCACAAATGGCTTTGTGTTTTCTTGACATTAAAGGAAACGCATAGCCAACGTTTTTTTGGCTGTACTTCTCCTATGGATCATAGAATTGCAGCTTGTTCTGCGCTCCTGTGACCCGGTTTTAGCCAACAGCAGGCTCACGTCATAGCCGGTCCAGGCTCTGACTAGATCCCAACCATATGGTCTGTAGAGAGCCTGAGCCAACTGCTCCCGCCCCTCTACAGTCCAGTGAGCATTGGAGGGGCGCAGCGCAAAGAGCCTCTTACTGACAGTCACCAGCTCTCTGCAGCCGGAAGACCAAGAACCGAGCGATCAGCTGTGTTTCTTTCTCGTACATCACGGGACACAGAGCGACATAGTCATTACTAATGGGTTATATAGATACCGTCAGGTGCTGGCACTGGCAACTTCCAAAACCGGAAGTACCCTCCCCTATATAAGCCCCTCCCATCCGGGAGCACCTCAGTTTTTTGCCAGTGTCTAAGGAATGAGGGTTCGGGTTTTACTCAAACCTCTTTACAGTCCCGAAGCAAACGCGGTCGGGAGGCCCATATTAATTCTAAAAGGGCTATACAAATTCCTGTATATCAGGACTTTCCGATGGAGTCGATCCGATCGGTGGCCACTGCCCTACAAGGGGAGGATTGGTTAGCCACGATCGACATCAAAGATGCTTATTTGCACATTCCCATCTTTCCAGTCCACCAAAAATTTCTACGCTTTGCAGTAGAAGGGCGCCATTTTCAGTTCAGAGCCTTACCCTTCGGTTTGGCCACAGCACCACGAGTGTTTACAAAAATTCTGGCCCTTTATTGGCCAATCTAAGAACACAAGGTGTAATGATAATGGCATATCTGGATGACTTGTTGCTGATAGACCACTCAGTGAAAAAACTAGACGTGGTCGTTCACAAGACAATCAAGTATCTGGAATCTCACGGTTGGATTATCAACCGAGACAAGTCAGCCCTAAAAACCAGTCAAAAGTCTGGAATACTTGGGGCTAAGGTTGGATTCAGGCCAGAGAAAAATATTCTTGCCTCGAGGAAAGGTGTTGTCTTTGAAAGATTTGATCCACTTAGTGGGTACAAAAAAGACAGCCGTCCATACGCCTGTATATGAGGCTGCTGGGAAAATGGTGGCATCATTCGAAGCAGTACCCTACGGTCAGTTCCATTCAAGGAATTTGCAAGGGGCCATACTGTCAGCCTGGAACAAAAAAGTTCAGGCCCTAGACTTACAATGTCCTTGTCCCCTTCCGTTCGCAAGAGCCTCCGTTGGTGGTGGGTTCCCCAGAATCTGGAAAAAAGGAAATCCTTCAGTCCGATTTCTTGGAAGGTGGTCACTACAGATGCCAGCCTTATAGGCTGGGGAGCAGTACTGGAGCAATAGTCTCTCCAGGGCAGATGGTCGGATGCAGAAAAGGCCCTGCCCATCAATCTCTTAGAGATACGAGCAGCCCGGTATGCCCTAGTAGCATGGACATCCAAACTCCAAGGGTCCCCTGTCAGAATTCAATCAGACAATGCCACAGCAGTGGCATATATCAATCATCAGGGGGGCACCAGGAGTCGTGCAGCCCAGAGGGAAGTAAATTACATCCTGAAATGGGCAGGAAAAATATGTCCCAGCCATATCTGCGGTATTCATTCCAGGAGTGGAGAATTGGAAGGCGGACTTTCTAAGTCGCCAGCAATTAGGCCCAGAGGAAGGGTCCCTTCACCCCGAGGTTTTCTGGACAATATGTCAGCGGTGGGGAACACCGGATGTAGATCTGCTAGCATCCAGATTCAACGCAAAGGGGGACAGGTTTGTCTCTCGGACAAGGGATCCCCTAGCTTGCGGCTCGGATGCCCTAGTGTTCCCTGGGGATCAGTTCAAGCTGATATATGCATTCACACCGCCACAATGGTTACCTCGATTACTCCGCAGAATCAGGGTAGAAAAGAAACCAGTGATTCCGGTGGCTCCAGCGTGGCCCCGAAGAGCGTGGTACGCGGAGATTGTAAAATTTCAGTGGGGAGTCCTTGGACTCTCCCACGTCGTCCGGCTTTCGCAAGGACCGATATACCACCCTTCCTTACCAGCCCTAGGTTTGACGGCCTGGCTATTGAAGCCCACATTCTAAAAAAGAGAGGGCTCTCTAATGCTGTGGTATCTACCATGATCAATGCCAGGAAGCCGGTATCCAGGCAGATCTACTATAGAATCTGGAAGGCGTACATCGCGTGGTGTGAGGCCAAGAAATGGCATCCACATAAGTACGTAATAGGTAGGATTCTGGACTTCCTACAGTGGGCTGTAGATAGGAAGCTTGCCTTGAGTACTATCAAGGGTCAGATTTCGGCCTTGTCAATATATTTTCAAAGGCCCTCGGCTTCGCATTCACTAGTCAAAGCCTTTATACAAGGAGTGATGCGTATTAGGCCTCCGGTTAATATTCCCATATGTCCATGGGATCTAAACTTGGTTCTGTCGGTTCTACAGAAACAACCATTTGAACCATTACAGCATATTTCCTTGGTGCTTCTCACCAGGAAATTGATTTTTCTAGTAGCCATTTGTTCGGCTAAAAGAGTATCGGAATTAGCAGCTATGTCCTGTAAGGAGCCATATCTGGTTATCCATAAGGACAGAGTAGTGATACGTCCTCATCCAGCCTTTCTTCCTAAGGTGGTATCGAGGTTTCATTTGAACCAAGATGTGGTTCTTCCTTCTTTTTTCCCCAAACCTACTTCGGTAGAGGAAAAGTTATTGCATTCTTTGGATGTAGTAAGAGCAGTTAAAGCTTATCTAAAAGCCACTGCTCAGATTCGCAGAACGGATACTTTGTTTATTCTGCCGGAAGGCCCCAGAAAGGGTCAGGCAGCGTCAAAGTCTACTTTAGCCAAGTGGATTCGACAGGTCATTATGCAAGCTTATGGCTTGAGAAGGAGACCGCCTCCGTTCAAAGTTAGAGCGCACTCCACGAGAGCAGTTGGAACTTCATGGGCAGTGCATCACCAGGCCTCCCTGGCTCAAATCTGTAAGGCCGCAACATGGTCTTCGGTACACACGTTTACTAGGTCCTACCAGGTGGACGTTAGAAGTCAGGAGGATGTCGCCTTTGGGCGCAGTGTGTTGCAGGCCGCAAAAGATCCTCATGTCTGATAGCGCTCAGCTTATATATGGTGTATCCCCCCCCTCATTTGGCATTGCTTTAGGACATCCCATTAGTAATGACTATGTCGCTCTGTGTCCCGTGATGTACGAGAAAGAAAATAGGATTTTTATAACAGCTTACCTGTAAAATCCTTTTCTTGGAGTACATCACGGGACACAGAGCTCCCGCCCCTCTTTAGGGACACTTATTGCTTTGCTACAAAACTGAGGTGCTCCCGGATGGGAGGGGCTTATATAGGGGAGGGTACTTCCGGTTTTGGAAGTTGCCAGTGCCAGCACCTGACGGTATCTATATAACCCATTAGTAATGACTATGTCGCTCTGTGTCCCGTGATGTACTCCAAGAAAAGGATTTTACAGGTAAGCTGTTATAAAAATCCTATTTTTATCACTCAGTTCTCAGGCTTAGAGCCAGTAAGGGACATGCAACATCCACTTAGGTGAGTATAATTTTTTTTTTACTTTAATCCCATACTTATGTAAGCCGATGTAAGAATGTGCATTTTATAGGCATGTTTTCATACAAAAAAAAATGTGAGGAGAATACATTAATAATCCAAAAGCAATCCTGATCTAATAAATTCAATACAAAACAAGGAAGCTGCAAAAGAAAGAAAAGATTAGAAACAAAGGGGAGCATAAAGAAGGTCTGGATTAAGTTAGTGATTCTTTATCTGATAAGTGGTGTGGAAAACGAGGCAATGGCTCCTGCTGTTTAAGAAGGCCTCTTTCACACGGGCAGTCAGGGAGTGGTAAATATAGGCATTTGGGTAGCGGTTTTACTGCCACCTCACTGCCCACCAAAAGCAGAGTTCAGCCTGGAAGGGATTGTACACATGCACGGCCTTGGAGCTTTGCTTTATGCCCAAGACAAATTCACGCATGCCCATTTTATTTCTCTTTATTTTTTCCCATACAGGACAAAGAAGTTGATAGTTGATGTAATCCGCACACAACCTGGAGAAAAGCTCTTAGAGATTTTAGAAACCCCAGCTTCTTTGCCACAGGTAAGTTCTCAGTAAGCGGACAGCACCTGAAAAATCAGATAACACAATCGTGTAGATTCACACTAGAAATGTGGCCTTTTATCAAACTTAAAGTGATCCTGTCAAGTAATAGGACTAGAAAGATACGCATGCATAAAGGACACCCCTCAGGGACTTTAAAGTGGTTGTAAACACTTTTGAAAAAAAAAAACTCTGCAAGACAAAGGCATAATGAGCTAGTATGCATAGCATACTAGCTCATTATGAATTACTTACCTTACATCGAAGTCCCTGCAGCGGACCCTCGTCCCCCCCCCCCCCTCCGGCAGCAACATCTCCCCCGAGGTTTACTTCCGTTTATCACGGCTCCGGCGCTGTGATCGGCATGCGCGCGGGAGCCGCCGGTAACGGCACGGTCACTGAAGCAACGCCACATAAGTGCCATTGCTTCAGTTTGCCCCAGTGCGCATGTGCTGATATCGGCACATGCAGGGGACAGGTGATATCTCCTAAACCGTACAGGTATAGGAGATATCCTGGGTAGCTACAGGTAAGCCTCTTTATAGGCTTACCTGTAGCATAAAGTGGTCTGTAAGGGTTTACAACCACTTTAAAGCAGCTCAAAGAAAAAGTAGATGGAGTTAGAGGTTGTACACCTCCATGCAGTATTTGTACCTATACTGTAGGTAAGCCTAGAATAAGGCTTTACCTATAGGTACTGTAAATATCTCCTAAACGTGCACCGTCTTGGTATATATTTACTGTATACTGCGCAATGTCATCGTTGCATGCGCTCTGAAGAAACGGCCACCTGTGCCGTTTCTTCAGAAGACTGTGCCCCGACAGTCGGCTCTCGTGTGCATGTGACGTCATGCGGCTCCAGCCAGTCACAGAGCATGCATACTAGCACATTATGCCTTTACTTTGCAGGGGAAGGAAAATATATATTTCTCTTTCGTTCATGGACGGACACAGCAGCTTAATCTTGACTTTAGGGTTATTCACCTTCTATCAGGAGAGGACTAGGCAGAACATGTAACATGTTAAGAAAACATCAAAACTGTACAGTACCGCCCAGGTGGCGGTCCCTCTGGCTATAACCCCTCACACTGCATCCAGCAGCTCAGTTTTTTTCTGCCTAGCATAGGAGAAGGACCTGGCTCCCGGTTGGGACCATTGGTCCTGGAGATTTTTTTTGCTTTTTTCAACTTTTTTGATCCCGAGATCTACTATCAACTGCCTGCTGGGTGACAGGCTGGATAATATAGATCCTTGTAGTCTCCACAGTCCGGCCATCAAGCGTGAGCAGACCTTTAGCTATGCGCTGGGTCGGCCACGACATGCCCCGTTGCTCCAGGGGTGGCCGGTGAGCTATATGCTCTGGGGCACACATATGACCGGGCTACTGATGTCCGAGTCACAGTGTGCCGTGGCCAACAGCCACCCCGTACCGATCGGGTGATGGGTCTGTCCGGAATGCGTCCAGCAGTCCCCGCAGGATGGGTAAGTAAAGTTCCCCCTGTTTCGGCAGTATGGAACAGCTGGGCATTCCTGGGGAGGTCGACTAGGGGGTCTCTCACCCTTCCTTTCTTCTCTCCCTGTCCTTTCCCTCCTCCCCATGCTCTGTGGTGGCTGGGCCTGCTGTGTACTGACCGGGGGGGCTCCGAGTTCTGGCTGGGGGCTGCGCTGGGTTTCCAGGGTCCGCTCTCCATAGTGGGGTGTTGTCTGGTCTGTCATGTGGGGGGCCTCCGCTCGGAGGCCCAGCGTGTTCGCGGCCTTATTTTCTTGACTCAGAAACGGCCAGCGGGCATTTTGGCGGAGCCCGGCGCCATTTTCTTGTAGCCACGCTAGTTTTAATGCTGAAGCAGCCGGTCGACTTTTTTTTGTAGCTGCGCGCCTTTTACTGAGGCAGCCGGCGGCCATTTTCTTGTAGCCCCAGCTTAGTTTTTGCCTCTGGCGGTGGGAATATATCTCTGAACGGCGCGAACAGCACAGGAACACCTCAGAGACGCAGGAGAACACCTCAGACAGGGAGAGGGCAGACGGCAGCGCTGTGCAGTACCTGGGTCAGGGTGGTGAGTCCTCTGGGGGGGCCCCTTGGTCTGTGGCAGCTAGGAGGGTGGACTTTTTTGTGTACCTTGCCTTGGTCCCTCCAGGTGTCAGGCGAGTGTGGGTCAGCATGGCGTCAGAAGCTGGTGCTTCTTCCCCAGACATCCCTGTGTTGGCAACCGGTGCCTATGGACGCTTTGTCGGCGGTCCTGGAGTCTTTTGTTGCCAGGGTGGAAGCAGGTGTGCGGGCACAAGGGGGGTAAAAAAACGCCCCCTCCCCCACCATCTTCTGGGTAAAGCTCTTATTCAGACTCGGGCCTTGCTGTGGCACACGGCCCCTGTTCTGAAGTGTCAGAGGATGCGGACCAAAACCATTCGGACAGTGAGGATGACTCCGTGTCCGGGTCAGCGCAGGAAAAAGCGCTTGTTGAAGTACTTATCACCGCAGTGCGGGATACCCTAAAATTGGAAGATACGGCGGGGGCATCTA
Organism: Rana muscosa; assembly: GCA_029206835.1. Classification (NCBI taxonomy): domain Eukaryota; kingdom Metazoa; phylum Chordata; class Amphibia; order Anura; family Ranidae; genus Rana; species Rana muscosa. Next base: position 1,104,711,443 of record CM055116.1, read on the forward strand.
CTGAGGTGTCGGTTCCTTTTGGGTCCCACAAGCCGACCCGCACTGCTAAGGTGTTTCCTTGCATAACTTATTTTGATAAGTTTATATATAAGGAAAGGGAATGACTGCAGCTGGCCTTTTTGGTCCCAAAACGCATGGCTGTTCGTTACCCCTTTTAAGGGAAGTAAAAAATTGACATCTCCCCCGATTGTGGACCCCCCGGTGTCCAGGTTAAACAAGGTAACCACTATTCCGGTGGAGGGGACCCCTGCTTTTAAGGACCCTGAAGACAGGAGGGCCGAGGCGGTGGCCCGGTCCATGTTCACGGTAGTAGGGTCAGCTTTGCGGCCTGTGTTGGCCACGGCCCTGGTGTCAGACACTTACCGAATGGGCAAAAATGTTGCACTACGAGTTGGAAAAGCAACAGGCTTTCACAGCCTGCGTGGAACTGGCCGACCAGTTGGTGTATGGCCTTAAGTATGTCTGCGATGCGGCCTTGGATACAGCTCCCTTGCTTTCCAGAGCCTCGGTATCTGCTGTGGTACTACGTCGCCTGATTTGGCTAAAATGCTGGTCCGCGGACCAGACATCTAAGGAGGCTCTGGCGGATTTGCCCTTCCAGGGTGAGAGACTAGATGACAGTATTAAAAATGTCACTGGGGGCAAGAGCACACTGCTCCCACAATCCAGAAAAGGTAAGGAGCCACGCCGTAGGCCAGGGCCCTTATTTTCCGCTCAAAAGCGTTTTTTTCATCCGCCCGGGGCTGCAGGTAAGCGTTCACAGGCCGACAAGGTGCCCGCTGAGGGACAAAAACCCTGTTTTCGCAAGCCTGTGAACAAATCTGCGACAGCATGAAGGTTTGCCCCCGCCCGACTCTCAGGTGGGGGGGTCTCCTTCGCGCGTTCGCAGCTCGGTGGACCTCCCTGGTTTCCGACCAGTGGGTTTGCAAAGTTGTTTCATCAGGGTACAAGATAGAGTTTCTCTCTTGTCCACAAAACAGATTTTTTCCCTCCCAACTTCATCTTCCTCTGGCTCGTCGGGACGCCCTGTTTGGGGCAGTGCAGGACCTGCTGGTGCGCGGGGTGATAATGCCTGTGCTGTTGCCGGAAAGGTTTCAGGGATTCTACTCCAATCTGTTTGTAGTCCCAAAAAAGGATGGGGTCCGTCCAATCCTGGATCTCAAGGCCCTCCACTGCTTTGTAAAAGTACAAAGGTTCAGGATGGAATCAGTTCGCTCTGTGGTCGCTGCACTGCATCCGGGGTATTTTCTGACGTCCTTGGACATCAAGGAAGCATACTTGCATGTCCCCATATACGTCAGGCATCAAAGATTTCTGCGGTTTGCAGTCGGGGATGAGCACTACCAATTTGGAGCCATCCCTTTTGGCCTGGCGTCGGCACCAAGAGTTTTTACCCAGGTGCTTGCCCCGATTCTGGCCTTGCTGAGGCAGCGAGGGATCGCTATCGTGGGCTACCTGGAGGACCTCCTTCTGAGAGCAGCTTCCGCCTCAGAATTAAGGGAGGATGTGGCGATCGCCAGTCAGACCCGTCGGGAGTTTGGTTGGGTACTGAATCTCCAGAAGTCGGTGTTGGTACCGACTCAACGCCTGGAATACCTGGGCTTGATTCTGGACTCCTCAGAGGCGAGAGTTTTCCTCCCTTCGGACAAGTTGCAGACTCTGTAGGCTGCGGTGAAGCTGTTGACGTCCCGCAGGTGGTCGTCACTGCGCTTTTGCAAGCGAGTCCTGGGTCTCATGGTAGCCACCTTTTGAGCCGGTAATGTATGCCCAATTCCACACTCGAGTCTTGCAAAAGGAGATCCTGTCAAAATGGAACAAATCTCCGTTGTCTCTGGATTGTCAAATCTGGGTTAGCCGGCTAGTCAGGGTTTCCCTGATCTGGTGGCTGAGGTCTCCGGCTCTTTAGTCGTTCCTCCCTTTTCACTGGACGGTGATCACGACGGACGCCAGCCTGACCGGTTGGGGCGGGGAGTCTGGGGCGTACAGTCGACACAGGGTCGATGGACAAAGGAGGAATCCCGCCTGCCGATCAATGTGCTGGAACTTCGGGCGATCAGGCGGTGCCTCTCCACATGGTCACAGAGGCTGCAGGGACGCCCAGTCAGGATCCAGTCGGACAACGCCACGGCAGTGGCATATGTCAACCATCAAGGAGAAACAAGAAGCTCGGCTGCAGTATTGGAGGTCGCTCACATCCTGCGGTGGGCAGAGCGGAGCGTGCCGGCTCTGTCGGCCATATACATTCCGGGCGTAGAAAACTGGCAAGCGGACTACCTAAGTCGTCAGATGCTGGACCAAGGAGACTGGTCGCTACACCCGGATGTGTTTCGACTCCTTTGCCTGAGATGGGGCATGCCAGACTTTGATCTCCTGGCTTCTCGACTCAATCGGAAGGTATTGAGGTTTGTGGCCAGGTCCAAGGATCCCTGGCCAGACGCGACAGACGCGTTGGTGGGGACAGTATCGGCTAATTTATGCCTTGCCCCCGTTAAAACTTCTTCCTCGTCTGCTTCGCAGAGTAGAGACCGAGGGGATTCCGGTGATCCTAATTGCCCCAGATTGGCCTTGGCGTCCCTGGTACGCCGACTTGGTGCGACTGGTGGCGGATGTTCCTTGGCGACTGCCGATGCGAGAGGACCTTCTGTCGCAAGGTCCTATACTTCATCCTGCTTTACAGTCGCTGGCTTTAACGGCATGGCTGTTGAAAGCCAGGTGCTAAGGGACCGAGGCCTGTCGGATTCGGTAATTTCCACTATGCTGAGGGCACGGAAATCATCTTCTCTGAAGATTTAATTTATCATCGCACGTGGAAGGCCTACATCTCTGTGTGTGAGGAGATTGAGTGGCGTCCACGTACATATTCGGTTTCCAGGATCCTGCTGTTTTTACAGCGTGGAGTGGAAAGATTTCAGCCCTGGCTGTCTTCTTTCAACGACCCTTGGCGACTCATTCACTGGTGAGTACGTTTGTGCAGGGGGTTCGACATGTGGCCCCTCCGGTTCGACCACCGCTGCCTCCGTGGGACTTGAATCTGGTCCTCTCGGTACCTCAGAAACCACCGTTTGAGAACATTAGAGAGATTCCCCTATTGACGCTCTCTCAGAAGGTAGCCTTTCTGGGGGCTATTACATCAGTCAGGAGGGTTTCTGAGTTGGCGGCCTTGTCTTGCAAGGCTCCCTATTTGATCCTCCACAAGGATAAGGCGGTGCTACGCCCCAGCATTTCTTCCTAAGGTTGTTTCGACTTTTCATCTAAATGAGGACATTGTGCTTCCATCCTTGTGTCCTCGGCCGTCGCATCCTAAAGAGGTTGCGTTGCATTCCTTGGACGTGGTCCGAGCTCTGCGGGTGTATCTGTCTGCTACGGCTCCGTTCCGGAGGTCAGACTCGCTGTTTGTTTCGGTGGTTGGTCCAAAGAAGGGCCTGGCGGTCTCGTCGGCCACCATTTCTCGGTGGATCAGACAGATCGTGATTCAGGCTTATGCCCTAAAAGGGCGGGCGCCTCACTTTCCTGTCACTGCGCATTCGACCAGGGCAATAGGTGCCTCCTGGGCCTTCCGACATCAAGCGTCTGTCTCCCAGGTGTGTAATGCAGCAACCTGGTCGTCCGTTCACACTTTCACTAAGTTTTACAAGGTTGATGTGAGTGCATCCTCGGATGCTTGCTTCAGCCGCAAGGTTTTGCAGGCGGCTGTTTAAGGTTGTAACTCCTCCGTTGAGGAGCTCTGGCTGTTTTGGGTGGAGGTTTGTTTGCTTGCTTGCTGTTCCCACCCCTTGTTTTTTTGACACTGCTTGGGGACGTCTCTAAGGTTAAGATTAAGCTGCTGTGTCCGTCCATGAACGAAAGAGAAAATAGGATTTTTTGTACTCACCGTAAAATTATTTTCTCTGAAGTTCATGGACGGACACAGCACCCACCCCTCCTTTTTATGTTTGTACTGCTTTTTGACGAACTGAGCTGCTGGATGCAGTATGAGGGGTTATAGCCAGAGGGACCGCCCCCCTGGGCGGTACTGTACAGTTTTGATGTTTTTTTAACATGTTACATGTTCTGCCTAGTCCTCTCCTGATAGAAGGCGATTAACCCTAAGATCAAGATTAAGCTGCGGTGTCCGTCCATGAACTTCAGAGAAAAGGATTTTACGGTGAGTACAAAAAATCCAATTTTTTTTAAAGTTTACTTCCTCTTTAAAGGGCATAGAATACAAGACCCAGGAAATGATTATTACAATTGATAAAAATTTACTGCTTCTCCTGAATGGCAGAGAGCTTTCAGACCGACTCAATTTAGTTCCGGCAGCAGATGGGGAGCCTCCCTTATTGCTGTTTAACACAGCACCGTTTAATGTATGTAGCCGATGATACGACAGTATAGTACAGCTCACACAGTGGCTGCATCAGTTAGTAATTGAAATAGCTTGTTTGGACCAGTTTGGCCCAAACAAACTTTTTAAAGTCCAAAGTAAACCTGGAATTCTACTTTTAGCTGGATGATATTTTAATCCCTCATCCCACAGACCCATTGTGTTCTCCCAGGTGCGGGGAGCTGTCCCTGCCGAGAGAATACAATGAATATTGCTAGCGGCTATAGCTGCTGGCAATAATTGCATACTAAAAATCCGACATGCTGGTTTGTGGATTGACTTGGGTACAACCAGCCTGCCCATACATGGATCGAATCTCACCCGGACCCTGCTGAACCGGCCAAGGTTCAATCCGCCTATGGCCAGCTTTAGAGGTTGTTTGTTGTTCCATGTTGGGGATGTTGGTGTTAAACATTTATAAACCCCACTCTGGCTTCCAGCATCATTCCTTTCTCTGGTAAACAATTTGTTAAATAAACAAATGTGATCTACTTTCAGGAAAATGAACACTTAAAAGTCATTGAGAAAAGAGCTGCACTTGATGCCAAGACCCCTGATAAAATGAAGAGGAGTCAGTCTGTGTTTGAAGATGGCCAACTTCCCCTGGAACAGAAGAAGAGGAAAATCCTGCGGAATCTGCGGACATTAGAACAAGCCGGGCTGGTGTCTGAGGAGAACAAGTATCAAGAAATAATCAATGAAATTACAAAGGTATTTTCTTAACTCATACTAAATAATAATACAGTTAAGAATCATGCAAATACCATGCCCATTACAAATAAATAGGAAATAATTAGATACATTTTGGGTACCATCAGTACACAAAGCTCAACTCAATGCACCATGTATCCGTTCCCTAAGCCCCTCGTGTAGGTTTTTTTTTCTTTTTTATATTTCAGATGATTTCAGAGTTGTAAGACCATGACATTGCAGGTTTTTATTCCTCTTTGCCTTTTCACCAAGCTGGGTGGTCCTCATTGTGGATGAGGTGGGCACCCTTCTCTTTATCAGTATACTGTATAATATGCAGATAATTGTCTAACAGCCTGGCAAATTCCATCACCTTGGTCCTGTTTAGTCAAACAATGGTGATGGGGAACATTCAGTCTTCCTGCTATTAACACTCTCATCCTTGTGCATTCTTAAGAGAAATCTACTTTTCCATTACCTGATCGCATGTCCAACAAGCTGCTGGTTACATATTTACATACAGAAGCACACAGTGGCCTCTGTTATGTGCACCGTGCAGCCCACCAGTATCATAAGCAACATCTACTCAATGACCCCACCCTAGGAATTCCTCTTATGGCTGGGCATGATTCACTGCTACTAAAAGCTTCTTGCTGAACCGGACGATTTTTCAATGTGTACCTAGCCTAATACAGCAGGTAGCCCCACAAGAGTCAGATTACGCTCAACTTTATTGATCGAAACAATAGATCCTGTGAACCAAGACCCTATGAGCTTGACTCTGACAATTTTCAGCCCTAATGCTTGCCATACACATAAACAACAAAAATCCACAGACGAATCGCACACGACTGAGAATACCGCATTGATCAGGGCTTTGTTAATTGACTCTATAAGAGGTATTGAACACTGTTAAGGTAGTCTGCAGCTAAACGACATGGATGGTGGAATTTCCCGTCGGTTACTGTATTCTGACATCTAGTCCTCCCGCAGCTGTGAGAATATGGAATTAGAAAAAATCCTGGACTGCCGCACTCTGTTAAACGACGTCTTTTTATGGATAAAATCAAATCAGAACATAATCCAAAATGGTGCAGTAAAGATGAAAAAGTTCTATAACAGGACAAAAGGTGGCTAACATGTTTCACATCATGAGATGCTTACTCATAGCAGCTATGAGTAAGCATCTCATTATGTGAAACATGTTAGCCACCTTTTGTCCTGTTGTCCACTTTTTCATCTTGACTGCACCATTTTGGATTATGTTCCGATTTGATTTTATCCAATAAAGACGCTGTTTAACAGAGTGCGGCAGTCCAGGATTTTTTCCAATTCCATGCACCTGTCAATCTCAGTAGGGCGGAAGCAATCCGAGGGATCAGCAGCTTTTAGAGCAGTATCATTCCTTCAGCTGTGAGAATATCACAGTAACTGCATTTGATTGGATGATTTCATCCAAAAGTTGGCGAGCCAGATGGTGCCAACAGGGCCACCCATGACTTGCATTTGCAGCCAATGCAGCAGGAATTGCCCATGTTTGGCAGTACACTGTGCGTCGATATGCTCTGTGTGGGTTGATATTCCTATGCAGCTTTCCCGCTCACTACTTGTTTTGCAGTCTGGCCTAATGTAACAAAATGCTTCTCTCATACAATACAGGATATCCGAAACCAAAGACGACACCGGCAGCGGCGAAAAGCTGAACTTGTGAAGCTTCAGCAGACTCTCAATGCTCTCAACTCCAAGACAGCATTCTATGAGGATCAGATAACTTATTATAACACTTATATCAAGGCCTGTCTGGATAACTTAACTAGGAAGTATGTTCTGCTTTTTGAATTTTGTTGCTTTTATTATTTGAAATTAACGTGCCTTTGTTCCTTCCTGTAAATAGGAACTATTAATTTACAGTAGACTTCTCACATTGCTTTTTTCATTATCGTTGTACATTTTTCATTTCTACTTCTGTATTTATTATCTTTTTATGTATTTTTTTTTTTTATAATCCTGTATTTATTATCTTGGTGTGTATTTTTTTATTTTTTTATAGTGCTTTATGGTATTATCTTTGTTAGGGTCCACTCGGGCGGCAACTCAGGGGAGTGTCTAGAAGGTTGAAGGAACAGACATCAGGCCTGATGTCCAAGTAGGATACTGGGACATAAGAGTTCGTACCAAGCAGGGAGAGCCCCACAAAAACCATAAGACCTCATGCACACTGGATGTTTTTACAGCTGCTATTTTTGGCTTTAGGTGTTTTGTTCTGCAGCCAGTAAACTCATTAGCATGTTATCCTATGTGTCCATGCACACACAGGCTGTTATCAGAGTTTTTTGGCAGGATATTTTTCTCCCTGGAAACACCCGCCCCCCCCCCCCCAGGACTAGTGGGTTTTAAGAGGAGTTTTACAGCATTGATAAAAGCTGAAAAACACGGCTATTTGGCTCTTTACAGAGTTTTTGAGCCATAAGCTGTTTAGGGAGTATAGTTTTGCTTAAAAAAAACGAAACGCTGAAAAACTCATTCTATGGCTACAGCTCTCTACAGGTAACTCTACTGGTGTTTTTATAATATTCAGTGTGCATGAGGCCTTAAAGCGGTTGTAAAGGCAGACATTTTTTTAGCTTAATGCAGTGTATACATTAAGCTGGAAAACCTTCTGTGTGCAGCTCTCCCCCTCAGCCCCTCTAATAGTTACCTTAGCCCATCTCTATCCAGCGATGTGCATGAGTGTCTCGGCCATCTGGCACTATCCCTACTGATTGGCTGAGACACAGCAGCAGCGCCATTGGCTCCTGCTGTCAAAGTCAGGTTAGCCAATCAGGAGAGAGAGGGGGTGGGGCCAGACCGCAGCTTCGTATCTGAATGGATACATGGAGCTTCAGCTCGGGTGCCCCCATAGCAAGCTGCTTGCTGTGTGGGGTCACTTGACGGGAGGGAGGGGCCAGAAGCGCTGAAGAGGGACCCGAGAAGAAGAGGAACCAGGCTGCTCTGTGCAAAACCATTTCACAGAGCAGGTAGGTATAAAACGTTTGTTATTTTTAAAGAGAAAAAAAACGAGACTTTAGTATTACTTTAAGTTAGGCATGGTATACTGCCACTTTTCTAGGGATAAACTGAACAAAATGTTGAGATGGGTTCTGAGGGCACATAATTCCGAAACAATAAGGCCAGTTTATGGCCAAGCTCAGCTGCCATTCACATCCGCTTTTGTTTTCCACAAAATTTTAGTTTATATTCAGCCCTTGAGAAATAGATTGGAAAGCTGTAATGTGTGGTGACATCTTCAAGAAGTACCCAGTAGACTTTAGAGAGCAGCTTTTCCTCGTCTGTCCAATCCAGAAAGATTTTCTTTGCATAAACATGCACACATGTGTACTGCATCTAATGCCGCGTACACACGATCGTGATTCACGGCGGTGAAAACACCGCCGTGAATCACGACATGAAAAAAAATGAAAAACGAGGGAACGGCATTTTCCCCCACACACGACCGTTTTTCCCGTCATTTTTTTCTTTGTCGAGAAAAACGACTGTCTGTGGGCTCCGCGGCAGTGTCTCCCTATGGGAAAACTGCCGCGGAAAAAAATGATGGAAAAAACGATGAGAAAATTTAGAACATGTTCTAATTTTTCTCGTCGTTTTTCCTGCCGTTTTTCTCAACGAGAAAAACGGCATAAAGCCCACAGACGATCGTTTTTCTCGGCGAAAAAAAAAATGTAATTTTTCCCGACGGGAAAAATTATCGTGTGTACGCGGCATTACACAGTGGAATTCATGAATGCCAATGACTTGATGAAGGACACTTGGTTATCAGGCAAATGGTTTTAAACCAAACCAATACTCTTCCTGCTAAAGAGAAGATTACTCTTTCGTCCATGGACCGACACAGCTTCTCTATTGACAAAGTGGGTATTATCCGTTAATTAGGAGTGACTAGGCAGAAAAACTTGTAAAAAGTGTTGCATCACACCTTCTACAGTACCGCCCAGGGGGCGGACCCTCTGGGTATACCCTCTCAGTCTGCACATCGCAGATCAGTTTTTTTCTGTCTAGCAAGGAGTAGGACATGGCTCCCTTCGTGCCCATTGGTCCGGGGAAAAAAGATATATATATATATATTTATTTTTTTTATTTTTTGCTACATTTGTTGTTTCCTGCGATCTTCGATCAACTGCCGACTGGGTGACAGGCTGGATCCTCGATCCTTGTAGTCTCCCCAGTTTCGGCCATCGAGCGTGTGCCGACCCTAGCTACGCGCTGGGTTTTCCACGACATGCTCGTCGCTCCACGGGTGGCCGGTGAGCCTACGCTCCAGGGCCTGCATCGGACCGCTCAGCTTCGGCTGACCTTACGGCCGAGTCGCAGCAGCCTGGCCGGTGAGCTTACGCTCCAAGGCTTGCATCGGACCGCTCAGCTTCGGCTGACCTTACGGCCGAGTCGCAGCAGCCTGTCCGGTGAGCGTCATGCTCCAGGGCATACATATGATCGTCCCTTCTGGGTCCAATCACAGCATGCCTGGCCAACAGTCACCTTCCGTGCGCGGACGATGATCTGTTTGGAATGTCTTCCAGCAGAATACATGCAGGATAGGTAAGTAAAACTCCCCTGCCTCGGCTGGGTGATTTAGCTGGACATTCCTGGAGAGATCAAGTAAGTGGTTGTGGCCCCTTTCTTCCCTCTCTCCCTGCCTTTCCCTCCTCCCTGGGCTTCTAGCTAAAGGTTGCTGGGTGCTGGGGGTCACCTAGGGGGTCCCACTGGAGCGGGGCTGGCTGTAACTAACATTTAAAAGAAATGTCATTTTTGCTTACCTGTGTTTCTGTGTCTCCATGCTGTCGGTGGCCATTTTGAGGTGGTCCATGCCAAGTTTGGGCTCTTGTAACTGCCTGGCGGCCATCTTCCTGTGGTTCGGCCACACCCACTGGCCCCTATCAGGTGATCGGCGGCCATGTTGGTCCACCCTGTATGCAGATATTGCCGTTCGGCGGCCATCTTTTTGTAGGCTATGGCTGCCTGACCTCTATCTTCTGTCGGCGGCCATTTTCTTAGAGCCCACATTATCTTCCATACAGACGTTTTTGGCAACCATTTTGCGAGAGCCTCCGGCCTCTAGGGTGCATTACACTGGCGTGAAAATTCACACAGGAAGTGCTGATAAAAGAAGCAGACTGACACAGCAGCAAGGGGACAGCATCACAGGCGCAGCATAGCAGTACCTATCCAGGGTGGTGAGTCCTCTGGGTAACCCAGCATCTCTGCAGCGCAGGAGGGTGGCCTATTGATATCTTGCCTGGAGCCCTGTGAGTGTCAGCGTGTGGTCAGCATGGCATCTGAGCCAGATGTCTTCTCCCCTGAAACACCAGATTTAGCAGCTGGTGTCCCTGAGGTGTCTATGGACGCTATGTCGGCAATCCTAGAGGCGTTTGCTGCCAGGGTGGAAGCAGCACACGGGAATACAGGGGGTAATAAATGCCCCCGTCCCCTGCAATCTTCTGGGGATATTTCTGATGCAGAACCAGGTCCAGCTACGGCTCATGGCCCAGATTCTGACGCATCAGAGACTGCAGACCGTGACCGATCGGACAGTGAGGAGGACTCCAAGTCCAGGTCAGTACGCGAGACGGCTTTGGTATCTGACCTTATTACTGCAGTGCGGGATACGCTAAAGTTGGAAAATACTGCAGAAGCAGCAGAGACTCCGGTCCACTTGGGTTTCATAGACCTGCCCGCACTGCTAAGGTGTTCCCTTGTGTGTCTTTTGATAAACTCTTATACAAGGAATGGGAGAACCCACTGAGGGTCTTTACAGCCCCAAAGAGGTTTGCGGTACGGTACCCCTTTTGAGGAGAGTTTTCTGAAGAAATGGACCTCTCCCCCCTATAGTGGACCCTCCGGTGTCCAGACTTAATAGAGCCACCACAATTCCTGTAGAAGGGGCTCCTGTTTTCTAGGACCCTGTGGATAAGAAGGCTGAAGCACTCGCTTGCTACCTATACTCAGTGGTAGGCTCGGCAGTACGCCCGGCATTGGCGGGGGCCCTAGTGTCTCACACACTTACTGAATGGGCAAGATTGCTACTCCAGGGGTTAAGGAGCGAGATGCTCCTCCTGATGAGATAACATTGGCCGACCTGTTGGTCCAGGGCCTTAGGTTTGTCTGCGAGTCAGACATGAATACTATTCCCCTGCTGTCTAAAACTTCGGTTTATGCAGTAGCAATACGCCGCCTGATCTGGCTAAAAGGCTGGTCTGCGGACCAGACTTCCAAGAAAGCCCTGTTGGATCTGCCTTTTAAGGGCGACAGACTTTTTGGGGCTTCTCTGGATGACATCATCAAGGATGCCACAGGAAGTAAAAGCACTTTGCTTCCCCAAATTAGCAAGGGTAAGGGGCCACGCCAAGGGCAAGGGCCCTCCTTTACTGCACACAAGTGGTTTTTTCGTCCCCCTAGGGCGACAGGGAAAAGACCCCAGGCCGATAAAGCGCCTGCCCAAGGACAAAAGCGTCCTTGGTCCCGCAGACCCAACAAGCCTGCGGACAAATCTGCGTCCACATGAAGGTCCGCCCCCACCCAGCTCTCGGGTGGGGGGACGAATTCGCGACTCAGTGGACTGCTCTAGTCTCCAACAGGTGGGTTTGCGAAGTAATCTCCTCAGGCTACAAGATAGAATTTCTCTCTTGTCCACCAGACAGATTCATCACCTCCAATCTCCAGCTACTACCGACCCGTCGGGAGGCCCTGTATGGGGCGGTCCAGGGTCTACTGGAACGCGGGGTAGTTATTCCAGTTCCAGAACAGGAACGGGGTCAGGGTTTTTACTCAAATCTGTTCATTGTGCCAAAGAAGGAGGGGGTTCGTCCAATCTTGGATCTCGGAGCCCTCAATTGCTTTGTGAAGGTACAAAGATTTCGGTATGGAGTCGGTTCGATCCGTAGTCACGGCTCTCCATCCGGGGGACTTTCTGGCCTCCTTGGACATCAAGGACGCATACCTGCATGTCCCCATATACTCCAGACACCAGAGGTTTCTGCGATTTGCTATTGGGAAGAACCACTACCAGTTTGTGGCCCTCCCGTTTGGCCTTGCCTCAGCACCCAGGACGTTCACCAAGGTGCTCGCTCCGATTCTGGCACTTCTAAGACAGCGGGGTATCGCTATCACAGGTTACTTGGACGACCTTCTGCTGAAGGCCCCTTCAAGCTCAGAATTAGAGGTAAGCGTGTCCATTACCTGTCAGACTTTTCGAGACTGTGGTTGGATACTAAACACGCAAAGGTCAGTATTGGTGCCCACTCAACGCCTAGTGTACCTGGGGTTGATTCTGGATTCCTCAGAGGCAAAGGTATTCCTCCCTGTGGAGAAGTTGCAGACCCTCCGGGCTGCAGTACGGCAGCTGACTTCCAGGAATTGGTCGTCACTCCGTTTTTGCATGCGAGTGTTGGGCCTCATGGTAGCCTCCTTCGAGGCGGTCCCATATGCTCAATACCACACTCGAGTGTTACAGAAGGAAGTTCTGTCCAGATGGAACAGATGCCCTTCATCTCTGGATTATCAAATCCGAGTGAGCCACCTAGTCAGGAGATCCCTGGTATGGTGGCTGACAGCACCGGCTCTAATGGCCGGGAAGTCATTTCTTCCGGTTTACTGGATAGTGATCACGACGGACGCCAGCCTTACAGGTTGGGGGGGAGTCTGGGGTGTCCAGTCGGCGCAAGGTCGCTGGACCCCAGAGGAAGCCCTCCTGCCGATCAATGTCCTGGAGATCCGGGCGATCAAGCTGTGCCTCTTCAAATGGTCTCAGAGACTGCAAGGGCGTCCAGTCAGGATCCAGTCAGACAACGCCACAGCAGTGGCATATGTCAATCATCAAGGAGGAACAAGAAGCTCAGCTGCAGCATCGGAGATCGCTCGCTTCCTGAAGTGGGCAGAGAGGAGCGTACCGGCACTGTCGGCCGTGTACATTCCGGGTGTGGAAAACTGGCAGGCGGACTACCTGAGCCGCCAGATGCTGGACCAGGGAGAATGGTCCTTACACCCGGAGGTGTTCCAACTCCTCTGCCAAAGATGGGGCACACCAGACGTAGATCTTCTGGCTTCCCGACTTAATCGGAAGGTATTGAGGTTTGTGGCCCGGTCAAGAGATCCATGGGCAGACGCAACGGACGCGTTGGTAGCATCGTGGGGTCAGTATCGGCTAATCTATGCCTTCCCTCCCTTAAGGCTTCTTCCTCTTCTGCTCCGCAGAGTGGAGGCAGAGGGAATTCCAATGATCCTAATTGCTCCAGATTGGCCTCAGCGTCCTTGGTACGCCGATCTAGTACGTCTGGTAGCAGACGTCCCCTGGCGCCTACCACTACGGAAGGACCTGCTATCGCAAGGTCCCATATTCCATCCTGCTTTACAGTCATTGGCTTTAACGGCATGGCTGTTGAGAACCAGGTACTGAGAGATCGGGGCCTGTCAGACTCAGTAATCTCTACTATGAGAAGTGCTCGAAAACCGTCCTCTAGGAAGGTCTATCACCGCACTTGGAGGGCCTACATCTCCATATGTGAGGAAATGAAATGGCATCCGCGTACCTATTTGGTTTCCAGAATCCTGCTGTTTTTACAGCATGGGGTAGACCAAAGGCTTGCCCTAAGTACGATTAAGGGACAGATATCTGCCCTGGCTGTCTTTTTTCAGCGACCCCTGGCGACTCACTCTCTCGTGAGTACATTTGGGCAGGGGGTTCGACATGTGGCCCCTCTGGTCCGCCCCCCATTACCTCCGTGGGACTTGAACCTGGTCCTCTCGGTGCTTCAGACGGCACCGTTTGAGAATATTAGAGATATTCCCCTGTTGACACTTTCTCAGAAAGTGGTCTTTTTGGTGGCTGTTACGTCAGTTAGACGAGTCTCTGAGCTGGCAGCCTTGTCCTGCAAGGCTCCCTATTTGATTTTCCACAAGGATAAGGTGGTGCTGCGGCCGCAGCCTTCCTTTCTTCCGAAAGTCGTTTCGGCTTTTCATCTCAACGAAGACATTGTACTTCCATCCTTGTGTCCTCAGCCGTCGAATCCTAAGGAGTCGGCGTTGCATCCTTGGACGTTGTCCGAGCTTTGAGAGTATACATATCTGCTACTTCCCTGTTCCGGAAGTCAGACTCACTGTTTGTTTCAGTGGCTGGTCCCAAGAAGGGCCAAGCAGTCTCATCGGCCACCATCTCTAGGTGGATCCGACAGATAGTAATCCAGGCTTACGCCTTAAAGGGTCAGGCGCCCCCCTTTCCTGTCACGGCGCATTCGACCAGGGCAATAGGTGCCTCTTGGGCTTTCCGACATCAAGCGTCTGTTTCCCAACTATGTAAAGCGGCGACTTGGTCGTCCGCTCACACTTTCACAAAATTCTACAAAATTGATGTAGGTGCATCTTCGGATGCCTCTTTGGGCCGCAAGGTTTTGCAGGCGGCTGTTTAGAGTTGCAACTCCTCCGTTGGAGGAGTGCTGTTTTGTGTTTTGGGGTGAAGTTTGTTTTTATGCTGTTACCACCCCTCGTTTTTTCTCTGACACTGCTTTGGGACGTCCCACTTTGTCAATAGAGAAGCTGTGTCGGTCCATGGACGAAAGAGTAAATAGGATTTTTTACTCACCGTAAAATCCTTTTCTCTGAGTCCATGGACCGACACAGCACCCACCCCTCCTTTTAAGTTTGTACTGCTTTTTGACGAACTGATCTGCGATGTGCAGACTGAGAGGGTATACCCAGAGGGTCCGCCCCCTGGGCGGTACTGTAGAAGGTGTGATGCAACACTTTTTACAAGTTTTTCTGCCTAGTCACTCCTAATTAACGGATAATACCCACTTTGTCAATAGAGAAGCTGTGTCGGTCCATGGACTCAGAGAAAAGGATTTTACGGTGAGTAAAAAATCCTATTTTTGAAGAAATTGCAAAAACCAATATACAACATTGTAGGTTGTTTTTTTTGTTTTTGTTTTTTACTTTTATCTGTCTCTTCTAGTTCTCATAATATCCATGTACTATACACAGGAATTCAAGGCGTTCTATTAAAATGGATGGGAAGGGAGAAGAGAAGACCAACAAGAAGGTGAAGCAGTCATCATTGAAGTACACAGCAGCTAGACTATATGAGAAAGGAGTGATCCTGGAGATAGAAGGCCTGCAGACCAATCAGTGAGTAATACTGCAGCAATTTGGATGTTTCTATTGCATTTTAGAGCCAAGTCCGATTAATCTCCATTATTCAACTGACAGGTGATCTTTAGGTTGTCATTTGGATGTAGTGTTTTCTATTCAAAGGGTATAAATAGAGGCAAAACTGTTTTTACATTTTGGATAGAGTGAAAGGGATTAGAACCCCTGTCGGTTTTTAGTGCTGTCTGTGCCCCGTTAGGGAGTCAACCTTTCTAAATTGTCTTGTTTACTATTATCATTAAAAGCAAAAGTCAATAGTAATAGAGGGGAATCTTCCAATGGGGACCACTAGTTCTGGTGACCTGGGGGTCACCAAGAAATTCCCTTAGTTTGCAGGGATTTCCTCTCACTTCCCGTTTGGTTATGAGGTAGGAAGTGAAGGGAAATCTCCGCAATGGGGGACAGATAAGGAAGTCAAAATTTGGGTTATAAGTAGGGCTGGGCGATTTTCCCCCCAAAAAAAATCTGCGATTTTTTTTAATAAAAAACTCGATATTCGATTTTTTTTTTTATTATATTAATTAAAGTGCATCAACAAACAAAATTGCAAAGGCAAACCCTTTCTCTAACTGCAAAGTCAGTGTGCAACAAACACACAATATATTCCAGCGCTCATGGAACATACATTATTAACTATTGAAAACTCTTGAAACTCTGTGTGTGATTCCTTCTGTCCCAGCCTTGCTGCGATCCTGGCTCTGCATCCTTTTGTGTTGGAGGGCCCTCCACACGCTGGTCTGCCTTTTGTCCATCATTCAAGGTACTGTGCTCACACGGAGATCATGCCACAGGCTTTGTTTTGACTTTTTTAACCCCTCCTTGCTCCACGGATGTCACTGCAAGTTTAACAAGTTTGTCACCACTGGCAACTGGAGAGTTAAGATTCATTTGCCCTCTGCACATTTGGGATTTGATCCCTCTCTTTATTGTGATTAATAAATGGACTAAGCTTTTTTATCAATTCTTCAAGAGTTTTCAATAGTTAATATTGTATGTTCCATGAGCGCTGGATTATATTGTGTGCATGTTGTGTATTTTGTACTTCTGGGTACGGATTTTTTCTTGCTGCGCTGGATCCTGTTTTTTCCCCCTTTTGGATACTTTGTACTTCCCAAAATATTTGGGATTTTTTTCTTATTATTATTATCATCCATTATATTTTTTTCTTTATCCACCAATTTAGCGCTTGTGACCTTTTGTTGTTTTTTGCAGTGTGCAACAAAGATTGTTAAACATCCAAATTATTAATACTGTATTTGGATTTAGCTAATAAAACAAAAAATCCTGAGGTTACTCTTAGTTAAATTGAACTGTGTCCGTGCCTCACTGTGTCCGTGCCTCACTGTGTCCGTGCCTCACTGTGTCCGTGCCTCACTGTGTCCGTGCCTCACTGTGTCCGTGCCTCACTGTGTCCGTGCCTCACTGTGTCCGTGCCTCACTGTGTCCGTGCCTCACTGTGTCCGTGCCTCACTGTGTCCGTGCCTCACTGTGTCCGTGCCTCACTGTACCCTTGTCTCACTGTACCCGTGCCTCACTGTGCCCATGCTTCAATCACTGTGCCCGTACCTGATGCAGATTTTCATGGTATACGGATTTTACTGCTACACCGGTGGCCATTCCAGTATTCAAAAGCCGCGCCTCCTCCTCGTCTGTGATAGGCGGGACACTCAATTTCCCAGCATTCAGTGTTCCGCCTATCATGGTCATCCTCATAACACAGACGAGGATGAGAGGATGTCCGTGATAGGCTGAATACTGCCTGCTGTGAAATTGAGTGTTCCGCCTATCACAGACGACGAGGACTCGGGAGGCGCGGCTTTTGAACACTGCAATGGCCGCCGTCTGTCTGCATGACACGCTGATCAGGTAGGCAGACGGCGGCTGCAGCGAGTAGATGTAATTGGGGTAACGCTGCCCAGTGCCATTCCGGATACGCCCCCTGCAGTCCTGCTACGGAAACTTTGAAGGGGGAAAAAAAAAATCGATTTTCTTCAAAACTGAATCGATTTGAGCTCAAAACTCGATTCAAGATTAAAATCGATTTTTTTCCCAGCCCTAGTTATAAGCCTCCTTGGCTCTATCCAAAATGAAAATAAAAAGTTTTACTTTAACTACAGCTGATTTTATGGTTTATATCCGTAAGGACACAACTGTGGAAGCTGTGCCCAAAAAATGCAGGCATCAATATTAACTGTGGTCTCTCTGCAGCTGATCTTTTGCCCATTTTTGAATTACTATGTTTTCGTTTGCATTGTATCTCGTTGTGGAGGCAGCGATTTTGGTAGAGGAGAAGGCTTTTTGCTTCCTCAGAGCTGCTGAATGGTGTTCTGATGATTGATGGAGGAATAATCAAGCAGCAGCACAATAGGTGAAAGAAACACAAATCCGTGGAGAGAAAACAAGCAATGAGGTACATGCAGTACAAGTCCTTAGGTACATCTTCATCTCCAGCAAAACAGTAGTGCCATTACCAAATCTCATTCTAAATCTGGTGAGAGTATCAGTCCGAGGCAGCAGTGTCTAGAAGAATGCACACTTGAGATATAAAACTGTGAGACAGAATGCACAGAAGGGCCCAGGATCAGGAGTACCTGGGCACAGGAAGTACACCACTTTTAGAATGAATAAGGGACAAAAAATATTACTCTTTCGTCCATGGACCGACACAGCTTCTCTATTGACAAAGTGGGTATTATCCGTTAATTAGGAGTGACTAGGCAGAAAAACTTGTAAAAAATGTTGCATCACACCTTCTACAGTACCGCCCAGCTGGCAGACCCTCTGGGTATAACCTCTGTCTGCATCTGGCAGATCAGTTTTTTTCTGTCTAGCAAGGAGTAGGACATGGCTCCCTTCAGGCCCATTGGTCCGGGGGAAAAAAAAAAATATATATATATATATATATATATATATATATATATATATATATATATATATATTTTTCCTTTGTTGTTTCCTGCGATCTTCGATCAACTGCCGACTGGGTGACAGGCTGGATCCTCGATCCTTGTAGTCTCCCCAGTTTCGGCCATCGAGCGTGTGCCGACCCTAGCTACGCGCTGGGTTTTCCACGACATGCCCGTCGCTCCATGGGTGGCCGGTGAGCCTACGCTCCAGGGCCTGCATCGGACCGCTCAGCTTCGGCTGACCTTACGGCCGAGTTGCAGCAGCCTGTCCGGTGAGCGTCATGCTCCAGGGCATACATATGATCGTTCCTTCTGGGTCCAATCACAGCATGCCTGGCCAACAGTCACCTTCCGTGCGCGGACGATGATCTGTTTGGAATGTCTTCCAGCATAATACATGCAGGATAGGTAAGTAAAACTCCCCTGCCTCGGCTGGGTGATTTAGCTGGACATTCCTGGAGAGATCAAGTAAGTGGTTGTGGCCCCTTTCTTCCCTCTCTCCCTGCCTTTCCCTCCTCCCTGGGCTTCTAGCTAAAGGTTGCTGGGTGCTGGGGGTCACCTAAGGGGTCCCACTGGAGCGGGGCTGGCTGTAACTAACATTTAAAAGAAATGTCATTTCTGCGTACCTGTGTGTGTGTGTGTTGTGTGTGTCCTTCCTCCTCCATGCTGTCGGCGGCCATTTTGAGGTGGTCCATGCCAAGTTTGGCCTCTTGTGACTGCCCGGCGGCCATCTTCCTGTTGTTCGGCCACACCCACTGGCCCCTATCAGGTGATCGGCGGCCATGTTTGTCCACCCTGTATGCATAGATTGCCATTCGGCGGCCATCTTTTTGTGGGCTACGGCTGCTTGACCTCTATCTTCGGCTCCGCGGCCATTTTCTTGGAGCCCACATTATCTTCCATACAGACGTTTTTGGCAGCCATTTTGCGAGAGCCTCCGGCCTCTAGGGTGCATTACACTGGCGCGAAAATTCACACAGGAAGTGCTGATAAAAGAAGCAGACTGACACAGCAGCAGGGGGACAGCATCACAGGCGCAGCACACGGCAGCATAGCAGTACCTATCCAGGGTGGTGAGTCCTCTGGGTGACCCAGCCTCTCTGCAGCACAGGAGGGTGGCCTATTGATATTTGCCTGGAGCCCTGTGGGTGTCAGCGTGTGGTCAGCATGGCATCTGAGCCAGATGTCTTCTCCTCTGAAACACCAGATTTAGCAGCTGGTGTCCCTGAGGTGTCTATGGACGCTATGTCGGCAATCCTAGAGGCGTTTGCTGCCAGGGTGGAAGCAGCACACGGGAATACAGGGGGTAATAAACGCCCCCGTCCCCTGCAATCTTCTGGGGATATTTCTGATGCAGAACCAGGTCCAGCTACGGCTCATGGCCCAGATTCTGATACATCAGAGACTGCAGACCGTGACCGATCGGACAGTGAGGAGGACTCCAAGTCCAGGTCAGTACGCAAGACGGCTTTGGTATCTGACCTTATTACTGCAGTGCGGGATACGCTAAAGTTGGAAAATACTGCAGAAGTAGCAGATACTCCAGTCCCCTTTGGGTTTCGTAAACCTGCCCGCACTGCTAAGGTGTTCCCTTGTGTGTCTTATTTTGACAAACTCTTATACAAGGAATGGGAGAACCCACTGAGGGTCTTTACAGCCCCAAAGAGGTTTGCAGTACGGTACCCCTTTGAGGAGAGTTTTCTGAAGATATGGACCTCTCCCCTATAGTGGACCCTTCGGTGTCCAGACTTAATAGAGCCACCACTATTCCAGTAGAAGGGGCTCCTGTTTTCAAGGACCCTGTGGATAAGAAGGCTGAAGCACTCGCTCGCTACCTATACTCAGTGGTAGGCTCGGCAGTACGCCCGGCATTGGCGGGGGCCCTAGTGTCTCAGACACTTACTGAATGGGCAAAATTGCTACTCCAGGGGTTAAAGGAGCGAGATGCTCCTCCTAATGAGATAACTTTGGCCGACCAGTTGGTCCAGGGCCTTAAGTTTGTCTGCGAGTCAGACATGGATACTATTCCCCTGCTGTCAAGAGCTTCGGTTTATGCAGTAGCAATACGCCGCCTGATCTGGCTAAAGGGCTGGTCTGCAGACCAGACTTCCAAGAAAGCCCTGTTGGATCTGCCTTTTAAGGGCGACAGACTTTTTGGGGCTTCTCTGGATGACATCATCAAGGATGCCACAGGAGGTAAAAGCACTTTGCTTCCCCAAACTAGCAAGGTTAAGGGACCACGCCAAGGGCAAGGGCCCTCCTTTACTGCACCTAAGCATTTTTTTCGCCCCCTTAAGGCGACAGGGAAAAGACCCCAGGCCGATAAAGCGCCTGCCCAAGGACAAAAGCGTCCTTGGTCCCGCAGACCCAACAAGCCTGCGGACAAATCTGCGTCCACATGAAGGTCCGCCCCCACCCAGCTCTCGGGTGGGGGGGACGTCTTCGCAAATTCGCGACTCAGTGGACTGCTCTAGTCTCCGACAGGTGGGTTTGCGAAGTAATCTCAGGCTACAAGATAGAATTTCTCTTGTCCACCGGACAGATTCATCACCTCCAATCTCCAGCTACTACCGACCCGTCGGGAGGCCCTGTATGGGGCGGTCCAGGGTCTACTGGAACGCGGGGTAGTTATTCCAGTTCCAGAACAGGAACGGGGTCAGGGTTTTTACTCAAATCTGTTCATTGTGCCGAAGAAGGAGGGGGTTCATCCAATCTTGGATCTCAGAGCCCTCAATTGCTTTGTGAAAGTACAAAGATTTCAGATGGAGTCGGTTCGATCTGTAGTCACGACTCTCCAGCCGGGGGACTTTCTGGCCTCCTTGGACATCAAGGGACGCATACCTGCATGTCCCCATATACTCCAGACACCAGAGGTTTCTGCGATTTGCTATCGGGAAGAACCACTACCAGTTTGTGGCCCTCCCGTTTGGCCTTGCCTCAGCACCCAGGACGTTCACCAAGGTGCTCGCTCCGATTCTGGCACTTCTAAGACAGCGGGGTATCGCTATCACAGGTTACTTGGACGACCTTCTGCTGAAGGCCCCTTCAAGCTCAGAATTAGAGGTAAGCGTGTCCATTACCTGTCAGACTCTTCGAGACTGTGGTTGGATACTAAACACGCAAAAGTCAGTATTGGTGCCCACTCAACGCCTAGTGTACCTGGGGTTGATTCTGGATTCCTCAGAGGCAAAGGTATTCCTCCCTGTGGAGAAGTTGCAGACCCTCCGGGCTGCAGTACGGCAGCTGACTTCCAGGAATTGGTCGTCACTCCGTTTTTGCATGCGAGTGTTGGGCCTCATGGTAGTCTCCTTCGAGGCGGTCCCATATGCTCAATACCACACTCGAGTGTTACAGAAGGAAGTTCTGTCCAGATGGAACAGATGCCCTTCATCTCTGGATTATCAAATCCGAGTGAGCCACCTAGTCAGGAGATCCCTGGTATGGTGGCTGACAGCACCGGCTCTAATGGCCGGGAAGTCATTTCTTCCGGTTTACTGGATAGTGATCACGACGGACGCCAGCCTTACAGGTTGGGGGGGAGTCTGGGGTGTCCAGTCGGCGCAAGGTCGCTGGACCCCAGAGGAAGCCCTCCTGCCGATCAATGTCCTGGAGATCCGGGCGATCAAGCTGTGCCTCTTCAAATGGTCTCAGAGGCTGCAAGGGCGTCCAGTCAGGATCCAGTCAGACAACGCCACAGCGGTGGCATATGTCAATCATCAAGGAGGAACAAGAAGCTCAGCTGCAGCATCGGAGGTTGCTCGCATCCTGAAGTGGGCAGAGAAGAGTGTACCGGCACTGTCAGCCATGTACATTCCGGGTGTGGAAAACTGGCAGGCGGACTACCTGAGCCGCCAGATGCTGGACCAGGGAGAATGGTCCTTACACCCGGAGGTGTTCCAACTCCTCTGCCAAAGATGGGGCACACCAGACGTAGATCTTCTGGCTTCCCGACTCAATCGGAAGGTATTGAGATTTGTGGCCCAGTCAAGAGACCCATGGGCAGATGCAACGGATGCGTTGGTAGCATCGTGGGGTCAGTATCGGCTAATCTATGCCTTCCCTCCCTTAAGGCTTCTTCCTCTTCTGCTCCGCAGAGTGGAGGCAGAGGGAATTCCAATGATCCTAATCGCTCCAGATTGGCCTCAGCGTCCTTGGTACGCCGATCTAGTACGTCTGGTAGCAGACGTCCCCTGGCGCCTACCACTACGGAAGGACCTGCTATCGCAAGGTCCCATATTCCATCCTGCTTTACAGTCATTGGCTTTAACGGCATGGCTGTTGAGAACCAGGTACTGAGAGACCGGGGCCTGTCAGACTCAGTAATCTCTACTATGAGAAGTGCTCGAAAACCGTCCTCTAGGAAGGTTTATCACCGCACTTGGAGGGCCTACATCTCCATGTGTGAGGAAATGAAATGGCATCCGCGTACCTATTTGGTTTCCAGAATCCTGCTGTTTTTACAGCATGGAGTGGACCAAAGGCTTGCCCTAAGTACGATTAAGGGTCAGATATCTGCCCTGGCTGTCTTTTTTCAGCGACCCCTGGCAACTCACTCTCTCGTGAGTACATTTGTGCAGGGGGTTCGACATGTGGCCCCTCCGGTCCGTCCCCCGTTACCTCCGTGGGACTTGAACCTGGTCCTCTCGGTGCTTCAGAAGGCACCGTTTGAGAAGATTAGAGATATTCCCCTATTGACACTTTCTCAGAAAGTGGTCTTTTTGGTGGCTGTTACGTCAGTTAGACGAGTCTCTGAGCTGGCAGCCTTGTCCTGCAAGGCTCCCTATTTGATTTTCCACAAGGATAAGGTGGTGCTGCAGCCGCAGCCTTCCTTTCTTCCGAAAGTCGTTTCGGCTTTTCATCTCAACAAAGACATTGTACTTCCATCCTTGTGTCCTCATCCGTCAAATCCTAAGGAGTCGGCGTTGCATTCCTTGGACGTTGTCCGAGCTTTGAGAGTATACCTATCTGCTACTTCCCTGTTCCGGAAGTCAGACTTACTGTTTGTTTCGGTGGCTGGTCCCAAGAAGGGCCAAGCAGTCTCATCGGCCACCATCTCTAGGTGGATCCGACAGATAGTAATCCAGGCTTGCGCCTTAAAGGGTCAGGCGCCCCCCTTTCCTGTCACGGCGCATTCGACCAGGGCAATAGGTGCCTCTTGGGCTTTCCGACATCAAGCGTCTGTTTCCCAACTATGTAAAGCGGCGACTTGGTCGTCCGCTCACACTTTCACAAGATTCTACAAAGTTGATGTAGGTGCATCTTCGGATGCCTCTTTCGGCCGCAAGGTTTTGCAAGCGGCTGTTTAGAGTTGCAACTCCTCCGTTGGAGGAGTGCTGTTTTGTGTTTTGGGGTGAAGTTTGTTTTTATGCTGTTACCACCCCTCGTTTTTTCTCTGACACTGCTTTGGGACGTCCCACTTTGTCAATAGAGAAGCTGTGTCGGTCCATGGACGAAAGAGTAAATAGGATTTTTTACTCACCGTAAAATCCTTTTCTCGGAGTCCATGGACCGACACAGCACCCACCCCTCCTTTTAAGTTTGTACTGCTTTTTGACGAACTGATCTGCGAGATGCAGACAGAGGTTATACCCAGAGGGTCCGGCCCCTGGGCGGTACTGTAGAAGGTGTGATGCAACACTTTTTACAAGTTTTTCTGCCTAGTCACTCCTAATTAACGGATAATACCCACTTTGTCACTAGAGAAGCTGTGTCGGTCCATGGACTCAGAGAAAAGGATTTTACGGTGAGTAAAAAATCCTATTTTTTGGGAGTTTGAGTTAGCAGAAATTACTTTTCTAAATGTTCCTTATAAGGTAGCAAATCCCCACTTTTTGAGTGTGTTATGTGTATGTATGTATGTATATCAGTGGGTTACACACAGTGTACATTTGAATAAACTATGGTGGTATTTTGTTTTTTTCCATTTTGATAAAGATTGTTTGGGGACTGTGCTTTATCCAAATGTTCTATTTCTTCTAAAATCTATTTAGGTCTGTATGCCTCAATATTTTTTTACCTGTGGTTTATTAGCTTTAAAGTATTTAGGCGGGTACAAAACACAGCAGAGGTGATCTATTCTGTTATCCTGATACAGAGAGGGTATGCAGACTTTTTAGGCTGTGTGCCTTGTGTGGGTATGATGTCTGATTTTGGTATGACATTAAGCTTAGTCTGTCCAATGGGGTAGGATAGCAAGGAGCTTCAGGACGCCGCATTGCTGGAGCTGAGCTTAGTTCTGCTTTAAGGTAAATTCAGTGAACCTTCTGACTTTGGAGCAGTAGCTGGATTTATTGGATAGGATTAGTGATTGAGGAATGCTTCCAATAACTGGAATTCCATAGTTGGTCTGGTTGAAAAAAGACAATCTAGTTAAACCCAAAAAAAAAGGGGGGGTGCTCATACAATCCTATATGCATCAGTTGATCCAGAGGAAGACAAAAAAAACAAAACAGCAAAGCATGATCCAATTTGCTCCAGCAGGGGAAAATATTCCTTCCAGATCCCCTAAGTGGTAATCGGATATTCCCTGGCTCAACGTTGCCTATAAACGTTGGTACCCAGTTAGGAATCCAGGCCTTTTTTAAAGCAATCTACTGAGCTGGCCAGAAAACCCGCTCTTGAGGGAGTCTATTTCACATTTTCACAGCTCTTACTGTGAAGAAATCTTTCCGTGTTTGCAGATTAAATCTCTCTTCCTCTAGATGTAAAGAGTGCCTCCTTGTCCTCTGAATTGATCCTTAATACGTTTTCAGACCACATAGACTTTTATGGGGAAGCAGTGGAGATATTTCTTGTCATCGGTTCTCCGTGTTCTACAATACTTTCTTTGTTTAGCCTGTACCAATTAGAATGTTCCTTAAACTGCTTGTGCATTTAGTGGACTCTTGTGTCTTCTGCAGGTTTAAAAACGTCTTATTCGATATAACACCTGGAGATGAAGTCGGAGATTTTGAAGTTAAGGCAAAGTTTCTTGGGGTTGAAATGGAAAAGGTTCAACTTCACTTTCAGGTAAACACGTTATATTCGTTAAAGCTGTCTTCGCCCAGGGCTAATCAGTCACTGGTGGTAATTGGCCAGCTTCCAATCATGTGATGATGGGCAAATGTTTGCTGATGCTTCCTGCCCCCCAGGCATTCCAAACTGTTTAAAGAGATGCTGGGGTGGACGGAAAGGGGTTAAACTTCAGTGAAAATGGGTTGCCAACATTTATGCTACTGGAGATGGCATAATGAATTATATATATATATATAGAGGTCGGCCGATATTTGGCGTTTTTTAATTAATCGGCATCGGCCGGTTGTTTAAAAAAAAAAAAGCCGACTTGCAAATAGCTTCTGTAATAGAAGTCAATGCAAGTTGCCTGAGAAGTTTCTCCATGAAGAGATTTCTCCCTCCTGGGCAGCCTGCCAAGTTTGACAAAAGAATACAATGTTTAAAACTTCAATGAACTGAACTCCATGTGTAGAAGTTCTCAGTTTAACCATTTAAAGACTAAATCTTTTTTGACACTTGTTGCTTACAAGTAAAAATCCTGTATTTTCTGCTAGAAAATCACTTCGAACCCCCAAACATTATATATATTTTTTTTTTAGCAGAGACCCTAGGGAATAAAATAGCAATTGTTGCAATATTTTATTTCACACGGTATTTGCGCAGCTGTCTTTCAAACGCAATTTTTTTGGAAAAAATACACTTTAACGAATTAAAAAAAAAAAAAAAACTAAACAGTTGGCACCTTTCAGGGGGAGGAGGGAGCAGATACCTGTATAATCCAGGTATTTGTTCCCTCTTCCGGGCATAGATCACTGCGGTGACTGTGGTGACCTGGCGCTCACTCTGCCCCCCCTGCTGTCTTCTGGGAGATACACAGGTCCCAGAAGACAAAAGGGACCAGTGGGATCGCGCAGCGCGACTCGCGCATGCAAAGTAGGGAACCAGGAAGTGAAGCCGCAAGGCTTCACTTCCTGTTTCCCTTACCGAAGATGGCGGCGCAGGAACCCGAGGGAGAGATTGGCTTCGGGTGCCGACATCGTGGGCGCCCAGGACAGGTAAGTGTCCATATATTAAAAGTCAACAGCTGCAGTATTTGTAGCTGCTGACATTAAAAAAATTTTTCTTTCTCGTACATCACGGGACACAGAGCGACATAGTCATTACTAATGGGTTATATAGTTACCGTCAGGTGCTGGCACTGGCAACTTCCAAAACCGGAAGTACCCTCCCCTATATAAGCCCCTCCCATCCGGGAGCACCTCCGTTTTTTTGCCAGTGTCTAAGGTGTTGGCCAAGAAGAAACATGTGTTTTTCACTGAGCTTGCGTACAGGTTCTTTTGGGCCTCAGTAAGCTATTCCGGATCCGACCAAAAAAGCTTCATAGCTAAACGGTCGGTACCCGGGCCTTGCAAAGAGAAGAGCAAGGTTCTGCCTGTAATGCTTCTCTTAGGAGAGCTGGACCCTGGGATCCAGAGCTCTGGTCATACCCACGACCAAGATGTTTTCTGTGCAGGGTGCTATACAGGTCCAGGGGAGTGGAATCCTTGGGAACCCGGTCCCTGAAGGTTTGATTACAATGCCTGCCGTGATAGGTGAAGTTTGGGCTTTTGTGGACCAAACAAAGTCCTGCGGCGAGGAACAGGTAAGTGGGGGCCCCCAGGAACTTGGTTCTATTGGGGGACCCCCAAGCCTAATTTGTCTTTCTGTCTGTTACCTAATGGTATTCCCGCAAGATTCTGTGCATGCCTGTAACTACTAAAAAAATGTAATAATTTTTAATGGTGGTCAAGAAAAAAAAAAAAAAAATGTTTTTTTTATATATATTTAGTATATTAGACTGCGGTACCTGTGTTTGTCCACTAGAGGCCGCTGTGGAATGTTTTCTTGTCATGTGGACTAGTCTCTTCTCAGAGAGCAAAGTCCAGGCAGTTGGTGAGTTCTCCTATAGGAAACTGCTTCCTCTGCCATGTTGCAGTGCTCGTCCATCCCCCGGCCTGCGGCAAAGAGGGGCCCTGGCTCCTGTCCCTGGTTTCCATGTTTGAAATTAGCGCCGAGGGCGCACGTGGCCGCGTGCGTGCGCGTGCACGCGCCTCTATATATAGAGGTGAGCCGGGAAAGGGGGCGGAGCCTGGGGGATGACGCTCTGTGCGCGCCGCAGGGCTTCTGCGCATGTGCGGGCGTCCCAGCAGGTTTTAAAAAGCCACAATATTGTAGTAAGCTGGCTATGAAGTACAGAGACAGAGCTGGCAACATTTAAAGGCATACAGCAAGCGGTTGATACAGGCATCCCCTAGAAAGGCACATTAGTAGACACCAACTGTTTATTATAGCAGCATTTATGCTAGACTATTATCAGTAACTGGTGTATTTCGGCTGGAATACCTCAGCTTTGTGGCTTAGGAATATGCCGTCTAAAAACTCCGGGACTAGAAATTCCAGGAGGAATAGGGGGTCTCC
Source organism: Rana muscosa (assembly GCA_029206835.1). Classification (NCBI taxonomy): domain Eukaryota; kingdom Metazoa; phylum Chordata; class Amphibia; order Anura; family Ranidae; genus Rana; species Rana muscosa. The sequence continues at coordinate 1,104,739,043 of CM055116.1, forward strand.
ATCGGGCTCTGAGGATTTTGGGCATGCTTTGGCTGCACCAGTCTCCCCTGAAGAATCAGAGGTTAGTGACCGTAGGGCACCCCCAGGAGTACCTGGTACTGTGGCTGTCCTCAGTTCACCTGCTCCTGTGTATGTAACAGAGGAGGTTTTTTCCTCAGCTCTGGGAGGACTGGAAGAGAGATTGTCAGCATTAATCGCTGCTTCCCTGTCACAGGAGAAAAGCGCTCGATCTCCGTCTCCTCCCTCAGATTGCCTGTTAACAGAGCAACAGTCCCATACAGAGGTCGACCTACCTGAGTGGGATCAGGATGAGGTTGATTCGGTTGTAGAGGAATCAACAGTGGAAGAGCCGTTCTCAGCATCACATGCTGAGAGGTTATGGGTTCAGTCCCTGACTAATATGGTCCGATCAGCATTTAAAATGCCACTTGCGGAGCCATCCTCCACTTCTGTCTCCTCGTTGGGGTCGCTAAAAGCTCCCCAGACTGTTTGTTCCTTTCCGATCCATCCTTTACTGGAGGGGCTCATTTACCAGGATTGGGAGCATCCTGACAAAATATTTACTCCCCCCAAGAGATTTCCGGTGGTCTATCCCATGGAGGATAGGTTCATCAGAAAATGGAAGGTCCCTACAGTGGACGCAGCCATCTCTTGTGTGAATAAATCACTGACATGTCCGGTGGAAAATGTCCAAATGTTCAAGGACCCAATAGATAAAAAATTGGAGTCATTATTGAAATCTGCTTTTTCTACAGCAGGATTGGTGACACAACCAGCAGTGGCAGCTATAGGGGTCTGCCAAGCAGTGAAGGATCAGTTGAAACAGGTCTTAAGAGACTTGCCGGATCAGCAGGCTCTTGCCCTAGCTGATCTACCTAGAGCCTTATGCTTTGCGGTGGACGCTATAAAGGATTCAATCCATCAGGCCTCCCGCCTTACGCTGTCTGTAGTACATATGCGCAGGCTTCTATGGCTCAAAAACTGGTCTGCTGAAGCTCCCTGTAAAAAATTGCTGGTCAGCTTCCCATTTCATGGGGAGCGCTTATTCGGGGAAGACCTGGACAAGTATATCCAGAGAATTTCCAGCGGTAAAAGTACACTTTTGCCGGTTAAAAATAGAGTTAGAGGTCCCTCCTTTAAGAGGCCGGCTTCTCCAGTCCCTAGGACATCGGCTGTGAAACAGTTCCGACGGCCTCCCCGGTCAAATCCCGGAGGTAAAAATCAGGGACAGTTGCAGGGTAACAAGAAGCCCTGGAGCAGGAGAGGTACAAAACCTCCCCCAAAGTCAAATGCATGAAGGGTTGCCCCCACCCAATCGGGTGGGGGGAAGACTTCAGTTGTTCACAGAAACCTGGCGGGACACGATCCGAGACAGATGGGTGCTCTCCGCAGTAAATCTGGGATACAAATTGGAGTTAAAAAACTCCCCTCCTTCCCGCTTTATAAGGTCAAACGTGCCAAGGGATCCCCAGAAGAGAGGATCCCTCCTGTTGGCACTGGAACAATTATTGCTTCAAGCAGTAATTATAGAGGTTCCCCTGGAAGAATGGGGGTTCGGGTTTTACTCAAACCTCTTTACAGTTCCGAAGCCAAACGGGGACGTGAGGCCCATATTAAATCTAAAAGGGCTAAACAAATTCCTACATATCAGGACTTTCCGGATGGAGTCGATCCGATCGGTAGCCTCTGCCCTACAAGGGGAGGAATGGTTAGCCTCGATCGACATCAAAGATGCTTATTTGCACATCCCCATCTTTCCAGCCCACCAAAAATTTCTACGCTTTGCGGTAGAAGGGCGCCATTTTCAGTTCAGAGCCTTACCCTTCGGTCTGGCCACAGCACCAAGAGTGTTCACAAAAATTCTGGCCCCATTATTGGCCAATCTAAGAACACGAGGTGTAACGATAATGGCATATCTAGACGACTTGTTGCTGATAGACCACTCAGTGGAAAAACTAGAAGTGGTTGTTCACGAGACAATCAAGTATCTGGAATATCACGGTTGGATTATCAACCGAGACAAGTCAGCCCTAAAACCAGTCAAAAGTCTGGAATACTTGGGGCTAAGGCTGGATTCAGACCAGAGAAAGATTTTCTTGCCTCAAGAAAAGGGGTCGTCTTTGAGAGATTTGATCCACTTAGTGGGTTCAAAAAGACAGCCATCCATACGCCTGTGCATGAGGCTGCTGGGAAAAATGGTGGCATCATTCGAAGCAGTACCCTACGGTCAATTCCATTCAAGGAAGTTGCAAAGGGCCATACTGTCAGCCTGGAACAAAAAAGTTCAGGCTCTGGACTTACCAATGTCCTTGTCCCCTTCCGTTCGCAGGAGCCTCCGCTGGTGGTTGGTTCCCCAGAATCTGGAAAGAGGGAAATCCTTCAGTCCGATTTCCTGGAAGGTGGTCACTACAGATGCCAGCCTTATAGGCTGGGGAGCAGTACTGGAGCAATGGTCTCTCCAGGGCAGATGGTCGGAAAAGGCCCTGCCCATCAATCTCTTAGAGATACGAGCAGCCCGGTATGCCCTAGTAGCATGGACATCCAAACTCCAAGGGTCCCCTGTCAGAGTTCAGTCAGACAATGCCACAGCAGTGGCATATATCAATCGTCAGGGGGGCACCAGGAGTCGTGCAGCCCAAAGGGAAGTAAATTACATCCTGAGATGGGCAGAAAGATATGTCCCAGCCATATCTGCGGTATTCATTCCAGGGGTGGAGAATTGGAAGGCGGACTTTCTAAGTCGCCAACAATTATGCCCAGGGGAATGGTCCCTTCATCCCGAGGTTTTCCGGACAATATGTCAGTGGTGGGGAACACCGGATGTAGATCTGCTAGCATCCAGATTCAACACAAAAGTGGACAGGTTTGTCTCTTGGGCAAGGGATCCCCTAGCGTGCGGCTCGGATGCCCTAGTGTTCCCTTGGGATCAGTTCAAGCTGATATATGCATTCCCACCGCCACAATTGTTACCTCGATTACTCCGCAGAATCAGGGTAGAAAAGAAACCAGTGATTCTGGTGGCTCCAGCGTGGCCCCGAAGAGCATGGTACGCGGAGATTGTAAAAATGTCTGTGGGGAGTCCTTGGACCCTCCCACATCGTCCGGACCTGCTTTCGCAGGGACCGATATACCACCCTTCCTTACCAGCCCTAGGTTTGACGGCCTGGCTATTGAAGCCCACATTCTAAAAAAGAGAGGGCTCTCTAATGCTGTGGTATCTACCATGATCAATGCCAGGAAGCCGGTATCCAGGCAGATCTACTATAGAATCTGGAAGGCGTACATCGCCTGGTGTGAAGCCAAGAAATGGCATCCACGTAAATACGTAATAGGTAGGATTCTGGACTTCCTACAATGGGCTGTAGATAGGAAGCTTGCCTTGAGTACTATCAAGGGTCAGATTTCGGCCTTGTCAATATTTTTTCAAAGGCCCTTGGCTTCGCATTCACTAGTCAAAGCCTTTATACAAGGAGTGATGCGTATTAGTCCTCCGGTTAATATTCCCATATGTCCATGGGATCTAAACTTGGTTCTGTCGGTTCTACAGAAACAACCATTTGAACCATTACAGCATATTTCCTTAGTGCTTCTCACCAGGAAATTGATTTTTCTAGTAGCCATTTGTTCGGCTAAAAGAGTATCGGAATTAGCAGCTATGTCCTGTAAGGAGCCATATCTGGTTATCCATAAGGACAGAGTAGTGTTACGTCCTCATCCAGCCTTTCTTCCTAAGGTGGTATCGAGTTTTCATTTGAACCAAGATGTGGTTCTTCCTTCTTTTTTCCCCAAGCCTACTTCGGTAGAGGAAAAGTTATTGCATTCTTTGGATATAGTAAGAGCAGTTAAAGCTTATCTAAAAGCCACTGCTCAGATTCGCAGAACGGATACTTTGTTTATTCTGCCGGAAGGCCCCAGAAAGGGTCAGGCAGCGTCAAAATCTACTTTAGCCAAGTGGATTCGACAGGTCATAATACAAGCCTATAGCTTGAGAAGTAGACCGCCTCCGTTCAAAGTTAGGGCGCACTCCACGAGAGCAGTTGGAACTTCATGGGCAGTGCATCACCAGGCCTCCCTGGCTCAAATCTGTAAGGCCGCAACATGGTCTTCGGTACACACGTTTACTAGGTTCTACCAGGTGGACGTTAGAAGTCAGGAGGATGTCGCCTTTGGGCGCAGTGTGTTGCAGGCCGCAAAAGATCCTCATGTCTGATAGCGCTCAGCTTATATATGGTGTATCCCCCCCCCTCATTTGGCATTGCTTTAGGACATCCCATTAGTAATGACTATGTCGCTCTGTGTCCCGTGATGTACGAGAAAGAAAATAGGATTTTTATAACAGCTTACCTGTAAAATCCTTTTCTTGGAGTACATCACGGGACACAGAGCTCCCGCCCCTCTTTGGGGACACTTATTGCTTTGCTACAAAACTGAGGTGCTCCCGGATGGGAGGGGCTTATATAGGGGAGGGTACTTCCGGTTTTGGAAGTTGCCAGTGCCAGCACCTGATGGTAACTATATAACCCATTAGTAATGACTATGTCGCTCTGTGTCCCGTGATGTACTCCAAGAAAAGGATTTTACAGGTAAGCTGTTATAAAAATCCTATTTTTTTTTTGCGCGGAACTCCGCTGCTTTCACACTGGACCTTTATTCTAGCGGCGCTATTTGGATGCTAGCGGGGAGCTTATATCCCAGCTAGCGGCCGATGAAGGGGTTAAATGCTCCAATGTAGCGCCACTGCAGAAGTGCTTTGCAGGCGCTTCGGCAGCAGTGCCAGTTCATTTCAATGGGCAGGAGTGGTGGAGGAGCTCCAAAGATGCTGCTTGCAGGACTTTTTTTTTACGTCCTGCCAGCGCACCGCCTCAGTGTGAAAGCACACAAAGGGGTCTATGAGATGAAGGGGGAAAAAAAATAAAAAATCGGCCTAACCTATCGGCCCAAAAAAAATCAGCATCATATATCGGCCATCGGCCGCCGCGATTTCTAAATATCGGCATCGGCCAGAGAAAAACCCATATCGGTCGACCTCTATATATATATATATATATATATATATATATATATATATATATATATATATATATATATATATATATATATATATATATATATATATAATTTCAGTATCTCACAAAAGTGAGTACACCCCAATCATTTTTGTAAATATTTTATTTTATCTTTTTTTATGTAACAACACTGAAGAAATTACACTTTGCTACAATGTAAAGTAGCAAGTGTACAGCTTGTATAACCGTGTAAATTTGCTGTCCCCTCAAAATAACAACACACAGCCATTAACGTCTAATAAACCGCTAGCAACAAAAGTGAGTACACCCCCAAGTGAAAATGTCCAAATTGGGCCCAAAGTGTCAATATTTTGTGTGGCCACAATTATTTTCCAGCACTGCCTTAACCCTCTTAGGCATGGCGTTCATCAGAGCTTCACAGGTTGCCACTGAAGTCCTCTTCCATGACCACATCACGGAGCTGGTGGATGTTAGAGACCTTGCGCTCCTCCACCTTCCATTTAAGGATGCCCCACAGATGCTCAATAGGGTTTAGGTCTGGAGACATGCTTGGTCAGTCCATCACTTTTACCCTCAGCTTCTTTAGCAAGGCAGTGATCGTCTTGGAGGTGTGTTTGGGGTCGTTATGTTGGAATACTGCCCTGCGGCCCAGTCTCCGAAGGGAGGGGGATCATGCTCTGCTTCAGTATGTCACAGTATATGTTGGCATTAATGGTTCCCTCAATGAACTGTAGCTCCCCAGTGCTGACAGCACTCATGCAGCCCCAGACCATGACACTCCCACCACCATGCTTGACTGTAGGCCAGACACGCCTATCTTTGTACTCCTCACCTGGTTGCTGCCACACACACTTGACACCATCTGAGCCAAATAAGCTTATCTTGGTCTCATCAGACCACAGGACATGGTTCCAGTAATCCATATCCTTAGTCTGCTTGTCTTCCGAAAACTGTTTGCAGGCTTTCTTGTGCATCATCTTCATTCTGGGTCGACAACCATGCAGACCAGTTTGTTGCAGTGTGCGATGTATGGTCTGAGCACTGACAGGCTGACCCCCCACCCCTTCACCCTCTGCAGCACTCATACGTCTATTTCCCAAAGACAATCTCTGGATATTACGCTGAGCACGTGCACTCAACTTCTGTGGTTGACCATGGCGAGGCCTGTTTTGAGTGGAATCTGTCCTGTTAAACCGCTGTATGGTCTTGGCCACCGTGCTGCAGCTTACTTTCAGGGTCTCTGCAATCTTCTTATAGCCTAGGCCATCTTTATGTAGAGCAACAATTCTTTTTTTCAGATCCTCAGAGTTCTTTGCCATGAGGTTTCTATGTTGAACTTCCAGTGACCAGTAAGAGAGAGAGCGTTACCACCAAATTTAACATGCCTGCTCCCCATTCACACCTGAGACCTTGGAACACTAACGAGTCACATGACACCGGGGAGGGAAAATGGCTAATTGGGCCCAATTTGGGTGTACTCCCTTTTGTTGCCAGCGGTTTAGACATTAATGGCTGTGTGTTGAGTTATTTTGAGGGGACAGCAAATTTACACTGTTATACAAGCTGTACACTCACTACTTTACATTGTAGCGAAGTGTAATTTCTTTAGTGTTGTCACAAGAAAGATGTAATAAAATATTTTCAAAAATGTGAGGGGTGTAATCACTTTTGTGAGATACTATGTATGTGTGTGTGTGTGTGTGTGTGTGTGTATATATATATATATATATATATATATATATATATATGTGTTGTATATAGTGTGTGTGTATATATAAATAAATAAAATGCATGCTTTCAGTGTTTTTCAATGTGCCTTTGAGCATTTTTAAAATATTTGACTACTCCAGGAAGAGTATTTTTTTCTAAGGCAGCCTTGCATATCATAGCCCTTTCCTTTTGCTGGCCCAGCTCCTCCACTTGCCTCCTTACCTAATGTTTATGTACCTGCTGGGTGAGAAGTGAAGGAGCTATAGACTGTCACTTAAATGACAGCCCGGAGTCTGCTGAAGGTGCTGACATCTCTTCCAAGGTGGCTGCACCCGTCATCAGTCTCTGGGCATTTGGATGTTTAAATAAGGGAGGATTTTACAGGTAAATAACATGGATAAAATTATCTATAACTGCACATATAATCTTATGAGAAGATTTTTGTTGAAATGAATTGCCTGGAGACAGGGTCTTTATAACATCACTCCCTCTCTCTCCTTGTGTTTCAGGACTTATTGCAGATGCAGTATGACGGTGTCGCTGTAATGAAAATTTTCGACAAGGCAAAAGTCAATGTAAATCTTCTGATATTTTTGCTCAATAGGAAATTTTATGGAAAATAAATGCACCGACTGGTGATATAATGGGACAGCTTACCACAAATCGGTCAAACTATTTTTTTGTAATATTTTTTTAATTTAATATATTAATAATTCAAATCCTATGGTGAACAAAATCTATTTGAAATGAGAGAGATTAATAACCAAAATTTTTAAATCGGTTTGTATTTTGGTGCCTTTAACCCCGTCAGTGTCAAAGGAACCCGACTCCTGGACACTGAAGCTTCACCCCTTCCATGCCAAATGGAAGTCGTAGTGCGTTACGGCACCATAGCACCTCAGATACTGCACAGATGAATCTGATTTTACAATGTGAAATGCAATTTAAACGCTTTTAGTTTTTGCTAGATTTCTAAATTCACTGACCAATTAAATACACTATGGAGGAAACTGATCATGTTATCTATTTTTTAATACTGGATTGAATCCTGGAAAAAAATAAGTTGTAAATGTGTTTTGAGTAAAATAAGTGCTTATTGTCTCTAGTGTTAATATCCACACAGCGGGGCTGATTGAACATTTTCAATACAACCTAACAAAACCAGTTTTTTTTTTTATGTTGGTACTGACTGCAGATAAGTGACATTTTGTCAGTCACAGAGGTGAATTTTTGGGGAATTTTGTAATATTTGTTGTTTTCTTATAGATAACACATAATTTATAAAGAAATACTTGATGTAATGATCTGTTGCATGAACCTGACTCTAGATTTAATGCACTACTGCCTACATTGGTTTTTGTATACTATTCTTTGTAGGCCGTACTGAATGGCAGTGAGGTACCATGGTAACGATAGCTGTTTAGGGTTCATAGGTTCCGTCACCCTAGTGCTGGGGTATTAAAGGGGGTGAACTTTGCATTGTAGTACATTGTCTCCTCCTCTTGCAATGAAAGAGTTACACAAGCTTAGTCTGTGCCTTTTTATATGTCAATCGCTCTGTCTTTGTAATTTTTCTTTATTTTTTAATGCAATAAAATTCATGGTTTCAGTAAAACAGATTACAGTCATGTTCTTCTTTCGATTCATTTAACAATCACCTTCCTGAGGAGGCATTTGTTGAGGATCACTGCTTAGCTAAGTTAACTAACAAGTCCTAACGAACTTGTCTCCCACAGCTCTCTATTGGAGCCAAACCATCTCTTCCAGGACTCCTTGTTCTTCTTTAAAATGAAGATAGGTCTTTATGACTTTGGCTGTATGTTTGTGGTCGTTGTTCAGCTGCAGAATAAATTTGGGGGCAATCCCAACCTGGCATGATAGGATAAGTATCTGCCTGTATTTCTCAGCATTAAGGACACCATTGATCAAAATTGACCAAATCTCCAACTCCACTGCAGAAATGCAGCCCCAAACTTGCAAGGAACCTCCACCATGCTTCACTGTTGGCTGCAGACAGTCATTATTGTATCGCTCTCCAGCCCCTCGTGAACAAACTGCCTCCTGTTACAGCCAAATATTTCAAATTTTGACTCGTCAGTCCAGAGCACCTGTTGCCATATTTCTTATTTCAACTTATTTCTTATGTTTTTGTTCATAGTTGAGTTGCTAAGCCTTGTTTCCATGTCGAAGGTAGGTATGGCTTTTTTTACAGCATTTCTTCACACCTGCCTAAAACGTTGGCACAGTAATGTATATCAAAACTTCTACAACCCAAAGGGAATAAAAAATAAGTTGTTGGGTTTACATACCCTTTATTAGATAACAGGGCTACTGATCAGAGTAAACGTTTCATGATAAACCTATGGGAGCTGCCATTGTTGATCTCCTTGTGAAATTGCTAGTTGCCTGAACATTGTGAACCCACTGGCTTCTAAACCTTCTTTGTATTGACCTGGAACAAATCTGTATATTGGCAATGTCAGAGTGTAGTCACAACCCTTTACCTACACACTTTTTCAGGGTAAGTGACACCAAGTCTTTAAGTAAGAGGGGGGTCAGTATGACAGCCAGGCAAGTAGCTTTTTGAGAGTGAGCAGTGGCAGCTTCCATGGCTTTGTTAGATTGTCTTAAAATAAGCCTGTTATAAACCTGGAAAATTCAGACTGAGCATGTATATAAATAAATGCATAAGCAGAAGTTGCTTTCAGTGAAAACTGGAAGCCAAAATGATCATAATATCCATATGGAGGCAATGAGCCTAATATAATCAGCTTAAGTTTTCTTGTGAAAAGCAAGCCTTAACCTGCCCCCTTTCAGTAGCATAGATTCCTTATTGGTCTCTTATTATCATAGGCTGCCATAAAGCGGAAATCCCAGGACTCTAACCAAAAATTACAAAAACAAATAACCCATTAAAAGATAAAACACAACAAGCTATTGCTGCAAATGAAAAATTCATGTGAAATTTATACGAGTTTCTCCCTGCCACTAGATATCCTTATTGTGATAGCCAGCATCATTCAACCAACTTCCTCTGAGCCCAGGTTGTCCTGGACCTAACCCCAACCTTTGACAGGACAGTGAAAGGAAAAGCATCACAGTGATAATCCCATCTTCTTGGTCACTCTGCTTTCTCTTCCTATCAGCATGCTACTTGTCCGCACATAAACTAATTGGCTCCTTGTACTGCTTCACCTTCTGTTGGAAAATTCTTCCCCTGTGATCAGTCAAACTTCAAGTGTTCCAGAAGTAAGGTAATTTATTTCAAATGTACCGGTACAAATGGATGAGCCTTTCATGCTGAGAAGAAAGCAGAAGTCACATACAGACACGAGGTGTGTGACCTTTTTATAGAGTCAACAGGAAGAATACTATTGGCTTAAAAGTTCACTGGTGGCTCATGACGCAAAACAGCTTTATTGCCAATCACAGTGTCTTTTCACAATTCGTAGCAAAGCTTATGATTTTAGGAAGTAAGTTGAAACAATTGAACAATATAAGTTAGAAGCAACGTGTCTTTAGAAGCCATTTTAGAAATCGGAATCCATTTTAAATGCCTACAAATAAGTCACACAATAGACATAAAAAACTTTTCCAACATTCCCACCTCTTGTGTGGCTATTTTATCTCAACACATTTCGATGATAGTCCCTGTGTTTTATGCACATTCGGACTGTATGTCATTAAGTTGAGCTTCAATGTCTACACAGGTCTCCTCAGAGGTAGGAAGTGCTTGATACATTGTTCTTGAGATTGCAGTTTCGATCAGTTTTTGTGAAAGTCCTCGAATACAGGGAATGCAGCAGCATCTGCAAGTGACCAGAACGGCCAAAGCCACAGCAATTGAGATCAAACATGATGTGATAAGTCCAGTCCATTTACCAAACCATCCTTCAAGCCAGTTTGTTAATGGATCATTAATACCTAAATTCTCCGCTAATTCATTCGATAGAGCAGTTAGTCCTTCCAGGGCTCTGGTCACGGTCCTCCCAGGAGCTGTATTATTGGGGATAAAGGTACAACACATGCTACCAAACATTTTGCAAACCCCTCCTCTTTCAGCCAGGACCATATCTAAGGCCATTCGGTTCTGCCATGCCATTAGACAGGTGGGGCCCAGCAGTTCCACTAGGCCTTTTACAGCGTCCCTGGTATAGTTTACAAATCGTTGTTGGTTGTAGTGTGTATAGTTAATCCAGTCAACATTTTTATTTATAGTCACCCACCAGAGAAGAGACTCAAACCCAGCTGTTACCTGACTCCTGGCTTTAAACTCATCTGGCACCCCTCGAGGAACTCCAATCTCATCTATGTAGATCTGGGAGTCAAATGTCCCCTTGGGAGAGGTGTCCCTCTGATACCGTTGGTGACTCTTAGTCCACGGGTGTTCTGACAGGATTCTCAGGGGCATAACCAGCTGGACCATCGCACAATCCCCTTGGGCATTGGCCGGAATCCTAGCTCGCAGTTTCTTATCCCCACACATCCACCAGACATCCGCTCTCTGAGTGTCATGTTCAACCCAATCACCATTTTCCTTGCTAATCCTCTCCGCACAGCAGTCATCAGATAGTGACCCAAGATCCACCGCGCTACTGTTCCCTGGGAGTGCAAAACAAGTAAAATTGCCCAGATACGTAGCACCTGCTGGAGGTATCTGAGGTCTCTGCACTGGGGGAAACAACAAACTCATTGTGTGACAGGTAGAATTTGCTTCTGGTTTATAGCTCTTATTATACAACCGCATCATACATTTTAAACCTTCTGGATCAGTATTGTAATCTAGAGGAAAAGGGACCGTTGCTAAATGTGGTCTGGCTCCAGCGCAAACTAAACAGTTTTCCTTTTTTAGAGTTTTAACCATGTACCTCAACCATTCTAACCACTAATTTTTTTCTTGGTAACCCGTCTCCAAAGCTATGACATCTTCTGCTGTTAGGTTAGTAACTCTTACAGTATTACTCAGAACTTCTATTTTAGTATGGCCTTCTTCTTTCCCTTCTGTGTCTACCTTTTCCTGTTTGGTTTTATTGAGCGGTAATACCTCAAGGAAAAATGTACCTAAAGGATCTGTTCCCGAAACCCATGCTCCCATAGAATATAACCGTTGATCCTTTTTTTTTAGGTTCTTTTAATGTTATTAGCAATTGGTTGCAATCTCTGCTATGTGTACAGGGGGAATTGGCCGCCTTTGTTATGGTGAGTCTTTCTTTTAAACCATTTATGCCTAGAATGTTGTACCCCCAATCTTGGTGTGCTGTGGTCCACAAGGCCTGGTTCCATACTGAACAGTCAGTTCCACTTGAAAGATAACAAACATATTTAATCTGCCCATTGGAGCCTTCTTGCTTCAGTTATCTCCCTACAGTCCGCCATTTGTCAAAAATCAACTAAAATGGTACTAGTTACCCCTTCTATGAAGGTTACGTTCAAGGCCTTCCCTGTACTTGCCCATTCTAGAGGTTCCTTCTCTTTCCAGTTTCTGCCTCCCCGTATAGACGTCTCGCCTAGAGTCACCAGTAGATCCAAGATAATTACTGTCCCTTTCATCCTGACCAGCTACAGAGCCCCAGGGGGTAAGGTAAGGGAGTCTTCACCGGTTTGAGATAAGCCCCACCTTGTGCGGGACCTCCTTTTGTAGCCGGACTTACCAGTCGGCTGTCGCCAACTGACCCTGCTCTGCCTGTAAAACCTTTTTGCAATGGGACTAGTGAGTCCAGGTAGACCTCTCTGCAATCCTTATTGCCGTGGGAGTGGTGAGAAGAACCTGATATGGCCCCTCCCACTTAGGCAAGTGCCAATGTTTCCTTTTTATTACTTTTATCAGGACCCACTCTCCGATATGGATTTTCTCTTCTCCTTGGATTGGACCTTCTGGAATAGAACAGACCTCATTAATTTGTTTCTGTTTCAACAAGTTAGACATATATTCTGCTAAGGTACGTTCAGATTCTTCAACTGGTGTTAAATTTAGTAGTAAGGGTATTCTATATGGCCTTCCATGTATCATTTCAAATGGACTCAAACCTTCCTGTGTGGGTGTAATATGCATGTTAGTCACAGCCAATTTTTACCTGTTTCTTCCATAGCTTTTCTCAGTTTATTTTTCAGAATCCCATTGTGTCTTTCCACCAATCCAGCTGATTGGGGGTGATAGGCACAATAGTTTTTTACTTGGATACCCATCACTTCTGTCAAATGTTGTATAGTTTTATTTACAAAATGGGATCCATTATCGCTGTAGATCTTTTCAGGGATTCCAAACCTAGGAATTATATCTCTTAGTAATGCTTTGGCTACAGTCTGTGCGTCCGCACTTCCTGTTGGGAATACCTCCACCCATTTGGTCAAAGCATCTATTATTACCAGACAATATTTTTTCCTTTCACATTTGTCCAATTCAATATAATCCATACAAATGTGTTGGAATGGATATTGTGGTGTGGGAAACTTCTTTTTGTGGCCTTATGCCACCCTGAGCATTGTGTTTTGCACATATAATGCATTGTGAACAAAAAGTTTTTGAGTAGTTTGTGAAGCCATAGGCTGTACATACCTTATTTAACATCTCAGTCATCCCCCTGTTTGACACATGAGTTACTCCATGTGTCAACACTGCTGCATACCTAAATAGGGATTTTGGCAATACCGGTTTTCCTTTAGGTGATGTGTAAATGTTATCTATCATTGTGCAACCTTTTGTTTTCCAATATTGTTTCTCCCCGGGGGGTGCATTCTGCTGCATATCAGTAAGGACTGTATGATCTATCTATATGATTTCCAGTTCTGTCATTATTTGATATGTTTCTTGTGCCGCTATTTTAGCCGCTTCATCTGCCCTTTTATTTCCCTCCGAGATGGGGTCTGTATGTTTTGTGTGTGCTTGACATTTGCATATTGCTAGCTCTTTTTGTAACTGTATTGCATCTAGAAGTTCTAGAATGAAGTCCGTGTGTGAAATTGGCTTACCACTAGAGGTCCCCATCCCCCTGTTTTTCCATTGTTGTGCAAAAACATGTACTGTTGAAAATGCATATTGACTATCGGTGTATATGGTTACGGATTTTCCTTTTGTAATTATGCATGCTCTTGTCGGTGCTACAAGTTCTGCTACTTGTTCTGAATAATGTTTTGGTAATGGCCTAGCTTCCAAAATTTCATCCTGTGTCACTACTGCATATCCAGTTGCATTTGTGCCATCTGGATTTTTCTTACTGGAGCCATCAACAAAAAGTGTCATGTCAGGGTTAGATAACGGTACATCTTTCAAATCACTTTGTAGCAGTACCTTTTCAGCGATGGCAGCAGTACAGTTATGTTTATGGCCATCAGTAGGAAGTGGGTAGTAGTGTGGATGGGTTTAATGTAGTACACCTTTGTATCGTTAAGTGAGGTTGTGTCAAGAGTATTGTCATACAGGAAAGGTGTCGTGCTGGGCTCAAATGTGATATCTTTTGTTGTAAAAGAATAAAAGATACTGCATGTGGTACTTTGAGTGTCAGCGGGTGATATAGCACTATAGATGCTGAGGCCTTAACAGCTTCGGCTGCAGCTACTGTCTAGTTTTGTAGAATAGTAAGCAATTGGCCTCTGGCACCCGCCATGTGACTGTGTAAGTACTGATGTCATGTGACCTTCTCTTTAGTCTACTGTTTGTTCAAAAGGTTTGTCATAGTTTGGTAAGGCTAGCACTGATGGACTAGAAAGGACTTGTTTTAGGTCAGTAAAGGCTTATCTCGGTTTCCTCACTCCATTTTATAGCATCCTGTAGGGCCATGGGGTTACCATGTATGGCATGGACCAACGGGGCGGTCAATATTCAATACCCGGGGATCCAAACCCTACAAAATTCGTCATGCCCAAAAAAGACATCATTTGTTCTTTGGTCTCGGCACCTGGAGGAGGACTCGAATTCTCTCTTCATCCAGGTGCCGACCTTCTTTTGAGATATTATACCCCAAGTATTTGACCTGTTGTTGCCACAACTGGAGTTTTTTTTTTTTAACAGAAACATTTATTAGAAATTAAAAAGAGTACAGACAATGTCATTACATCAGGTTCATCTATTGGTAAGGCACATGGTCAAGCAAAATAACATTACACATGGTTTCTTCATAGAATTGCTAAGAATAGAGAGACAGGACATGATTCAGTCGGGTTTAGGGAAGCTCACTAATGCATTGTGTTTCCACACAAGTATAGCCAATCAAGTACCAGTACTACCCAAGTGGGTGGAGAACCTAAAATCCCTTAGGTGAGGGGGCCATTGCACAACCAGATAGGCAACTTATAACCTACCCGCCCTCAGATCCCCGTCAGGTCCTTAAATATTAAGTGCCCGGGTTTCTATCCATGGATCCCAGATTTTATGAAACTTTTGCGGGCATTTCCGTCCTTTATATGTCAGCTTGTATATCGGAAGGACCGAGTCTACAAGTGTGCGCCATTGAACAGTCGTTGGTGGGGAGGGTAGCTTCCAGTTTTGTAACAGTACTTTCCTGGCGTAGAACGCCAGGTAGAAGATAAGGAGACCCTTATGGGTGGAGTGTGTCAGGGAGTCCGTGAGTCCCAATAACTTGGGATCCATTGACGCCGAGACACCAGCCACTGTATTAATTTCCGCCAGTACCTGTCCCCAATAATTTTGTATGGCCGGGCAGTCCCAAACCACGTGGTAGTATGTTCCCACCTCTTGTAAGCATTTGGGGCACCTCTCAGATTGTGTGGGGTAGATTTTTGCTAAGCGTTGAGGGGTGTAGTAAGCCCTATGGATAAATTTGAGTTGGATAAATCTATCTCTTGCAGAGATCACTGTGGGGAGATAGTTTTGTAAGGCCAGATCCCATTCCTCCTCCGACAAAGAGGGAATGTCTCCCTGCCATGTTTGACACAGGGGTGATGGGCCCTCAGGATCTCCAGATGTCAATCTAAGGTATAAAGAAGAAAGGATTCTGTCCGCTCCCCGAGAGATAAGGAATCTCTCTATCCGATGTGGTTCAACCGAGACAGTAGCTGGAAATTGTGATTGAGTGGCATGCTTCAGTTGAAGATAGCGAAAGAGCATCCATGAGGGGAGCTGGTAGATATCTTTTAGTACTGAAAAGGGGAGGAGAACCCGGGATGGCATAATGTGTTGGATCTTGGTCACTCCATACCTGGCCCACAAATTGGGGTCCGGTATGGTGCGAAAGTGAGGGAGCTTCAGGTTACCCCAGAGAGGAGTATGAGGGGGAAATGGAGTTTGCTTTCCTAATTGTCGCTGTGACTTTGTCCCATACCTGCACCGTAGTCCTCATCGGAGTAGTACTCTGAGGGGAAGTCCGCACCCCCCTATATACCAGATTTGTAAGGGCAGAGTAGGACCCCATTATGGCTGCCTCAAGGTTAACTGCAGGATTGGATCGGGTTTGGGCAAACCACCAACGGGCCGTGACCAAAACTGCTGCCCAATAGTATTTCAAAAAGCACGGTAATGACAGACCCCCCAAAGATAGGGGGAGTTGCAATTTGGTTTTGGATATTCTCGGGGGCTTCCCCCCCCCCAGATAAAGGATGAGACTACTCCATCCAGTTTGTGAAAGAAGGTCATAGGAATCAGGCTTGGGGTGTTCCTAAAAATATACAAAAATTTGGGGAGAAATGTCATTTTTATGAGGTTCACTCTGCCAACCGTAGTCAATGGAAGGGTCTTCCAGGTATTGCACTTAGCTATTAGGGACGTTAGGATTGGGTAGAGGTTTCCGTTAAATATTGCGAGAGGTCTCTAGTGATCTCTATGCCCAGGTATTTAAAATGGGAGACTAACTGCAGAGGACATGTGGCAAGTGGCGTTTGGAGGGTGCTCGAATCAGATAGCAGAAACAGGTTAGATTTCTCCCAATTGATCCGAACACCTGAAAAACCACCAAATCTATCAATAATCGTCAGGGCTGCTGTAAGGGAATCTGCAGTATCACCTAGGTATAGCAACGTGTCGTCCGCGTACAGCGACACCCTCTCCACCAGAAAGCCCAGCTGTAGTCCTCCAACTTCGCTTGTTGAGCGGAGGAGTATCGCCATGGGCTCAATGGCCAGGGCAAATAGCCCTGGAGAAAGGGGGCATCCTTGCCTCGTGCCCCTACAAAGGTGGAAGGGGGAGAAGAGGGTACCGCCAGTACGCACACGCGCCGTTGGGGAAGAGTACAACTGTCGAATCCAGTCTATGAGGCCACTGCGCCCCCCTGGATGCTGTCCTTAAAGTACGCTATATTCGTGTGGAGCCTGCGAATATTAACATCTGTGCCCTTACCAGGCATGAAGCCCGTCTGATCCCCGTGTATTAGAGAAAGGATCACTGCGTTCAGCCTACAGGCCAGGACCTTAGTTAGTATCTTTGCGTCGACGTTCAGCAAAGATATGGGCCTATAGGATGAACACAATGTGGGGTCCTTCCCCGGCTTAGGTATAACAACTATCACGGCCTCAGACATGGAGGCCGGAAGGCTGTGTGTCGCTAGCGTCCCGTTGAGCGTCGAGTGAAGATGAGGGCCCACCACCTCAAGATTAGTCCTATAGAACTCCGAGGGGAGTCCGTCCGGTCCCGGTGACTTCCCTGTTTGCATGGATTTAATGGCTTTTTGGATTTCTAGTAGTGTAATGGGAGATTCCAGACCCTGGGCTGCATCAGCAGACAGGGTCGGGAAATCAACGGTGTCAAGAAATGTGGTCAGCTCCTCGGGGGTATAAGTAACCCTGGAGGCATAGAGGTGAGAGTAGTATCGTTCGAATCTGGCATTAATGTCTAGCGGGTCTGAGAGAAGGGTACCATCCTCTGCCTGTACGTTCGCTATGCACGGGCTTCCCGTCCTTTCCTTCGCCAGCCAGGCTAGCAGTCTGCCAGGACGTTCCCCTTGTTCAAATATACGGTGGGTTTGGGACAGGAGGAAACGACGGCATGAGTCAATACGTATCAGAGCTAGCTCTCGGTAAGCAGTGAGCATATCAGAGTGCGTTCCAGGGTCTGGGGAGCTGGTGTATCTATCTTCAAGTCGCAGAGCCCTATGCTCAGCCACCGACAGCTCAAGTTTCGTTTCTTTCCTCACTTTTGAAATATTGTATTGGTACCTGCCTCTAGCATAGGCTTTAAATGCATCCCAGATCGAAGCCTGGGACGCACTATGTACATTATGGGTCCAGTATTCCCCTAGTTCTGACAACATCAGTGGCTCCAGCTTCTCATCTGTAACCCAGTATCTGGATAGTCTCCACAACCCCTCCCCCGCTACCGTGTCCGTTGTCAGTGTCATCATCATAGGGGCGTGGTCAGAGATACCTCGTGGGAGGATGGAAACTGCTGCGACCTTGTTTAACAGGGAGTCGCTGACATATATTAGGTCTATACGTGACATGGTGGCATATGTAGCCGAATGGCACGTATAGTGTCTGGCGTTGGGATGTTTCCATCTCCACACATCATGTAAACCAAACGTCTCCGCCCATCTAATTAGGCCCGGGTCAGTCGTGTGGCTCCTGTGACTCTGACTGAGACGGTCTGCCTCAGGATCAGGGGTCATATTGAAATCCCCTGCCAGAATAACATTCGTTGTGGGATATTTAGCTAGTACAGTAAGGATCTTATGTAAAACATTCATATTTGCTGGAGAGGGTATATATAGGCCCACAACCACCATTTCTATCCTATCACACATTGCATGCATGATCACATATCGACCTTCTGGGTCTAAATGGAGATCCAGCAGTGTAAATGGGAGCGTCTTATGTATCAGTACACTTACCCCTCGGGAGTGTGAGGAGAAAGTGGAATGGTAGTAGGATCCCACCCATGCCCTCTTCAGTGACAATAACTTGGATCCCATGAGGTGCGTCTCCTGGAGGATACATATGTGCGGGAGATGCCTCTTTAGATACCCAAACACTAAGGAGCGCTTGATCTTAGAGTTCAACCCCCGCACGTTCCACGAAATCACCCTCAAAGGAGCCATATTAGATTTGGTAAAATAAACATCAACCACCCTCCCCATCTGCCTTAACTCAGCAGCAGTACAAGGGATGAGAATAACCTGTGTAATGTCCTACGCGCCTTAAAATAAAGAGATAGTAATGACATGACCCGAAAACAATCAGTGATAGTAGAACTCATAAAACCCAAACCAACATCCTTTCTCACCCCCCCTCCCCACGCTACCTCCCGAACTCAGGCGCGTTTTCAAACCCCCAAAACAAAACAAGACCATGGGTCTTAGTGAGGCAATGTACCAAGAAAGGCCCCTAGGGGGCAAAGCGTTGAGGCACCTGTAGGTTAGTCAGCAGCCGCCATGTTAGCAAGTGCCTGCAACGTAAAGGAAGTTCAAACGGATAAAAGGGAAAAAGAAAAAGAAATAGATAAATTGGTCCTCCCTGCGGAGAGGTATTCACCCGAGGGGGAGGAACGGGGATTAAAAAAAAAAAGGGGGGGGAAATAGGGGGAAGAACCCCCCCCCGGGGGCACAGTTCTTGAACTTGCATTTGAAGCGCCCATAGGTGGTATCAGAGCAACTCAGCTAGTAATGTAACAGTCCCTCTTCTCTTCCAGCAATACGGCATGTGCGGGATATAGTGTCTGTGTGAATAGGTCCAGCGGCAATACATGCCATGTTGATCCCGAAGCAAACATGAGATAATGGGCTAAACATGGATCAGGGGCGCATGGCCAGAAAAAATGTGGGAGATAGTTAGGGGTATATGGAGTTCAGTTTAAGGAGAAAGAGGCCGGCCGGGAACATCCACAACAGTCAGTGCTATGGTAGACGGTCAAAGGCAAAAAGGTTGGCTCACCCATCCGAGCTGGTAGATGCGGAGAGAGGGGTCCTGCCACAGGGTTCATCTGCGCGGGAGGGATTCCAGCCAGTTGGAGGCCTCCTCGGGCGAGGTAAAGAATTTCAGTGCTTCTCCATCTTGCACTCTAAGGCGGGCTGGGAAGAGCATGCTATACTTCAAGCCTTTCTGCCGGAGGGCAAGTTTCACCTGGTCGAATGATTTCCTCATCTTTTGAGTTTCGACCGAGAAGTCAGGGAATATCATGAGACGTGTTCCCTCAAATCGTAGGGCTTCAAGCTTCCTGCTTTCCCTCAGTACCGTGTCTCTGTCCCTATAATTCAGGAGACGAAGGATAAGCGTTCGCGGGGGGCTACCAGGAGGGCCGCGGGCAGCCGGCATCCTGTGGGCCCGTTCGACTGTGAAGAACGGTGAGAATGTCGCTTGTGGAAGCAATTGTTGGAGAAGCCTCTCCACGAACACAACCGGATCCGGGGCCTCCGAGCCCTCCGGCAGCCCGATGACTCGGAGGTTATTCCTCCTGTTGCGGTTCTCCGCGTCCTCGGCTCAATATTCAAGAGCCCGGACCTTAGTGGTGAGGGTGCGGAGAGCGGTGGAGTGGTCTCGGAGCACATCCTCAGCGTCACCTACCCGCTGTTCAGCTTCCGTTAGACGGGCCCGGAATTTGTCCATGTCTTTGCGGATCAATCCCATCTCCATCTGCATGGCGTCTATTTTACCCGTCAGGGTCGTTTGGCAGGTGGTGATTGCTTGCATCAGGGCATTAAAGTTATCTTGGCTCTGAGTCGCAGGATCCACATCCTCCATCTGCGACGCCATATTGGGCCGCGTGCAGGTCCCAGTCTTCTTGCCACGCAATGAAGCGTTCAGTCCAGAGGCTTTCGGATGTGTCGCCGACCTGCGCTTAGGGGGCATACCACTCCAGGGAGTCTCAGGAGATAGTTGGGTGGCTTCGGTAGGATAAGTGTCCGCAGGGAGTCAGGATTATAGCAGGCAGGATAGCGGAGCTCTCACACTAAACCTCCACACTGGTCGCCATCTTGGACACGCCTCCCACAACTGGAGTTTTAGTTTTATTTACCTTATGCCCTTGATCATGGAGAAAATACAACAGAGCCATTGTATCAGTCCTACAAACCTCCTCTGAGGGAGACGCCACTAGAATGTCGTCTATGTAGAGGAGGAGCTGGCTTCCCCCTGGGGGCACAAATTGAGCCAAGTTTGAGGACATTGTCTGTGAAAAGATGGTGGGGGACTCGCAATAGCTCTGGGGCAACCTGGTGAAGGTATACCAAAGAGGGGTGTTACAGGGGCTGTCGGGACACGGAATAATCACCCCTGTTGTTAAATTGTATCTATTACAGAGGCTATACCCTCCTCTGCTTCCTTCTATGAGACTCCTCTGTTTTCGAACCGCTGAGAGCCTGAGACGGCCGTTCCCCGCCCCTCCACAGCTCAGCGCTCCAGTGAGCATGGAGGAGCAGAGCGGAGAGATGCTGATTGACAGTCAGCACCCCTCTGCTCAGGGAACTGTGAGAACTGAGCTATCAGCGATGTTAGATCGCTTGGTTCTCAGTGCAGAGGTGCTGGGGGACAGTTGCTTCCACCTAGTTGAGTATGATGGGGGGGAAGCCTGTACTTCTCTTTTAATTACCAAAAGTAGCTAGATTGAACTATCTTAGGGAAAGTTGAATTGAACATACGTCATCTTGCTGCCACTGCTCATGCTTTTATAAGGAATGTCTGAACTTCTGATTGTGCATTTTGCCATCATGTGACGAGTCTAAATTCTATAGTCCACAAAGGTGAACTGAGCAGCACAGGAATTTGAGCTCACTGAATTTGTTAGGTTAGCAGGTCTCTTTTCTGTACTTTTAGTGCTTTCATATAGACTATACACATGATCGGACTTTTTGACAACAGCGGTCCGACGGACGTGTTTTATCGGACAATCCGACGGTGTGTATGCTTCATCGGACAATTGTTTTCGGTTTTTCAACGGACAAATGTTCGCTGTGAATGCTCTCAAACTTTCCGGCAACAAATGTCCGATGGAGGATAATCCAATCGTGTGTACACAAGTCCATCGGACTAAAGTCCAAAGTACGCATGCTCAGAACCAATGCTAAAGATCAGACAGCAATAGCAGAAGTTGCCCAAAGGGTGGCGGTAAAGAGCTAAAAAAACACTTTATTTTGGTGAAAGTTGACTGAAAATGTTCTGCCGTGTGTATGTATACCAGGTTCACGGCCAACGCCCATTCGGACAAAAATCCACGGAAAAGTCAGATGGAAGTCCGATCGTGTGTATGAGGCTTAAGGGCTCATTTACACTTGCAATAAAACCCAGCAGTTGAGCAACAGTTTTAACCCCCCCCCCCTTTAATTGCTCCCTCTTTCTGAGAAAGCAGCTGAGGGTGTACGCATCCCATGCCCGCAATGCTTTGAATGGGGCCACCCTACCACCTTGCATGGTTGCAAAGCAATTATTCTGTATTTCCGGGGGTTAAAGTAGGTGGTGAGGAGGTAAAATAACACCTGTCATATGCTCTCTGAAGAACAACCCAAACACGGGTCGCTCTTATTAGAACAAAGAAAGTTTAAAAAAAAAAGCCCTAAACGTGGGGAAATGTGCATGTATTACAGGGATGTGCTGTGCTTTGTCCTGAGATGCACTTGAAGCATCAGAATAATGACATCTAATTATAGAGTTTCTATTAATCAAGTCAAAAATTTGCTATTTCTTAGTGTGCTTTGGACAGCTCATTTCTCATAAGCAAGTAGGGGAACTGGAGGATCACTTCCATATGTAAATGTCCCTTTAGTATTCAATGGTCAGACATCTAACAAAAATAATGAGTAATGACACAAAATAACATAGACCACAATAAAGTATTCTATGATGAGACTTTCATCTACAGCCATTTCCTCTGTTCTCAGAACTTAGTTTTCTTTTGTAGTAAAATGTTGGCATAAGAAGTGTTCCGTCATATCATCGATGTTTACATACATATGACCAGGGCCGGCGCCAGCAATAGGCAGGTCAGGCAACTGCCTAGGGCGCCAGTGTAGTGGGGGTGGAAAAATCCGAATCCCCAGCCACTCGCTGGGGATTCAAATTTTTTTTTATTGTTAATGTCAGTATACAAATGGGGATTCGGATTTTTTAAATAACTGTCTGTCCATCCAGCAGTCAAACCTAAACTTCCATCCTGCTCTCCATAGAAGAGAGGGCGCAGCATGAAAGCTTTAGTTTGCCAGCGGGGATCGAGGCTTGGGAAGGGATCCCGGTGGCTGGTGAATGGGACAGGCTGCAGAGGAGGGGAGGGGGCTTGCCATGCACAGCTCTTCTAGAGGGGGTGTTCCCTGTACTGTGGCCCGGACGCCAGGCTTTCCACTCTGTCTCATCGCCGCTGTCTCTATTCTGTCCTCAGGTAAGGGGGGGGGGGGGTCGTGTGTGTGTGTGTGTGTGTACCGATCACATCA
Source organism: Rana muscosa (assembly GCA_029206835.1). NCBI lineage: Eukaryota > Metazoa > Chordata > Amphibia > Anura > Ranidae > Rana > Rana muscosa. Next base: position 1,104,762,078 of record CM055116.1, read on the forward strand.
CATGTCACCGATCTACTGAGAGGATACTGGACTGCTCAGGAGAGCACCTGTCTATTTACTACCCTAGCCTGTCCGTATACCTGCGGATCACGGCTGGCGTGAAGAAGCAAGACGTTGCCGCCACTATTTGTCTTCAGGCTGGGTCCAGAGGTTCAGATGTGGGTCTTCGGACCATGGCTGAAGAAATAGGTGGAGAGGCGCAGCAAAAATCACCTCCACCGTATACGTGGGCGTGTGCTGAGGGGGTGTGGTCAGGGACGGAGCTGCAAAATTAGGTTTCACCTAGGGGGTCAATCCTTGCACCAGCCCTCTTCCTGCCACCTGTAAGGAGCCAGCTGTAGGCAATGAGCCCTGTAAATTCAATGACAGGTCTTCAGTGGCTGCAGCTATCTGTGGCTGTCCACACAGCCTGAGAATAGCAGTGGTGATCGTTGCTGGATGCACCTTTTGACCAGTAGCGGCTGGTGCTCCATCAGTCGGTGGAGCGGCAGACGAACCCAACAATACCCCCCCCCGTAGCTCCAGCCCGCACCACACACCAAACCACCCCCCATAACCAGCTCACTCACCCTGTGCTGACATGCGGCGGCTTCCCCCCTCAGCTGTGTCCCAGGATGCGTCTTCTCGGCCGTATTTCTTCTCCTCATAGGCCAATAGGGTGGCTTCTCCTTACGGCCAATCATGAAATGGGTCTCAAGACACGCTTACCTGGTTGGCCAGGAGGAGAATCAGTGTGATAATAGCGAATATTAATTTTCTCCCACCCCCACCCTCTTTTTAAGCCTATTAGAGCCTCTGGCTCTAATCACGTGCTTCAAAAACCCCTCCCCATTGGAATACATGGACTGGTGCCCTGTATGTAGATCAGGGGGCTAGACGCATGGCTAGGGGGGGCAGAGCCCGTGGGCCGCCACTGCTTTTGGCAGAAACTGCAGCAGGAACCAGGAGATTCCTGTCACTGCTAGTTGCCCGTGCGAAGGCTGATTAAAGGGATGTCGGGGCTGGGCGGAAAGGGGTTATTGTGTCTTTTGTGTACAGTTTATTAATGTATAGATGCTAATATATGCACTGACCATGTGTTTTAATGATTAATACTAATAAAAATATAACTTGAAACCAGTTGTAAATGCCACTTTTTAAGGGATACGTGAGTTATATCAAACTACCAATTATGAATATTTTTATGACTTTATTTAATGAACCAGACACAATTTGCTTTGTGCAAGGCCCTATTGCTTAACCCATGTACAGGTGAAACTCGAAAAATTTGAATATCGTGCAAAAGTTAATTTATTTCACTAATGCAACTTAAAAGGTATAACTAATATATGAGATAGACTCATTACATGCAAAGCAAGATAGTTCAAGCTGTGATTTGTCATAATTGTGATGATTATGGCTTACAGCTCATGAAAACCCCAAATCCACAATCTCAGAAAATTTAGAATATTACATGCAATCAATAAAACAAGGATTGTACATAGAACAATATCGGACCTCTGAAAAGTATAAGCATGCATATGTACTCAGTACTTGGTTTGGGCCCCTTTTGTAGCAATTACTGCCTCAATGCGGCGTGTCATGGAAGCTATCAGCCTGTGGCACTGCTGAGGTGTTATGGAAGACCAGGATGCTTCAATAGCGGCCTTCAGCTCTTCTGCATTGTTCAGTCTCATGTCTCTCATCTTTCTCTTGGCAATGCCCCATAGATTCTCTATGGGGTTCAGGTCAGGCGAGTTTGCTGGCCAATCAAGCACAGTAATCCCACGGTCATTGAACCAGGTTTTGGTGCTTTTGGCAGTGTGGGCAGGTGCCAAGTCCCGCTGGAAAATGAATGCGGAAGGAAGCATGAAGTGCTCCAAAATCTCTGGGTAGGTGGCTGCGTTGACCCTGGACTTAATGAAGCACAGTGGACCAACACCAGCAGATGTCATGGCTCCCCAAATCAACACCGACTGTGGAAATTTCGCACTGGACTTCAAGCATCTTGCAGTGTGTGCCTCTCCATTCTTCCTCCATACTCTGGGTCCTTGGTTTCCAAATGAGATGCAAAATTTGCGGTCATTAGAAAAGAGGACTTTGGACCACTGAGCAACAGATCAGGTCTGTTTTTCTTTAGCCCAGGTAAGAGGCTTCTGACGTTGTTTGTTGTTCAGGAGTGGCTTGACAAGAGGAATACGACATTTGAAGCCCATGTCCAGGATCCGTCTGTGTGTTGTGGCTCTTGATGCACTGACTCCAGCCTTAGTCCACTTCTTGTAAAAGTCCCCAACACTTTTGAATGGCCTTTTCCTGACAATCCTCTCCACGCTGCGGTCATCCCTGCTGCTTGTGCACCTTTTTCTTCCACACTTTTCCCTTCCACATAACTTTCTATTAATGTGCTTTGATACAGCACTTTGGGAACATCTAACTTCTTTTGCAATTACCTTTTGAGGCTTTCCCTCCTTATGGAGGGTGTCGATGATGGTTTTCTGCACAACTCAGGTCAGCAGTCTTTCCCATGATTGTGATTCCTACTGAACCAGACTGAAAGACCATTTAAAGGCTCAAGAACCCTTTGCAGGTGTTATGGCTTAATTAGCTGATTAGAGTGGGACACTTTGAGCCTAGAATATTGCACCTTTTCACAATATTCTAATTTTCTGGGATTGGGGGTTTTCATGTGCTGTAAGCCATAATCATCACAATTATGATAAATCACAGCTTGAACTATCTTGCTTTGCATGTAATGAGCCTACCTCATATATAAGTTTCACCTTTTAAGTTGCATTAGTGAAATAAATGAACTTTTGCACGATATTCACATTTTTCGAGTTTCACCTGTAATTCCTCTTCTCCTCCTGGGATTTAGTGACGAATGAGAAGTGAATCCACCTACACTGTTTCTTCCATCCAGCTGGGGCCGATCGCACTCTTTCGTATCCTATCCAACTTTCATGGGACAGCAGGCAGGACCCCCATAAACAACTTTAATAAAAACGCACAAACCATGGGTTGGATAAATATTTTGTCCGCGGCCGTTTATTATTGTTTTTTAATACAACTGGAATAGATACCAATAAATACATTTAAATAACCGCGTTCAATAACAGCCTTTAACCGCCCTGTTCACCCTCTTGCTAATCTTTACCAAATGTGGCAGAGAATGAGTTTCAAGCCACCTCAATCTTAGCATAACCTTGGAAAAAATAATCACTGTATCACAGTTGAAAACTGTAATTTCTAATGAGAAAAAACAGAAATCTAAAGGTTTTTTATTTGATCACTGTAATTACCCCCCAGATGAACAATCAAAATATCTAGAGAGGGCAAATATTGGTGTAGCCTACCTATTTAAGAAAAAATGGGTTGAACCACACCATACCTCTTTTACCACTCCAAAATGGTTACATTTTAATGGGTCAAGACCTAGGTTTTCAGAGTATACCCTTAGGCCTGATTCACACCAATGCATTTTTAGTGCTTTTTGCGTTTTGCGGATTTACACTACAGTACATTTAACATGGTTTCCTATGGAACACATTCTGTAGTGCAAAATGCAAAAAGCACTAAAAATGCATTGGTGTGAATCAGGCCTTACTCTGATAATCCATACCATTCGGGCATTACCTGAAATAAATTAAATTGAAGAATTAGGACGAATGTATAACAAGTAAATATCCGATTAACACCTACCCACTTTTTTATTAACTTTTTTTACCATCTGGAACAAACTCCGAAACTCTGAGGGTAGCAAAGAATGTAATGTAAAAAAAATGCTTTTAAACAAGATTCGAAGGAAGAAAAACATACCTGGCTGGTTGCAGAACAGAGCTTAACAAGTATATCCAGGCGCAGGAGCTACAGAATTTTCTATGCTGGCAGTTAACACTAAAGAAGGTCCCATAGATGGGATGGACAGGATATCCCCACCTGGTCCACATCTGGAAGCAATCGGAAGAAAAGGTTCACCTGCAATCAAGATAGATGTCCGCCAGATCATTATTTTTGACAGCTATATGAGTAGCCTTAATCCAAATCTTCACATATCGTAAAAAAATTGTGAAGGGGCGGAGACTTGGACGTTAAGCAGTTATTGGCATATAACACACCTTTTTTTTATCTTTTCGAATAGGAATGTGCTTGTTCCTGAAAGCTGTTCCCCCAAATTTCTAAGGCCACAATGATGGGAAACCGTTCTAGTTAAACGATGTTGCGTAAATAACATTTTGCCTGCCGGCTGGGGCTCCAGCGGTCCACGTACCAATAGGTCTGCCAAATAGGAGCAAAGCCACAGGAGCAAGCTGAATCAGTAAAAAGGGGAAAATACTTGTCTAAAATAAAATCCTTTTGCCAGACTGCTTTACCATTGAAATGCGTAAGGAATTGCAACCAAACTAATAAATCTTCCCGCATATCATGTGTGATGCTAACATGGGAAAAGGGAGGGTTTAATCCAGAAATTGCTAAATATAACCTAGAAAATATTGCAAATAGGCATTATTCTAGTGGCAAAAGCTAACAGGCCTAAAAGGGACTGCATTTCTTTCCAACAGACATTCTGCTTACGAATGATAAGCAGTAAAAGAGTTTTCATCCGCAGAATCTTTTCTTCAGGCAACCTAAAGTCCCTCTGAATGGTATTAATGGTGATACCCAAAAATTCCAGACAGGTAGAAAGCCGGGCTGTTATTTCATGATCTAATGGGATCCAAAACTGGGCACAAATTTTAAAGAAGGTCTCTAATAAAAAGGAACAATCAAAGAAACAAACAAAAAATGATCTAAATAATGAATAATAAACAGGAACCAGATTCAACAAAAATGACCCATTTTAAAAATGAAGAAAAGGACTCAACAGGAGACAGAACACCCTACGGGCAGACATCAAATTAAAAATTACCTGCTGCAGAAAATACCCAATGAGTTAAAACATAGGGGATGAAATGGCAAAAGCTGATTTAATGTCAGCCTTTGCCAGAGGGGCTCCTTTACCCAGTTGCTTAAAGGGGGGTTCCACTCAGAATTTTTTTTTTTTTTTTTAAAGTCGGCAGCTACAATCACTATAGCTGCTGACTTTTAATAAGGACACTTACCTGTCCTACTCGCCCGCGATGTCGGCCCCCGCCGAGGCCGATCCCTCGATCCTGGCAGCTCCCGGCGCCGCCATCCTCAGTAAGAGAAACAGGCAGTGAAGCCATGCAGCTTCACTGCCCGTTTCCTACTGTGCATACGTGAGCAGCGCTGCGCTTTGTGAATGGGCCGGCTGCTCTCTGGGATACACACAGTTCCCAGAAGGCAGCGCGCCCCATTCACAAGAAGACACAGAGTGTAGGACAAGGAAGAAGATCCACCGCGGAGGATGAAGAGGCAGATTAGGGACTTCCGCATAGCAACCGCTATTTCTGGTAAGTAAAAAAAAATAATTTTTACGTTTTTTTTTTTTTACGTTTATTTATTTGTAGATTTTTGGTGAAAATATTTTTTCAGGGGGGAACGCCATTTTAAGTTGGATCAGCGCATCTTCGAAAGAAGCGTAAGTGACTGATGTTAGGCTATCCTCAACTTGATCATTAAAGCAGTAGTAAACTGCACAATTTTTTTTTGTAAACCCTGCCAGGTAAAGGCATAATGTGCTAGTATGCATTGCATACTAGCACATTATGAAATACTTTCCTTAGAATGAAGGCTTCCTGCGGTGCGCCACCACTCGCTGAGAGGGCTTTCATCTTCAGCCAGTCTTCCTTCCGTGTTCTCGTGCTCTGGTCGTCTGATTGGCCACACCACAATGATATCACTCCACACGTGCGCGGGAGTCGAGGACCGCAGCGCGGGGCTCTAAAGGGACGGCACGAGTATACTATCCCTTCAGAGCACATGCGCCGGTGACATCACCTACTGCATGCAGTATGATTATCTCATAAATGGTGCAAGATTAGGAGATATTCACGGTACCTACAGGTAAGCCTTATTATAGGCTTACCTGTAGGTACAAGTGCCCCAATAGCGTAAGCCTTATTATAGGCTTACCTTGTAGGTACAAGTGCCCCAATAGAGTTTACTTCCACTTTAAGGGAATCCCCTATAGGAAACGACAAGTGGTGAATCAATCTGTAGGAATGCGGCTCTTTCTTTGGGACAATGCCTAGTGTAGAAACCCTAAAATTGGCAAATGGTGGGGAACTTAAACTGGATGTAAACCCACTCTCATCCTTTCTAAACTACTGCCATAGTGGTTATCTATAAGGATATATATGCCTCCTGCGTTGTATCCTTACCTGTCAAATGTCTCCCCTCTGTCTGTTATGAGACCCGAAAAACTGCAGACTCTGTGGGTGGGTCTGTTGTCCAGAGCTCGGTGGGTGGAGTCATGATAACAGTAGACTCTCCGCCCACCTCTACACTCCCCTTGTCAACATGCATTTTTTCCTGTGTATTTCTTACACTGAACGTCTGCTATTATCACTGACATCCAGTCAAAACCCAGAAAAGTCGCCACATGACTTCAGCATGCCCAATCATGCTGAGATGTGGAGCAGCCAATCCTGGGAGAGCTGGAGGAGGGGATCTGAAGTACACAGAATGCCTTTCTCACACTCCTGCATGAGATATGTAAATTGCCTGTCACTCACAGCAAGGGGGGGAAACTTATTTCTCTGTCTGATTGTTTTTATCTCACTGAAAAAAGATAAGAGGACTGCTTAGAGCTGGTTAACTCTTAGTAGCAAGACTGGGCACAGGTGACATGAAATCCTATACTGTACTAGGTGAAAGCCTTAATTTAAAAACAAATAATCAGGTTTGCATCCACTTTAAAGGACTTTCAATCCTAACTTCAGCAAGTTCTTCATTAATTTTTTTTCAAAACTATAGCCTAAAGATTATAAATTGACTTGGGGCGCTTTCACACTGGGGCGGATGGGCGTTGTCATTTTTGCGGCGCTTTTCAGCCGCTAGCGGGCACTTTTAACCCCCGCTAACAGCCGAAAAAGTGTTAAAAGCGCCGCTTCGGCGGCATTGCCCATTGATTTCAATATGCAGGGGCGCCGTAGGAGCGGTGTATACAGTGCCTCAAAGATGCTGCTTGCAGTTTTTTCTGAACGTTCTGCCAGCGCACCACTCCAGTGTGAAAACCCTCAGGCTTTCATGTTGGAGTGAAAAGAGAGGCGCTTTACAGGCTCTACTTTTAGCGCTATAGCGCCTGTAAAGCACCTCAGTGTGAAAGGGGTCTTAGGGTTGTTAGCCATATTTTCAGGTCATGGTTGTAAAATGGTTAAGAAAAAAAACATCCCTGAATCTATTAGAAGATGAGCCCTGGATAATTATAATTAAACTCCCAGTGTTTTGTATTAGATATATATAGCTGTTATGTAGCATTTAAGACACCAGGGGGCGCTGTATACCAAATGAATTCTCATGAACTCCATATAATATAAAGGTATCTGGCCCAAAAATAGTCCTCAACAGAAAAAAGAGGAATAGCCATCCACTGTGTGTCCTCCTGCAGGGCACATACAATGGTGCCACCAGCTTAAAGCAATTTCAGCAAACACCAGGGCTGTGTAAATATTCCCCTATGGGGGTTAAAAGCGCCCTGCTAGCGGCTGAAAAGCACCACAAAAACTACGGTAAAGCGCCGCTAAAAATAGAGGCGCTTTACCGCCGACGCCTATCGCTGCTCAGTGTGAAAGCAGCATAACTGTGCAATTGTCAAAGTACGACAGCGCTGAAAGCCTGGGCAGTAAGGGGGTAAAAGTGACCTGTATTGAAGTGGTTAAGTGTAACAAAAGTCTGTAAGTGATACAAATAGTAAGCTAGTAATAGAGAGGTGGTTCATAGCTGTCCTTCAAGGTTTCTGAAAATAAATACGTTAGTAGGGCTCATTTACACGTGTGTCAATACTATGTGTTTATGCAGCAGTTCTTGGGCATTTATAAAGCCTCATAACCGCCCAGCACTGCCTGCTTATGAATATTACAATGGGTATTAAACAGTGCTGTTCACACAAGAGCTGCAGCATTGTGTCATGTTAAAAATTAGACAGCATGTCGATTTCATGAGGCATCAACGCTTGTCAACCGCTTCCATGGATTTCAGTGGTGATGCTCTGTAACCGCACCTTAACAGCACCTACAGCATTTATGAAGTGCTAGCTGGGCATTGGGGCAGAGATAGTGGAGGCCCCTGTATTAGGGTGACCAGACATCCCCGGATTCGGGGAACAGTCCCCAGATTGAGGACACTGTCCCCGGACCAAGTCTGTCCCCAGTTTTGTCCCCGGATTGGATTTGAACAGGGGCTGGGGCAATTTCAAAGACAGTCAGTGCAGAATAAAAAAAAAAAATTCTGAATTACACACTCCCGCTTCGCCGCTCCTACTAGCTTAGGGGGGGTGATTTTTTTCCATTATCTGTGCCCCTTTCTGATGATCATGTGCTGGTCAGAGCGGAGGGAATATTTCTTCAGTTTCGGGTGCCCATCCATCTCCGCTTGCATGTTTTCTGCCTTGGCTCAAGTCCCGGCCAGCCGCCTGCCTGCCTATCTCCTTGCCTTCCCTGGCGGAGTGATCTTCCTCCACTCCCCACCCAGTAGTAGCCGGGGCCCTGTATTAGGGTGACCAGACATCCCCGGATTCAGGGAACAGTCCCCAGATTGAGGACACTGTCCCCGGACCAAGTCTGTCCCCAGTTTTGTCCCCGGATTGGATTTGAACAGGGGCTGGGGCTGGGGCAATTTCAAAGACGGTGCCCCTTTCTGATGATCATGTGCTGGTCGGAGCGGAGGGAATATTTCTTCAGTTTCGGGTGCACATAGCATTATTATTAGAGGTAAAGCTTTTGTGTCAGCAAAAGACCTCATCAACAAGTGTCGGTACATGGAAGGGACAGTGTCAGCAAGAGCCATGAAGGCTGATATTAACCACTTCCTGACTGTGCTATAGCCAAAAGACGCAGAGTATTTTCTCGACATCACTTACCCTTTAACCAGTTGCTGACTGCCCTATATAAGATTTACTACTACAGGGCGGCTGCGTTGTGCAGGATCACATATATATATTGGTGATCCTGCACTACCAGGTAGCAGGTGCGACCAGCTCGCCCCCGCTATGATTCTACACAGCGGGTCCCGCGGGCTCGATATCTGCCGATTGTTTAGTGCACATGCAGAATGGCGATCTGCCTCTGTAAACAAGGCAGATTGCTGTTCTGTCAGTAGACATGGATCCTGTGTTCCTGCAAAGCAGAGACATGGCTCCAGGCCTTCACCTAGTAAAATCACCTCCGACATTGTATACAAGCACTGGCTAGGCACACAGTTAAGCCTTTTTTTTTAAAACAGTTTATTGAGGTGCAAAAAAAGATACAAATACAATCATATATATGAAGAAGAAGCATTTGGGTAGAAACCTTAGTTCGAATGCAAAATAACCATTTCTGGTCATACAGTACATAGCACAACATACCGCATATACTTTGAAAGAAATGTGAAAAACAGATGCAACAATAGAACAATATGCATCTTCCCCGAAGGGGAGGGGGGGGACCCCTTAGATATCAGCCTGGCCTAGGCACTCATGCAGTTTATTTTGGTTAATATACAGTAGGCACCACTGGACACTACATCTCACGAGTAATAGTTGAGGAGTTACATTTTTATGAGGTACAGGTAGCTGAGGACTGTAACCATCTATCCCATATTTTATGGTATTTACCTGGGCAGCCTATATTGGTATAGATAACCTTCTTAAAAGGGATAGTGTTATTAACCTCAGATATCCAGACGGCTAAAGTAGACGGTGTAGCCTGTATCCAAACTCTGGCAATAATCTTCCTGGCACTGAACAATGTCTCGTGGACAAACTTTAGTTCATTTTTGTCTGTCAGGGAATAATCCCAGCAGGCATTGTCTGGGATCCATCGTCACTGGAGAACCCATCTGGTCACGTAGAAATTGAATAACTTGCGCCCAGAAACCCTGGATATTCGAGCAGTGCCAGAGTAGGTGACCAAAGGTGCCGATGGAAATCAGACATTTAAAACATTCCGAACCTCTGGATGGGCAAGTTCTGGGGTGAGGTGAGATCTGTGAAGGATGAAGGTCTGGATGAGTCTGTCTGAACACAGTTAACCCTTTGATTGCTCCTGATGTTTAACTCCTTCCCCTGTCAATAGTATAGTGACAGTGCGTATTTTTAGCACTGATCATTGTATTGGTGTCACTGGCCCCCAAAAAAGTGTCAGCTTCCAATTTGTGTGGTACAATATCGCAGTACCGCTATAAGTCGCTGATCCCCGTCATTCCTAGTAAAAAAAAATATATATATATATATATATATATATCCCATGTAGACACTATAATTTTTGCGCAAACAATCAATATACGCTTATTGGTATTTTTTTACCAAAAATATGTAGCAGAATACATATTGGCCTAAATTTATGAAGAAATTAGAATTTTGTTTAATTTTTTTTTTTTTTCAAAATTGTCGGACATTTTTGTTTATAGTGCAAAAAAAAAAAAAAATGCAGAGGTGATTAGATACCACCAAAAGAAAGCTCTATTTGTGGGGACAAAATTTTTATTTGGGTACAGTGTCGCAATTGTCAGTTAAAGTAACACAGTGCCGTATCGCAAAAAATGGCCTAGTCAGGAAGGGGAGTAAATCTTGACATAAACTCATCATAAACACATCATAAACGCCATAGGAGCATTAATAAGCATTACTTTATTCTTCATAACAAACACACGTGTGAATGAGCCCAAAGACAGCTGGATTGACAGCTGTGAGCACATAGCTGTTGCTGCCAAAGCCGTACTCTGTAATGGCAGGTTGTCTCCGGCCCCCGGAAGCCTATCATTGCAGTGTACAGGCTCGGTGCTCGTAGCTATCCTCACACAGCTGTCAGTCCCAGCAGCAAGTACCAGTAGATTCTTGCTACTGGGATTTACAACATGGCAAAACAGCTGTGTGAATGGAGCACAAGAAAATAAAATGAAAGTGTAAGAGCGAATTTGTTCATTAGAGAAAAGAAATGTGTCACTTCTTGAATGTCAGCCTTTTGGGTCACAGGGAAAATCCACATTCAGTTTATATTACAGGATGTTGTGTCTCACAGCAAAAAACTAAACCCGAAAAGCAAAGATCAAGTGGAAGAGATACTGACGGTGGATGAACAAGGCATTAACCCTTTCACTGCCAGGCCCTGTGCTCCATTTTTACACCTCAGATGGCCAGGCCATTTTTGCAATTTTTCCATTGCTTTTTTATTTTTCCCTTACAGGTTTCAGAGTTTGTTAAAGACCCCCTAAATCATATATCTTCTGAAAGCACATGACCAGTAGAATACAAATAAGGTGCTACTGATTTGTAGGGCACAATGATATTTGCAAATGTTTACCAAATAAATATTTTTGCTGAAAAATACCCTTAAATCATTATTCACAAATACAAACAGCAAATTTTACAAAATTCCTGCTAAATTCCTACTAAATATAAAAGCATAACCTGTATTGAGTTAATAAATAAATATTAGTAAATTTTAAATTGCGCCTTTTTGAGAAATAGTGAAAATCGTACGTACGCAAGCGTTTCTTAGAAAACTCTGGAGGTTTTCCTTTTTCACTTACAGCTTTCAGAATTTGTAAAAGACCCCCAAACCATACATTTTCTGAAAGCACATGGCCAGTAGAATAAAAAGAAGGTGCTACTGATTTTCAAGGCAGAGCGATATTTGGGCAAATGTTTATCAAACAATATTTTCGCTAAAAATACACTAAAATCATTAATAGTGGATTCATACATGGCAAAATGTACACAATTCCTGCAAAATTCCTAGTAAATATAAAGGTTAAAACTGTAATGAGTTAATAAATAACAAATATTTGTATATTTTAAATTGCACCTTTTTGTGAAATCTGAAGTTATGCAAAACTGTAAATCAAAACAATTACCAGTTACCGTTTTCACTTACAGCTTTCAGAATTTGAAAATACCCCTCAAACTAGAAAATTTCTGAAAGCACATGACCTGTAGAATAAAATAAAAGTGCTATTGGTTTTTTGGGCCCCGCAATAATTGCACAAATGTTCATCATATCGCTATTTTCGCTAAAAATACACTAACATCATTAATAGTGCACATAAACACAACGTAACTTACAAAATACCTGCTAAATGAGTACTAAAGCATCATTCACATGTGGCATACTAAAGTGTATGCCCATAGGGGGCCATGTTTACCCACACAGGGATACACAGGTGTTCCGTGCATCCCCATACAGGCAGTTCCATTTATGCCAATTGGGATGCAACTGCTGCACAGGAATAGCTGCTGTTCCCAATCTGACATCCGTGTGGGTACATGACCCTGAACGCAGACAGTGTGAGCTCAGGGACATGCATGTGGATCTACATGGATGTAAAATTGGGAGCAACGGCTCTGTTCGTGCAGGTGCTACATCCCAAATACATCAATGGGACGGCCTGCACAGAGATGCATGGAACACCTGTGCACCCCCGTAAAGGTACGCTGTGTATGCCCTGTGTGAACAAGGCCTTAGGCCCCTTTCACACAAGCACACCAATCGGATCTGCCTGTCCATTTTTCAGGCGGGCCCAATCGGACCACCCATTGTCCTCTATGGAGAGACTGATGTAAATAGATATGTGTCCATTTACACCTGCCTGCATCCGATCCAGTCCAGTCCGCTAAAAACAGACGGGGGATTCCATTCCCCATCCATCTAGCAGATCGGATCGGATGGTATATAATGGAAATGAACAGGTGGTCTGTTTCCATCTGACTGCCCCATAGAGAACAGCGGGCTGTGTCCGTGTCTGCTCTGCATCAGTGGAGCGAACACAGACTTTTCGTTCATCTGCTTAGTGGGGATCAGCAGACAGATCCCCGCTGAGCAGGCGGATCTGCTTGACAGAGTACACTCCATGGGAAAGGGGTCTTACCAGGAGTGGCCGGTCCATTAGGGGCGCTGGGGTGCCGCCCCCCTGCAGGGAGCTGGACTTGTATGTGGTTTTATTTTATTTTTCAAGCCACATGATTTGAGCCTGAGGCTCTAGTTGATTTGAAAAAGCTTGGGCTCGGGCGCATAGCATTGCACCCCGAACCCACCCACTTGTGACAATAGCGAATTAATGTTCGCTATTGTCTTCCAGCTTCTCCTCCTGGCCAATCAGGATGGATCGTGTTGGCCGGGAGGAGAAGCTGAGGAAGCCGTGGGTGTGAGGGGGGCACTATCATGGAGAGACTCAGTGCAGGCGGACCTGGGGGGTCGTACTATGTTTGTGGGGTTTGTTTTTTGGGGGGTTCTTTGGTGAGATATTAGAGGTCTAAACAGACCCCCATATCTCTTTTTTTGAGACAGAGAAAGGGACTGAGGATGGTCCCTTTTCTCTGCAGCACTTTACTTGAATGAATAAGGAATCTGTATAGAGATTTCTCATTCATTCATAAAATGACAGTCTGATACATAGTAACACTCGCGGTTTACTATGTATCAGATGTAAGTGGATATAGGAGTGATCTGTAGTGATCGCTGCCTGCGCCCACTGTACTACAGGGCATGTTTACCAAGCCCCAACTTCACCATTACCTGCCACCCTCCCCCCACCGCGCTCCCCAGCCTGACAGTTCGCCGGAGCTTAGTGCCGAGCAGAAGCTGCAGTGGGAGGGAAGGAGGAATGCCGCCGGAGCAGGCATAGATCAGGGGTGCAGGAGCAGTACAGGGAGCTATCTGACTGGCGGGGGGGAATACATTTGGATCCCCCCCAAGCCCCATGCAGCACTTGAAGCCAGCGGGAGTGGAAGAGGAGGGATGCCGGCTAATGAGGGTAGCTGCAGAGATCGGGTTTGTGGGGGGTCGGATCGGTTGGAGGGGGGGTAATCAGTGCTTGGGGGGGTGAAGGGGATAGGAAAGGAGAGTGGGGGAGTAGTTTTAGGTGGAAGGGAGTGGCGGGAGGTGGAGAAGCAGGGGGCAGGGAAGCGGTGGCATAGGGGGGTGGGGGTCTTATTTGAGATTAATACCTCTGATCAGCGGGATGTAATCCGCTGATCAGAGTTATAGAATTGTTCCGCAGAGTCTGCGGAACAATTCTGCTATAAGTTTATGATCATTGAAGTGACCATAAGCTTATAGGAGAGGGAGAAATTAGGTCCTGGCCACCTGCAGGCTTTTTTTGTAGGTCCGTACAACTGGCAGTGAAAGGGCTAAAGGGCTATATAAGAAGAAAAGAAAAAAAGCTGGAAACCTACCAGCATCTTTTCTATTTCCTGCAGGTATGTGTATATAGATAATAAATACATTTCACTGAGGATGATTTACATTTATAAAGCGGCACTAAACCCAAAAGCAAACATTTATTATTTAAATTGCAGCTTACCAATTCTTAGATGAGATGGCTGCATTTGTTTTCTTTTTCTAACTATCTTGCCAGTAAGGCTGTTTTTGTTCAACAGAATAAGCTCTCCTGCAGCTGAAGCAGCTAGAGGGTTGATACAAACCATTTAACACTAACAGGGATGCTTAGAGCACAGTTGCTATAACTGCTTAAAAAGTGGTAGCTGGAGTGTTGTCGCATGAAAAGATGTAATACAATATTTACAAAAATGTGTGGGGTGTACTCACTTTTGCGGGATACTGTATTACATTGCTATAAGCAAGCATTTTCCTTACTGAAACTGAATCATTCAGTCTGTTTTGTTCTGATTAGCTGTGATTGGTCAAAGCTAATCACATGTGATTGGCCCTGTCTGTACCATGTGATCAAATTGACCAATCACAGCTAGCAACACATTTGTACACATTGGATGGCTTGAAAGGAAGCCATCCATTGTGTACAACTGTCATGTGACCTGCTGTGATTCGTCACGGCGGTCAAACGGTACTGGCAGTGAGCCAGTACTCTGATCGGTCAATAGATGTTTCTCTGGGACACGGCCGGTGACAGATCGACCGCTGTGCGGCCCCATAGTCGTGTGAAGGCACATCCTGAGAGGCTGTCATATGACGTCCAGTCAGGATGGGAAAGCACCTGCCTGGCCATTATTTGTTTAACCACTTCCTTACCGGGCCTATTCTGGCACTCCTCTCCTACATGCAAAAATCATAATTTTTTTGCTAGAAAATTACTCGGAACCCCCAAACACTATATATATATGTTTTTTTAGCAGACACCCTAGGGAATAAAATGGCGGTCATTGCAACTTTTTATCTCGCACGGTATTTGCGCAATAATTTTTAAAACACCTTTTTTGGGGGAAAAAAACGGTTTAATGAATTAAAAAATAACAAAACAGTAAAGTTAGCCAAATTTTTTTGTATAATGTGAAAGATTGTTACGCCGAGTAAATAGATACCTAACATGTCACGCTTTAAAATTGCGCACACTCATGGAATGGCGCCAAACTTCAGTACTTAAAAATCTCCATAGGCGTCGCTTATTTTTTTTTTACAGGCTACCAGTTTAGAGTTACAGAGGAGGTCTAGTGCTAGAATTGTTACTGGCGCTTTAACGCACGCGGCGGTACCTCACGTGTGGTTTGAACGGCGTTTACATATGTGGGCGGGACTTGCGTGTGTGTTCGCTTCTGAGCGCGAGCTACTGGGGACAGGGGCGTTTTAGAAAAAAATATTTATTATTTTATTTTTTATTTTACTTAATTTTTTTTATTTTTACACTTTTTTTTTTAATTATTTTTTTTGATCACTTTTATTCCTATTACAAGGAATGTAAACATCCCTTGTAATAGGAATGTGTGTGACAGGTTCTCTTCATTGAGAGATGCGGGGTCAATAAGACTCCACATCTCTTCTCCAGGCTAGAAAGCATGAGATCGGTGAAAAAAAATTCACTGATCTCATACTTACAGCCGCAATGGCGGCTTTGTTTACATTTGAGGACCTGGGCGTGACGTCATCACATCGCGCCCGGGCCTCCGACGGTCATAGAGATGACTGGTGACAATCTGGTCACCAGTCATCTCTATGCCTTCCATCCGGTGCCGGCAGATCGTTTCTCTGGGTCCCCGATCGCACGGGAGAGCCCGGAGAAGCACCGGGTGGCGGCGGGAGGGGGGGCACTCCCTCCCGCCACCTATAAGAACGATCAAGCGGCGAAACCGCCGCTATGATCGTTCTTATGGTGCACAGAATCGCCGGCTGAAAAGATGGATATCTGAATGATGCCTCTAGCTGCAGGCATCATTCAGATATCCCCACTGAAAATCCAGGACGTCATATGACGTCCTTGGGCGGGAAGTGGTTAAAGGTCCAGCGATGTTGCACGAGAAACTCGGCAGTCCAGAACTCGCCATCCTCAATGGCTGAGACAATCAGTCAGTGAGCCAATGAGGAGAGAAAGGACACAGGGAGCTGCAGCTTGGCTCGGGTGCCCCCATAGCAAGCTGCTTGCTGTAGGGCACTCAACAGGAGGGAGGGGCCAGGAGCACAGAAGAGGGACCTGAGAAGAGGAGGACCTGGCTGCTCTGTGCAAAACCACTACACAGGGCAGGTAAGTATAATATGTTTATTATTTTTAACCCCCAAAAAAAAAGAGACTTTAGTATTGCTTTAACCACTTAAGCCCCGGACCATTTGGTAGCTAAAGGACCAGAGGTGAATTTAGAATTTTGCACTGCGCTGCTTTAACTGTAAATTGTGCGGACATGCAATGTTGTACCCAAACGAAATTTGCGTCCTTTTCTTCCCACGAATAGAGCTTTCTTTTAATGGTATTTGATTGCCTCTGCGATTTTTATTTTTTGCGATATAAACGGAAAAAGACCGAAAATTTTGAAAAAAAATGATATTTTCTAATTTTTGTTATAAGAAAAATCGAATAAACTCAATTCTAGTCATACATTTAGGCCAAAATGTATTCAGCCACATGTTTTTAGTAAAAAAAAATGTCAATAAGCGTATATTTATTGGTTTGCGCAAAAGTTATAGCGTTTACAAACTAGGGTACATTTTCTGAAATTTACACAGCTTTAAATTTATGACTGCCTATCTCATTTCTTGAGGTGCTAAAATGACAGGGCAGTACAAAACCCCCCCAAATGAACCCATTTTGGAAAGTAGACACCCCAAGGAAATTGCTGAGAGGCATGTTGAGCCCATTGAATTTTTTTTTTTTTGTCCCAAGTGATTGAATAATGACTAAAAAAAAAAAAAAAATTACAAAAAGTTGTCACTAAATGATATATTGCTCACACATGCCATGGTTATATGTGGAATTTCACCCCAAAATACATTTTGCTGCTTCTCCTGAGTACGGGGATACCACATGTGTGGGACTTTTTGGGAGCCTAGCCGCGTACGGGACCCCGGAAACCAAGCACCGCCTTCAGGATTTCTAAGGGCGCAAATTTTTGATTTCACTCCTCACTACCTATCACAGTTTCGAAGGCCATAAAATGCCAAAATAGCACAAAACACCCCCAAATGACCCCATTTTAGAAAGTAGACACCCCAAGGAAATTGCTGAGAGGCCTGTTGAGCCCATTGAATATATTTTTTTTTGTCCCAAGTGATTGAATAATGACTAAAAAAAAAAAAAAAAATTACAAAAAGTTGTCACTAAATGATATATTGCTCACACATGCCATGGTTATATGTGGAATTTCACCCCAAAATACATTTTGCTGCTTCTCCTGAGTACGGGGATACCACATGTGTGGGACTTTTTAGGAGCCTAGCCGCGTACGGGACCCCGAAAACCAAGCACCGCCTTCAGGATTTCTAGGCACAAATTTTTGATTTCACTCCTCACTACCTATCACAGTTTTGAAGGCCATAAAATGCCAAAATCGCACAAAACCCCCCCAAATGACCCCATTTTGGAATATAGACACCCCAAGCTATTTGCTGAGAGGAATGGCGAGTATTTTACAGCTCTCATTTGTTTTTGAAAATTCAATTTTCAAAACTTTGTGACAAAAAGCGAGATCTGCAAAATACTCACAATACCTCTCAGCAAATAGCTTGGGGTGTCTACTTTCCAAAATGGGGTCATTTGGGGGGGTTTTGTGCTATCTGGGCATTCCATGGCCTCCGAAACTGTGATAGGCAGTGAGAAGTGAAATCAAAAATTTACACCCTTAGAAAGCCTGAAGGCGGTGATTGGTTTTTGGGGTCCCGTACGTGGCTAGGCTCCCAAAAAGTCTCACACATGTGGTATCCCCGTACTCAGGAGAAGCAACAGAATGTATTTTGGGGTGTAATTCCACATATGCCCATGGCATGTTTGAGCAATATATCATTTAGTGACAACTTTGTGCAAAAAAAAAAAAAAAAATTGTCGTTTTTCCGCAACTTGTGTCAACATATAAAATATTCCATGGACTCGACATGCCTCTCAGTATATAGCTTGGGGTGTCTACTTTCCAAAATGGGGTCATTTGGGGGGGTTTTGAACTGTTCTGGCATTTTATACACAACATTAGGAAGCTTACATCCACTCTTCTAACCACTTGAAGACAAAGCCCTTTTTGACACTTTTTGTTTACATGAAAACATTTTTTTTTTTGCAAGAAAATTATGTTGAACCCCCAAACATTATATATATTTTTAAAGCAAAGGCCCTACAGATTAAAATGGTGGGTGTTGCATTTTTTTTTTCTACACAGTATTTGCGCAGCGATTTTTCAAACGCATTTTTTGGGTTAAAAAATACACTTTTTTAATTTTAATGCACTAAAACACACTATATTGCCCAAATGTTTGATGAAATAAAAAAGATGATCTTAGGCCGAGTACATAGATACCAAACACGACATGCTTTAAAATTTCGCACAAACGCGCATTGGCGACAAACTACATACATTTTTAAAAGCCTTTAAAAGCCTTTACAGGTTACCCCAGTAGATTTACAGAGGAGGTCTACTGCTAAAATGATTGCCCTCGATCTGACCTTCGCGGTGATACCTCACATGCATGGTGCAATTGCTGTTTACATATGACGCCAGACCGACGCTTGCGTTCGCCATTGGGCAAGAGCAGGGCAGGACAGGGGTGCTTTTTTTTTTTTTCTTTTTTTTTTATTATTAATTTTGCTTTTTTATTTTATTTTTAAATTGTTCCTTCCAAGTATTTTTTTTTTTTATCATTTTTATTGTTATCTCAGGGAATGTAAATATCCCCTATGATAGCAATAGGTAGTGACAGGTACTCTTTTTTTGAAAAAACTGGGGTCTTCTAGACCCTAGATTTTTCCTCTGCCCTCAAAGCATCTGACCACACCAAGATCGGTGTGATAAAATGCTTTCCCAATTTCCCAATGGCGCTTTTTATATCCGGGGGGGGGCATTCCCTCCCACTGCTTGTAAAAGCAGTCCAGAGGCTAATTAGCCGCTAGGATTGCTTTTACATGAAAGCCGGCCGCAGGCTGAAAAGAATGATACCAAGATGATACCTAAACCCGCAGGCATCATTCTGGTATAAACATTCAAAGTCCAGCAACATACCAGTACGTTGCTGGTCCTTGTTGGACATGTATTGTAATCTTTTTTTTTCATGCAGCCAGTTGGCTGAACGAAAAAAGAGATTGATCGGTGGGTATGCCCACCATTAGAATACCGCCCTTCATCCACCCACTTCCAATGATGGGCATACACGTACCATTTATATATGCCGAAGCATGGGGGCATCCTCCCGCAAAAAAGTTATGCCGCACACACATGGTCGGACTTTTCCACGGGCAAGCCTCCGTCGGAATTTCGACCGTATGTACGCGGCATTAGGAGCAAAATCGCTCCTCCGCCCCTGCTGCCCCAATGCTTCGGCATATTTGCTTTTTTTTTTTTTAACTGTGGTAGTGAAATCACCTCCTACAGCACTGGAGTCGCAGGGATCAGGCCTGTCTCTGCGAACGCTGCAGTTATGTGTGTTTTTGTTTTGTAAGTGACAGTGATCGATCGATACTGCACTTGGGTGGCCTGGGCTGGACGGAGGGGCAAAACGCAGGTGCCAGCAGGTATCTGGGCTGATCCCGCTAACACTGCGTTTTTGGGAACCCTAAACTGCTGGGGACGCTAGTATAGATCTGATCAGATCAGATATTGATCTGTTCAGATACTATACCACTAAGGGGGGTGTATGCTTCACGCGTGGGTGTTAGCGTTACTGGCACTAACCTGACGCTGCCTGGGGTGTGACTCAGACCCTCTCTGACGCTAAAACCTAATTGATATCACCCGCCGGGCGATCAGGGGGTTAAACCTTTATTGGGTTATATACACGGCGGGTGCCCTGACACTATAAAAAGCAAACTAACTAACCAGCGTCACCCGTAACACTTATATGGTGATCACTGGTGAAAGGGTTAACTAGGGGCAATCAGGGGGTTAAAACCTTTATTAGATAATATATTGGGGTACCTGACGCTATAAAAACCTGCGGCGAACCTAAAAAAAAATTACCAGCTACCGATCTGCATCACCGACACTAAGACAGCGTTTAGAAAAACGATCGCTTAGCGACAGTGGTGATGGGGGTGAAAGGGTTACCTGGGGGGCGATCAAGGGGGTTAAACCTTTATTAGATAATATATTGGGGTACCTGACGCTATAAAAACATGCGGCGAACCTAAAAAAAATTACTGGCTACCGATCTGCATCACCGACACGAAGACAGCGTTTAGAAAAACAATTGCTTAGTGACAGTGGTGATAGGGGGTGAAAGGGTTACCTGGGGGGCGATCAAGGGGGTTAAACCTTTATTAGATAATATATTGGGGTACCTGACGCTATAAAAACATGCGGCGAACCTAAAAAAAATTACTGGCTGCCGATCGGCATCACTGACGCTAAGAATGCGATCAGAAAAATGATCGCTTAGTGACAGTGGTGATAGGGGGTGAAAGGGTTATCTGGGGGGTGATCAGGGGGTTAAACCTTTATTAGGGGGGGTTAGGGGGCTACACTGGACCTAAGACTAAACTTTGGTGACACTTTTACAGTCACAAATGTCACTGATTGCAGTGATCACTAAATAAATGGTCACTGCAATTAGTGACACTGTGACTGGGGGCTGGGGGGGGTGATCTGGGGTGTCTGGGGGGGCGATTTATGTCCCTATGTGTCCTGGTGTCAGTGTAGTGTTGTGTGCACTGACCTGATGTCTTCTCTTGTACGGCGCTCGGTATATGTGAGCGCCGCACCAGAGATGACATCACTTCCTCCTGCTCCCTCTGTCTGACACAGACAGAGGGGGCATTTCCATTCGCCGGGAGCGATCGCGAGGGGGTGGCCAGAAACGAATGGCTGCCCCCTCATCCCGGAACGCTCCCGGACACTTAGCCACCGCTCACTGTATAGGAGGGGGGTCCGATTGGACCCCCCAACTATACAAAGGCAATCACGTACACTCTACGTGATTGTGCCTGTCGGTGCCATTCTGCCGACGTATATATACAGTGAGCGGTCGTTAAGTGGTTAAGTATATTTAAAGCCAATATTTAAATTTTTTCCATTTTTAATAGAGTGTAATGCTGCGTACACACGACCGTTTTTAATGTCATTGAAAAAAACGGCATTTTTCTCTACATGATTCTTCTCAAGCCTGCCTTGCCTACACACTATCGTGGAAAAAAATGCTCTAGTAAAGCGCGGTGACGTACAACACGTACGACGGCACTATAAGGGGGAAGTTCCATTTGGATGGCGCCACCCTTTGGGCTGCTTTTGCTGATCCTCGTGTTAGTAAAGTTTGTTGAGAGACGATTCGCGCTTTTCAGCCTCGTGCTTTTCAGTCCGTTACAGCGTGACGAATGTGCGCTATCTCCATTACGAACGCTAGTTTTACCAGAACGAGCGCTCCCTTCTAATACTTGATTCTGAGCATGCACATTTTTTTTCACGTCGTTAAAGCCTACACGCGGCCGTTTTTCATGACGAGAAAAATGACGAGAAAAATTAGAGCATGTTCCAATTTTTTCATGGCCGTTTTTTTTTTTTTATAATTTCTGTTTATTCAAGATTTTCAGACAAACAACATCCGGGTTGCCAAGTGGCAGTTGCCCGACATTGCGGCCACGCAGGGCCCAAACATATACACTTCTCCAAAAAAACAAGGAAAAAAAACAACCTAACTTCGGTCAGAGGCCATACAATAACAATCCCAACCCCCCCGTCACGGTTTATTAATCCGGATGGAAACTGGGAACCCATGTATTGATATCTAGTCCATGTAATCATTTATACATCCACCCCACCTCCACCGTAGGCATGTTAATATGACCAATCAAGCCCCAAGTTTCTCCCCACACTCCGATCCCTTCAAATCCCACCACCAGGAGAGGTAACCCTCTCACGAATATGATAACTCAGGAGCCCTCCCCGATATTATGCTTGTCTAACCTATCCTGCCATATTATGCGACTTGTACCACGCTTGCCACACTTTATCGAATTTCTTTCCGTACCCCCTGGCCTCATATGTAGATTTGTAGAAGGGCAACATTGTATTAACCAAGGTCTTCCAAAAGGCCGTGTCCGGCGCCCTTGCATCCTTCCATTTGAGCAGTATAGTTTTTTTTGCATAAAACAACAAAATAGTAAGCAATGTTCTTAATGCCCTTGCTGGAACCACCTCCTCTACTAGCCCCAACAAGCACACCTTCACCGTTAGAGGAACAGGTATTACGAGAAGACCCGATATACAGGAGAGGACCTCCTCCCAATATCTTCTGATAAGCGGACAGGACCAAAAAATGTGATCGGCATCCGCAGGAGAAAAGGTGCACCTCCAACATTCCGCCGAGGCTGTCCCAAAAATCTTGCACAACCGGGCCGGAGTATAGTAACTCCTATGTAGAAATTTGAATTGAATCAGCCTGTCTCTGGCGCATACCAAGTGCTTAAATGGCTGATTCCAGACATCATCCCAGTCCTCCCCCTGCAATCCCGGGACCTCCACCCCCCACCTGGCCCTGCATTTGGCTACAGCTTTAGGTGCGGATTTAAAAAACTCCTTATAAGAACGGGACAGAGTCTTGTCCAGCTCCTCTGCCGCTAAGATGGATTCAAGAGTCGAGGGGAGTGATTCCACCCTGCGGTCCTTAAATTGCGACTGATATGCATGTCGAAGTTGCAAGTATCTGAAGAAATAGGTGTTTTCTAGGTCATGTCTCGTCTTCATCTGGGGAAAAGTCAGAAGGTCTCCGTACATGGTTATATCTTTCAATGTTTTTACCCCCTTTACTGCCCAGACCATGGGGTCCGGTAATTTATAAAAATGTTGCAACATAGGATTCATCCACAACGGAGTCGAGGGGGAAAAACCCTGGAAGCTAGGAGATGCCAATACGACCGCGGTTTCCCAGGCTTTAATTGTGGCCTTCATGGTCGTTGTGACCGGCTTCATGGCCATTTTTCACGTTGTGAAAAATGCTCTGAAGCCCACACACGATCATTTTTAATGACCATTTAAAAAAATTGCATTTTTCTCGTCATTAAAAACGGTTGTGTGTACGCGGCATAAGAGTTAAAGCCTCCATCAGGTTTTTTTTTTTGGTCTGTATCTCCACTGGGTACATTCACTCGTGTCCTTGTGACCATCACCAGAGAGCGGTGGGATATTCTTCCATTCGGGACACACATACAGGTTGTCAACCCTTTCCTACTCAATGCAAAACATTTTTGATTTTACATAAACTTAAAAAATAAAGGAATAAATAAAAAAGCAAATTCATGTGTGTGAATTTTCCCAGCAGCAGATTTACGCCTTCATGCCTTGCCTGTCTTCTGATAACCCAACCCACCTTTCATGAGAAAAAAGCTGATAAAAAAAACTGGAAATTCACTACTGAATGTTTTAAAGCTGATCATTCACTTTTATCTAAATTAACATTTTTAAAGCCCACACAATTTCTATGGAAAATACAAAAATAACTATAGGCAATATTTTCCAGTGTCAAGTGTTTGGGAATTTTTAGATAATATAGCAATGCGTGCACCGAGAGGCTTTTCCAGCAATGGTTGGTGGTGTTCCCATATTTGGTGCTGATGTCTTGTTCATACAAACAGAAGCTACTGTATATATTCTATGTAGAGTCTCACTAAGTACACCAGGGGTGCCCAACCAGTGGCCCGACTTGTGTCCTTCCTCCAATCTGATAAAAACAAGAAAAAATAAAAGTATAGTGGGCTGTGTCCGTGTCCGCTCTGCACATGCAGAGTGGACACGGACATCCCGTCCATCCGCTCTGCTCATTGTAGCCCACGACCGGTTACCAAGTCGCTTAAGTGGCCCTCACTCTTCAAAAGGTTGGGCACCCCTGAAGTACACACTTCACATTCACTGACCTATGCCTTGCCTGCAGATTATATAACACAGTATTTATATTCTCATGTACATGTAGATAGATCACTGTGACTCTTGTTTAGTATACCGTATATACTCGAGTATTTTTAGGGCTGAAAATACACCCCTCGGCTTATACTCGAGTCAGTACGTGAAGATTTTCTTAGACTGCAGGCGGCGTCCATTGTTTAAATATCGCGGCTTCCTCCTGGTCCCGTTCCCTGATAGGCGTTTCCAGCAAACACTGTGTTGAGTGTTCCGCCCATCACGGAGGTCCTCTCATTCTCGGACTCTGTTTCCCAGCAGACACTGTGTTCAGTGTTCCGCCTATCATGGACGTTCTCTTGTCCGAGGATGAAAAGACATCCGTGATTGGCGGAACACTGAACACAGTGCCTGCTGGGAAATGGAGTCCGAGAATGAGAGGACCTCCGTGATAGGCAGAACACTCAACACAGTGTTTGCTGGAAACACCTATCACAGAACGGGACCAGGAGGAAGCCCCGATATTTAAACAATGGACGCTCGCAGTCTAAGAAGAATTTCAGGTACACTGACTCGGGCACAGGGAGGCTGCAATGGGCACAGTGAGGTGGCAATGGGCACAGTAAGCTGGCAATGGGCACAGTAAGGTTGGGCACAGTGAGGTGGCAATGGGCACAGTGAGGTGGCAATGGGCAGAGTAAGCTGGCAATGGGCACAGTGAGGTTGGGCACAGTGAGGTGACAATGGGCACAGTGAGGTTGGGCACAGTGAGGCGTGCAAATGGGCACAGTGAGGCGTGCAAATGGGCATTGTTGACCCTCTTTTCCGCTTACAGTAGCTGCTGCATTCCCCCCCCCCCCCCCCCCACCCAGGCTTATACTCGAGTCAATAGGTTTTCCCAGTTTATTGTGGTAATATTAGGTACCTCGGCTTATACTCGAGTATATACGGTATTTGTTCCCATGGAAGGAATCCAAGATTCTAATGCCTTTGGAAGAGACAGAGGGAAAAGTCCAAATTGATGTAGTGAATAATAGAAAAATCACATAAAACAGCCAAAGCATTACAGGGGGTAAGATTACGCTCCCTTTATCAGGTTTTATTACTAACTCGAGATAAAACCCAAAGCAAACATTTATTTTAACCAAGGACCGGAAGGATTTACCCCCTTAATGACCAGGCCATTTTTTGCGATACGGCACTGCGTCACTTTAGCTGACAATTGCGTGGTCGTGTGACGTTGTACTCAAACAAAATCGATGTCCTTTTTTTCCCCACAAATAGAGCTTTCTTTTGGTGGTATTTTTTGCGCTATAAACAAAAAAAAGAGCAACAATTTTGGAAAAAAAAGCAATATTTTTTTACTTTTTGCTATAATAAATATCCCCAAAAAATATATAAAAAACACATTTCTTCCTCAGTTTAGGCCGATATATATTCTTCTACATATTCTTGGTAAAACAAAATCGCAATAAGCGTATATTGATAGGTTTGCCCAAAAGTTATAGCATCTACAAAATAGGGAATGGATTTATGGCATTTTTATTTATATATTTTTTACTAGTAATGGCGGTGATCTGCGATTTTTAGCGGGATTGCGACGGACAGATCGGATACATAACTGACATTTTTGACAGTAATCAGTGCTTAAAATATGCACTGTTATTGTACTAATGACACTGGCAGGGAAGGGGTTAACAAAGGGTGACCAGACATCCCCGGTTTCTGGGGACAGTCCCCGGATTGAGGACACTGTCCCCAGACCAAGTCTGTCCCTGGTTTTGTCCCCGGATTGGATCTAAACAGGGGCTGGGGCAATTTCAAAGACAGTCAGTGCAGAATTGAAAAAAAAATTATGAATTACACCCCCCCCCCCCCGCCGCTCCCTACTAGCTTAGGGGGGTGTATTTTTTCCTTTATCTATGACCCTTTCTGATGATCATGTGCTGGTCGGAGCGGAGGGAATATTTCTTCAGTTTCGGGTGCATGCCCATTCAGCTCCGCTCACATGTTCTTCTGCCTTGGCTCAAGTCCCAGCCAGCCGCCTGCTTATCTCCTTGCCTTCCCTGGTGGAGTGATCTTCCTCCACTCCCCACCCAGTAGTAGCCGGGACCCGGAGAGTTGGACTTGACAGGCTGTGAGGCGGCGACGGGCAGAGAGTCGCTGATTGCCACCATTACTAATATAAAAAAAAAATTTCCCCAGATTTCATTTTAAAAATCTGGTCACCTTAGGTTAACATCAGGAGCGATCAAGGGGTTAAATGTGTTCCCTGCAGGTGTTTTCTAACTGTATGGGGGATGGGCTGCCTGGCGAAACACACAGATTCATCTTCCTGCATAGCAGAAAGACGTGATCTGCCTTGTTTACACAGGCAGATCCCCATTCTGTCACTGCGGGGAAAGATCGCGGGTGGCCAGGCAGACATCGAGTCTGCCCCACCTGCTGATTGGCTCCTCCACTGGCCAGTGGGCGCGCGTGCGTGCCCACAAAATAGAGTTCCCGAACCGACGTACAATGACGGCAATTCATGGGAACGAGCCAACCTGTCGCAGTACATTGACGGCGGCTGGTCGGCAAGTGGTTAAGTTAATGCAGCTTACCAGTTCTTAGATGTGGTGGCTGCATTTGTTTTGTTTTTTAAGCTTTCTTTCTTTTATCATGTGATCTAGTCAGTAAATCTATTGTTTTTTAACAGAACATGCTGTCCTGTTGATGTAGCAGTTAGAGGGCTGAGACAAACCATTTATTAATGTAAAACCTTTATCCCGAAAGAAACAAAACAGTTGCTGTAACTGCTTAAAAAAGGGATTTTTATAACAGCTTACCTGTAAAATCCTTTTCTTGGAGTACATCACGGGACACAGAGCGACTTAGTCATTACTAATGGGTTATATAGATTACCTTCAGGTGTTGGCACTGGCCAATTCCAAACCGGAAGTACCCTCCCCTATATAAGCCCCTCCCATCCGGGAGCACCTCAGTTTTGTAGCCAAGCAATAAGTGTCCCAAAAAGAGGGGTGGGAGCTCTGTGTCCCGTGATGTACTCGAAGAAAAGGATTTTACAGGTAAGCTGTTATAAAAATCCCTTTTTCTTTTTCGTACATCACGGGACACAGAGCGACTTAGTCATTACTAATGGGACGTCCCAAAGCAATGCCAAATGAGGGGAGGGATACATAAGCTGGGCGCCATCAGGCATGAGGATCTTTTGCGGCCTGCAACACACTGCGCCCAAAGGCGACATCCTCCTGACTTCTAACGTCTACCTGGTAGAATCTAGTAAACGTGTGTACCGAAGACCATGTTGCGGTCTTACATACTTGAGCCAGGGAGGCCTGGTGATGCACTGCCCATGAAGTTCCAACTGCTCTTGTGGAGTGCGCCCTAACTTTGAACGGAGGCGGTCTCTTTCTCAAGCCATAGGCTTGTATTATGACCTGTCGAATCCACTTGGCTAAAGTGGATTTTGATGCTGCCTGACCCTTTTTAGGGCCTTCCGGCAGAATAAACAAAGTATCCGTTCTGCGAATCTGAGCAGTGGCTTTTAGATAAGCTTTAACTGCTCTTACTACATCCAAGGAATGTAATAACTTTTCCTCTACCGAGCTAGGTTTGGGGAAAAAAGAAGGAAGAACCACATCTTGGTTCAAATGAAACCTCGATACCACCTTAGGAAGAAAGGCTGGATGAGGACGTAATACTACTCTGTCCTTATGGACAACCAGATATGGCTCCTTACAGGACAAGGCGGCTAATTCCGATACTCTTTTAGCCGAACAAACGGCTACTAAGAAAATCAATTTCCTGGTGAGAAGAACCAAGGAAATGTGTTGCAATGGTTCAAACGTTTGTTTCTGTAGAACTGACAGAACCAGGTTTAAGTCCCAAGGACATATGGGAATACTAACCGGAGGGCTAATACGCATCACTGCTTGTATGAAAGCTTTGACTAGTGAATGCGAAGCCAAGGGCCTTTGAAAAAATATTGACAAGGCCGAAATCTGACCCTTGATAGTACTCAAGGCCAGCTTCCTATCTACAGCCCACTGTAGGAAGTCCAAAATCCTCCCTATCACGTACTTACGTGGATGCCATTTCTTGGCCTCACACCACTTAATGTACGCTTTCCAGATCCTATAATAGATCTGCCTGGATACCGGCTTCCTGGCATTGATCATGGTAGATACCACAGAATTAGAGAGCCCTCTCTTTTTCAGAATGTGGGCTTCAATAGCCAGGCCGTCAAACCTAGGGCTGGTAAGGAAGGGTGATATATCGGTCCCTGCGACAGCAGGTCCGGACGATGTGGGAGGGTCCAAGGACTCCTCACTGACATTTTTACAATCTCCGCGTACCATGCCCTTCGGGGCCACGCTGGAGCCACCAGAATCACTGGTTTCTTTTCTACCCTGATTCTGCGGAGTAATCGCGGTAACAATTGTGGCGGTGGGAATGCATATATCAGCTTGAACTGATCCCAAGGGAACACTAGGGCATCCGAGCCGCAAGCTAGAGGATCCCTTGTGCGAGACACAAATCTGTCCACCTTTGCGTTGAATCTGGATGCTAGCAGATCTACATCGGGTGTTCCCCACCGCTGGCATATTGCCTGGAAAACCTCGGGGTGAAGAGACCATTCCCCCGGGCATAATTGTTGGCGACTTAAAAAGTCCGCTCTCCAATTTTCCACTCCTGGGATGAAAACCGCGGATATGGCTGGGACATATTTTTCTGCCCACTCCAGGATGCAATTTGCTTCCCTCTGGGCTGCACGACTCCTGGTGCCACCCTGGTGATTGATATATGCCACTGCTGTGGCATTGTCTGATTGAATTCTGACAGGGGACCCTTGGAGTTTGGATGTCCATGCTACTAGGGCATACCGGGCTGCTCGTATCTCTAAGAGATTGATGGGCAGGGCCTTTTCTGCTTCTGACCACTTGCCCTGGAGAGACCATTGCTCCAGTACTGCCCCCCAGCCTATGAGGCTGGCATCTGTAGTGACTACCTTCCAAGAAACCGGACTGAAGGGTTTCCCTTTTTCCAGATTCTGGGGCACCAACCACCAATGGAGGCTCTTGCGAACGGAAGGGGACAGGGACATTGGTAAGTCTAAAGCCTGAAC
Source organism: Rana muscosa (assembly GCA_029206835.1). Taxonomy (NCBI): domain Eukaryota; kingdom Metazoa; phylum Chordata; class Amphibia; order Anura; family Ranidae; genus Rana; species Rana muscosa. The sequence goes on from CM055116.1 coordinate 1,104,791,489, forward strand.
TTTTTTGTTCCAGGCTGACAGTATGGCCCTTTGCAAATTCCTTGAATGGAATTGACCGTAGGGTACCGCTTCGAATGAAGCCACCATTTTTCCCAGCAGCCTCATGCAGAGGCGTATGGATGGTTTTCTTTTTGTACCCACTAAGTGGGTCAAATCTTTTAAAGACGACACCTTCTCTGGAGGTAAGAAAATCTTTCTCTGATTTGAATCCAGCCTTAGCCCTAAGTATTCCAGACTTTTGACTGGTCTTAGAGCTGACTTGTCCCGGTTGATAATCCAACCGTGATATTCCAGATACTTGATTGTCTTGTGAATAGCTACTTCCAGCTTTTCCACTGAGTGGTCTATTAGTAGCAGGTCGTCTAGATATGCCATTATCGTTACACCCTGTGTTCTTAGATTGGCCAATAATGGGGCCAGAATTTTTGTGAACACTCGTGGTGCTGTGGCCAGACCGAAAGGTAAGGCTCTGAACTGAAAATGGCGCCCTTCTACTGCAAAGCGTAGAAATTTCTGGTGGGCCGGAAAGATGGGAATATGCAGATAAGCATCCTTTATGTCGATCGAGGCTAACCATTCCTGCCCTTGTAGGGCGGTGGCCACCGATCGGATCGACTCCATCCGAAAAGTCCTGATATTTAGGAACTTGTTTAGCCCTTTTAGATTTAATATGGGCCTCACGTCCCCATTTGGTTTGGGGACTGTGAAAAGGTTCGAGTAAAACCCGAATCCGCTTTCTTCCAGGGGAACCTTCATGATTACACCTTGGAGCAATAGTTGTTCTAGTGCCAGAAGGAGGGATCCTCTCTTCTGGGGATCTCTTGGCACGTTTGACCTCATAAATTGGGCAGGAGGAGTGCCTTTTAACTCCAGCTTGTATCCCAGACTTACTGCGGAGATCACCCATTTGTCTCTGATGGTGTCCCGCCAGGTCTCTGTGAACAACTGAAGTCTTCCCCCCACCCGATTGAGTGGGGGCAACGCTTCATGCCTTGGGGGGAGGTTTTGTACCTCTCTTGATCCAGGGCTTCTTGTTACCCTGTGATTGTCCCTGATTTCTGCCCCCTGAATTTGACCGCGGAGGCCGTCGGAACTGCTTCACAGCCGATGTGCCCGGGACTGGAGAAGTAGGCCTCTTAAAAGAAGGACTTCTACCCTTGTTCTTAACCGGTAAGAGTGAACTTTTACCGGCAGAAATTTTCTGGATATATTTGTCCAAATCTTCTCCAAATAAGCGTTCTCCATGAAATGGGAAGCTAACCAGCAGTTTTTTACAGGGAGCTTCAGCAGACCAGTTTTTGAGCCACAGAAGCCTACGCATATGTACTATAGACAGCGTAAAGCGGGAGGCCTGTTGGATTGTATCCTTTATGGCGTCCACCGCAAAACACAAGGCTCTAGGCAGGTCAGCTAGGGCAAGAGCCTGCTGATCTGGTAAGTCCCTTAAGACTTGTTTCAACTGATCTTTCACTGCTTGGCAGACTCCAATCGCTGCTACCGCAGGTTGTGTCACCATGCTTGCTATAGAGAAAGCAGATTTTAGTAAAGACTCCAATTTTTTATCTATTGGGTCTTTGAACATTGGAACATTATCTACTGGACATGTCAGTGATTTGTTAACAGAAGAGATGGCTGCGTCCACTGTAGGGACCCTCCATTTTTTTATGAACTTATCCTCCATGGGATAGATCACCGGAAATCTCTTGGGGGGAGCAAATATTTTATCAGGATGCTCCCAATCCTGGTAAATAAGCCCCTCTAATAAAGGGTGGATTGGGAAGGAACAGACAGCCTGGGGAGCTTTTAACGACCCCAGCGAGGAAACCGTAGTGGATGGTGGTTCCGCCAGAGGCATTTTAAATGCTGATCGGACCATGTTAGTCAGAGACTGAACCCATAATCTTTCAGCCTGAGATGCTGAGAAAGGTTCTTCCACTGTTGATTCCTCCATAACTGAATCAACCTCATCCTGATCCCCTTCAGGTAGGTCGATCTCTGTGTGGGGCTGTTCCTCCACTAACAGGCACTCTGAAGGAGGAGACGGAGATCGGACGCGCTTTTCCTGTGACAGGGAAGCAGCGATCAATGCTGTTAATCTCTCTTCCAATCCTCCCAGAGTTGAGGATAAAACCTCCTCTGTTATATATACAGGAGCAGGTGGACTGGGGACAGCCGCAGCACCAGGCATTCCTGCGGGGTTTCTACGGCTACTGACCTCTGAATTCTCAGGGGAGATTGGTGCAGTACAAGCATGCCCAATATCCTCAGAGCCCGATGGAGACCCCTTTGGCTTCCTGGAAGACCTATTTCCGGAGCGTCTGGACGACATATCCTTTAAGCACAAAGCTGAGGTATTCCCGTCGTCATACACCAATTTTTGCTGGTAATAGTCTAACACAGTTGCTGCTATATACCAGCTGGTGTCCACTAAAGTGCCTTTCTATGGGGATGCCTGCATCAACCGCCTCTGTGTGCCACTGTTTGTTGCTAGCTCTGTTTGCATCCAGCTGACACTTGTACTGTGTCTTTTAACCATGCTGGGACGCCTGCACATGCGCAGAAGCGCCGCGGCGCGCATCGAGCGTCATCCACCCGCCCCGCCCCTTTCTTTTCATAGGAGGCGCGTGCACGCGCCCGCGCGCGCCCGTGCGCCATTGGCGCCCTTTTCGAAATCAAACAGGGACTAGGAGCCAGGGCCCTTTTTGCCGGAGGGCCTGTGCGGTGGATGAGCGCAGCAACAGGGCAGAGGAAGTGGATTCCCACAGAGAAACTTACCAACTGCCTGGATCTTTTGACTTGAAAAAACCAAAGATCCACATGACAAGAAAAATGGACTACAGCGGCCTCTAGTGGTTTAACACAGGTACCGCGGTCCCCCTTTTTTTTTTTTTTTCTTGACTACTATTAAAATTTTACATTTTCAGTAGTTACAGGCAAACACAGATATTTAGCGGGAATACCGTTAGGTAACAGACAGAAAGACAAATTAGGTTTGGGGGTCCCCCAATAGAACCAAGTTCCTGGGGGCCCCCACTTACCTGATCCCCGCCGCAGGACTTTGTTTGGTCCACAGAAGTCCAAACTTCACCTATCACGGCAGGCATTGTAATTAAACCTTCAGGGACCGGGTTCCCAAGGATTCCACTCCCCTGGACCTGTATAGCACCCTGCACAGACAACATCTTGGTCGTGGGTATGACCAGAGCTCTGGATCCCAGGGTCCAGCCCTCCTAAGAGAGGCATTACAGGCAAAACCTTGCTCTTCTGCTGCAAGGCCCGGGTACCGACCGTTTAGCTATGAAGCTTTTTTGGTGGAATCCGGAACAGCTTACTAAGGCCCAAAAGAACCTGTACGCAAGCCCAGTGAAAACACATGTTACTCTTTGGCCAACACCTTAGACACTGGCAAAAAACTGAGGTGCTCCCGGATGGGAGGGGCTTATATAGGGGAGGGTACTTCCGGTTTGGAATTGGCCAGTGCCAACACCTGAAGGTAATCTATATAACCCATTAGTAATGACTAAGTCGCTCTGTGTCCCGTGATGTACGAAAAAGAAAAGTGTTTTCTGGAGTTTGGTTTCAGTTTATTAGGCTGGATTCACACTTATGCATTTTTTGTGCTTTTTGCATTTTACAGATTTGCACTACAGAACGTGTTCCGGAAACCATGCTAAATGGACTGTAGTGCAAATCTACAAAATGAAAAAAGCACAAAAACTGCATAGGTGTGAATCCAGCCTAAAGCCCCGTACACACGGTCGGACTTTTGCCCAACAAACTTCGTTTTAAGCAAGTTGGACCAACAATCCAACCGTGTGTACGCTCCATCGGACAAACTTTTTTTCGTTTGGTTTTGTTTTCAAACGGACAAACTTTTGCCCAACAAAAGTCCGATGGAGCAAAGTCCTACCGTGTGTACAGAAAACCATCGGACTTTAGTCCGATGGACAAAACAACTAATATTAAAATCAACCAACAATAGCAAAAGTTGACCAAAGGGTGCCGGTAAAGAGCAGAAAAACCATGTGATGTTGCAAAAAGTTTTGGGAAAGTTTGCAGAAAAGTCCTGTGGTGTGTATGCTAAGGGTGTGCCCGGCCAACTCTGTTCGGACAAAAATCCACGTAAAAGTCAAAAGGAAGTCCGACCGTGTGTACGAGGCTTTAGTGTATCTAAATCTTCTAGTCCATCTAACACTCCCCTCCCCCATACTGACAATGCTGCTGTCCAAGGGTGTCTCTGTTGTTCCTTCATCCAGAGTGGGGCACTCTAATACAGGAGGTGTGTTCTGGCTGGATCACTAGGTAAAAAAACTGAGAGAAAAAGCCCAAAATAAGAAAACAAATGCAACCACCACACCTAATGACTGGTAAGCTGCAATACATTACATTTTTGGTTTTGGCTTTACTACCTCTTTAAAGAACCCTGATGGGTTTAACTTCCTCTTTATTTCCCTGCAAAGGTAAAGCATAATGAGCTACTATGCATCACATACTAGCCCATTATGTGTCACTTACCTGAAACCGAAGCCTGCGATGTCACCGCTGTCCCCACTGGCATCTTCACCCCTCTTCCTTCTGGGGCCGCGAACTCCGACTCTGTGACTGGCCGGAGTCGTGTAAGGTCACTCCCGCACATGCGCACAGAAGCCGTCCGTCACGGCATGCCCCCTTTAGAAACGGCACGGTCTGCCCTTTCTAAAGTGCACATGCGCCGTAGACATCAGCGCACGGCTTTATTGTAAATATCTCCGTGGATCTAAACCGTGGAGGTTTAGGAGATATTTCCAGCACCTACAGGTAAGCCTTAATATAGGCTTACCTGTAGGTAAAAGTGGTTATACAGGGTGCACAACCACTTTAGGTGGACTCATTAACAGATCAGAGATGGATGGCTCAGAGAAGGTCAGTGAGGATGTACAACCGTTATTGGCAAACATTGATTCTATAAGGTTTTTCACCTTATTGCATTCTGTGCATTAACGTGAAAAACCTTCTGTGCTGCAGCTCCAGGGCCGGTCCTAGGCGGGTGCGCCGCGTGCACCGCACCCAGGCGCCTGCAGAGGGGGGGCGCTGAAGTGCCAGAGTGCTCCCCTCCCGCCTCCCCCTTATTGTCACTGTCTCAGGCTGTGGTGAATCCCTAGCTGGCAGAGAGCCAGAGACCCCTTTTTACTTTATTTACTACGCCGCTGGCTCAGTGCCCAAACTGGTTGCTACTTGACGCCCGCTTGGCGTGTAGCAACCAGTGACGTCAGAGCAGGAGAGAGGCAGAGACCTATCAGAGCGGAGGAGATTTAACTTCCTCCTCCGCGCCTTCTGTTTAGCTCCACCCACATCCTCCCTGTATGTTCGGGACTCCAGCCAGGCAGCGGCATGCAGAAGAAACCTCTGAGACAGACTGGAGTGCACAGATGAAACAGAGTTGGTGAAAGGCAAGTGACATGCAAAGCACTGATTGACCAACATTACACATCCATCGGGGTTAAAATCCTGTCATCTCTCCCCCAGCAGCCACAGTTCAGCACTTCTCAGAAACTCGAGTGTGTGTGTCAGCCTGGAGCCTGGAGGAGCCTCTTAGTGTAGTGTGCAGAATAAGGAGATAAGGGTCAGATAAGGGGTCGGCACTCTGCAGGAGAGGACACTGACAGATTACACCTTGGATGGAAGGAGGACACATCCTTAGATATCAGGGCAGGGTTCATGCTGGGACTTGTAACCCTTCACTTTTGGGGGATGTGACTCCCCCCCCACCAAAAGTGAAGAACTACAGGTCCCAGCATGAACCCCTCAGAGCTGAAGATGTTTCCTGCATCCCTGCACACAACTCCTCCCACTCGGCCCTTCTGTCCAGCTGCTCACTGTCTCTTCTCTCCCAGCTCCCCCCGCCCCCCTCCCTTTTTCTTACCAGAGGCCGACCCGATTCAGCAATATGCATTAAATCATCATAAATGGAAAGGGAGAAGCCTCATAGTGTAAATCAGCCAACCGTTCGAAGAGTATTTGCAACGATATCTGAGCTAGCTGGCAGGTTGCTACAGCCGCTAGTGATACAATTCATGCTTGAATTATTTAACCTCAATGTTAGTGTAACTTGTATATCTTTTAATATAAAGTTGGCTGATTTACACTATGAGGGTTTCTCCCTTTCCATTTATAATCCTTGAAATACATGGAGTTCATCCCTGCAAGCATATCAAGACATGCTGTTCAAAAATCTCCACACCGGAGATTACTCCTGCACAAGCTTTTCTGATCTCTGTAATAGGGATCCATCTGATGTGGTAAGAGGCCATCCTTTTTTCTTGTGGACGGAGCACTTTATAAATTTCCTTTGAGCACTGGCAGATTTGGAGTGTAATATAATTACACATTCATTATATAAATTTTATGTGTGAACTTGTTTATGGACTTGAGTTTAATATAGATATTTTTTAGCACATTTGGAATTTTTTTGCACAATGCATTTTTTACTGGATTGTTTTCACTAGTGAGGAATTAGAGTATATTTATATATATTATTTGTTTGAGCACTTGTTATAGAAGTGATTCCACATTTGTACACATTAACAAGTGAATGAAACAAGCTGTTATTGTTAAGTGTTAAATCAGGGCTAAAAATTGTATACATTGCAGCTTACCAGTCCTTTAAGAACATACCAGGCCCTTTGGTCTGGTATTGATTTTAGGGGAGAACCCTTACACTGAAAAATGCCATGGGGATCCCCCAAAATGCATACCAGACCCTTAACCGAGCACACCGGTCAGTCAGAAAAGGGGGTGGGGATGAGCGAGCACCCCCTTCCTGAACCATACCAGGCCGCATGCCCTCAACATGGGGTGGTGGGTGCTTTGGGGCAGGGGGGGCCCTGCGCCTTCCCACCCCAAAGCACCTTGTCCCAATGTTGATGAGAACAAGGGCCTCTTCCCAGCAACCCTGGCCGTTGGTTGTCGGGGGCTGCAGGCGGGGGGCTTATCGGAATCTGGGAGCCCCCTTTAATAAGGGGGCCCCCCAGATCCCTGCCCCCCACCCTATGTGAATGAGTATGGGGTACATTGTACCTCTACCCATTCACCTGGGAAAAAAAGTAATTTATTAGGGGGCATGATGGGTGGTGACGTCATAAGGGGCGGGCCTCCGGTTACTCCACCCAATGCCAATATAAGTAGTGGTACACCGCGCATCGGGCATTAGAGCGGGGGAGAGCGTTGTCAACATTGGAAGAAGAGAAGAGGGAGGAAGACAACGGTGAAGACTGGGCAAGAGCGAGCAAAAGAGCGGGTAAAAGAGCAGAAGCTAGTGGAGGAGACCCAGCAGAAGATGCCGGACAGAGGGAGAAGAACCGGAGTGAGAGCGGAGAAGAGCCGGAGAAGGGAGAAGAAATCAGAAGAGACCCCTGGAGCTGCCTAATAAATTACTTTAAAACCCTGTGTAGTGTGTTTTATTTTTGACACTTTTTTTTCCAGGTTAATGGGTAGAGGTACAATGTACCCCATACTCATTCACATAGGGTGGGGGGCTGGGATCTGGGGGCCCCCTTATTAAAGGGGGCTCCCAGATTCCAATAAGCCCCCTGCCCGCAGAACCCAGACAACCAACGGCCAGGGTTGTCGGGAAGAGGCCCTTGCCCTCATCAACATGGGGACAAGGCGCTTTGGAGTGGGGGGCGCAGTGCCCCCCTGCCCCAAAGGACCCACCCCCCCCATGCGGCCTGTACAGTTCAGGAGGGGGCGCTCGCTCGTCCCCACCTCCTTCCCTGACCGGCCGGGCTGCATGCTCAGTTAAGGGTCTGGTATGGGGACCACTGCGCCGTTTTTCGGCGTAGGGGTTCCCCCTAAAATCTATACCAGACCGAAGGACCTGGTATGCTCTTAGAGGGGGAACCCATGCCGTTTTAAAAAAAAATAATTGGCGTGGAGTTCCCCCTAAAGCATGGATATGCAATTAGCGGACCTCCAGCTGTTGCAAAACTACAAGTCCCATCATGCCTCTGCCTCTGGGTGTCATGCTTGCTGCTGTCAGAGTCTCGCTATGCCTCATGGGACTTGTAGTTTGGCAACAGCTGGAGGTCCGCTAATTGCATATCCCTGCCCTAAAGATTCATACCAGATACAGTGCCTGGTATTGTCGGGGATCGAAGTCGGATCCCTGTTCATTGAAGTCGGACACATGTCCGACTTCAAGTCACAGAGCAAAGTTGGATCCAAAGTAGTACGACTGTCGTGTCATAACCCCAGAAGATGACTGTTTAGTTGAAACGTGTCGCGTGGACCCATTCACACACATCGCTCTTGCACTTTGTGATGTGATGTTCTTCCAAATGTGAGTGTTTATTTTTTAATCTTTTTTAATAAATACTACCTTGTACGGTATCGCACTATGTGAGTTTTTTTCCCATTACGCATGTTATGTGTTTACCGTATCTCTGGCTTCAACAAGACTACATGTATTTACACTTCCTGGTGTTTACGGGAATTTGCGGTGCCGACTGATATGCAGATTCAGGACCAGCTGGATACATCTTGCTGACTGATTATATAAGCCTGTTTTGACTTGGGTGGTATACACCTCACCAAGTCAACACCATCTGGTAAGCCTCCTCCTTATATCGGTGGTGGTGTCTTTATCCTTTTACAGAGAGGGTCATATCCATGTGGGACTCTTCATTTCAACCTTGCAGTTTTTTCTACACTTTTGGACTGTTATTTGTGTGTGGTCACAATAGAGGACTGCTTCGTTCTGATTTATTTGTTACATTTTTTTTTTTTTTTTTCACGGATCACACTCAGTCACTTGGTGTCACTGAAATTAAAATTTCATATATATGCATGTTTGCAACATTTGATATGTGTTGGTAACTGACTTTTTTACAAAAATAAGCGCTACACTTTTTCATATTCACCAGCTTTTGCTTTGTCTCAGCTGTGTTGGCAGCTAATTTTTGTGTTCACTTATTGCACAGCGCAGTATATCCCATATATAATTTTTTATACCAGACCGAAGGACCTGGTATGCTCTTAGAGGGGGAACCCATGCCGTTTAAAAAATAAAATAAAATTGGCGTGGAGTTCCCCCTAAAGATTCATACCAGATACAGTGCCTGGTATTGTCGGGGATCGAAGTCAGATCCCTGTTCATTGAAGTCGGACGCATGTCATACTTCAAGTCACAGGGCAAAGTTGGATCCAAAGTAGTACGACTGTCGTGTCATACGAGTGTGAGGCCTGCGGCTGACAACACTTACTCATCTTATTGTATTTATGGCAGAGCAACATTATCACCTAGGATAGGACTACATAATACCTTCACTCTCCTTTTCTTTACTGTAGTGAGATGTGTTTTGTAGTTCAGAGATAACTGGAAACAATGTATCTGATATAAGTGCAGAACAGGCAAGGTACATGAAGTTTCCAGCTCACAATTTTCTCTTTTTTTTTTTTTGTTTTGTTTGTTTTACTAAATAGTTATATCAAAACACTTTAATTGTATCTTTAAAAGGCCAAAAGCTAGCAAAAAAATAAGTTTGCTCTTAGAGTTTGTATACACTTTAAGGACACTGTGGAATGCAGCACGTGCATCCATGTTAATTCCCAGAAATGAGGGGGTAATAGCTCTCCCACCCCAGTAACGGGAGTTTATTTATCTTGTCTGGAGTATGTCCAGATTTGGGTCATTTTCGGACTTATGTTTACCAAAGCGACATTTGGAAGTGACTCACATTGGTTATCAATTTAATCAAATTAAAACACACTGGAACTTCTGTTTCCCATAACATTGAACAGAATTTTGCTGGGAAGTTTTAGAACATGCATGCATGCATGAAATGACCTTACTGACGCACACGATACATTGTCCTTTTAGCTGACAGCGCCCATATTTGTTGATGCAACTTTGAATTGTGAAGGGTTATTTTACAGTGCAGAATTGTCACAAAAAGACGCAATTCTATCTGGTGACAAATTTCAAGAGAACAGTAGACACGTTAAAGTTTATATAAAGTGGGTATAGAAAAGAATCATCCCCCCCCCCCCTTTAAAATAATCACATTTTGTTGCTTTGCAGCTTGAAATGAAGACAGACACGGTTTTTGATGTATCCAACTGTATGCAACTTATAACATCCACGTGAAAGCTATAACACCAACATGTCAGAAAAATAAAATAAAAATCAGAATCACTGAGTTGGAAAAAGGATAACCCCCTTCCTAAGAATAACTGACTTGTAAACTCAATCAGGTGTAGTGTTATCACCTTCTCAATGGTACACAAAGCCATTTGACTTTCAACTATGATCAGCTGTGGTCATTTTGATTAGCTCAGCATGAAAAGAGCTTTCCTGGAGCTTTTCAGTCCCTGATAGTGCAGCTGAAGCAAACAATCAACTATGGGTGGCAAGACATTGTCAAAAGATCTCCAGGATAAAGTTGTGGACAGGCACAAGTCAGGAAAAGGATACAAATAAAATTCAAAGGCTTTATCAACACCTAGAAGCACAGCAAAATGTATTTTTAAGAAGTAGGAGGTATTTGGTACAACACAGACCCTCCCTGGATCAGGACGTTGCTCCAAACTGGATGAAAGAGCCAGAAGGAACCTGCCCTACAGCACCTCTTGTTTATGACAAAGCCTGGTCATTGTGTGCGTGCGACAACAATGTCACAAATTCTCCACAAATGTGGCTTGTATGGGTAGCAATGAACTACGGTCATTGCTACATGACATTAATTGGGACCAAATTCTGGAAACATTAAACACAGAAGAGAAATGGGAATGCTTTAGGAGCATATTAACCAAAGGTATCAAGCAGTGCATTCCAATGGCCAATAAATATAGAAGTGCAAAAAATTAAACCCAGGTGGCTAAACCGTAAAGGGAATAGCCTCATCAAGGAGAAAAGTATGACCTTTAAAAAATATAAAGGGAATGGGTCACCATCAACATTCCAGCACTACAAGGAATGCAATAAGAAATGTAAAATTGCAATCTGGGTGGCTAAAAAAGATTGAGAGACACATAGCGGAAGAGAGCAAAATTAACCCTTTTTTAAAAAAAATATATTAACAGTAAAAAGACCAAAAAAATATGTGCACATTGCACACTTAAAATATGAGGATGGAAGATGGTTACAGATGACACAAAGAAGGCAATTGTACTAAATGCCTTCTTCTCCACAGTTTTTACGCAGGAATAAGAAGGGTTTAACGACAACGAATGGAGTGTTGGTGACAAAACACATGATCTACCCGCGTGGCTAACAGAGGCCGGAATCAATGAAAGATTTAATAAACTTAACACAAATAAATAACCAGGACCAGATTGCTTACATCCGAGAGACCTCAAAGAACTCAGTCAAGTTATAGTCAGGCTATTATTCCTGATCTTTGTGGGCAGCATAATGACAGGATTAGTACCAGCTGATTGGAGAAAAGCCAACATGGTACCAATATTCAAAAAAGGGCAGAGACATATTCCTAGGAATTACAGGTCAGTCAGCCTAATGTCAATAGTGGGTAAATTATTGGAGGGGATGATTAGGGACTATATCCAAATATTTACTGCTAACATTCTATTAGGAAGTGAGCTGCCTTATAGATAGGGGGAGGCCTGTGGATGTGGTGTATCTGGACTTTGCAAAAGCATTTGATACAGTACCCCATAAAAGCCTGATATACAAGCTGAGGTCTGCAGGCATGTACCATATTGTCTGTGCTTGTGTAAAAAAATGGTTACAGGGATGGGTCCAAAGGGTGGTGATAAATAAATTGTACTCAGACTGATCTGGAGTGGTGAGTGGGGTACCCCAAGGTTCTGTTTTGGGACCAATTCTATTCAATATATTCATAAATGATACAGAGCATGAGATGACTAGTTCAGTCTCGGTTTTTGCGGACGACACAAAGATAAGCAGAGTAATAGACTCACAACAGGACATAGAAATTTTGCTTTGGCCAATTATGTCTTGGGGTTTAGTACACGCCCCACACTATACGCGGCGGCCTTGTGTAGTGTGTTGCGGTGGTTAAAGAGAGAGAGAGAGACAGTGTCATTTATTTTGAGTTAGATAGAGCAGGCAGGCGAGTCAGTTAGCTGCATTCACAGTGTGTAGAGGATATATATGCATCCTGTCATGGATATGCATTAATGTCTGTCTGCCATCTTACCTTCCTCCTCATGTGTTCATCTAGAGACCAGACCTCCTTCACCTGGCTTCCTTTATAATCTCCTCCCAGCCTGACTCCACCCCAGGCCCTATCACAGAACACTATATTAACCTGTGCACTGCAAGCCTGCTTTGCTGATCAACGTGTTTGTTAGGCATTGTGTGTTTGGGTTCCTGCCTGCCGTGTGCTACGTCTGTCTCTCTGTTACGTTATTGGCTTGTCCCCGACTATCCCTGTCTGCTCGTGACCCTTGACCTTCGGCTCGTTCTTCGTTATCCTTGTCTGCTTGTGGCCCCTGACCTTCAGCTTGTTATTCGGTTCTCTCTTATCGTGTGCTGCTGCTTCCCCTCTTTTCCCCTTATCCTACGGGGCGTGAGCTAGGAAACTCCAGGGGCCGCGACCTGGTCCCAGCCTGCAGCTAACATCCTCACCACTATAGGCCCTGGAGAAGACCAGCTGGGTCTTAGACTCCGCGCCCTGGGGAATCTTGGCTCTAGCTTCCGTTTGGATCCCGGTTGTGCTCCTCTGGTCCCGCTTTCCACAACCACCCAGTTTCCTATCCGCAGAAGCCAGCCATAGGGTTCACTACCTCGTGGTGCACTCCTGTCCCCCTACGGTGTGCATCTGTCACCTGGCCACAGGTGACCCTGACACATCCTAGGTGTTGTATATATATTTACACACTGTATTCAGTTTAGCTAGATCCGTTCCTGTTATTCTCTATACTGACAGGCAGGCAGGTGATTGTGCTAGCTGCAGTGTTTCACTTAGTGTCCTTTGCACAGCGTGTACCTGAATACAATTGGTGGTCTCATACCAATACCACAGGCAGGGAGCTGCATTAATTTCATTTAGTGTACTTCTGTCCTTTGCACAGCGTTCACCAAAAGGTACCTCAATACAATTAGTGCTGTTCTCATACTAAAACCACAGGCAGGGAGCTGCATTGATTTAATTTAGTTTACTGTCACTGTGTCCTTTGTACAGCGTTCACCTAAAGGTACCTGAATACAATTGGTGGTGTTCTCATACCAATACCACAGGCAGGGATCTGCTTTATTTTCACTTAGTGTACTGTGTCCTTTGCACAGTGTTCACCTAAAGGTACCTGAATACAATTGGTGGTGTTCTCATACCAATACCACAGGCAGAGATCTGCTTTATTTTCACTTAGTGTACTGTGTCCTTTGCACAGCGTTCACCTAAAGGTACCTGAATACAATTGGTGGTGTTCTCATAAAAATACCACAGGCAGGGAGCTGCATTAATTTCATTTAGTGTACTTCTGTCCTTTGCACAGCATTCACCTAAAGGTACCTCAATACCACAGGCAGGGAGCTGCTGTATTTTCAGTTAGTGTACTGTGTCCTCTGCACAGTGTGCACCTAAAACTAACTGAAGACAATTGCTGCTTTTCTCATACTAATACCACAGCAGGCAGTTGATTGTGCTAGCTGCAGTATAATTACTATAGATCTATATATATATATATATATATATATATATATATATATATACATCCCACCTTTGTGCAGCTACATCTCACTGCAGGCCATTAGAATGTCTGGAAGGCAAACAAGGAGAGGCAGACAGTCACGAGCCAATAAGAGGGCAAGCAGGCTCTGTGTCTAGAGGCAACAGTGCTGGTCGTGGACACGGTGCATCCTCATCAGCACGTGGCCGTGGGACACGCTTGTCCATTTTTTTCGGCAGCTGGCCGTGTTGATCCGCACCATGCTGAAGACTTGGTAGAGTGGATGACCAAGCCGTCCTCATCCTCCTCATCCTCTCTCACCCAGGCTCAGGGTACTTTGTCTGGCAAAGCAGCTGCCAAAGCGGCCTCTTACCTCGGCTCAATGGCATCAGTCACACCTTCCCTAGCCCCACCATGTCCTCCTGAGGAGTCCCCCGAACTGTTTGACCACAGTGATGGGTACATGCTCCAGGAGGATGCCCAGCGTTTTGAAGGCTCTGATGATGGTACCCAGCTAGAGGAAGGCAGTAACGTGAGCCCAGAGAGAGGGGGTGCCCAACAAGTACAGCAATCTGGCAGTCATGTTCCCCCAGCTGCAGCATACTGCCAGATTTGCTCCAGTGATGAGGAGGGAGGGGATGATGAGGTCACTGACTCCACATGGGTGCCTGATAGGAGAGAGGAGGAGGAGGCACATCTCCAACGAGGCAGGGGCCAGCTTAAGGGCAGCCAACCGACTGCATCACACTGCAGTGTTCCGCATGTTCAGGGCGCTGCTGTCTCTGCACGTTATTCCAAAAGTTCTTTG